>CM019830.1:43213246-43813246 GCA_009763385.1 Coix lacryma-jobi var. lacryma-jobi
ATATTCATGCCCAAGGACTCTTCATACGCATTTGTTGAAGTCGGGTTTCGTAACAAACTATATTTGTTGGATGAAGCATGAAGAAAGGGGTTGTAATAGATGATGGTGAAGAAGGTGAAGAAGAATTGGCCCACGCTGATATTGTTGCTCAGTACGGTGCCTTTGATGATGATGCAGTGGGGGGAGATGGTGAAGAAGATGCGGCAGCGACAGAAGATGTGGCAGCTGATGTTGATGCTCTTGGTGATGCTATTCGTGATGCACAAAGAAAATGTGAAAGTGACAAAGAGAAGGTCAAGTTCGAGCGCATGCTAGAGGATTATAGGAAATTGCTATATCCCACTGTTGAAGATGGCAAAAAAAAGCTGGGTACTACACTGGAACTGCTGCAATGGAAGGCAAAGAATGGTTGTAACACCCTAAAAATTTCTCCAAAACAAAATAGGTGAAAATGCCTTAATTTTTTTTTGTGAAGCATTTAACCTAGGGGTTAAATAATTTTTGTTGAATTAAAATAATGGTGGCAACATGTTTATGCATTCATGCTGATGCATCATATTTATTGGAGTGACTGGGATTTGCCAAAATTTAGTTGGAATTCAAATTTCATTTGGAAAGGATTTGAAATGCTTTGAAAATAAAAAGGAAAAGAGTTTTATTTATTTTCTCCTCCTCTCCTCGTTTTTGGCCTGGGAAGCCTTGCGGCCCAGCCCGCCGGCGCCTCCCTCCCTTCTCCCTCATTTCCCCGTTGGGCCGGCGCCCTCCTTTTCCCTCTCCCGCTCGGCCCGCAGGCCGGCCCGACGCAGCAACCGCCGGCCGCACCGCTCCTCTCCCTCTCTCTCTCTCGCTGGCACCCCGGACCCGCCTGTCGGCGCTTTCCCTTCCCTTTCCCCTCCGTGCGCGCCGTCCCGAGCGCAACCGCCGTGCTCCGAGTCATCCGCGCATCGTGCAGCGCCGCGCCCGCTCCCACGACCTCGCTCTCGTCCCGTGCATATAGCGGACGCGCCCGTGCCCCGCTTCCCCTTTCTCCACTCCCGCAGAGCCGTGCAGCAGAACAACCACCCGAGCAACCGCGCACCAGAGCCCCTCCGCGCCATTGCCGTCGCCCGCCGCCGCTGATCCGTCAAATCGACGCCGCTCCGGCCGTTGCGACCTCCCCCGAGCTCCGCCGCGCCTCGGTGAAGTTGCCGAACCTCTTTCCTTCCTTCTCTTTGCGCTCGGTTTCGCCCTAACCGCCGTGTGCGCTCGCAGCTTCGCCGCCGTCGCTCGGGCACCCGCCACCGTCCGTCGTTCGCCGCCGTCAGAGCCTCGCCGCCGCCTCCTCCGCCGTGGTGAGAATCTCCTTGTGCTCCGCTCCCCCTCCGTCCTCATGGTGTGGCTTGCGGTGCCCTCTGTGGCCGGGTTCGCAAGCGTCCGCGCGCCATCCATGGAGGGTGCGCGCACGCCGTCGCGAGGCGCCACGACGTCGCGGCCTCGGCGCGCCCCTGGCTCGTCGTGCGCACTCCCCCTCCCTGATCTAATCCACGCCGTCCATCTCTGATCCGGTGGCTCGAATCAGCTGGTACCCCTTCGGGTGCCATTTTTGCTAAAGAAACCCCGTGGAAAGCGGGAATCAACCCGCACTCCACCTGGCACTATTCTCGGTGCCTGGAAAATCTTGCATCTAGGCCCTTGTGTTTTTGCTCAATTGAGGCGCAGTCCAGCCGACTGCGGGATTTGATTAAAAATTCAAGTTAAAATCCGATTTAAATTCAAATGGATTTCAGATTATTTACAGAAATGCCACTACACTGTTTTGCTTATAAAATCCACGTTTTAGCTCCGATTTGATCCATTCAAATTGCGTTAGCTTCGTAATTTAGTGCTCTATCCGTTTATGCCCCTGTTACTCTGTTTTGGACAGATTAGCTTTAGGGTCCAAGTTAATCTTGTTTAGGGCTTTATATATACCGTTTCGATCGTAACTTTCACGCCGTAACTCCGTTTTCGATGAACCAAAACTTGTTGTGATCGTAGAGATGCGTACTTCAGTTTTATCAAAGTTTTATTTCAGTTTATTACTGTTTGGTGTATTGTTCTAATAATAGCCTTGTTTGCATCGTGTATGTTTGCACCTGGAATGCGTGGTGATGTTATGTGATCGAGTAGACGGTGAGTCGGTGTGGTACGACCAGGACCCCTCGTTCAGTGACCAGCAGGAGGATCAACCTTTCGACAACCAAGGCAAGTTAGCATGGGATCTCCTTGTTTACCTATACACTTTACTTTAATCACTCATTTATGCATGTGTCCAATTGAGCAACCTTAGAAAACCCACTTAGCTTTGTTATCTGTGATGTTCTTGTTTCCGTGGGATATATGCATATGGGTAGAATGCTAGTGCTAACTGACTTATAACTGATCCAGTCCAATGATAAATTTGTTCTCATGATGATATGTTGTTAAACGGTTAATAAAACTTGCTGTTAGCAAAAGCTGGGATTGACAGTGCTACCATGAGTGCTATATGGCTCTGGTTTTAGCTTAGTAAACTGGACCTTTTCTAACTTGGCAGCGGTGACCCGAAAGGGCGCAAAAGGGGCTTGCCACTTTGGGTGTAGGGCTGCTCCTGTTCCTATGTGTATAGCTGCGATGGCCTTGTGCCATAGGAAAGGGGGGTTACTACATCTGCCTGCCAAGGAAACCTAGCGGCCCTGACCAGTTAGACGAACCAGCGAAAGGCTTCATAGTGTGCCCTGCCGATCTACCTCGGAAGTGGATCAAGAGGTTGGCCGCCTCGGGCACAAGGGTAACACGGCTTATGGGTAAAGATGCACAACCTCTGCAGAGTGTAAAACTGTTATAACAGCCGTGCTCACGGTCACGAGCGGCCCGGGAAACTAGCAGAACTTTGATACTTGAATAACTGTTTACTTTATATTGTTGGTACCTTATGATGTTATATTTATCTTTGATGGACAAATGGATCATGGGTTAAGGGTTAAGCACAATACTCGTTTACCTTAAAGCTAAAAACTTTGCCAACTTAAAAGCTAACTGCAGTCAGACAGTGTCAGCCTTTTTGAGCCTCATGAACCCTATGTTAGCTTGCTAAGTACGTGGAGTACTTACGCTTGTTGTTTATCTTCTTTTTGGGCAAAATCCCGGATGGGTAACAGATGAAGGTGCAGTTGGCGACTTCCCAGAGGACTTCTAGGCTAGCTGTTCCCCCAGCCAACGTTTCCCTGTGGAGTTAGTTAGTGTTGTTAGCAGCTCAGTGATCTGTGGTTCAGTTTGCTGTAAGACTCTTGTTTTAATACTATCGTTATGTAATAAACAATGTGATGATGCCACCTTCTTGTAATTTGTCTAACTTATGTGTGTGATTGTTTCCTGGGCACACATGAGTACTCCGCCACAATTTTATCCTTAAAATTGGGGTGTGACAAATTGGTATCAGAGCTTTGTTGACTGTAGGATGCAAGCCTAGCTAGGAAATGGCCGTCTAACACCTTTTTGCTACCCGTTCATGCTTATTTTATTAACTTGTTACTTTATTAAAATTTATATATGCTCCTTCTTCTTATTCTATTACGTAAAACTAATTGTTTCCGCTTATCTTATCTTGTTTTATAACGTCAGGATGCCTCGCATGAACACCCGCGCGTATCGTGCCCTTTTCACCGCCAGCGCTAGCCAGCCTGCTCCCCCTGTGGTCCACATCCCCGACAGTGACGGTTCCTCCAGCTCCTCCAACACCGCCTTCATCGTGGAGGATGAAGAGTTGACCTCTACCCCGATTGTCTCTGAGGAGCTAGCCGCGCCACCACCGCCCCCTGCAGCAGCGCCTGAGGTCCCTGCTCCAGAGGCACCCGCTCCTGTGGCGCCTGTCGCTCCACCAGTCGTGGAGGCCCCCGCCGTCCCAGCAGTCCCTGCAGCACCTGCCGCTCCACCAGCTCCTGCAGCACCGGCCTTCGTGCCAGTGTACCCGGTGGTGCACTCTCCCGCCGCCTCGTCAGCTTCGGCACCAGCACCCCCTGCCGCTCCAGCAGCGCAGGTGGTGGAAGACCTTGGTTGGGATCGTCGCTTCATGTTCAAGAAGCCCGACGAGACAGCATACTACCATAATATGCTGGTTCGTTTGCTGGAGGAGTACTACCCTGAGATGGAGGCTAAGCTCCAGTACCACTGTGGCGAGTACACCCACCCTTTGGAGGCTGCGTACTGGAAGTCCGACCTGATGGTTACAGGTTGGAAAGCTGCGGATCAAGCCCACGTCATAGAGTCGGCTCACAGGACTACCACCAAGCGTGGTGATGCTCTCGCCAGTATGGAGGACGCAGCGCAGGATGCTTACCTGCACTACCATGGCCTTCGCTTCCAGATGATGAGGAACGACCGCTACCGCTACCTGCCCCAAAGTGACATGGAGGGCTCGTGGCGAACCCTGCTTCCACCAGTGGAGTACCCGGTTCTGGTCTCTACCGCCCAGCATGCCTATGAGGTGCATAGGAAGGCCGACAAGGTGCAGGATGACCTGCGTGCTGCTCAGAAGGTGATAAGGCGTTTGGAGCGCGAAGTGGACTACCTTCGCGGTGAGCTAGACTATGCAGCTGTTTACAAGAAGAAGTACAAAGCCAACGATGCCCCCGGTGGAGCCCAGTAGCTTGCCTACCAGGTTTAGTTTTCCGTTAGACACGTTGTTTAAGTTTCAGTTTGTGTTTGGTGAACCTTTTGTGGATGTGTTGTTTATGTTTGTGAACTATGTTTGATGGATCTTTGCTTGTGTGTGGTGAAGTATGGGTTTTGTCTGTGCTTCTCCAAGTATAAAACATATATCTGTGGTGATTAAAGTTGTTTATCCCTTATCTGTGTTGCTGTTTTTCTGGAGCAGTCTGTGGTTATATCAGTATATCTCTTAATCCGTGATCCCAAAAATTATGAAATTTTTGTGGAAGTATCTAGACTGATGTATCTTTCAAACAAATCTAGAACCAAGTCTTTATCTGTTCGGATCTAGGAGATATGCCTGTTTAAAGTTGATGTTCCTGCGCAGTCTGTCATCCAGGACAGGTTCTGTTCAACGCTGTTTTCGACCCAGAATCTGGTCGAATTTGAGAAAGTGTTCTATATGAAAGTTGTAGCTGGTTTCTTAATCTTTCCAACGATGTCTGGTTCATCCCTGTTGGATTTCTGTAGCTCGAGTTATGCCCGTTTTAGTGTGCTGCTGTTAACAAGGATGTGCACAGAAAATTTCAGCAATGTTCATTTATGTTCATATATACATTCTATGTTGGATATAAAGGTCTAACTCTTGCGCATTTGTTGGTGAGCAGATGGCAGCAAGGGGTGGACGCGGAAGAGGCCGTGGCCGTGGGCGTGGTGCTCCCATGGACCCGCCACCGCCACCGCCGCCAGTGACCATCGAACAGTTGATGGCCACGCAGAATCAGCTTATGCACGCCATGATGAACCGCCTGGATCAGGCGCCCGCTGCAGCACCTCAACCTCTTCAAGTCAGGGACCGTCGAGGAGAGTTCCTGAAGGGTCACCCACCAGTGTTTACTCATGCCTCGGAACCCCTGGAGGCAGATGACTGGCTCCGTGCAGTGGAGAAACAGCTGAACATTGCCCAGTGCACCGACTATGAGAAGGTGCTCTATGCCTCGGGGCAACTGCAGGGAGCAGCACAAGATTGGTGGGATGCGTTCATGTTTGCCCGTCCCCAAGATGCTCCAGTGGTTACATGGCAGGAGTTCAAGGAGAACTTCAGATCCTATCATATCCCTGATGGCCTCGTAGAGCTGAAGCAAGAGGAGTTCCGCTCCTTGAAGCAAGGGTCCATGTCAGTGGCGCAGTACCGCGACAAGTTTGCTCAACTGTCGCGCTATGCCCCTCAGGATGTGGCCAATGACAAGGACAAACAGCGCCGTTTCTTGAATGGTCTTTATGATGGGTTGCAGCTCCAGCTGATGTCAAACACCTACCCGAACTATCAGGCCCTGGTCAATAGGGCGATAGTCATTGACAACAAGAGGAAGGAAATGGAGGCAAAGAAGAGAAGCTTCCAAGGCCAGTCTTCGGGGAGCAACACTCGTCCCCGAACCAACCCCCAGCAAGGCTACCCCCAGAGGAATCAAGGCTCCTCCAACCAGTGGAACAGGGGACAGCACCCCCAGGGCAACCAGAACCAGCAGCGCCCTCCATACCAACAGCAGTCAAGTGGTCAGCGCTATCAGCAGCAGCCAGGAGGACAGAGGTACCAGCAGCAGGGCAGCCAAGCATCACGCCAGGGAGCACCCAACTCCGCCCCCATGAAGAATGCAACTCAGCAGAACCCCAACGCTTGCTACCGCTGCGGGGAGACAGGGCACTATGCTCACCAGTGCCCCAAGAAGCAGAACCCCCAGGCCCCACAGAACCAGGCAGGAGCTCAGAAGCAGAATGCTCGCCCACCTCACACTGGACGAGTGAACCATGTAGCGGCCGATACTGCCCTGGATGCACCGGATGTCATGATGGGTACGTTCAGCATCAACTCAATCCCAGCAACCGTACTTTTTGATTCTGGTGCTTCGCATTCCTTCATTTCTCAGTCATTTGTTAGAATGCATGGTGTGCCTTTATGTGCAATGAAAGAAACAATCATAGTAAACTCACCAGGGGGTAGTATGCCTGCTAATTTCTGGAGCCCCACCTCTAGTGTCAACCTAAGGGGGGTAGACTTTAAAGTAAAGCCTATAGTGCTAAGAACAGCAGGTATAGATCTCATCTTGGGTATGGACTGGATGAAGCAACATGGGGCTGTCATTCAGTGCCAAGAAAGGTTAGTTGTTATATCTACACCTAAGGGAGACAGAATCTGTGTGCAAGTGGTGATGAAAGAGCAGCCAACTGCCACGGTCAACCAGATGGATGCTAGTGGTGCAGAGCAAGATCGGGTGGTGGACGAGTTCCCTGATGTCTTTCCGGATGATCTGCCAGGTATGCCACCTGATCGCGATGTTGAGTTCATTATTGAATTACTTCCTGGAACTGCACCAATAGCTAAAAGACCTTATAGAATGGGGGTAAATGAATTAGAAGAACTTAAGAAACAGCTTAAGGAGTTGTTAGAGAAAGGGTATATACGCCCTAGTGCTTCTCCTTGGGGAGCACCAGTGATCTTTGTGGATAAGAAAGATGGTAGCCAGAGGATGTGTGTGGACTATAGGTCTTTAAATGAGGTGACCATTAAAAACAAATACCCTCTACCCCGGATAGACGATCTATTTGACCAGCTTAGAGGAGCATGTGTGTTCTCTAAAATAGATCTCAGATCTGGGTATCACCAGTTGAAAATCCGGAACTCAGACATTCCTAAGACCGCCCTCACAACGCGGTATGGACTGTATGAGTATACAGTGATGTCTTTTGGACTGACCAATGCCCCAGCCTATTTCATGTATCTGATGAATAAAGTGTTCATGGAGTATCTAGACAAGTTCGTGGTGGTATTCATAGATGACATTCTAGTGTTCTCCAAAACAGAGAAGGAACATGCTGAACACCTGAGAATGGTTCTGCAGAAGTTAAGAGAGCATCAACTCTATGCCAAGAGGAGCAAATGTGAGTTTTGGCTGAAAGAAGTCTCTTTCTTAGGGCATGTAGTCTCTAACGGAGGTATATCCGTTGATCCTAGCAAGGTGCAGGATGTGTTGGACTGGAACCCGCCAACCAATGCCAGTGAAATCCGAAGTTTTCTGGGTTTGGCCGGGTATTATAGGAGGTTCATTGAAGGATTCTCCAAGCTCGCAAAGCCTATGACGGCCTTGTTAGAAAAGAATGCTAAGTTTGTGTGGTCTGATAAATGCCAAGCAAACTTTGAAGAGTTAAAGAGGAGATTAACCTCAGCACCAGTCCTAGTTCTGCCAGACTTGAACAAAAGCTTCTCCATCTATTGTGATGCATCTCGTCTAGGACTTGGATGTGTTCTAATGCAAGAAGGAAGAGTAGTTGCCTACGCATCTAGACAGCTGAGAAAACACGAGGTAAACTATCCAACTCATGATTTGGAGTTAGCAGCTGTGGTCCATGCTTTGAAAATATGGAGACATTATCTAGTTGGGCATAAGTGTGATGTGTACACGGATCATAAAAGTCTGAAGTACATATTTACTCAGTCAGATCTGAATTTGAGGCAACGCCGTTGGCTAGAATTGATCAACGACTATGACCTGGAAGTACATTATCACCCAGGAAAGGCCAATGTCGTGGCCGATGCCTTGAGCAGAAAAACTTATGCAACTGGACTGCAAGTGGAATACATGTCAGCTGAATTGAGAGCTGAAATGGCATATCTTAACCTGTGCTTTGCCAACAATGCTGTGGAGATAACAGTTGAACCTACCTTGGAGAAAGAAATCCGCGAGGGTCAGTTGAAAGATCAGAAGTTGAAAGAGATAGCAGAGAACATAGTGCTTGGAAAGGCACCAGGATTCAGGATGGATGATAATGGGACTCTTTGGTTTGGAAAGAGGATATGTGTGCCCGAAGTGAAAGCTATCCGTGATGCCATCTTGCGGGATGCACATGAATCTGCCTACTCCATACACCCCGGTAGCACCAAAATGTACTTGGATCTGAAAGAAAAATACTGGTGGTATGGTTTGAAACGAGATGTAGCAGAATATGTGGCTCTATGTGACACCTGTCAGAAGGTCAAAGCTGAACATCAAAGACCAGCAGGATTGTTACAGCCTATGCAGATACCCGAGTGGAAATGGGAAGAAGTGGGAATGGACTTTATTACTGGATTACCTCGCACACAAAGAGGCTATGACTCTATATGGGTAATAGTTGACCGTCTCACTAAGGTCGCTCACTTCCTACCAGTTAAAACTACTTATTCTGGGGCAAGGTTAGCAGAACTGTATTTGGAGAGGATTGTGTCTCTGCATGGTGTTCCTAAGAAAATAGTGTCTGACAGAGGGACACAGTTCACTTCTCACTTTTGGCATCAGGTACATCAATCTCTGGGAACTAAGCTGACGTTCAGTTCTGCATATCACCCACAAACAGATGGGCAGACGGAAAGGATAAACCAAATCTTGGAGGACATGCTGAGAGCATGTGGACTTCAGCATGGGGCTAGTTGGGATAAAAGCCTGTCATATGCTGAATTCTCCTACAACAACAGTCACCAAAAGAGTCTGAAAATGGCTCCTTTCGAAGCTTTGTATGGGCGAAAGTGTAGAACTCCCTTGTTCTGGAATCAGACAGGAGAAACTCAAGTGTTTGGACCGGATGTTCTTAGAAGTGCTGAAGAACAAGTAAGGGTGATCCGAGATAACCTAAGGATAGCTCAGTCCCGGCAGAAGAGTTATGCAGATACTCGCAGGAGGGACTTAGTTTTCAAAGTGGGAGACTACGTGTATTTGAAAGTGTCACTCATGAGAAGCGTAAGGAGGTTTAATATGAAAGGAAAGTTGGCACCCAGATACATAGGTCCTTTCCGGATCTTGGCCAGACGTGGAGAAGTGGCCTATCAGCTCGAGTTACCTGAGAGACTGTCAGGCGTTCATGATGTGTTCCATGTCTCTCAGCTAAAGAAATGTCTGAGGGTGCCTGAAGAGCAAGTTCCCTTGGAAGAGATCAAGATAGGAGAAGATCTCACTTATGAAGAGTACCCTGTAAAGATCTTAGAGACAGCAGAAAGAGTTACCAGGAGCCGAGTTATCAAGATGTGCAAAGTACAGTGGAACAGATATACAGAAGAAGAGGCTACCTGGGAAAGTGAAGAAGATCTTCAGAAATCCTATCCGCAGTTGTTTGAGTAAGCTCCAGTCGAATCTCGAGGACGAGATTCATCTTAAGGGGGGTAGAGTTGTAACACCCTAAAAATTTCTCCAAAACAAAATAGGTGAAAATGCCTTAATTTTTTTTTTGTGAAGCATTTAACCTAGGGGTTAAATAATTTTTGTTGAATTAAAATAATGGTGGCAACATGTTTATGCATTCATGCTGATGCATCATATTTATTGGAGTGACTGGGATTTGCCAAAATTTAGTTGGAATTCAAATTTCATTTGGAAAGGATTTGAAATGCTTTGAAAATAAAAAGGAAAAGAGTTTTATTTATTTTCTCCTCCTCTCCTCGTTTTTGGCCTGGGAAGCCTTGCGGCCCAGCCCGCCGGCGCCTCCCTCCCTTCTCCCTCATTTCCCCGTTGGGCCGGCGCCCTCCTTTTCCCTCTCCCGCTCGGCCTGCAGGCCGTCCCGACGCAGCAACCGCCGGCCGCACCGCTCCTCTCCCTCTCTCTCTCTCTCTCGCTGGCACCCCGGACCCGCCTGTCGGCGCTTTCCCTTCCCTTTCCCCTCCGTGCGCGCCGTCCCGAGCGCAACCGCCGTGCTCCGAGTCATCCGCGCATCGTGCAGCGCCGCGCCCGCTCCCACGACCTCGCTCTCGTCCCGTGCATATAGCGGACGCGCCCGTGCCCCGCTTCCCCTTTCTCCACTCCCGCAGAGCCGTGCAGCAGAACAACCACCCGAGCAACCGCGCACCAGAGCCCCTCCGCGCCATTGCCGTCGCCCGCCGCCGCTGATCCGTCAAATCGACGCCGCTCCGGCCGTTGCGACCTCCCCCGAGCTCCGCCGCGCCTCGGTGAAGTTGCCGAACCTCTTTCCTTCCTTCTCTTTGCGCTCGGTTTCGCCCTAACCGCCGTGTGCGCTCGCAGCTTCGCCGCCGTCGCTCGGGCACCCGCCACCGTCCGTCGTTCGCCGCCGTCAGAGCCTCGCCGCCGCCTCCTCTGCCGTGGTGAGAATCTCCTTGTGCTCCGCTCCCCCTCCGTCCTCATGGTGTGGCTTGCGGTGCCCTCTGTGGCCGGGTTCGCAAGCGTCCGCGCGCCATCCATGGCGGGTGCGCGCACGCCGTCGCGAGGCGCCACGACGTCGCGGCCTCGGCGCGCCCCTGGCTCGTCGTGCACACTCCCCCTCCCTGATCTAATCCACGCCGTCCATCTCTGATCCGGTGGCTCGAATCAGCCGGTACCCCTTCGGGTGCCATTTTTGCTAAAGAAACCCCGTGGAAAGCGGGAATCAACCCGCACTCCACCTGGCACTATTCTCGGTGCCTGGAAAATCTTGCATCTAGGCCCTTGTGTTTTTGCTCAATTGAGGCGCAGTCCAGCCGACTGCGGGATTTGATTAAAAATTCAAGTTAAAATCCGATTTAAATTCAAATGGATTTCAGATTATTTACAGAAATGCCACTACACTGTTTTGCTTATAAAATCCACGTTTTAGCTCCGATTTGATCCATTCAAATTGCGTTAGCTTCGTAATTTAGTGCTCTATCCGTTTATGCCCCTGTTACTCTGTTTTGGACAGATTAGCTTTAGGGTCCAAGTTAATCTTGTTTAGGGCTTTATATATACCGTTTCGATCGTAACTTTCACGCAGTAACTCCGTTTTCGATGAACCAAAACTTGTTGTGATCGTAGAGATGCGTACTTCAGTTTTATCAAAGTTTTATTTCAGTTTATTACTGTTTGGTGTATTGTTCTAATAATAGCCTTGTTTGCATCGTGTATGTTTGCACCTGGAATGCGTGGTGATGTTATGTGATCGAGTAGACGGTGAGTCGGTGTGGTACGACCAGGACCCCTCGTTCAGTGACCAGCAGGAGGATCAACCTTTCGACAACCAAGGAAAGTTAGCATGGGATCTCCTTGTTTACCTATACACTTTACTTTAATCACTCATTTATGCATGTGTCCAATTGAGCAACCTTAGAAAACCCACTTAGCTTTGTTATCTGTGATGTTCTTGTTTCCGTGGGATATATGCATATGGGTAGAATGCTAGTGCTAACTGACTTATAACTGATCCAGTCCAATGATAAATTTGTTCTCATGATGATATGTTGTTAAACGGTTAATAAAACTTGCTGTTAGCAAAAGCTGGGATTGACAGTGCTACCATGAGTGCTATATGGCTCTGGTTTTAGCTTAGTAAACTGGACCTTTTCTAACTTGGCAGTGGTGACCCGAAAGGGCGCAAAAGGGGCTTGCCACTTTGGGTGTAGGGCTGCTCCTGTTCCTATGTGTATAGCTGCGATGGCCTTGTGCCATAGGAAAGGGGGGTTACTACATCTGCCTGCCAAGGAAACCTAGCGGCCCTGACCAGTTAGACGAACCAGCGAAAGGCTTCATAGTGTGCCCTGCCAATCTACCTCGGAAGTGGATCAAGAGGTTGGCCGCCTCGGGCACAAGGGTAACACGGCTTATGGGTAAAGATGCACAACCTCTGCAGAGTGTAAAACTGTTATAACAGCCGTGCTCACGGTCACGAGCGGCCCGGGAAACTAGCAGAACTTTGATACTTGAATAACTGTTTACTTTATATTGTTGGTACCTTATGATGTTATATTTATCTTTGATGGACAAATGGATCATGGGTTAAGGGTTAAGCACAATACTCGTTTACCTTATAGCTAAAACTTTGCCAACTTAAAAGCTAACTGCAGTCAGACAGTGTCAGCCTTTTTGAGCCTCATGAACCCTATGTTAGCTTGCTAAGTACGTGGAGTACTTACGCTTGTTGTTTATCTTCTTTTTGGGCAAAATCCCGGATGGGTAACAGATGAAGGTGCAGTTGGCGACTTCCCAGAGGACTTCTAGGCTAGCTGTTCCCCCAGCCAACGTTTCCCTGTGGAGTTAATTAGTGTTGTTAGCAGCTCAGTGATCTGTGGTTCAGTTTGCTGTAAGACTCTTGTTTTAATACTATCGTTATGTAATAAACAATGTGATGATGCCACCTTCTTGTAATTTGTCTAACTTATGTGTGTGATTGTTTCCTGGGCACACATGAGTACTCCGCCACAATTTTATCCTTAAAATTGGGGTGTGACAATGGTACATCCGACAAGGCATTTGGGCAGTTATTGAAGATAATGAAAAAGATGCTTCCGGAAGCGAATCAATTGCCCACCACCATGTACGAAGCAAAACAGGTCCTGCACAAAGATCTCCACCGCGGGCTCCAACATCACCACCGGCCCCACCATCTCCTCCACCGCGGGCTCCAACGCCACAACCTCCACCGCGGGCTCCAACACCCCCACCGGGCCCACCATCTCCTCCACCGCGGGCTCCAACGCCACAACCTCCATCGCGGGCTCCAACACCGCCGCCTCCACCGCGCGGCCCTAAGAAGCGGTCCGCCGCCACAGAACCAAAGGCCCCACCTCCAAAGAAGAAGGCTCCTGCATCAGGAAAAAAAGCCCAGGAGAAATTAGCTTATGAAAAGAATGACGAGGAGTTAGAAATTACGGTGAAAAAAGATGTGCGGAATTTTTTAGATGAATGTGAGGCTGTTGCTAAAGCAAAGAGGAACCCAGAGAAGCCTTACCTCTTGTTAAACCCACGGGAGTTAAGGAAAAGGGTGGACCAACATGGTATCAAGATGCGTGAAGCCCAAAAGGCTCCGCGAAAATCAGACTACGAACGCTCTCTAGTCAAGTCTGCAAAAGAACAACAATCCAGCAAGAAGAAAGTGGGAAAGAGTGTTCCATAACTCGGGGAAACATCAAGACCTTTGTCCCTGTTATTTGTGCAAAATCAGTATGGTTCAAACATGGGCAGAGTACAGAGGAAATATGGAGAGACCAGTAGTTTGTCTGAGATGGACTCAATGGAAAAAAATTTCATTGACAGCGGTCTCCCGTACGACACAATTGCCAATATTGCTGCTGGGCTGGAGTTTCCACGAGCGGAAGTAGTTGATGAATGGAGGAGAAATTTTGCACCGGGCAGGAGTCTAATGAACCCCAATCACTTACATGTACTTGGTACACAGATGTTTACAATTAACAAATGGTGCATGGAGGCTTCTAAAGACGGTGATGTCAATTGGATTTCTATCCGAATTCGGAACCATCACTACTTCCGTGGCGATGACCTAATCTTAGTCCAGATGGAGGAATTACACCAGCTATGTCATATGGACGCACTGGACAAATCGCTCCTTAGCTGCTATTGTTTGTAAGTGTTTCTTTTATAGTTTTCATTGAACTCTCTAGTATGTGTATATAGTACGTAGTATCGACTCGACTCGATATTTTGCAGGTATCAGATGACTCAGCTCAGAGATAATTGTTGACACTTACTAACGTCGCTACCAAGAGTAGAGATAAACTCTGTCCCCGGCAACGATTCCAGAAATGCTTGTTGGTATAAATTAACGCACACTCTACTTTATCCGCAAGCGCACAGATAAAATCTACCGATGTAGCACTTCACCGGAGTAACCCAGTTTTAATATCGAACCCAAAGGAACGGAAAGTGTTAAGCCTTAAAGTCTAACCCCTAAGTAGCTAACAAGGACGGAGAATCTAGAAGTATAGAGGGGATCACTAAGGTTGTCTAAATCCAATTTAAGAGTGATATGTTTATATTATTCTTAGTGGGGAAGTTGGCATAAAAGGTCACAAACAGACTATGAGTCTTTTATGAAAATGTATAATCCTACCGAGCCTACACACGGGTAAGTGGACTATAGAAGAATCAACAAGGCTATAAGAGTCACCCTTGCGAACAACCACTACTACCGGCGTTATAGGAGACATTTATGAGCTATCAAGTCTAAGCACCACGCTTACACTATCCAACTACTCTAACTCTAGAATGACTAGAATTAAAGTACTCAAAAGAGAGTCATAAATCTTAAGAGTAATAAGAACAATAGCTCAAACTTAAATATAGACGTTGATTACCGAAACAATCGCTGAAGTTGATGATGAACTTGAATCCACATGTACAAGATGAAGAAGTGGATCTGACAGGCCGGAGCTCCTTCTTGATCTCTTCCTCTCTCTCTCTCTCTCTCTCTCTCTCTCTCTCTCTCTCTCTCTCTTCTAGTTCTAATATAAGACTAGGTTCTAAACCTAAACTAGAGGGGTAACTAGTCTTCTACTTGATAGCTGGCTCTTGATTACAACTAGATGAACTAGATCTAATTCTAGATGAACTAGAAGAGATTCATCTAGAGGGACCTCTACTTCTAATTGAAACCCTAGTTTTTGATGTGGAGATGAATAATGAAGATGGAGATGCCTGGAGAGGGGGGTCTGGGGCTGCTTATATAGCTCTGAGGGATCAACCGCAGTCGTTGGATCAAACCGACTTCAGGGACGGTGGAGATGAGTCCTAGGGTTTGGTGGAGGAAGCTTGCAGAAGACGGAAGCCAGCGGGCCCGAGGGGAGACCGGTCGGTCTCATGGTGGGACCGGTCGGTCCCACCTGGCAGGGTCCCGCGGTGCCCGACCTCCTGGTGTCTTCTAGTGTCCTCTGGAGTCTTCTAGAAACTTCCTGACGTGGCGGTTGCGTTATCTCCCGCCGGTTTACTTCTAGGGGAAGTAATCAGCGCTGGTTTTCTGGTTTAGTCCCTGCAGAATCACAATTCACCAAAACTCGTGGAACTTGTTAGTTTCAAACCCTACAACTATGCTTTGTAATTCATTTAGTGTCATTTCATGCAATAGTTGATGGTTAATTATGAGCATCAGTGAGCATCAACAAGTTCCCCCAAGCTTAACCTTTGCTAGTCCTGAGCAAAGCCAATCTCAACAATGGATCAGGAGTTGCTACAATATCTTTACAAGTATACCTGCTGTTAAACAAAAATTCTCCGATACATAACATGTTATTCATCATGGGGCTTATTACTCTTACCTTAGGTCTTGAGAGATTGAACGATCAAATCAAGCACTATGTCTCTAGTTCCTTTACTTCACCTTTATTCCAGAGTTTTAATTAATTTTCAAAAGTTTTTAATACATGTGTTGTCAAATTAAACAACGGATCCAAAGAGAAAGTCAACCAACCATTGAATCAAGAAGTGCATGTGTATGGAAAAATAGAGTCGGATGCTCTTTTGAATATATACACTCTCTTCTGTTTATCAGAGACATATGGCTATTAGGCTAATTCTACTGTCGGGCATGTGCCCATTTTTTTCTGACATTTTTTTTCTCTTTCTTTTTTTTCTTTTCGAGGTTTCGGACACTTGTCCCTTTTTATTTCCTCGGGATCTATCTTTTTGAGGTTTCGGACACTTGTCCCTTTTTATTTGCTTGGATCTTTCCCCCTTTTTTTTCTTTTCTCTTTTTTTAATAGCCATATGCTTCCAACAAACTTTTAAGAGGGTAGCAACAGATAATTATGAGCATTTATGCGGAAGATGGATGAAATGTGTAAGTGATCTCAATTCAATGGCAAGATAACATCTCACAGGGTCACAATGCTTAATTTAACTCAATGCAATTATTAGTCATATTCATATTTAGAAATCTCTGGAACTTTAGTGTTGTTTAGAACAAGATAATAGCAGCTCAGATCATCACATGTTATATCCCAATTACCTAGACCTTAGATTAAGTATTTGCCATCCATGTATTTAATTTTATTTTAAGGTATCATTATTAATTAGGAGAACTCATGCTTTGAAGGCTAGATACTTGAAAGAAATTAGATAGAGCAACTATTCATCATTTCCATGCAAAAGATTAGAGAGAGGGTTCTTCTTTAGTCATCAACTTCTTAAAACAAACTAGACACACTATTTTATTTATTTAATCTAACACACTTTAAGATAAAAGCCAATAACAATAGTAGTAGTAGTAATAATAAAGACATACCTGAATCGCGAAGATAACGGGGTGCGTCTCCCCCAAGCTGTTTCCCTTAATAGTGTTGAGCCTTCATGTGCTCATATATTTTTGTCTCTTTTTTTTAATTAATGGTGAGCCTTCATGTGCCCACATATTTTTTTGTTCTTTTCTTTTTAAGGGTGAGCCTTCATGTGCTCACATATTTTTGGTGTTTTCATTTTTAAGAGTGAACCTTCATGTGCTCATATATTTTTGGTGTTTTGAATCTGTTTATAGAATGAAAAACTTAAGAGGATAAAGATACTTACGGGGATACATGGGGTGTCTTCCCCCAAGCTGAATGTTGACGTAGTCGTTCGATCTTGCAATGGAGCAGACTGGCAGTGGATATGTCCTTCCTCTATCGGAGCTTTGATTGATATTGATGTTTGTTGAGACAGTGCTCCAACAGTAGATGAAACATTCACTTGCTCGTCAGCTTTTCTTGGCCTTTCAAATCTTGTGAAACTCAAATAGACAACAAAACTTGTGGAACAGATTAAGCGTTAGTGGTTGCCCACTTAAGCCTTAGTTGTCTAGAATTTCAGTAAGATCTCTTTCTTAATATTTTTGTATTTTATATTTTTATGATGCAAGAGAAAATGCACAGGATGAATGTATGCATATTTATTTTTAGTATTATTATTATTATTATATTTTTTATGCCACCACGGTGAACGTTCTGTGGGTTTTTACACACCATAGAATTATTCACATGGGGCTTCATGGTTTATGATGTAGTGTAACAAATGCAATATTTTTATTTTCTTTTCTAATGCAATGCAGAAAAATGTTTGTGAATTAAATATGATGATGCAATAAATAACTAAGAATTAAATATGAGAAATATGCAGGAAAATAAATATGAGGATAACTACCGATTTTTACCTTTTGGCGAAGGTTCGGATATTTAGGTCCGACGAACCGGACCTTCCTTTGGTTTAGACCTCCCAAGGTATGCCAGACGTTTGGAAAGTTGTTATTGATTGTACCTCTGAGGTGCAGACTTTTTCATACTTTTTTGGTCTGAGTCTTCACTTCCTGTGGTTCACTGTCTTGAGGTTTTTCTTCTTTCATTTCTGGGACAGTGTCGATAGCTTTTTCTTCGTGATTAGCCTCTTTATTCTTGATAGCTTGTCTTCTTTGGCATTGAGAGCGGCGTCTTTCACTTCTGTTCTTCTTGAGTGCTTCATTGAGCATGTAGTTGATGAAGTTGCATCGTGCCTTTTCTCCAGGAAAGTGAAAAATAGATTTCCTCTTGTAGATGATTGTACTTGTAGTGTAGAGGAATGGTCTTCCTAGGATGAGGTGGACATCATTGTCTTCTCATGTCGAGGATCAAGAAGTCTGTGGGGACTTCATGACCTCTAATTCTGACTACGACGTCTTCTTCTTGTTTATGCCTCTTGATATGGTGTCACTCATGTCATTTGTTCGTCTAGCAGTTTGAAGTGAAGCGTTAATTGTGGATGCTGGCAGCATCTTGCTTAGTGTGCATGTTCTTATAGATCTAGGACCTTCACTCTATAGAATTTGGGAGTGACTTCTCCGTGTTTTGCTCAAGAGTGTGTTCTGCTCATAAAGACAAGGTAGAGATCAAGTGCATGAGATCTGTTGGTGGAAAAACACCAACAGAACCAAAAGTTTTGTTTATTCACTTCTAACCTTAGGCACATTGCACAAGACAAACTTGTTGTTTATGTGTCCTATTCAATCTTAACATGAGTGATAGAATCATAGGATGAGCATAAAAGTTGCATCTTAAAATATTTAACAGATCAAATGACTTAACCCAAGGAGGGATAATCTATGCATAAAGTATCGATCTTTTCATAATTGAGATATATCATCTTCCAAAGGTTTAGATACACAACATTTTAGCTCATTTAGTTAAGACAATGAGATTCAAGAGAGTAAAGCTAGGAACAAAGATCAAAGGACTGAATATGTAGAGTTGATTAGGTTGGATCAAGTGAGGTGCAACTTAAACATGTTTAGTTCTTTATTTATATTCATACTAGAATCAAGAAGAAGCTTTTTAAAGTGATGGTTACTTACCTTGAAATGTTACTTTGTCATTGGAAAGTGATTGTGCTGAACCACCTTGTGGAAGCTTCTCTTGTCTAGCTGGTTGTTGTTTATGAATGGATTGTCTTCTCTTGTTTGTCTCACAGTGTGCTTGAGAGGAGGAAGATCACAGTGGAATCATCTTTATAGGTATCGACCTTCCTTCTCTTGTGTCGACTTATCAGTGAAGGCGCATTGTTCTTCGAGTATGCTGACTAGGATCCCCTCTCTTTCTTAATTCTGTACTATGAGGATGTAGGGACAGTTCCACATTCTTCTCTTGTCAACCTTTCTTGTTTTCCTTTAATCATTGGGTTGACAAGAGACTTGAAATTAGAGCTGCTACTTGAGTGCCTTTATGATAGTCTTTTGTCTTGTAATGTCACAACTGAGACTTGTCCTCTCAATAGTGTCTAGATGATGGAGATCTTATCGACTGTTCTTCTTGATTTGCTAACTTAGGTAATCTCTTCATCTTCTAACTCTTGTGGTGCAATGGCTTCATCCTTCATGATGCCCTCCTCAATTCTTGGTAGTTGGCTCTCCCTTCGAGGTCTTCTCTTGGTTCCCTTTGGCTACTCATAAGTAATGTAGATGTTGAAGATGCAGCGAAAGATCCAAAAGTTGACTTCTCCAGGTCCGGCAAAGATGATAACATTGATGGTGTTCAAGAACGATCTTCCAAGAATGAGTGGTGGATCATATTCTTCTTCACGACTGGGATAGCATCTAGTGGTTTGTATTGATCAAAGTAGTGGGTAGGAGATTAATATGAGTGGTTTTTCTCCATCCTCCCTTTGATTGTGAAACATATCTAGACAACAGAATTGTCTCTCCCAGACTGGCTTGTGATGTAGATGGACTCCCAACAACATGTTCATGTGTTTGACTTGTAGATCTTGCTATTGTTGTAGTGGTACCATCTTGTCTCCCAAGCTAGCTCTTGATTAGAAAAGAGGATAACTTCCCACTTCTTGTCTTGATGTCTTGGACAATGATGATTGCAGGCATAGGTTGTCTCATACGAGGTAAGTTGCATCCTGTTTGTCATCAGCGCCCAAACAAGACTCAAAGCTAGGCTAGCACCATTTGTGATCTGAGAGTAGGTTTGTGTGTCTATGGTTTGGGTTTTGGATCTTCAGTGTTCAGACCAAACCATGGATGAACAAAATCTCTCTCCTGCATAACGTTAGTGGATATATACCCAAAGGATTGCAAGAATTTAAAGCATGGGTTGTTGTACACAACATATGTATTTTGCATTTATGCTAATAAAAAGATGTTTTTAGGATTATTTTAGCATAGACTAGTATTTCATGTGTTGGCTGCACTTTAACATGATTCAAGGCAAAAGATATCTTGCAGTAGAAGACAAAACAAATAGACTTTGATACTCACAGTTCTTTCATCTATGATGAACGAGCTGAGTCTTCATTGTGCAAGAGTTGTTGAAGTTCATTATACGCCTTGCTTCATCTCCGGTGTGAGTTCATCTCAGGACTTTCCCAAATTGATATTGAAAGTTTCCTACAGGGGTTAGTCCAACAAAATATCCAACATCCACTATAGCATACTATCGGCTCAAAAATCAACCTAGACACCACGTCTAATTTGATCTAGGAAGACATTTTAACTTAATTGCTTAAATTAAAAGCCCTTGAAAGCAAAATCACCACTCCTAAACTAGGCACCATGCTTAATTTAAGAGATGTATGAAAGTACTCCAAACCTAAACATATAATATAGCGAATGAGGGTAGCATGAAAGTATTATAGAGATTTATTCAGATGGTGATGAAAGAGCATGATGAGCATATCCTAAAGGTAGGGACAACCAACATAGCAACACGGCAAGAAATATTCTTAGAAAGTCTATTCCCCAAGCTTGGATTTTGCACAAATCAAGATTGGATGAATGTAATTCAATGTTACATGATGATTGGTTGGACATACCTTGCGTTTGTTGTTCCTTCATTCTTTTCAACTCCAGACCTGTAAAGGTTAGTGACAAGAATACCCGAAGGAATAATTTCATAATTATATTTCTATGCTCATTACAAGGACAGTGCAGCAGAAAGGTAGGCAAAGCTAATAACCAGGTGTTATGATAGGGTGTAAGGATTCTATTGGTCATAGCTTGCGCTCATGGAGTAGTAATAGATAAGAGTGGAATTCAAAAACAACATTCATAAGAATGAAAACAAAAATAATGAAAAGACTGGGACAAAAAAGGAAAAGATAAAAGTATGATTACAGGGTTAAACTAAGACTTAATATGATCTACCGTTCCCTGGCAACGGCGCCAGAAATGCTTGTTGACACTTACTAACGTTGCTACCAAGAGTAGAGATAAACTATGTCCCCGGCAACGGCGCCAGAAATGCTTATTGGTATAAATTAACGCACACTCTACTTTATCCGCAAGCGCACAGATAAAATCTACCGATGTAGCACTTCACCGGAGTAATCCAGTTTTAATATCGAACCCAAAGGAACGGAAAGTGTTAAGCCTTAAAGTCTAACCCCTAAGTAGCTAACAAGGACGGAGAATCTAGAAGTATAGAGGGGATCACTAAGGTTGTCTAAATCCAATTTAAGAGTGATATGTTTATATTATTCTTAGTGGGGAAGTTGGCATAAAAGGTCACAAACAGAGTATGAGTCTTTTATGCAAATGTATAATCCTACCGAGCCTACACACGGGTAAGTGGACTATAGAAGAATCAACAAGGCTATAAGAGTCACCCTTGTGAACAACCACTACTACCGGTGTTATAGGAGGCACTTATGAGCTATCAAGTCTAAGCACCACGCTTACACTATCCAACTACTCTAACTCTAGAATGACTAGAATTAAAGTACTCAAAAGAGAGTCATAAACCTTAAGAATAATAAGAACAATAGCTCAAACTTAAATATAGACGTTGATTACCGAAACAATCGCTGAAGTTGATGATGAACTTGAATCCACATGTACAAGATGAAGAAGTGGATCTGACAGGCCGGAGCTCCTTCTTGATCTCTCCCTCTCTCTCTCTCTCTCTTCTAGTTCTAATATAAGACTAGGTTCTAAACCTAAACTAGAGGGGTAACTAGTCTTCTACTTGATAGCTGGCTCTTGATTACAACTAGATGAACTAGATCTAATTCTAGACGAACTAGAAGAGATTCATCTAGAGGGACCTCTACTTTTAATTGAAACCCTAGTTTCTGATGTGGAGATGAATAATGAAGATGGAGATGCCTGGAGAGGGGGGTCTGGGGCTGCTTATATAGCCCTGAGGGATCAACCGCAGCCGTTGGATCAAACCGACTTCAGGGACGGTGGAGATGAGTCCTAGGGTTCGGTGGAGGAAGCTTGCAGAAGACGGAAGCCAGCGGGCCCGGGGGGAGACCGGTCGGTCTCATGGTGGGACCGGTCGGTCCCACCTGGCAGGGTCCCGTGGTGCCCGACCTCCTGGTGTCTTCTAGTGTCCTCTGGAGTCTTCGAGAAACTTCCTGACATGGCGGTTGCGTTATCTCCCATCGGTTTCCTTCTAGGGGAAGTAATCAGCGCTGGTTTCCTGGTTTAGTCCCTACAGAATCACAATTCACCAAAACTCGTGGAACTTGTTAGTTTCAAACCCTACAACTGTGCTTTATAATTCATTTAGTGTCATTTCATGGAATAGTTGATGGTTAATTATGAGCATTAGTGAGCGTCAACAATAATCATGACAATTCTGTTGGGTTTGTTGATCTATATGTTGTTTTCAAGGCTCCAAACCCTTCAGCGACTTGGAGCGATGAGTCGTGTATGAATCTCATGAGGTTCTTCGTGAACCAAAAAGATAGAGAAAGAATTCTCTTCTCATACAACTTTAAGTGCGTGAGACATATATATATATATTTAATAATAAGTATGTGCACATTTTATTTTACTTAACCCTAATAATATATATATATATATATTAATCATGTGTATGAACAACTATCACTGGATACTGATGGTCATCGATCTCAAACACAGCAATGTGTTAATCTATGACTCGTTGAGCAAACCGCAAGAAGATTACCAAGATATGATAGACATCCTCCAAAGTTAATTTTTCGATCCCTAACTTGCATGCTTAAGTATAGACTAAGCTTGTATATATGTATACTAATTAAATAATGATCCAACTATTAATGTTTCATTCGCCGGATTAGGGTTTGGGAAAAATTCATTGCTCGGGAACATATGAGTCAGTGTAAGGCCCCACTTACAATAAAGCGACGACTACAATTAAGTTTACACCTTCGTTAATGTACGTGTATCTTTATTATATCATGTCATATATCATATCTTTATTACGAGATGAATCTTTTCATTCTATAATGGATTTTGAGACAAAAATAGGGTACCAACTTATGCGGATTCTATGTTTGCGAGTACATGATGATAGAATCAAATAGAATTCCTGAAGAAATCATCAAAGTACGTAACATGTTTCTTTTCATTTTTTATAGACTTAATATTGATAATATAGATATAACTAATATCTTCTTTAATTCCAATTGAAGACTGACTGGTTGAAGCAAAAAGTGATGCCACAAGGCTAATTGAAAGCAATACAAGAGACAATAGCAGTATTTCTTCGGGAAAAGTCATAAATCCAAACGGTGAGTTCTACTATAATACCAACGAGTCGTTGATTCCAAACAATGATGATCATTTGTATGCCCTGTAGATCTTTAGATGGAGTACAACTTGTAATAGGTTTACAGTACTAACTTTGGAGTACAACTTGTGTAGATAGATATTTGGACAACTCCTATATGTATATTGCTTCTAATTTTATGTACATATATTTATATATATATATATGTAGTTCTATAGTTCAATTATATATGCATGCAATAAGCTTATTTTCTTATGCTGCTAATATTAAAATCAGAACTGAAATGAAAATAAAAAGGAAAAACCAGGGGACCCTTTAGTCCCGGCTGGTAATACCAGCCGGGGCTAAAGGGTGCTGCTGCGGGGCACCGCTGGCAGCACCCTTTAGTCCCGGCTGGTATTACGTATTACCAACCGGGACTAAAGGGGGGCTTTAGCCCCGGTGACCGGAGCCGGGACTAAAGGAGGGGGCCTTTAGTCTCGGAAGCGTAGTCCCGGCTCGGCAACCGGGGCTAAAGGCCCTTGCCGACAGGGGCTAAAGCCCAATTCTGTTGTAGTGAATGTTCGGGTGGATATTTATTACGGAGGCACTAGCGCCCGGACGTCCGGCTCAGCAGTGCGTCCGGACACAACTCCTATACAACATAGAAACGGCTCGTGCCACCACTCCCGCATCGCATCCCGTGCCCGCCCGCATCGCATCACATACCTCGGGCAGACAACGTCTAGAACCGCGCCCCCGCGCCCATCTCTCGTGCACACAGGGGACCCCACATGGGTCCCAGGTCAGCTGCCCCTGAGAATGCATGTCGCGGAGACGTCTACCGGCCTCAGGAGGCCCAGTAGCAGCACCAGGCAGATGTAGCAGGCCGCTGCGGAGGGCGCGGCTGATTCATAGTCGGTGTCGGGAGAAGTAGGAGACACCAAGGCGAAGGCGAGCCAGCAGAAAAAATGCCCCACCACCAGCTAGCACCATAGTCCGCCCCTAGATACAACAAGTTAAAAAGGCTATTGCAACATCGAAAGATACCCTAATGAAACAATCATGAAAAACTTGTGAAACAACTGAAAAAACCTATGGAAACATCGAAAGAACAACTAATGGAACAGAACAAAAATATGAACTGCAACATCAAAAAATAACTACAACACATATTCAAAAAACACATCCACTGCAACATTGAAGGAGAACCTGCTGCAACAAAAGAGGAAAAGCTATTGCAACATCAAGCAATATTAATCGATACTAATAGAACATCAGAAAAAAAAACATGTTGCAAAAAAAAACAAAAATCTACCACAACATCAAGAGGAACTGCTACAACAACGGAAAAAAATCTATTGAAACATCTCAAGAACTACTCCTGCAACATCACGCAAACGCTTGTTGCAACTGCAAAAAAGTATTGTTGCAACATTCCATATTATCTGTTACAAACATTGAAAATGAATCATTGCAACAACAAAAAAACATCTCAAAGATCTGACTCACCCCGGAATCCTGGCCACTAAAACCTTAGATCCAGAAGGAGAGAGGAGGAGGAGAGACCAGAGATCCAGAGGAAGGAAGGATGGAGAGGGAGGCCTCAGATCCAGATCCAGAGGAGAGCTGACGTCTCTCCAAGTGTGTCAACCCAATAGATCTCGTCGGATGTGAGTGGATCTCGCTCATACTCCATGGATTTGACAGGTGCAGGTGAGAGGACCACCAGATCTGGTGAAATTGGGAGCTTCGGTGGGGGAGGATGTTGTTGTGGGGGAAGGAGCCGTCGAGGTAGGAGAAGGAGACGCCAGGTAGGAACCGCGCTGTAATCAGACGGATGAAGATTACCAAGATATGATAGACATCCTCCAAAGTTAATTTTTCGATCCCTAACTTGCATGCTTAAGTATAGACTAAGCTTGTATATATGTATACTAATTAAATAATGATCCAACTATTAATGTTTTATTCGCCGGATTAGGGTTTGGGAAAAATTCATTGCTCGGGAACATATGAGTCAGTGTAAGGCCCCACTTACAATAAAGCGACGACTACCAGTAAGTTTACACCTTCGTTAATGTACGTGTATCTTTATTATATCATGTCATATATCATATCTTTATTACGAGATGTATCTTTTCATTCTACAGTGAATTTTGAGACAAAAACAGGGTACCAACTTATGCGGATTCTATGTTTACGAGTACATGATGATAGAATCAAATAGAATTCCTGAAGAAATCATCAAAGTACGTAACATGTTTCTTTTCATTTTTTATAGACTTAATATTGATAATATAGATATAACTAATATCTTCTTTAATTCCAATTGAAGAATGACTGGTTGAAGCAAAAAGTGATGCTACAAGGCCAATAGAAAGCAATACAAGAGACAATAGCAGGATTTCTTCGGGAAAAGTCATAAATCCAAACTGCGAGTTCTACTATAATACCAACGAGTCGTTGATTCCAAACAATGATGATCATTTGTATGCCTTGTACATCTTTAGATGCAGTACAACTTGTAATAGGTTTACAATACTAACTTTGGAGTACAACTTGTGTAGATAGATATTTGGACAACTTCTATATGTATATTGCTTGTAATTGTATGTACATATATTTATATATATATATATATATATAGTTCTATAGTTCAATTATATATGCATGCAATAAGCTTATTGTGTTATGCTGCTAATATGTAAAGAATATATATTGGAAAACATATTAAATAAATAAACAAAACTAAATAAAAACAGAACTGAAATGAAAATAAAAAGGAAAAACCAGGGGACCCTTTAGTCCCGGCTGGTAATACCAGCCGGGGCTAAAGGGTGCTGCTGCGGTGCACCGCTGGCAGCACCCTTTAGTCCCGGCTGGTATTACCAACCGGGACTAAAGAGGGAGCTTTAGCCCCGGTGACCGGAGCCGGGACTAAAGGGGGGGGGGGGCTTAGTCCCGGAAGCGTAGTCCCGGCTCGGCAACCGGTGCTAAAGGCCCTTGCCGACCGGGGCTAAAGCCCAATTCTGTTGTAGTGATTATTCGTCATGCTCGTCACTGGTGACTCCAGTGTGGATTATAGAACTCAAAATGTTAGTGCCTCATCAATTGCAACTAAATGTGACCATATCTCCATATATAGGCATCATAAGTTGCATGTGAACCAATCAATGTAGCATTAGAGCACATACAAATATCCTACGGAACAATGTTGTTTTAGCTTGTGATATGCACGAAATTGTCTAGCTATACGCCAGCCTAAGAAAATGTGCGGTATGAGAACAATGTTGTAAACATATCGTATATATTTTTATCACTAGTAAATGCAACTTCACAGACAATCTAAAAAACTAACAATGTAGCATTCATGTTGAAGTATATCATCTGATACGTATCGCGGGATACTTTTTGTAGTTCAATACGTATATGCTAATTTGGAGTAGAGGGGGAACACTCCACCTGATAATTAGTACACATAGAAGATTAACTAGCTTGAGATGGAAACTTAATTACTTTTATTCGCAAACTAACTAATTAAGTTGACTGATTTCATTCCATCCAGGGAACGCGCATGCTTTAATTAATTTTTCCTCCGACTACAACTGCATGCATTACGTACCATACAGTACAGTCTCAAAGAGGTGATTGATCATGCACTATGCACCCTCAATCATCCATATATTGGAATGTCGGAGCAATTAGTAACAAAGAATAATCTGTAGGAGCTAACTACAGTCTACTACTATGTAACAGCACCAGTTATTGCACTAGCACTCCATATACGTGTGATCGACAACTTCCTCTCTCGTCGAGTCTCGAGTAAAGACCGTCGAACTCGAGTTTATATACTTGGGGACATTTCGCGAACTGAACGTGGCCTAACATCATTCGAATAGCTTAAAGCCCTATTGCCGCCCATTCCAATTAATCCTACACTACATTGCGCCCGCGTGTGAGAACTTCCTCTCTCGTCGAGTCTCGAGTAAAGACCGTCGAACTCGAGTTTATATACTTGGTATATGATTACTATCACCAGTAGAAAAGAATCGTACCAAACGGCCTGCGGTGCCGCTGCTACCATGCATATATATATATATATATATATATATATATATATATATATATATATATATATATATATATATATATATATACAACAGCAGTGACCAAGCCAAAACTATTAGCATGAATTTCTACTGCATTTATTTGAAGGGTCAAAAATGTCATCTTGGCTGTATGTACGAGTCCGAAAATGCAAGGGGGCGGTCCAAAATCCGGATTCAAGTGTTTGAGTTTTTGCATGTAGTTATATTAGAGTACGTGCTAGGTACGGTGTGCTTATGTTTAGGAGATATATTAGTCTGTCTTTAGTTAGACATATTAGCAGATTCGGTTAGAATTAGTTAGTGTCCTATATCGATGAACGACTTGTAGCTTACTTTATATACATAACACATGTCTTATTCTCCTGTTCCTATTGTCTTTTTTTACCGTGTCTAAGCATGGTTTTCATTAAAAGGAAAGGAGGATTACAATGCATGGACTCAGTAAGCCAAGGCGCTTATTAAGAAGACCAAAACTATCCCTGCAAGACTACTTTCATAGGGATCGATGAAGCAATATACACAAGGTAACTTGCTCGTGTTCATAGCTTCGGTGCCATCCCTAGCAGGCAAACCATGACCACCGCCAAGTTATATTCCTCTCGTCATTTCCACCTTTCACCACTACCCTCTCTGCAACTAAAGATGACAACGGGGACCCGATCCCCGATTCTCCGCGGGGAATTCCCCTATTAGGGGATGGGGAGATTTTATCCTCCACGGGGAAGAAAACGGGGAAAATTCAATCCCCGTCGGGTCTGACGGGGACGGGGATGGTTGTGTATTCTCCGTACCCGTTCCCCGCCCCGTTAAGGAATATGCGAACTGTAGCAAGTTAGAATTTAGCCCATATCGGCCCAAGCCCAACAAGCACATGGAGTATATAACCAAATTCTTAACCCTAGTTGGCAGTATCTTCGCTCGACCACCCCTCCCACAGCCGCCGCACTCACGATTCTAGCTGAGTGCGACTCGCGCGAGCGCTATGCCTAGTGTCGCGGTGCTGCAACACCTCCTGCGCTACTGCCGGTCAGTCGACACGCCGCCCAGCTTGTGCAGGCTCGCCTCCTCCGGTGCCGCTGCTGCCCAGGGAGGCAGGGACTCTGCCCAATCATTCTTTGCTCTCTTTCTCCTCTGTCTGAATACTCAAGTTCTCTCTGCTTTCTCTTTGCTCGCTCCGCAGGAAGGCAGCGTCATGTGCTAAAGTTCTACCATCATTGATTTTGTCATTTGTCAGATCTGCATGGAGTTTTGGTCACCTAGGGAGCTGAGTTGGGATCCGTAAAAGGGACTTGTAATTTGTAAAATATTTTTACAATCGCGTTTGATTGCAAGATCAAGTTTTTCTAGTATTCTTCTGTTTTGGATCGTTGATTTAATAGATTGTTTTCCTCATTTCATAGTGGGGACGGGGATCCCCATCGGGTATGAATTCCCCGCAGAAACGGGGATGGGGAGAAAATAGCCCCCGCCACCCTTAGCGGAGACAGGGATGGGGATATTTTTATCTCACGGGGACAGGGATTGGGAGACGAAACCCAACGGTGAATTCCCCGTTGCCATCTTTATCTGCAACTGTACCCTCCCGCAAATAATCATCCACCACCATTCTAAAACGTATTAAAACGCCCTCCAATCTACTCAATCCATCCCAAATTATAAGATGTTTGACTTTTTTAGCACCAAGTTTGATCACTTGTCTTATTCAAAATTTTGTGGAAAATACCACTTCTTTTGTCAGGACTTTGTTTATTAATAAAAGTTCTTTAAGAATAACTTAAATTTGACTATGTTTGCACAAATTTTTTGAATAAGACGAGCAGTCAAACTTGAGATAAAAAAAGTCAAACGTCTTTGGGATGGAGGGAGTAACTAAGTGACCCTAGCTTGCCTACTTTCTTACCACCACGAAAAAGAAATGAGGTGGCCAAATTTCCAATACCACCTGAAACGATCGTGACGCCTAAGAGGGAGGGGGTGAATTAGGCAAATAAAATCTTTACTCTAACTAAGGCCTCTAATTACCACTTAGTCAAAACCTATGCAAGAAAGTAAACTACATAAAAGTACAACTATGGTTTTGCTAGGTGTGTTGCTATCTCTACCACAAAAAGAGTTATGTGATCTAGGTTTCAATCCTATCAACGAGCCTAACAACTAAGCTAGGAAAGGTAAAGACATATTTAAGGTAGCAAAGTAAATGTGGAAGCTAAAGAGCAAGGTAGAGATGCAAACTCCTGTCGACGACTCCGGTATTTTTACCGAGATATCCAGAAGCACGCAAGCTTTCCCCTAGTCCTCGTTGAAGCCCCTCGCAAGGAATCCCTCGCGAGGGCCAAGCTCGCGGTTGGGTAACTCTGTGGATAGCTCCGGTCCTTCCCCACGCGCAAGTGGGTCTCCGGTTAAGCAACTCGTGGCAAGGCCTCTCCCGGATGCTCCCCGCCGTCTCCACTATCAAGCTTCCGGCCGAACCACCGCGGGCCTTGTTCCCTTAGATACACGGTGGTGGCCACACCACAAACGCGATTGGTGTGGTCTCGCAAGACTACAAGCCCCTCTGATGGACAACAATGGTGCGCGCAAGCACCGAGTAGCAAGAGGTATGCAAACCTCACTAAACACTAGGCCTAAACATAGAGCAAGCGCATGAGCTATGGTCTAACTAGCCTAAGCACTTCTCAAAGCACTTACACTAATCACCATGTGAATCACTAAGCACTATGCATATGGAGGAACTAATATGGTGTAGCAACACCCTTGGTATGTTTCCTCACTCCTCCACGCATCATTTGGGCAGCTAGAGGTGGTATATATAGGCCTCCAATCAAATGGAGCCGTTGGGGGGGCTGAAATCAGCTTTCTGTAGATCATCGGATGCTACAATGTGGCATCGGACGCTTCCTATGCTCATGTGATGAGTAGCCATTAGAAAACTAGCCGTTAGACCTGTTTTTCGGGGGCATCGGACGCTGGCATCAGACTCTACCATCACACTGTTCATTCTAGGCTGATTTCAGAGGTCATCGGACGCTGCATCGGACGCGCGTCCGTTGCTCTGCATCGGAGCGTTCGTTGCTCTGCATCAGAGCGTCCATTGCTCCATTTCCAGAGAGACACACTTTCGTATATTGGACATAACTCTTAGCTCCGAACTCCGATTTCGATGATCTTGGACTTTTCGGAAAGCTAATGAAATTCTCTACAAATTTATGCTAATGCCATGTCAGTTTGAGCAAATCAAAAATCATGAGACAGTTCCAATTCAATCAGCTCTTGTCTCGGCTTGAGCATTAACTTTGTTTGCGTCCGGACCTCTATTTCTTGTGTCTTGGACTTTGCTTGATCTTTGTAAGCCTCCAATACATCTTGTAGGGTCTTTGCTTGAGGTGTTGATCATTTGATCACCATATTGCCTTTGTCCAAGTCACATGCGCATCCTATTGGACTACAAAACAAACACTTGCAAACACATTAGTCCAATTTGGTTATGTTGATCATCAAGCACCAAAATCCAAAGTTAAATGAGCCGAGGTCCATTTTCCTTACAATCTCCCCCCTTTTGGTGATTGATGACAACACAACCAAAACAAGCAAATAATAGATACATAAATTTAAAATGCAATCTACTTGCTAGGATGCATGCAAAGACAAGATCATATGATGTTAAAAGATACCAAAAAGAAAAAAAACTTTTATAACTTATCTTGCCCTTGCCATAGAGACCATTTGTGGCATTATGGGTTTAAGTCTCCCCATAACTCCATAATCCACTTCCTCCCTTTCTAGGACCATTCCCAAAATAGGAGAAGCTTCTCAAATTGATAACCAAAAAAGTTTTGAATTTGGTTTTGGTTATTTATTTTAAGTTGGGCTTGCTTTTGGTCCTTCAAATTCTTCCCCTTTGGAATCAAACACCGAAAAGGAAGACATTAGTGGCACAAGGGAGGGTCAAATTTTGTGATCCTTTTTATGTGGAGTGAAATTGATCACAAAATTTGACTCTCACATTATATAAACTAAACTCCCCCTAAGTGTATGCATACATATGGTGTATGGCAAAGCATATGTATAACCGGAAAATACATATGCAAAAGCAAACCTAGAAAATGAAAGGAACTAGATGTTAATATAAATTGCAAGAATTTAAATCTAGTTACCTAACATGGGAAGGGGAACTTGGGTCCATAGTAGCCACTAACATACTTGGCAATGACATGATCCAATGTGATGCATCCCATGATATGCACCCAACCTTTGCCAAGTCTCCAAATTCCCCGTAGCCAATTTGGCTACTCACTTCCCTTTCGGGATCCAAACCTTTTTGGTGCTCTTCATGGTTGATATAATGTCCTTAGGCACCCAAATGTGTTTAGCCCCATTGTTGACTTGCTTGTTCACCTTGATGGCCACCACCATGTCATTTTTCTTCTTCTTCAAAAGGTAAGATGTGGAGGCCTTCTTGTTCACCTTGTTGGTGTAGGTGTTGGAGAGCTTGCTTGTTTGCTTTTTCTTCTCTTTCTTCTTTTTTTCTCTCCCCCATGCTTCACCTTGCACTCATAGGACTTGTGGCCTTCCTTGTGGCAAACATAACAAACCACAGTTTGCTCCTCATCAAGCTTCTTCACTCCCTTGATGGTGTTATCTTGATGAGTTCGGGTTTTCTTTGTCTTGCCTTTTGCTTGAGTCAAGTCCATGGTGAGGCGAGCCACTTCTTGCCTTAGTAGCTCATTCTCCATTGCAACTTTTTGTGTACATGTTTCTTCAATCACATTCTCAACACAAGCTTGTTTGCACATGGGTGAGTCTAAATAAAATAAATCAATGCAAGAAGTAGAGACATCCTTTTTAGGCATATCAAAGATTGATTTTTCAATTTTAGGTGCCTCGGTGGGGTTTGCTCCGATGGCTTCTAGATTAGCGACTTTATTAGTTAGCTCATCACAATGTTTGCACATGATTTCCATTTTAGCAAGCAAACTTTTGTAAGCATCTTGTGTGCTAGCTAACTTTGCTTTTTAGTTTTTCATTTTTCTTAACAAGTTGCTCATCATTATTTGTGCTATCACTTTTGCTTGCACCATCTTCTAGTTTTTCAATTTTACTAGATAGCTCAACATTGAGATTAGCAAAAGTTTCGTATTGATCAGCCAAAGTGTTATATGCTTGTTGAGAACTATCTAGTTTTTCTTTCAAAGCATTTCTTTTCTTTTGTTGACTAGTGCAAGCCTTAGCATAGTTGAGATTATCTAGCACAAGTTGATCATAAGAAGGTAACTCATCATCACTATCACTATCACCATCATCGCTAGAGATAGAGTTTGTGTTACCTCGTGCCATAAGGCACACATGTGAGGAGCTTGATGATGAGTGCTTGCGACCACGCCTCTTGTGTTGGGTTTCATCTTCACTTGAATCATCCCATGTCTTGATGGTTGTGAGGGCTTTGGCCTTGCATCCCTGCTTTTTCTTGTCCTTGGGTGTGGGTTTTTGCTTTGGACAATCTTCCACAAAGTGCCCTCTCTTGCCACATCCATAACATCCATTTTTCCTTTGCTCTCTTCTTTGATTGGTGAAGAGGCAATCTTCAATTGTGATGGGCACACCCTTGACATTGAGCTTGTGGATCATCCTCTTCACTCCTTGCATTAGCTTGATTGTTTCTTCTTCATCTAAGGAGGAGTTGGATGAGGTGGAGGCTCGATCATCATCACTTGATTCTTCATCTTCATCATCCTCTTCTTCTTCCTCATCTTCACTTGAGGAGCTTGAGCTTGAACTTGTCTCAATTTGCCTTTTGCCCTTCATCTTATTGTGCTCATCACATGTGAGAGCTATGCCTTTGCTTGATGAAGTCGCTTCTTCTTTACCCATCTTGCGTGACATCTCAAATGCCACCAATTTGCCAATGACAATGGTCGGGGTCATTGTGCTCAAGTCTTCCATGTTGTGGAGGATGGTGATGATGGTTGCATACTTGTTCTTTGGAAGCACAAAGATGATCTTCCTCACAATATCCGCATCACCTAGCTTTGTAATTCCAGTAGAATTGAGCTCATTGATAATTAGATTCAAACGAGAATACATATCACGAACAAGCTCATTTTCATTCATTTTAAAAGAATCATAACTTGATTTAGTTAGGTGATGTTTTTGCTCTCTAACATTACTTGTACCATCATGGAGCTCATGGAGTTTTAACCAAATTTCATTAGATGTTTGCAAAGTAAAGACTTGGTTAAACACATCCATGCTAAGAGATTCAAACAAGCAATTTTTAGCTCTAGCATTAAGATGAATTTCCTTTTCATCACCCGCAGTTAACTTGATGGGATTCTTAGGGGGTCTCATCCCATCGCGGGTGACTCTCCAAACACCTAGATCAACCGCTTCTAGGTAGCAAGCCATTCTAGAACTATAGTAGGGAAAGTTTGTGTCGTCAAAGTGTGGAGGCCTAGAGGTATCCATCCCAACCACTCTCAATAGCGTCGGCTCAACGGCGGTGAAGCCAAGGGTCCAAAAATGAGCCAACCGGCTCTGATACCAATTGAAAGGACTGTGATGCCTAAGAGGGGGGTGAATTAGGCAACTAAAAACTTTACTCTAACTAAGGCCTCTAATTACCACGTAGTCAAAACCTATGCAAGAAAGTAAACTAGATAAAAGTGCAACTATGGTTTTGCTAGGTGTGTTGCTATCTCTACCGCAAAAAGAGTTATGCGACCTAGGTTCCAATCCTATCAACTAGCCTAACAACTAAGCTAGGAAAGGTAAAGACATATTTAAGGTAGCAAAGTAAATGCGGAAGCTAAAGAGCAAGGTAGAGATGCAAACTCCCATCGACGACTCCGGTATTTTTACCGAGGTATCGAGAAGCACGCAAGCTTCCCCCTAGTCCTCGTTGGAGCCCCTCGCAAGGAATCCCTCGTAAGGGCCAAGCTCCCGGTCGGGTAACTCCGTGGATAGCTCCGGTCCTTTCCCACGCGTAAGTGGGTCTCCGGTTAAGCCACTCGTGGCAAAGCCTCTCCCGGATGCTCCCCGCCATCTCCACTATCAAGCTTCCGGCCGAACCACCGCGGGCCTTATTCCCTTAGGTACACGGTGGCGGCCACACCACAAACGCGGTTGGTGTGGTCTCGCAAGACTACAAGCCCCTCCGATGTACAACAATGGTGCGCGCAAGCACCGAGTAGCAAGAGGTATGCAAACCTCACTAAACACTAGGCCTAAACCTAGAGCAAGCGCATGAGCGGTGGTCTAACTAGCCTAAGCACTTCGCAAAGCACCTACACTAATCACCAGGTGAATCACTAAGTACTATGCATATGGAGGCACTAATATGGTGTAGTAACACCCTTGGTATGTTTTCTCACTCCTCCACACATCATTTGGCCGGTTAGAGGTGGTATATATAGGCCCCCAATTAAATAGGGTCGTTGGGGGGGGGGGGGGCTGAAATCAACTTTCTATAGAGCATCGGATGGTACAGTGATGGCATCAGACGCGTCCTATGCTCATGTGATCAGTAGCCGTTGGAAAACTATTTGTTAGACCTATTTTTCGGGGGCATCAGACGCTGGCCTCGGACTCTACCATAACACTGTTCATTCTGGGCTGATTTCGGAGGTCATCGGACGCTGCATCGGACTCGTGTTCGTTGCTCTGCATCGGAGCGTCCGTTGCTCCATTTTCAAAGAGACAGACTTTCGTATTTTGGGCATAACTCTTAGCTCCGAACTCCGATTTTGATGATCTTGGACTTTTCAGAAAGCTAATGAAATTCTCTAAAGCTTTATGCTAATGCCATATCAGTTTGAGAAAATCTGAAATCCTGAGACAGTTCCAATTCAATCAGCTCTTGTCTCGGCTTGACCGTTAACTTTGTTTGCGTCCGGACCTCTATTTCTTGTGTCTTGGACTTTGCTTGATCTTTGTAAGCCTCCAATACATCTTGTAGGTTCTTTGCTTGAGGTGTTAATAATTTTATCACCATATTGTCTTTGTCCAAGTCACATGCGCATCCTATTGGACTACAAAACAAACACTTGCAAACACATTAGTCTATTTTGGTTATGTTGATCATCAAGCACCAAAATCCAAAGTTAAATGGGCCGAGGTCCATTTTCCTTACACCACCCATGCCTAGATAACAAGTCATTACAATTGACACTAGACACATGCACATAGCATCTAGATGGTTTTGCTCTCCAAATGTTAGCTATATAGCCGTGCACAGTAGTTTTTTCACAAGTCTATAGGTGACATCAATCCATGGAGCAACTGCACCTACATATATATAATTCATCAACCTCCCCATATTATTACTAGGTTCCAACAACAGAAAAGAAAAGGCAGCAGAAAATAGTACAAGCGATCAGGATATTTGTATTGTATCAATACCTTAGGCTCGTTTGAATGCTTGGAATTGAATTCATTTTGAGAATAATAATTTAGATACACATTAATGAAGCTAATATGATTATATATAGATTATATTTGTATATTATTGTTGTTTATACGAGAGATACTCATGTGTTCTATTTCTATCGTAGGAGAGTGAGTTGAAGAGAATGTTAAAAGTTGTAAAGTAGAAATATAGTATGGTGATGTATGGAATCCATTTCCCTCTCTCACTCTAAGAATTTGAGGTAGATATATATGTGAACCTTGGAAAGTGGTAAAATATTAAATTCTAAGACAAATAGGCTAGTTTATTGAGTGAATTCTAATTCCACTAAAATGAAGGGATCCAAACGGGGCCTTACTCTAACTCCAAGCATTTCGGGCCTTAATCTGCCCTAACCGAATGAGCACTAAGGGCAAGTACATTGCTACACGTCATCTGTCTCGTACATCGTCTCATGCAGTACCACGTAGGATTTTTGCTGATGTGGAGAAAAGAGAGAAGCGAAAGAGAAAGAGGTTGTTGTTTCGCGAAACAACCACCTCATGAGCTAAAATTTAGGACTATGAGACAACTATTCTACCATTGTATGAGTTGTTGTTGTCATGCAACTCACAATTTATTTTTATTCTATCCATAAATTAAGAAATCATGAGTTGCTACGAGACAACTTAAAAAATAAACTATTGTACATGTCGTCTACTAAGTCGTCTTCAAATTACGTGACACTATATGAGACCACCTACGAGATAAGACTAATGTACTTGCCCTAAAGGTGAATATGTGTTGGATAAAAGTATGTCAAAATCACCCGGGGCGTCTCTTATTTCGGAAGGCATAGACTTTAATTTCTTCCCTCCACATACAACTGTGTGCGTGTGCCTCAACAGAGTTGGAACTCGGGAGGTAATGAGCGAACTGCACTAGTACACAACGATACTGCACAGGCGGTTGTAGACCCATTTTTATACAGGCGTTTTTCTCAACCGCCTACGCTGAGGGCTAGTAGAAATAGGACCACAACACAGGCGGTTGCTTGTGAACCGCTTATGGAAAGGATTTTCACAGGCGGTTGACTTAGCAAAACGCCTGTGAAAATGGGTATTTCCACAGGCGATAGAGAACCGCCTGTGGAAAAACTTTTCGAAAAAGCCAAAAATAAATAGAGGAAAAAATATTTTAATTACGGCGAGGACCTAAGCGCCCGCCCGTCTCCGTCGAAGTCGTAAGTCACGACATTTTTCGTGCAAAATCCGCGGCTAGCGCGGCCGGTGAGATTCGAACCCACGACCTCAGCCTCGCGTGGAGCCTCTTCTACCACTGCACACCACACACACATGTGTTCAAATACCCCTTTGGTTCCCCACATATTATACAAACCTGAGTGTAATTTGCTTGTTTGAGGTCCTAAACGATTTCAAATCAAAAAATTGTCAACTACAAAGTTTAATAACTTTTTGAGACGAACAACTTTTGTATTGGTCATTTTCCCATCCGAGGTCATTTATAAAATTTGAATTTCAAATTTGAGACCATTCAAACATATTTTTCGTTAACAAGATGACTTTAAATTAAAAAGTTGTAATTTACAAAGTTTTATAACTTTTCGAGACGAACAACTTTTATTTTGGATGTTTTTTCATCCGAGATAGTTTGAAAAAAATCAAATTTTAAAAAACACGTGTATTTCTACTAGCGATTTTGTTAACGAACCGCCCGTAGAAATGGATTTCTACAAGCGGTTTGTTAAGACAACCGCCTGTAGAAATGCCTTATTTCTACAGGCGGTTGTCTTAACAAACTGCCTGTAGAAATCCATTTCTACCGGCGGTTCTGGACTTGAGGTCTACCGGTTCATTTCTACAGGCGCGTAGTAACTCAAACCGCCAGTAAAAAAAATTGAGGTGATAGGAAAAATCGTCTTTCTACTGGTGCTGATCGAGCAATATGCACGCTCTGCACCCTTATCAAATTAAAGATACATTATAGGTGCTTGAATTTCTCCAACAACTAGCTAGACGTCTGCTTTGGGATAATGGCCAATGAAACGTCGAGGCAGAAAAACTATTGACAGGAGTAGTGACTTTGATTCAGGATCATGACGAATATGTGTCATGCATACTCACTGGTTCCTGATTTTCTGTGCGAGGCAGCGCCTCATGGATGCCATTACGTGACTCCCAATTTCCTGATTTTCTTTGCTAGAACACCACGTCGAGACGGACGATGGCCAACGAAAGGTTGAGCCAGGCACAACACAATTAATAATAGATATGAATTCTGATTGAGAAGTAGCTAGCGTCTAGGTCTCTATGCATGGTGCAGTTGAATAACTCTTCTAGTAATTGAGAAGTTATCTAGGTCTCCCAATATCCTGATTAATAATTGAGAAGTTATCTAGTAGCTCTAAGCCAATTTCTTGGAATGTGTAGCATGAGTCTAGCTCTTAATCAAGAGCTAACTCTTCTTAAAATGTGTGTATGCGTCTAGCTCTTAATCACACTACTAGAGAGAACAGGCCTTTGGACGATCTGCAAAATCAGCATTAGTCACGGAAAAATTTGCGCCCGGGACTAGAAAGTCTTTAGTTCCCCAGCCCAACGGCTCAATTGTCAGAGGGGCGTTTAGTCCCGGTTGGTGTTACCAACCGGGGCCAAAGACCGGTCTTTAGCCCCGGTTGGTAACACCAACCGGGACTAAAGGTTTTGCCCCGGTTGGTGTATCCAGCCGGGGCTAAATGTTGGCATCTTTAGCCCCGGTTGGTAACACCAACCGGGACTAAAAGGTTTTGCCCCGGTTGGTGTACCCAGGCGGGGCTAAATGCCAACATTTAGCCTCGGCTGGGAATAAGGACCGGGGCTAAATATCTCTCCCTATATTTGAACTGTTCTTCCACCTCAAGCCGTGCCCGAGTTCTTGTCTTTATTTTTTCTTCATTCAGTCACTTGCTTGCTTGTTTGCTCTCTTCTCCGGTGATTTTTGTTTGTTAACACATCTCCGGCGATTGATTTATTTCATTACATCTACACCGCCATCGACTCCTTAAAATGTTACTAGCTTAAGTTTTTTATTTTTGTAGCTATTTTGAGTTCATTGACTTGATAGTTTAATTAGTTTATTTTAATCTTTAGGAGAAATAGAGATCATTTAAATCATTTGTTGATAAAAAATAGAAATATATAATACTTTAGTTTACAAAATGTGACCGGTTTAATTAGTTTTTTTTTGAGAAATAGAGATCAGTTAAATCATTTGTTTACAGAAATTAGAAATATATAATACTTTAGTTTACAAAATGTGACCGGTTTAATTAGTTTATTTTATTATTTTGGAGAAATAGAGATCAATTAAATTATTTGTTTACAGAAATTAGAAATATATAATACTTTAGTTTACAAAATGTGACCGGTTTAATTAGTTTATTTTAATTTTTTGGAGAAATAGAGATCAGTTAAATCATTGGTTTACAGAAATTAGAAATATGTAATACTTTAGTTTACAAAATGCAGAAGGATGTCTGCTTGGTATGTTGTTTTCGAGGGCACCAAGCCAGGTATTTACACCAGCTGGGCCGAGTGCAGTCAGTATGTCCTCAAAGTTAAGGGAGTTGTGCATAAAAAGTACAAGTCTTTTGAGGAAGCTTCTGCAGCTCTAGAGGCTTTCAACTCAAGAATCAAATTAATTCCTACTGCACCTACCCCTACCTTACCTTCCTATCAGGTTGGAGTGAGAGACAGTCCATCTTGTTGGACTGTGATGTAGGAAAAATGTGCAGGTGTTGTTAGTTGCTCTGGTTGTGGCCAAGTGGATTAGGCTGCATTGTTATCTTGATGTAATAATTAATTAGACAAGTTCAACTGCTACTACTTTTATGCCACCAGTAACAATCACTAAATTTGGGTGTAATGAACTTGTTTATAAATTTGAGCTAGAAAATTAAATTTGCTGATAAGAATGAGAGATATAATCATGTTATATGTCATTTTATAATTTCATTTGTTTATAAGAATGAGAGATATAATTATGTGATATGTCATATAATGGAGACGATGACACGTCACTGGATGTACAATGTCGATTGTCGCTCATAAGAGTTCATTGATGGCGTGCATTATTTTTTAGGGGAAATTTGCTGGGGGACACTAAAAGTGGTGCGCATTTGCTGGAACACACTTTTTCATGTTCCACTCACCACTAAAACAGTTGCCATTTGTAAACCATAAGGTCAATGGCTATGAAATTTTAACAGCAACAAGATAGGATAGTTATGTACAAATCATCTAATACTCACTTCCATAGAAAATGTCGTTAAGGCCTCGTAACGTTGTCCACCAGCAACCTTAACAAACATGATTTGCTGGTGGTGCCGTTACGAGGCCTTAACGACATTTTCTATGGAAGTGAGTATTAGATGATTTGTAGATAACTATCCTATCTTGTTGTTGTTAAAATTTCATTTGCATTGACCTTATGGTTTACAAATAGCAACTGTTTTAGTGGTGAGCGTTACATGAAAAAGTGTGTTCCAGCAAATGCGCGCCACTTTTTGTGTGTCCCAACACATTTTGCCTATTTTTTAAGAGTGGCTGAGGCAAACAAGTGGAATGGTTTTATGTGCTGCCCATGTGCCCTTTGTAATAATTCAACGGAATATTCTAGCTCAAGGAGTCTTCACTCACACTTGTTCAAGTCGGGTTTCATGCCAAACTATAGTTGTTGGACGAAGCATGGAGAAACTGGGGTTATGATGGAAGAAGGTGAAGAAGAACAATTGGACCCTGACGATGACATTATTGCTTAATACGATGACTTTGGTGATACTGCAATGGGGGAAGGTGAAGAAGAGGCAAGTGCAGAAGACACACTCGCTGAAGATGATGCTCTTGGTGATGTCATTCGTGATGCACAAAGAGATTGCGAAAGTGAAAAGGAGAAGGCTAAGTTTGACTGTATACTAGAGGATCACAGGAAATTACTATACCCGTCTGCTGCAGATGGACAAAAAAAGTTGGGTACAACACTTGAGTTGCTACAATGGAAGGCACAAAATGGTGTATCTGACAAGGCATTTGGACAATTATTGAAGATTATAAAACAAAAGATGCTTCCGAAACCTAACGAATTGCCCACCACTACGTACGAAGCAAAACAAGTCGTCTGTCCTTTGGGTTTAGAAATCCAGAAGATACATGCATGTCCTAATGACTGCATCCTATACTGTGGCAAGGAATACGAGAATTTGGATGAATGCCCTGTATGTAACGCGTCACGATATAAGATCAGGCGAGATGACCCTGGCGACGTTGAGGGTGAAGAACGTCTCCGGAAGAAAATTCCTGCCAAGGTTATGTGGTACGCTCCTATAATACCACGCCTGAAACGTCTGTTCAGAAACAAGGACCATGCAAAGTTGGTGCGATGGCACAAAGAAGATCGTAAGGTAGACAACATGTTGAGACACCCTGCTGATGGGTCCCAGCGGAGAGCAATAGACAGAGAATTCCCGAAATTTGCAAAAGACGCTAGAAACTTAAGGTTTGCTTTAAGTACGGATGGGATGAATCCTTATGGGGAACAGAGCAGTAGTCATAGCACGTGGCCTGTTACTCTATGTATCTACAATCTTCCTCCATGGTTATGCATGAAGCGGAAGTTCATTATGATGCCAGTGCTCATCCAAGGCCCGAGACAACCTGGCAACGACATCGATGTCTACCTGAGGCCATTAGTTGAGGAACTCCTACTTTTATGGAGTAAATCAGGTGTACGTGTGTGGGATGATTACAAACAGGAACACTTTGACCTGCGAGCATTGTTGTTTGTAACAATCAATGATTGGCCTGCTCTAAGTAATCTTTCAGGACAGACAAACAAGGGATATAATGCATGCACACATTGTTTTGATGACATGGATAGTATATATTTGAAAAAATGTAGAAAGGTAGTGTACCTTGGCCATCGTCGATTTCTTTCCGTGAATCACCAGGTTAGAAAGAAAGGCAAACATTTTAAAGGTGAGACAGACCACCGGAGCAAGCCTCGCAACAGAACTGGGGAAGATATACTTGAGATGATCAAGGATGTGAAAGTAGTCTTTGGAAAGGGGACAGACAGTGAACCTGTTCCGAAAGACGCTTCGGGACACGCAACCATGTGGAAGAAGAAATCAATATTTTGGGAGCTACCCTATTGGCATGTACTAGAGGTCCGCCACGCGATCGACGTGATGCACCTGACAAAGAATCTTTGTGTCAACCTTCTAGGATTCATGGGTGTGTATGGAAAGTCTAAGGATACACTTGAAGCACGACAAGACTTGCAGCGCATGAAAGAATGAGACAACCTACATCCAGAGAAGACAGATGATGGACGCCATTACTTAAGACCTGCTAGCTATACTCTTAGCAATGAAGAGAAGGAAATCATGTTAGAATGCCTAAACAACATCAAGGTCCCATCTGGATTCTCCTCCAATATAAAGGGAATAATAAATATGCAAGAGAAGAAATTCCTAAACTTAAAGTCGCATGACTGCCACGTGCTTATGACGCAATTGCTTCCGGTTGCTTTAAGAGGAATTCTACCTCCACATGTACGTCTGGCCACTGTGAAGCTATGTGCATTCCTCAATGCAATTTCTCAAAAGGCAATTAATCCACTAGAACTAGCTACTCTACAGAATGATGTGGTTCAATGTCTTGTGAGCTTTGAGTTGGTGTTCCCTCCATCCTTCTTTAATATCATGACACACCTCCTAGTTCACCTGGTCAAGGAGATTCATATTCTCGGTCCTGTGTTCCTACACAACATGTTCCCCTTCGAGAGATTCATGGGAGTACTGAAAAAATATGTTCACCAACGTGCTCGGCCAGAAGGAAGCATCGCCAAGGGCTGTGGGACAGAGGAGGTCATAGAGTTATGTGTTGACTTTATTCCTGACCTTGACCCGATTGGTGTTCCTGAATCACGACACGAGGGGAGGCTGTGTGGAAAGGGGACACTAGGGAAGAAAACATATATCGGTACGGGGAACGATTATTTCAATAAAGCGCACTACACAGTTCTTCAAAACTCATCAGTGCTGGATCCATATATCGAGGTACACAAGGAGTTCCTACGATCCCAATTTCCTGGGAAGAATGAAGTTTGGATTACACGTGAGCACATGAATACTTTTAGCACTTGGTTGCAAAAAGAATGTCTCGGTGATAACAATATTGATGAGCAACTATATTTGTTGGCTAGGCAACCATCATGGCACATCCTCACGTACAAAGGATATGAGATAAATGGAAACACATTTTACACCATTGCCCAAGATAAAAGGAGCACAAACCAAAACAGTGGTGTTCGCGTAGATGCCACAGACCCAAATGGGAAGAGACAAACATATTACGACCGCATAGAGGAGATTTGGGAACTAGACTACGGACCTAATTTTACAGTCCCTTTGTTTCGATGCCAATGGGTCAAGACGACCGGAGGCGGAGTAACAGTTGACAAGGAGTATGGAATGACAACAGTGGATCTCAACAATATTGGATACAAAGGTGAACCATTCGTCCTTGCTGCTGATGTGAATCAGGTGTTCTATGTAAAAGACATGTCTACAAAACCCAAGAGAGGGAAAAATGATGAAAAATCAACCAAAGAGCCAAAACGCCACATAGTTCTTTCAGAAAGAAGAAACATCGTGGGAATTGAGGACAAGTCAGACATGTCAGAAGATTATGAAAGGGATGACCGAATACCGTCCTTCAGTGTGACCAAAGACCCAACCATCCTGCTAAATGCTGAGGAGACTCCATGGTTACGCCATGATCATAACCAAGGGACATACGTCAAGAAGAAGATCACCAGTGTACCCGCTTGAAATATAGTGATGTTTTAACTAATATTATGTATTACAGTTTTTGTGTAATTAATAATGATTATGGATAGTCATGGTTCGTTGATGTCGGTGTCGAAATGACTTGATTTTTTTATCATTATTTTTATTATTATATTTCCTCTGTGCCGAATGAGATAAAAGCTAGTGAATTACACCTCCGGCCCTCTGCGGTTTTTCATCAACCTCCACAACATTCTTCTTCCTAGGGCATACAAGACCCTGTGTAAAAGTTGGCTCCATTCTGGATTATTTTGTTGGTAGGCCCAATTGACCCTATAATTATTGGGTGACACTGTGCAGTAATTCAATCAAAACCGGAAAAAGTATCAAACCATCTCCGAAAAAACACAAACTTGTTAGTAGCAAACGTATATGAACTACACAAATTTATCTTTTAAAATTAAATTGTAATTTAACAGTGAATTTCTCTATCGTGCATTTGGACAATAAAAACTAAACAACCCAAAATTTAACGTTCATATAATGCAAAAAATATTTTTCTATCGAGAACCAGTTGTTTCAGATATTTAAATTTAACATTATATTTTTGCATTAACAAAATATAAATTGCTATTTACATTTATATTTGTTATTATAAGAAAATAAAAGAATTTATGTTACAAAATTTTCTACTATACAATAAGGTAAAAGGAAACCCAACTGTTATTTTTAAGTAATTTTATGCCTAATATTGAATTTACTATGCAATTAACAAGTATTACAACATATTAATATAGCCAAAACTTAATTCAAAACCCAAAATACAGAAAACCCAAAACAAAGGCGGGAGAAAACCCTTTAGTCCCGGGCCGTAGCACCACCCGGGACTAAAGGTACCTTTAGTCCCGGGCCGTAGCACCACCCGGGACTAAAGGTCCAACCCTTTAGTCTCGGGTGGGCTTATGCCCCGGGACTAAAGGTGTTTTAGTCCCGGGTGGTGCCACGGCCCGGGACTAAAGCCTCCCCGCGTATATAGGGCACAGTGCCCTCCACCTTCCTCAGATCGACGTCAGACCGCCCGCGCCGCCGCCTCCCACGCCGTCTTCGATCTAGTACCGCGCCGCCGTCGTCCTCGAGCTCTCTCCGACGTCCGCCTCCGTGCCCTCTCGGCTCTCGCCGCGTCTCCTCTCGCGCGGCCGCGCCGGCGCGCGCTTCGTCCTCGCCGTTCGCCGCCGTGTTCCTCGCCGCCGTACGTGCGTGGTGCTCGCCGTTCGCCGTGGTCCTCGCCGTGGTAGTCCTCGTCGTGGTGCTCGCCGTTCGCCGCGCGCCGTGGTCCTCGACACCGTGCGTGGTTGTCGCCGTCGTCCTCCCCGTGGTCCTCGCCGCCGTGCGTGTCGCAGCCGGTGTGTGTGCATGTGTTGTGTGTGCAGCCGACGTGAAGAAGTAGAAAAAGAAAAAGAAATGTGAATGATATATATAGAAAAAGAAATAGAAAATGATATATATAGAAAATGAATATACATAGATATATATTTATAGAAAAATAGAATATATGCACTGCAGCGTATATATGTTTATAGAAAAATAAATATATATTTATATAAATATATGTTTGTAGAAAATGTTTATAGAAAACGTTTTTTACCCTAACAAAATATTATGTTTGCACCTGTAGATAAAATCAGATTGGTCGCGTTGACCTCGCTGCCTTCCGCCGTCATCCTCACCGCGACGTCATCCTCGTCGTCGTCCGTCGTCGTCCTCACCGCGACGTCATCCTCGCCGCCATCCGTCGTTGTCCTCTCATCAACGGTGTGTCATTTGTGATAGATATGGAGGAGGAATAATCACTTAGATATATTTTGGTTCACTTAGATATATTTACAAATATATGTTTATGCAAAAATCACTTAGATATATATATTTTGGTTCACTTAGATATGATATGTAAACATTTATTTATATCAGTCGTGTATATGTTTATGGAAAAATCACTTAGATATGTTTATGGAATAATCACTTAGATATGTTTAAGTCGATAGTGTTATTTTTACGAATATGGTCTTTATGAATATACCCTAAACCCAAACCCGAAACCGGCCTAAACCCTAAACACGAAACCCTAAACCCGAAACCCGAAACCCGAAACCCAAACCCGAAACCCTAAACCCTAAACACGAAACCCTGAACCCGAAACCCAAACCCGAAACCCTAAACCCTAAACACGAAACCCTGAACCCAAAACCTGAAACCCAAACCCGAAACCCGAAACCCTAAACCCTAAACCCTAAACACGAAACCCTGAACCCGAAACCCGAAACCCTGAACCCTAAACCCGAAACTCGAAACCCAAACCCAAACCCGAAACCCTAAACCCTAAAACCCTAAACCCTAAACCCGAAACCCAAACCCAAACCCGAAACCCTAAACCCTGAACCCGAAACCCGAAACCCAAACCCTAAACCCTAAACCTTAACTCTAAACCGTAAACCCTAAACAAAGTTTTACCTTTACAAAGTGTTGAATAAAAATGAATATGGTCTTTATGAATATATATACGTTATTTGCAGAAATATGGTGTTTATTATCCTCCATGTTATTCGCAGAAATGGCCGACCCAGTTGACAACATGGAGGACGAAATGTACGAATTAATCAACAGCGGCGCTAATCAAGATTTAGCAGGTGACGATAACAATAATCAAGAAGTAGATGATGGCAGTCAATACTTTGCCGATTATGAAGAAATCATGCAAGAAAATACTGGCGAGGTATACCTACAATAATCTCTATGTGCACATGAAATTCTAAACAATTTATAAATGTATTTATAATCTATTGTTCCTACATACGTAGCCCTCCGGATCGACTACGACTACCGGGAAGAGTAGGACCGTACGAGGTCCGAAGAAGCCGTTGGAAGGCCAGTACATTATCTCAGAATTCAACGAGGAAACAGGCCAAGTACTTGGAGAACATGCACAGAAATTTGTTAACCATTGTGGGTGCCTTGTAAGGGATAAGATCCCGATCAGTGCTCGTGAATGGAAGAAAAAGACAAGTGCTCCTCATATAAGTTTTGTCTCTGATCTTGATAAGGAACTGGTTTGGCAAGAGGTCCTTGCACATTTCACGCTTGAAACAGAAGATAGAAATTTGAAGGCAAGAGTTTGGGACTGGGCTATGAAGAAAATGGCAACACTATTCCAGGGCTGGAAGAAGAAATTATACAACACATTTATCAAGAAGGACCTAACTCCGGATTTCAACACTAAGGCCTACGTCAAGTTGAGGCCATTTTGGGATGAGTTTGTAGAATTCAAGAAATCAGAAGAGGGTGAGACAAGGGTCAGAAGGAACCAACAGAATGCCCAACAAAAACAATACTACCATCACTTGGGATCAGGTGGCTACAAGAGTGCCATTCCTAAATGGGAAAGAATGGAACGAGAGTTGCTAGCCAAGGGCATTGAACCAGAATCAATAAACTGGCCTGAGCGCGCCAAGTATTGGTTTTTTGGTCATGGAGGAAGCCTGGACCTACAGACAGGAAGGATACAGTATGATGAAAAACTCCATAGAGCAGCAGAAAGATTTGCTTATGCTAGAGAAATCGCTGACAGTGGCAGGTGGCAGCCGAACAGAGACAAGGACGAGCTGACATACGCCCTGGAGAATCTTGAACATGGTGGGAGAACCAGAGGCTATGGGGAGGTGTCGCGGGAGCATGCCTTCCCTCGGGACATAGAGACCTATAGAAGCCACGCGAGAAAGAAGGAGGAGGAGGCACAGCGGATGCAAAGGTTAGAGGAAATGGTTCTTCAGTCACAGGTCACGGCTCTTGAAGCAGTTGAGCGAGAAAAAGCACTTGAAGGCAAAATGAACGAGGAAATAAAAAGGCAAGTGCAGTTAGCAGTAAGATCGATGCAAAGGCAATCTGCATCAGAGCCGGGAGTCAACATCAGCCCCCCTGATCAAATGAAAAGCAGTTGCGCTTCCACAGAGGTCCCAGACGCAGCACTGCGCTTTCCCGTGGACGACATCACCGAGCCTCTCACGACATGTGAACTGCATATTCCACAGGGGAATGCCACAGTCATGGTGGCTATAGGTGTTGTATCTCCTATCGATCCTACAAAGACCAAGATGTCATGGGGCAATAATACCTCCTGGATATGCTAGCGTCTCGGTGGATAGGGTGGTGAAAGGTTACAACAATGTCGAACTTGACATTAAAGGAGGTGACGGCGAGAAGACATTAGGAGAAGCGGAGAAGACATTCATATGATGGCGCAAGCGCTATATCATAATTCATGGCGCATCACCTCCTCCTCCTCAACAACCTAACCCTAGGTGTGTATGAAATTAGTGAATGAAAGTTAATAGTATTGGTGAGCTAATAGTATAAATGGATACTCATACCATGTTGTTTTCGCAGCAGGACATCCCCCAACCTAAGTCCAATTATGCATTCACCACATGATCACAGTGTTGCGGGCGATGATGATCAAGATCAAACACGACGGGATCCATCACCGCCACTGGCCCCATCTCCTCCACGACGGGATCCAACACCGCCACCGGCCCCATCTCCCCCACGGCGTGATCCAACACCGCCACCTGCCCCATCTCCTCCACGACGGGATCCAACACCGCCACCGGCCCCATCTCCCCCACGGCGTGATCCAACACTGCCACCGGCCCCATCTCCCCCACGGCGTGATCCAACACCGCCACCGGCCCCACCATCTCCTCTAAAGCGGGCTCCGACACCGCCACCTGCCCCATCTCCACGGCGGGTTCCAACACCGCCACCGCCAAAAAAGAAGAGGCCTATCATACAAACAAAGGCGTCAGCCCCACCACCTCCGAAGAAGACAGCCTCTGTGAGAAAACTAGCTCCCAAGATGACAAAACTTGCATATGACACGACCGAGGAGGAGACTGAAGCTGCAGTGCAAAAAGACTTGAACAAGTTCTTCGACGCTGCCATTGCCAGTGGTCGAGCAAAGCGAAACCCGGAGAAACCGTACCTTTTTGTTCGTCCTGAAAAACTAAGGCAAACTGTGAACGCTCACTAGAAAAAGGTACGTGCTGCCCGTAAGGCTTCGCCAAAATCAAACTATGATCGCATGCTCAGCAAATCACTTGAGGAGGCAAAGAAGACAAAGAAGACAGCAGGAAAGGGTGTCCCACAGCTCGGGGAACAAAAGCAGCAATCAGTGTCGGATCTAGTTGTTGGGAATGAATACGGTACAAACATGGACGTCATACAACAAGCATATGGAGACGTTGATCCTGAGCATCTGCTCAAATTTTTGGAGGAAACTGGTTTAAATGTGGAAAACATACTCGGAGAAGCAGGCATCAAAAGTGCTGCAGTTGTTGATAAATGGCAGAGGGCATATGTATATGGTCAAAGTCTATACAACCCAGCGGCCCTGAGGGATCTTGGTACACAAATGCACTTGCTAAATCAGTGGTACCTCATGGCGTGTGACAGAAAAGCTGATGACTATATTTGTGTCAGAATTAGAGACCATGATTACTTTCGTGGTGATGACATCATATATGTTCAGTTTAATGAGTTACATCAGCTCTGCCACATGGACGCTCTCGACAAATCTCTCGTGAGCTGCTTTTGCCTGTAAGTGATTGTTTCTTTTAATAATCTCACTTTAGCTTATGTATATGTATAAGTAATTATCCTCACACTAGCAAGCGTTTGTAAACATATGCAGAAACATGATGAGACAACTAAGGCGTAAAAATGACAAGGACATTGGTTTCATCGATCCATATATCGTATTCAAGCACCCAAGTACTCTCTCGGATGCATGGAAAACTCAAACAGAGAGGAATTTGCGGAGGTTCTTCGTAAACCAAAGGGACAAAAGATATATACTATTCCCCTACAACTTTAGGTGAGTTTTGTTATCATATGCACATTTTATTATAGGTTGACATATAAAGATATATGTGTTGACTATATAAATATAAATGCAGTTTTCACTGGATACTAATTGTGATCGATCTCCCCGAGAGTCGTTTGCTAATCTATGACTCTCTGAGAAAACCACAAGAAGACTACCAAGATATGATAGATATTATCCGAGGGTAAATGTGATCTTTAAATATTGATTCCTGCTCTTTAACTCTGCAATAGTTAATTAACGATCCAATTATATATATTGTGCAGAGTTTGGGCTTGGTTTGTTGAGAAACACCGTCCGGATCTGAAAGAACAACTTCTTGATCCTCTACTACTAAATGTAAGTTGTACTACCTCCTCGTCTCTTTATCTTAATTAGCATCACTCAGCAGACGCACGCTAAGCGGAGAGTAATCTTTTTATATCTTATAAAGTGGGTTCTACGGCAGTCATCGGGAAACAATTTATGTGCGTACTATGTTTGTGAGTTCCTGACGGTGTATGAAAAAGAACTCCTCTACAGAGTCAGCAAGTACCTAACATGTAAATAAATTTATCTTATTTTTTGTTATTTTTACATAAATATTATGTATGTTAATACTTTCTTTTTCTTTTAATCCAAATTGAAGGAGACATGGTTGAAGAACCAGGTGATGGATAAGGTCCGCCTCAAAGCAATTCAAGAGACCATCGCGGGCTTTCTTAATGACCATGTCCTTAAATCTGGCACCGAGTATTAGTTTAACAAAGACGAACCAATGAAGCCAAACCAAGATGAACACTTGTATGACCTCTAAGTCAGGAACAATATTTGTGTTGTAAATATCAAGTTAAGGATGCATGATAGATAATGTTGTATATTTTATGTACATATGTATAGATAGCTCTATAATATATATGTATATAGTTTCATATTTCATTTGTGTGTAATTGTAAATTTTATGTGTTTATATATATATTTATTAGCAGCGAAGAATACGTATTTGAAACCGGCCTAATGGAATATATTAGCAGCGAAGAATACGTATTAGAAAACCTAATGTAATTGTAAAACCAAAAACAATAACCAATTGAAAAGAAAAGAAAAAGAAAAAAAAGAAAAAAACAGCGGCCTCTTTAGCCCCGGTTGGTAATACTAACCGGGACTAAAGAAGCCAGCCACCGTGGCCCGGCTGGAGGCCTCTTTAGTCCCAGTTGTTATTACCAACCGGGGCTAAAGGTCCCCCTTTAGCCACGGGCGAGTGAACCGGGGCTAAAGGTCGGGCCTTTAGTCCCGATTCCTTAGCCCCGGCTCCATGTCCGGGGCTAAAGGCCAAAATGGTCCGGGGCTAAAGGTCTGTTCTCCAGTAGTGTCAAGAGCTAACTCTTCTCTTCCTTTTATTAAAATATAATAAAAATTCTTAGAGCTAGCTTATGAAGAACTATATGCACTGTGTGGCTCCCCTTATTATTGCATTGTTCGAGTACAGTGATATTGATGCATTGGAGGGAAGGAGAAGCATGGAAACAGAAACGCGACTACACAGAGGATGCGAGGAGGAAGACGAGTCGCATGCAATGCAACTCTCGCTTTGGCTAGGGTCCACTCGCCGATCGGCAGTGTTTCAATCAACTCCACTTCAATTTCCTCTCGTGACAGTGCTCTTCTCTTACCTGCTGGGTAAAGCAGGCCGCTGATAAAGCGTCTGGCCCCTCCCCTGCTGCAATCATCGATTACTGATCGTGGAGGATGTGTTCATTTTAGTACGGTATTGAAGCCTCACGCAACAGCTTAAAATCCCAATGCCACCAATTCCTAGACTACACTGCAATTTCCTCTCGAGTGAAGACGACGTACTCTAGACACTTCTAGTTCTAGCTCGCTGTCGCACCCCACATCCTGATTGCCTGAAAAAACCCTGCACCGACCTGATTTATATGCATGCTGGCTTTGACGAGGGAGTAGGACAGAATTACGAGTGCACAGTAAACACATGGCCAGCACGTGTTTACTGCCATCACACTACTAAAAAAAAGCTTTGTAGGGATGATTTTTATTGATTTGTAGAGACAGTTTTCTTCAACCACCTCTACTTAACCGTCTCTACAAATCAATTAATTTGTAGGAGCATTTGGCCGGGGCAGTACATTGGCCAGTCATCCCTAAAATTGATTTGGCCAGTCATCCCTAAAATTGATTTGTAGGGGCGATTAACACCAACCACCCCTACAAATCGATTTTTAGGGATGACTAAATATAAAGCCGTCCCTATAAATCTATTTCCAGAAATCACTAAAAGGGCAAAAAGAATAGCAAAAATATTTTTTATAATCCAAAGCAAGGGTGTCCCCATTGGTCATCCACCTGCTTGCTCTGTCTAGTCACAAAGTCTGCACATTGCAGCCAAGGGGATTCAAACCCGCGATGCCACGCTCGCGTGTAACCTTATCTACCACTGTACCTAACACTTACTTATGTCTATTATAGATTTTGGACCTCCTCATATTATACTGAACCGAATTTAAATTGAGTGTTTGAAACCCTAAATGAATTCAAATCAAAAAAAATTGTCAACTACAAAGTTGTGTAACTTTTTAGCATCTACAGCTCTCATTTAGATTGTTTCTCCATCCGAGGTTGTTTAAAAATTTTGAATTTCAAATTTGACAAATTCAAACATAGATTTTATTGACAAGATGATTTCAAATGAAAAAATGGTCAATTGAGATCTATAACTTTTATTTTGGTTGTTTTTCCATTCAAGACCGTTTGAAAAAAAAACCAAAATTTGAATTTAAGAAATTCAAACGTCATTTTCCTTGACATGATGAATTCAAATGAAAAAGTTGTCAACTAAAAAGTTGTATAACTTTCTGAGATTTATAACTTTTATTTTGATCATTAATTTATCTTTATGAGATCGTCTAAAAATTTTGATCTATTAATTAATTTTTAATATTTGGCGTCTATTTGTAGGGTTGACTGATAACATCAGCCGCCCCTACAAATCAATTTGTAGAGGCAGCTCATTTGGTAAGCATTTGTAGGGGCGGTCTAATATAGAACCGCACTTAAAAAGGGGGGTGTTGCTATAAATTCTTCTTTAGTAGTGTCAGTTGGCGGCTCCCGCACCTAAAAAAGGCTTGAGGAAGCATATGAGGGCACCAAGGTGGTCAAGAGTTCCAAGTTGTACATTCTCAAGGACAAATTGGCAAGCTTCAAGATGCAAGATGACGAGAGTATGCCAGAGGTGTTTCACCGGTTGCATGTGATCATCAATGAGATTTCAAGATCTTGGGTGAGAAGGTGAAGGACAAGGACTTTTCTCATAAGTTCTTGAGATTCTTACCGCCAAGGTTTGACACTTTGGTGACCATTCTTATGAGAGGAGACTTGGAGACTATGACCTCCAACCATGTACTAGGTGGTATGGTCCTTTGGAGACTTGGAGAGTCTGTACTTTGGTGACCTAAATTAATATATCGAACATTATTACAAAAAATGACCCTCGAGTCCAAAAGAAAAGTACAGACTCTCATATAGACTCCAATGAAGACTCGTAGAAACCGGACATCTGTGAGGGCCCCCCTTCTAGAGGGTCCACTGTGCATTGTATCAGTCCCTGGATCAGTTGCTGATACATACAGAGTAACAAGATTGATATCAAAAATCCATACTTTCATTGCTAACGGAGAAAACATGTTACAAAGTTCATATTACAAGACTTGGGCCACGGACCTCTTAGCAAACATCAGAGTCTAACACAACAATTCTATGACGTCGTGGCTCCATTCCGACAGGCATCTTGGAGTGCGGACGTAAACCTTATCCTATGCACATTCCTATGTTGTCGTCCTTGAGTAGCTCCTTCTTGCAGTCGTCCAGCTTCATCTTCGGGTATCCTCCTGTGGTTCCATCCTTGCGAGTGCATCGACAGCTTCATCCTTGCGAGTGCTCTTGAGATTTCACTCCTAAAAACATAGTAGCGGAGGCGTTGAGCACATACGTACTCAGCAAGTCCTAATTGGGTGCAGGCTAAGGAAAAGATAAGGTTATATGTGGAGGAGGTTATGGTGGAGGGTGAAAGGAATATGGTTAAGTTATTAATTAAGGGTTGGGCCCTAGGAGAGAATCTACCTCCTCGCTAGTTCCCGGGGATTAAGTTATTACAGCAACATACCAGGTTATCACAAGTTCCATTTTGAAAACATCTAGTCATTGGTGTCCGCATTCCAGGAGGTTGCCCATAACCAAGGACGTGGCTATTCGAATAGGATTGAAGTTATACTACTGCAGCAGTTGTCCAATTTTCCCCACACGATGGAAACAACCCCGGCCGAGGTTGTCCCCCAATCCTCACTCGTACCCGAGAGGACGCATCCATAGGTTCCATATAACCCTTACCACGGTTCGCACAGGGTCTGGAAAACAGACCACGCATGGTCCAACTGGCCAAGACAATATCATAAGAAAGGGGGCTCGCACACGGCCCAAACAGGAATTTAACGTGGAAGACCACCTAGCAACCACGCCGACCGGGCCACGAGAGATCACTTAGCAGTCGTGCCTTCTCCTGTCAAACCGTTGTCACCCGACCTCCAAGCAGGTATTATACTTCTCCTATCGGGGTGTGAGCTTGGACCTACCCATATAGGCGTGTGGCTGGACGCGTTTCTGTCCAGACGCGAGAGGCCAATGAATCAGTCCTAAATGACCAAGACAAGTGTCTCCAAACAGGAACCCTCACTAGGCGAACCTGTCCAAGAGGTAGTTTCACACCACGTGAAGTACCTCCCACTTGTTCGGTCGGAGAAACAGTTTTGTCATCCAGTTCAATTAGCATCATGGTTCATATAGTCACATTATCATGTTCACATTAAATCACATTTACCATAATATCTTTATAATATAAATTGAGCATAATAAATACGTTAAAAGGATGGAAGGTGGGAGCAGTTTATATGGTGGAGGTGATGGATAAGGGGTGGTTTAGGGGTGGCAAGTTGGGTGGATGGAATAGGATAGGCTTTATGGTGGTGGTGGCTAAAAATTGCGTTTGATGGGAATGGGGTGGTTTAGAGTGGTGGCATTTGGAGGGAAGGGATATGTTATGTGGCAAGGTATGATAGGGGCAGTATGAGTGTAGTGTATGATTTGGCTGGAGTGGTAGGTGAAGAATAGAGATAAGAAGATTTGGTGGAGGGTGGGAAAGGGAATTAGGACTTTCCTGCACTCGCAGTCGATGCATCCTTGTCTTGCGGTCTTCTTGTTCCTTCGGTCTTCGATTGATTGTTGTTCATCCTTCGGGTTCCATCGGGATCTTCTCACATCTTCTATTTTACGCGATCTAGCGTCGACAAACAAGAAAAACACAACAAGCAAAACAAGCATGATCAAGCAAGAGAGGGTTTGACGTATGGAGACATATCGCTTACTAAAATATATAGGGATACATACGAATAAGCATATGTCCATATACGTGTGCAGAGTTATAACTACGTGTGCGTATATTTGAGTACCCATGTACGTGATAGGTGTTTATGGACACACAAATATACGAGGTTAAGAGCGTGCTCAGATTTATTATTTAGGCTATGACTATTACCCTATTATTATTATTATTATTATTATTATTATTATTATTATTATTGTCACTAGTATTACTATTGTTATTATTTTATGGGAGAGAGTGTATGTATATTTGAGTATTTGTGTACGTGTCATAGTGTACACATATATTCGAATATACGGTGTTTAGGTGGTGCAACTACAGGTTAGTAATACTACTAAAGAAGCACAGCAACAAACATAACTAGAATTTAAATGGACACCAAAAATTAGGAGAAGGAAATGAATGTGTAGGGTTGAATTTAGGAAGATTTTTGGTGGTGAGATTATGGGTTTTGGAGTTTGGATGATGGATATATGAATTTTCTAGGTTTATATACGGAACGTGAATGAGAAGAGTTTGAGTTTTATATCTGGAAATTTGGATGATGGCAACAGAGTGGGAACAGTTTGGGTAGGCTCTAGGGTGGCTCTAGTTTTTTTTGGAATTTTCTGGGAATTTTTCTAGGAAGAAAAAGGTGCTTACTGTATTCTCCTGTGTACGTTCCCCATGTGTGCCTAGCCTTTTTTACTGGTGCTGGCACTGTGTCCGAGGCCATGCGCTGCTCTCTCTCTGGTTCACACGGGAAAGGGGAGGAGATGGAGCAGTGTGGCTGTCATGTGGGCCCCTAAAGGCGACGTGGCGGCTCTCCATTGGGCGAAATGACGTGGCTGGGGGCACGACATTTAGGCACCGCTGCAAAGGCACCGCTGCAATTGATGCCGCCTGCTGCCGCTCATCCTGTCCCTGTCATCGCTGTGCACTATCAGCAAGAAAAGAAGGAGCGAGAGAACAAGAGGGAAGGGAGAAGAGAGAGAGAGGGAAGAGCAGGACAAGGAATGGTGCGTGTCTCCAGTCCGGTGGAGCCGATTGCCTTCTCCTCCGTGCTTGCGAATAGAGAGAGAAAGAGAGGGCAGTGCAGAGAGGGAAACAGAGGTGCGGGAGGGAGCCCGGCTGGCGGCGGCAGTCCTGTACGACGAGGCAGAGAGCTTCGGCGTGAGTTGGCTGTACGGCGGAGGGCACAAAATGTGGCGGCATGTCCGGTGGCCGCGGCATCGGCGTCTGCGGAGATGGAGGCGGCTCCGGGTGGCGGCGAGGGAGCGCGGTGGTGCTCGGTTCCAGCGTCTGCGCTACCGGCGAGCTGAGCGAGCGAGTGGCCAGGTTGGCGGCTCGTGCTGATGCTCGGCTCCATTGCAGTGTGCAACAACCTCGCGTCCTCGATGCAGAGAGCTCGGTAACGACCCAGGCATCGTCGACATCTCCATCGCGTGCTCGTACTCGGCTTCGTTGGTGGCGAGGATGGCGAGCTCGACAACCATTTTATAGGTGTTGTAAGGCGGTGGCGACCGGAAAATATCTTGAACAACATTCATGACAGGCAAAGGCGGTGCGCATAGTAAGGCGGTTGGGAACAGAGAGGCGGTTGGGAACAGAGGTCAAGCATAGGGGAAAACGGCAGCGGTAAGTTCTGGTTTTCACGCGCGGCTCGTCGTGTACGGACGCGTAGTCGAGCGGACAGGAAGAAACTGTCTGATGGGGTTCACTTGTCAGCGATAGAGAGGGGAGAAGGAGTGGTTGGTGGATATTTTTGGACGGCCACGCTGTGCTTGAGCTGGGAGGCACACTGTTGAGCTGGGCTGAGCGTACATGAAAGGAGAGGGAAACGTGTATTCACGATGTACTTTTCCATTTTTCAGAATATAACAGGGAATAGTTTTATATTTGTAGATTTTTCCTAGAGAGACCAATTAACTATGAAGTAGGATTTGAATTTGAAAAAGGTTTTGAAAACCCAAGAGATGAGATGGAAAGTTCAAGGAATGGTTTTGGAGAACTCAAGGAATATTTTCGGTGCCACAAATAAATTTTAGAAAGCAAGCATGCAAACATTCAACAAATAAATCATCATACAAACACACAAACCGATTTCCTAATTCTAGAAACTATTCCTAGAGCTATAATTAATTCTAAAAAGTGCATATGGTGGATTTTGATGCAAGAGTTTTAGAAAATATTTTTAAAATGGTTTTGCGAAAAAATAACTAGTCAAGTTTTAATTTATTATAAATTCTAAAAAGTCTAAATTTTTAGTGAATTTTAAATGATGCAAAACACAGGGTGTTACAACATCATCTCCATAGGAAGGTCGACCAGGGGTAGCACCAGCCTAGTACAACTCGTCTGAGTTGAATCCACCATCTTCTGGGTACTCCTGCTCCTCGACGTACTCTCCAGTGTCTAGGTAGGGTAGCAGAGGGGCAAAGAGGAAGGGTGAGTACATCGAAATATACTCCACAAGTGTAGGAAAATATGACATGGAGCTGATAACAAAGGTAGGCTGACTCCATTTGACACAAGCACCTAAAGCGACACATGCTATTATTCCTATTTTCCTATGCACCTATTTACTAGGTTTAACCACCATCTCCTTATAAATAGAAACAACACTCAGAGTCCATCGAGCAAAACACACTCGGAGATCCACCGAGCAACCGACACTTGGAATCCACCAAGCAACCAACACTTGGAGTCCACCAAACAAACCCACACCTGAAGTGCATCAGGCAAACCGCAACCCAAACCAGAACCAACCAACTAATCCCGAAGAAGTCCAAGCCGCTCGTGACCGTGAGCACGACTGATATATCAGTTTTACACTCTGCGGAGGTTGCACATCTTTACCCACGAGTGGTGCTTTTCCCCGTCACGCTAAACACTGCCAAGGTGCATAGCGGGGTCGCACTACAAGGCCTTTACAGAGCTGCCTCCAAGTCTGTTTTACACGTAACTCTAAGGTTTCACCTCGTACAAAGGTCTATGACCCCCAGGGCCCCCTCTTGAGCCACTTAAACCGTCCCCATGTAAACTCTCAAATTGGAGGTAACTAATTACTTAGCTAGGTCCAGTCCATCCAGACCTCATGGTTGCGCTGTTGAACCGGGTTACATACTCCGAGAATCGGGTCCTAGGGATCCAGGCAGGATAACAAGCATGAACCCAACCACCAACATCATCTGTCAAGTCCATGGCAACCAAAAATCCCACCAAAACGGTCCATCCTATTCCGGATATACCTAATCACCATGTTACTACAAAAATTACCCATCAACATTGTTCCATAGATCATTAAGCAAGATTAACCACCATCCCATCCCCACCATGATTGTAGGGCGAAGCAACATCTACGCAAAACTCCCAAACCAAGTGACAAGGAAAATATAGCAAAACTAGTAAACCCTAGCATGAGATTCAATTTAAAGACACTACATGCATCTAATAGATCTAACTACTCTAATATAAAAAGTAAAATAAAGTAGGTGCAAGATGTTTAAGAACACTTTCCTACGGGTTAGGTCGAATCAACAGAGGCACAGTCTGAGTCTAGAGAGTCCTCGAACTCCGCACCCTCTGGATCACGCAACATACGTGGCACATACAAAAGAAATAAATAACAATACAACAAACAGTAGTAAAATAGAAAGTAAATAGATCTACTGCATAAAGCTTGTTCCTATGAATCTAACGTAGCTTGAATAGGTCAAATAAGAGTTAAAACACAAAAGTTATAAGCGTTTGAACATTGGGTGGCAATTCTGTAATTCATTTAAACTCGATTTGAATTTAAAATAAATCAAAAATGAAAAAGAAAAGGCTGACGGACTGGGGTCAAATCGGAAAAAACATCAGGGGTTGGATTGCAAGTTCTCCAAGACTCAGCGAATAGCGCTACTGGACCGCAGGTGTATTATTCAGAACCGGGATGTGTTTTCTGCAAAAATGGCAAGGCCGGTCGGCGCCAACCACGTACGTGCCATGCAGCAGCTTGCGGTTGGCGCAGTGCATGCACTGTGTTGTGGTCCTGCTGACGTGGCAATGTGAACCGAGTCCACGACGCTGGTGGACAGGGTTTTATACCCCTTCACCCATCCTTCTAATCTGGGCCTTCGACTCAGATCAGACGGTGGACGGGAGGGGAAGGTAGATGCATAGTGGCCGGCGGTGCCAGCGCACGGTGACGCGCCATGGGCGGCGGCTGAGGTTCGCCGGAACGGCGCTGTGGTGTATGGGCAGCTCAGGCGAGGGCACAAAGTGATGGCGTGTGGGAAGGCGGCCCTGTAGGGACATCTACCGACGATGAGGTGTGATCGGGGTGGCAGATGAGCTCGGTAGCGAGCGGCAGCAGCGGCGCCATGGCCGAGCGAGGCATGTGCCTCGCGAGGGGCCTAAGGGCCAGAAGAAACCTCGGAGAGGGGTGGATCGGAAAGGGAGCTCACCGCGCATCCACTGGAGAGGTTCTCGTCGTCGACGACGGCTCAGCCGGGGAAGACAACGGCGGAGGCGGGTGGGGCTCCGGCGTGGCGCTGACATGTAGCAGGGGCTTGACTCGAGTCGGGGAGTGTGCCCGAGGGCTCGCCGAGGTGCTGCGATGCCAATGGAGAAAGAACTGAGGCCGGTGGTGCCCGACTCTGAGAACAGGGAGCTCTGACCGAGCTCGGCAATGGCGGTGCGGTGATGGCGGCGGTGTTTTGATGCGGCCGGCCGGGATGGTTTCTGGGGACCAAAGGAGAGCCAGACGGTTGCGGTCACTACCGGAGACGGGCTCTTTGCCGAGCGTCCGCTGCATTGCCGAGGGCTGAAACACGGGCACTCGGCAAAGAGCCATTTCCCAGCTTTGCCGAGGGCTATGACCAAAGTGCTCGGCAAAGCTGGGGAGACCTACCGTAATTTCCAAGGCTTTGCCGAGGGCTTGGGTCATAGCCCTCGGAAAAGTCCGAGGTTTGCCGAGCGCCGGCTAAGCTAGCCCTCGGCGAAGAGGTCCCAAAAAAAAATATTCGAACTTTCTTTGCCGAGAGCCGACCCCGGATAACCCTCGACACAGAAAAATAATAATAAAAAAATTTGTCGCTTTGCCGAGAGTCCGGCTCTCGGCACACGTAACGCCTTTGCCGAGAGTCGGCTTAGCCCTCGGCAAACCTACCGTCAATAGGGACCGCCGTTAACGGCCACTTTTCTTTGCCGAGAGCTGGTCGGGACCCTCGGTAAAAGGTTTGCCGAGAGCCCGATAAATGGCCCTCGGCAAAGGCTCCTTTGCCGTGAGGTTTTTTGCCGAGAGCTCTTTGCCGAGAGCAGCCCTCGGCATAGGCTTCGCCGAGTGCCAGGTGGTCTTTGCCGAGTGCTAGAGGCACTCGGCAAAGCAGCCGTTTCCAGTAGTGGGTGCCAAGTCCGCCTCTTATAGAACCGAGAGATGGGGAGATAAGCGGCGAGGGGAGCTCGGGTGACTGCATAGATGGCGCTAGCAACCATGCGGGGGGTTCGACGCGGGGGTTGGGGAGAGAGCTGACAAGTGGCCCCCACTTGTCGGTGATGGGGGAAGGGCGAAGGCGCTGCAGCTGGCACTTGCTTGCACGCGGGTGAGGTTGGATGGGCCGGCGTCGGGTGGGCCACTGGGCCGGCTCGCCCGTGCAGCAATGAGGGAGGGAGAGGGTGCTGCGTGTGGCCGGCTTGGCGAGCAGGAGTGCAGTGTTGGGCCGGCATTGGCGCCCTTGGCCGAGAGCGGTTGGAGCAGGAGTGGGAGGAGTGGATGAGGTAGGCATGGGCCACGGGTGAGGAGCTGGGGTGAGGAGGCGAATAGGCCAGGTGGGGGTTGGGGGGGGAGGGGGGAACGGGCCGTATTTGAGAGAGAGGCTGGTCCTACCTTTTTTTCCTTTTTCTTTTCAGTTTTTCCTTTGCAAATTCTTTTGGAATTCAAACTCAAAACATTTTGAACTCAAAAACAGTTTGCAAACTTTGAAAATGTTTCCCAAGGTTTTGCAAATAAAACTTTGGGTTTGATTTGATAAAAAATTCTAAACCTTCTATTTATTTTTCTAAATAGAGTAAAATCGATTCACCCTAATCGGGTTTAATAAATTCTTGTTCACTCGATAAAATTATGCAATGACATGAATGTAACTTGAAATAAATAAATTTTATTTTCCTTCTCTAATTAATTAGCCAATCCTATATAGTTTGTAATTAACTTTAATAAATTCTAAAAAAAATTAAATCAGGGTGTTACATTGATCAAGCTAAGATCAAGGATGTTGTAGACAGATGCAACGTAGGAGTCACATGTGATATACTTGATGAATCATTATATGCTCCTATCATTGTTGCTCCTACTAACCCCTCATGTAGCTCATCTACTACTACTTCTACAATATATGAGTGATGGTTTCACTTGTGATGCCTCACTAATGGTAGAGAATGAGGATATGAAAAAGGAGGTCAATGAGCTCACTCATGCCTTAGGCAATGCCTATGGTGTAGATGCTCGCTTCCTTAAGTGCTTGGGGAGCCAAAGGTTTTCTCTCAATAAAGAGAGATTAGGCTATACCCCCAAGAATGGCAAGGCACCCTTTGTTCCTCACAAGACTAGTTTTGTGAAGAGAAATGGATAGTTTTGCAATAGATGCAAGCAACCGGGCAAATAGAGCAATATTGCAAAAATAAGAACAAGAACAGTGCTAATGTATCTTTTATTCGTTTTGATTCTTATTATATGCTTACAAAGGGAGAAAATAGTGTAAAGGCTAAGTTCATTGGTGCTCCCATTATTGGCCCAAAGAAGAAAGAAATTTGGGTGCCAAAAAGCTTACTTACTAACCTTGGAGGATCCAAGCAAGCATTGATTGTCTTATGTACGTGAATTATATAAGGGCGGAGGAAAGCATTGGGTACTTTATATTGGGTGCACTCAACACATGACCAGTGATGAAAGAATGTTCAAATAAATCAATAATAGTGGCAATGATCATGTTGATTCTATCACATTTGTTGACAACAACAAAGGCAATGTGAAAGGCTTAGACAAGATTGCTATATCCAATGACATGAGCATCTCTAATGTCCTATTAGTGGAATCTCTTAACTTCAATCTGTTGTTCATGGCACAATTGTGTGACTTGGGTTTCAAATGCATATTTGAAGTTGATGATGTGATCATTAGTGTGGATGGAAGTGATTTGGTGTTCAAGTGCTTTAGATATGAAAATCTCTATTTGGTCAATTTCAATGCAAGTGAAGCTCAACTATCAACATGTTTGTTCTCCAAGTCAAGTATGGGTTGGTTGTGGCATAAGTGTTTGGGACATGTTGGAATGAAGCAACTCAATAGATCATGGTCCAATTCTTCTTCTTCACCTTCTTTCATTATAACCCACTTTCTCTGTGCTTGGTCTAACAAATAAATATAGTTTGACATGAAACCTGACTTGAACAAGTGTGAATGAAGAGTCCTTGAGCTAGCATGTTTCTTCAGATTCTTACATAGGGCACATGGGCAGCTCATCAAACTATCCCGCTTGTTTTCCTCGGCCACACCTAACAAATAATACGCACCCTCAATGAACTCTTGGGAGCGGCGACTGACATTGTACATTCAATGGAGTGGTATCATTTGCACTACATAACATATTATGAAAACCTTGCACATAATTATTTTATTACATAACATGCATGACACCACACAGTTGATTAATTTAAGTAAGCCTCGCTACAACATAGACATCCCAACTAGCACTAAACAAACTAAAACTAAAATGCACATCAACAGTATAATTAATTCGCCTTTGATTCCAACTAAAATAGATAGATCATTCATCTGTTCAACATCGATGGGCTTTTTCTGTTGGCTCACTGTTTCATCATTAGCAGCCGCAACCGCCTGTGAAAGAGATTTTTGCACGTATTCAACATAATCCTCCTCCCAGTACCAACCATCACATCCACCAGTGTCGTCCCATTGAAATTAGAAGAAAATGAATAAAAACTTTAATCAAAATCATCAAGAAAAGCATATACAAATTAACCATAATTATAAAATGTGACAAAATAACTCATGTCGTGATCTGGACACTTGTAGAAGAAACAACCCTAGTTGGGTCCCTCCTTCCTCACTCGGTACTCCATAACAATTTTCTGCTTACACTTGCCGCACACAATGAGAGGGATATCAGCTGGGCTCAGTCGCTTTGGAACCCGATGAGAGGCCGAGGACCCGGTCACAGTTGTCATCTACTCTCTATACCCATTTTTGTAAACTATTATAAATTCCTCATTTTTATAAACAAATAAAATTAAAAAACCCTAAAATTCTCTATTTCTCTAGCTAAACCATGAAATGTGCTATGCATACTAGCGATACAAAACTATCAAGTGATTTTGATGAACTATTTTAAGCTTACTTCATCCAAATATGCAAACTATCAAGTGATTTTGAGCTTAAAATAGCATAGATGTTAAAAAACCACCATTAAAATCACATATATCTACACCACAAAATGAGATAAGCTACTAATAAACCATGAGAGAATGAAGTTAGTAACCTCTAAATCGAAGAAACGATGGCGAAGTCAAAGAAGATCATCAATGGGTGCCAGAGAGCAAGAACAAATGGCTGAGTTCAAATAACTCGGACTAGAGGGGAAGAAAGGTGCATGGTATATAGCCAGAGAGAGCTTTAGTCTCAATTGCCGTGTAAAATCTCGACTAAAAGTCGACATGTCCTGGTCATATTCCGGGCTGTTAGCTCGAACCAGGACACTAAAGGTGTTGACCTTTCCCGGTTTGTAATACCTGGTCCGGGACTAAAGGTTCCCCGCTGCCGCAGTAGCTAGCCGTTGGGCAGGGACCTTTAGTTCCGAACTCAAAAAAATGTCAAGAATAAATCCAAATTTGAGTACGGTTCAAAAGTCTGTTCTCTGCCCGCTGCCGCAGTAGCTAGCCGTTGGGTAGGGACTTTTAGTTCCGAACTCAAAAAAATGTCAAGAATAAATCCAAATTTGAGTACGGTTCAAAAGTCTGTTCTCTGGTAGTGTGGTAGTGTCATCTAGTAACATGACATTTTATTTTAAACTTATTTCTTCATGCTTATTCATTCTATATAATTTTGTTTTCAAAAAATGCTTAGTTGCACTTAGGGATCGGCATCTTCTCTCTTCGGCTTTTCAGGACTGATTGTGGTGCCATATATTAGTCAGGTATATGAACGAGATGACCACGCGCGCGTTTCTCATACTTAGCGAAACGCAGGCAGTTGCTTGCCTAACAGTAGTGAAATCATTACTTGATTACACTCCTCTTATCTATTCAATCAACTACGACATGGGTGGGTCACTTTGGACTCGACCATCACAAAACCAACGTGAGACTAGAATGGGTTGTTGCATCAGGCAGCTTCTACCACCCTGAATGTCAGTTGAAGACGAGCTACTTGACTATATAGTGAGCACCATCTAGCCCTGACCCCTGAGCATAGCCAAAGATCCCGATGCCTCCAAATCCCACATGGCTACGTAATTAACTTATGGGTGTTTTCTGGGGGACACATCAATCACATATACTCCCTCTCATGTGTGTTTCCTTTTGTTAAAGAATGAACCAATTAAGATGCTACTTGTGTGTGCTACCTGTGTACGTGCCTTTTATAAGGGCCAAGATAGTTGGTGGTCCTCCCGGCCCGGCCGGCACGAAGCTGCAACATGAAATGCACATAGATTTTATAAAAAAACATGCACATAATTACTTTAGTATGTGTGGCAGAAAATTAAAGACCCCGGGTGAATCAGGAGTGCTTGGCGAAAAGAGTAGACGTGAAATTCCATTTTATGAATGATTCCTTTTCCACCGTTACAAATGTCTCAATCCAAGAAATGCGTCGGAAAATCCCTAACAGGTCAAGCATCTCTACTACCCGTGGTCGTCGTTCTGTTTTTTAGATATATTAATTGTGTCTATATACTATCTAGGAAATGGTTTATACCTAGAAAAGATAGAATGACCTACACTTTAGAACCGTGGGAGGACTATATAATATTTTTTATTTAATATTATTAATTTATCACATATATATCTCACTGGCATAAAGATTATACTAAAACAATGTAGCTAGTTTGAATGTCCTTCACATGATTTAATAATGTATACTCCCTTCGTACATGTAAAACGCAAGTCATTTTGGAAAACAATATAGTCTCCAAAACATTACTTTGACATCTTAAGTGTGTTTTCCAAGACAAATCAATCTATTCATATCATTTTCACATTTCCAAACTTAACAATATAAAAGTTATTCATGATTTATATTTCTAATATTTGACTCAAGTCTTGTCAAAAATGACTTGCTTTACAGGTATAGAGTAGTATATTGCAATCAACTCACTGCTTCGAATGAGAACCAAATGAGAACAATATTGTTTACAAATTACAATCACACCTTTGCCCTAAACTTTCCATTTTTCTCAGCACCAAGGCTAGTTGCTCTTTGAAGGACCGAGAATGCTAAACAGAGGCGACCAGAGGGGGGGGGGGGGTGAATGGGAACAAAAAAAATTCTTTCGAGACTTAGGCTATTGTCCCAAAATTCAACCCCGAAAGCTTCGAACTCAAACGTGATGCCCACGACCCTCAGAGTGAAGGTGGATGATCCCTAGGATCACAGTGAGGCACCACCAAAGAGAGCAACCCGAAACTTTCACGCGCCGAGTTGAGTTCTCACTCAAAAACCTAACCCCAGAGCGTAGATGGAAGGCTAGCTCGGGATTCCCCAAATACCTATGCCAACCCATGACAAAGATACCTAGAGACGTTATTTGGTGAACTCAAGGAACAACCGAGATGTCCGGAAACGAAGCCGAAAAGTCGGGAGAGAAAATACACTAAAACTCAACAATCAGTAGCAGTTCGGACTGTTCGCGAGTGTACGGTTGTCCAAAACTGTCCGCCCAGAGCCGGACTGTCCGCAGTTTCCTGGCGGACTGTCCACCGGCCAACTCCACGAAAACACACAGTTGCTGAAGCTCCCTAGTGATACATCCAGCCTAGCTGGGGGTTGGCCGAGGCCCAACAAATTAAGGTTGCCCGGACCCCAACAGTTCTTATGTACACCCACCCGGGGAAAGGCCCAATCTCCCTAAAAAACTAGTCTGATAGGGGAAGGGTGGCTCTCCCTTTGAAGATGACTTCATCCTCCCAAGCTAAGCAAGGTGGGATTATTCAGAGGCTCACACGGTCGCCGCCCGACTAAAACTGGGCCACTTGGCCCATCTTTGTTGCGTCTTTGCCAGCGGGTAATAATGGAGGATGTCCTCATCACCTAGGCAGGTCCCGGAATGTTTGCGCCTGTCAACGGTGGACTGTCTACGGGTACCTTGTCAGCCCAAACAGCGCGGAGTCTGGCTACTGGTCAGGCCGAGACCCCTACGGCGGACTGTCCGCGCCCCCTACGGCGGACTGTCCGCAGACGTCCAGTGAGGGCGAAAACGTTCGCCTCCTCACCAAATCTCTCCAAATCCAATCCAAACCAAAATCACTCAATTCCAAACTTGGAGAAAATGATCACTAGGTAGTTGGAAGACTAGCCCTAAGAAATCACCAACTCAAATCAACTCAAACTCTGGGAAATCGAAGAGATTGGTGCAAGAACAAAAAAGTCACCACGAAACTCAAATCGACTCAATCTACTTGTTCGTGAGGTTTGACTTAAATTCCTTCGGTGGAAATGATCTCCTCACAACAAAGAATAAGTAGGTTCAAATGGATTTGAAAACGAGACAACATAGAGGGAGACCGAGCGACGGGAAAATTGAGGAGAAAAGCAAAACACGAAGAACAACTCAAGAACGCAAATCACAACCTCAATTACCAGCCAAAAATCGTCCCCACGAGGAGACAACGGGCCAAGATTGTGGTCCCGTTTCCTCAAAATCTTCAGGAACACAGAGGTATTGTGCCGCTCTGTGGATCTCAGTAGCTACAGCAGGGGTTTGCGGAGACAGGAAGCCCTAGAATGAAAATAGCAAATGGCTGAGATGGATTGGAGGGAGGGGTTGCATCTCCATATATAGCCTAATACATTATTCCCATTCTACCCCTACTAGTAATGAGCGGGCAGGCTAACCCTAAGGGTATTCCTGTCCAACACGAAGTGTAGTCGATCCGACGACCACGCGCCTTCCTCATCCTTAGCTTCGCCTCGATGCAAGCCTCAGGATGCCGCCATGTGTTGTCCGTCCTTTTTGGACCTCCCCCCTCGGTTTTGAGGCTGAAACTGGGAAACCTGTCCTCCGACTGAGTTTTGTGGCCCAAAATTAGAAACCTATCAGTGCCCAGGTTTTGAGGCCCAAACCTGGAAACCGTCCTCAGCACGAGTTTTGAGGCCCAAACTCGAAAACCGGCCAACCGGTGGTTTTTCTGGGGCTCTACCACCAAACCGAAGCCATAGAGGGATGCACCGCCCATGCACCCCGTCCACCGACACATGTTCTAAGGTCCACGATCTGAGCCACACCGTGTCCCGCAAGTCTCCGCTCGTCGCTGTCCCAGCGTGTCAGCCACCACGGCTGATTCTCCGGCCACCGGTTCTTCAGTCCAAGCCTCATGTCCACCCTTCATCACTCTGGGTCCATCGGCACGACACGTCTCTACTTGACCTTCACCTTGCCTTTGATCACCGTCTCCGAGCTTGACACCTGCACAACACAAGCCAAAGAACATGTGCATCAAACCCGTTGACAATCACTCATCATCGCAAGACCCGGATTACACCCCGTGTGTCCGCAATCTCCCCCTTGATGAGTGCATTTTCAACTACCAACACAAATCATATAGAGTAGAGAGAAAGAAAGAAGAACCGAAGAAGAGAGAACTCATTCAAAAGACCAAAAGCAAAGCAAAGCCGAGAGAAGGTCAAATGGAATGAGCAAAATAACTTGGTCCCCAAAGACATGGGCAACGGCTCGATGCAACCAAGCAAAACAAAGCTATCCCTCAAGAAGAGGCAGAACGGGCTTAACACCACTAGCGAGAAAGTCGGAGCAAAGAAGCCAAAAACTGAGTAAACCAACTAGTCCCTCCAGAAAGAGGCAAAGGCTCAACACAACTAGCTACAAACCGCTCCAAACCAAATGGAAACACTCAAGCTGAAAACTCATCAAAACAAGCAAACTCCCCTTAGACATGACCAACTCCCCCTTGGATAATGCACATAACTAAATCAAGATTTTTCAAATTTCTCCCCCTTAGTTGATAATGCACATATCAAGAGCAACCATATGAGTCTGAAAGAAAGCTAAAAGAGTGCAAAAGCTTCAAACATATGCTATCCAGAGTGATAAAATGCTCTATTTGCACAAGTGAATAAGTAAAGAGCCCAACTGCTAGCATAAGCTCATCATGATCATACTCCCTACATCCACAAGTCTCCATCGTTTTAGACTTCAGCGCAGTGACCAATGAGCAGCCAAGCAGCAGCTAACATTTGCATTTAATCATCGCAGGAAGCGTATACGAGCAGTCCCAAGAAAGGAGCAGCCAATGAACAACAAGGGATTAATAAGTGCAGGCAAGGAGCAACCAATGAGCAGCCGAGGAGCAGCAAATGCGCAGCGAGCATGAGGAATGCATGCGCTTGGGATGTGGTCAGGATCTAATATGATGGAGATTCTTGGAAAAAAATATTTTGCTCAAACGATGGAGATTTATGGACGGAGGGAGTATATCTCAACAAGAGTGGCAAAGCAGTTTTAGATTTGAAATTTAGACAAAAGGCCAAGTTCACCAATGAAGTAGCATCTAGTATGAAAATAGACATGTCATCAACTAGAGCTAACTATACCACACTGGTGAACTACCTCAAAGCAAGTGTCAATTCAACAAGCCATATACAGCTCATTTCATTGGAATTAAGCAAGTTATACAAGAGTTATACATGTCAAGTGACTGCGATGGGTTGAAAGCACCACAAAGCCTTACTTTTCAACCAAGCAAATCCTAAGTCAAAAGACTATCAGACGCTTAAGGCAATGGTTTCAGTCATACACTACACTGCTCAAGTTCTTCCCAAAAGTGCAAAAGGGAAGCAGTCTCGATACAGTGAGGTGTTGTAGTGCAATCCCACCTTGATCTTTCCTTTATCTCTTAACTTGGATTTCAGATTTTAGCATTTAAGAATTTTGGAGTATATACAATGGAAGCGATTTAAACTCCAAGCCAGAGACACAACAACCTAGTATAGCAAAGTAAGCTCAGAAATGACAAGATCTACTCATACTAGTTGCCAAAGCAAATGGTGAACTGTTTTTAGGATTTGACAGATATTAAACAAGTTCATCATTGCAAAATCATACTGAGCTAATCAAGTTAAGTTACATGATCATAAAGAGCTTAAACTGCATAAACTAAGTAACATACAAGCATGTGAAAATAGAGCATAATATCAGTCAAGACAGAATATAATTGAAGCTCAAAATGCAAGTATGATACATATGCAAATACAGAAAAACTATGAAAGAACCTAGACTGTACATCACATGATACAACAAAGTGATCTAACATCTAAAATGGGAAACACATACCAAGCTCACCTCTCAACCTAGCAAAGGGTGATTGGTCCAAAGGCTTGGTAAAGATATCGACCAACTGATTATGAGTGTCAACATGCCTAAGGTCGATATCACCCTTCTCATAATGATCTCGCAGAAAATGAAAGCACAAATCTATGTGTTTGGTCTTAGAATGCAACATGGGGTTCTTAGCAACGCTAATCGCACTCGTGCTATCACAAAGCAAAGGTACTCGAGAAAAATTCAGACCAAAATCATGCAAAGTGGCCATCATCCACAACAATTGGGAACAACAACTAGCCGCAGCAACATACTCAGCCTCTATGGTAGACTGGGCGACACTAGACTGCTTGCGAGAAGACCAAGAAACAAGAGAAGAGCCCAAAAACTGACAAGTCCCAGAAGTGGACTTGCGATCAAGTCGACAACCAACAAAATCAGCATCAAAGTAACCGCAAAGGGAGAGGGTGGAAGAAGCAGAATACCAAAGCCCAAACTCAGGTGTGAAATGAAGGTACCTCATAATGCACTTGACCGCCTGACGGTGAGAGGTGCCCGGCAACGCCTGAAAGCGTGCGCAAAGACACACCGCGAACTAAATGTCCGGGTGTGTCGCCATCAGGTACAACACCGATTCGATCATACTTCGGTACTCCTTATGGTCCATGGCTTCTCCATCCTCGTCTGCATCCAGGGCCGTCGTGGTCGACATGGGTGTTGGAAGGTGCTTGGCCTCACCCATATCAAACTTCTTCACTATGTCCTTTGTATACTTGCCCTGGTGCACGAACGTCCCTTCTCGGGATTGCTTGATTTGCAACCCGAGAAAGAAGTCAACTCACACATCATGCTCATCTCAAATTCCCTGCTCATAGTATCTGCAAACTTGGCAACCAAAGCATGAGAAGAACCACCAAAAATGATATTATCCACGTAAATCTGAACCAAGAGAGTGTCATTGCCTTGCTTGAGGAGAAAAAGAGTTTTATCAACACATCCCATTTTAAAACCCTTAGCAAGTAAAAAGGTTTTCAACCTATCATACCAGGCTCTAGGGCTTGTTTTAAACCATACAAAGCTTTGTGAAGTTTAAAAACATGGTTTTGAAACTTGGGATTTTCAAAACCGAGAGGTTGTTTCACATACACCTCTTATTCTATGTAGCCATTTAGGAAGGCACTCTTGACATCCATTTGAAAAAGTTTGAAACCATGCAGCAAATGCCAAGAGGATCCTAATTGCCTCCAAACGGGCTATGGGAGCAAAAGTCTCCTCATATTCTATCCCCTCCTTCTGACTATACCCTTGGGCAACAAGTCTAGCCTTGTTTCTCACAATGTGGCCATCCTCTCCTTGTTTGTTTTTGAAAACCCATTTTGTCCCAATAGGATGACAGTCTGGAGGAGGTGGAACCAAAACCCAAACCCGATTTCTCTCAAATTTTCCTAACTCCTCATGCATTGCATTAACCCAATCTGGATCAGATACAGCATGTCCAACATCTCGGGGTTCAAAATCAGCAACAAATGCAGAATGAGCAAAGTGAGAGATTTGTTGTGACCTAGTTCGAGTGACACGTTCGTTGATGTTGCCGATCATCTGCTGAGGGGGGTGCCGGCGCTAGATATGTTGTGGCGCCTCTCTATCTGATGTGACCTCCCCCTCAACAGTAGCTGGTGCCTCCTCAGGTATCACTAGCAAACCCTGAGGTAGTGGATCGACCGGCCCCCATGTAGTGGAAGAAGACGGGTCGGGGTCGTGAATAGTCATGGTCGAAGTCGATCCCAAAGGAACAACAGGTGGAGGAAGATCTGGATCATCTATATATTCAACTCTATCTTCCTCATCATCAAAAAGAGGTTCACCGACCTCGTGATCACCTGCGCGCTCAAATCTAGAAGAAGGACAATGCCTGGTCTCGTCGAAGGTGACATCGGATGTCTCCATGACTCGGTTAGTATCAAGGTTAAGTACACGATATGCACAAGTATGACTACCATAACCCAAAAATACACCATCAGAAGAGCGAGACTCAAACTTGTCCAAGTTGCCTTTCTTAAGTATAAAACAGAGGCAACCAAATACTCTAAAATAACTCACTTTGGGTGCTTCCCAAACCGCAACTCATAAGAGGTCTTCTTCAAGAAAGCACGGAGAAAAATGCGATTGGAAATATAGCATGCGGTGTTTATAGCCTCGGCCCAAAACTGCCTAGGAGTCCTATGCTCATTGAGCATCGTCCTAGCCATCTCAACAAGGGTCTGATTTTTCCTCTCTACAATACCATTTTGTGGCGGTGTGTAGGGAGAAGAAAACTGATGCTCCAAACCCAGAGAGTTACAAAACTTTTCAAAATCCGAGTTCTTAAACTCGGTACCATTATCGTTATGAATAGCTCTCATCGAGTTCTTAGGGAACTCGTTCTGAAGACGCAAAATCAGATTTCGATTGAAAGAGAAAGTCACAGTTTTCTAGTTAAAAAGAAAACCCATGAATATCTCGAGAAGTCGTCAACAACAACAAGCACATACCATTTCCCACCAACCGAGCTCACCCGAGCCGGACCTACGAGGTCCATATGCAAAAGTGCGGATACATGGGTGTATGCCGAGTCTCTGAGTGATGAGTGATTGTCAACTGGGATGATGCGCATGTTCTTTGGTTTGTGTTGTGCAGGAGTCGAGCACGGATACAGTGATCAAAGGCAAGGTGAAGGTCAAGTAGAGACGTGCCGTGCCGAGGGACCGAGAGTGGCGAAGGGCGGACATGAGGCTTGGACCGAGGGACCGATGGCCCGAGGATCAGCTGTGGTGGCTGACAGCCTGGGACAGTGACGAGCGAAGACTTGCGATCATGTGTTGCTCGGGTCGAGGACCTGGGGACACGTGTCGGTGGACGGGGTGCACGGGCGGTGCATCCCCTCTACAGCATCGGTTTGGTGGTAGAGCCAGAGAAAAACCATCGGGTGGATGGTTTCCAGGTTTGGGCCTCAAAACCTGGGCGCGGGTGGTTTCCGAGTTTGGCCACAAAACTCGGGCTGAGGACGGTTTCCATGTTTGGGCCTCAAAACTTGGGTGTTGCGGGTTTGCTAAGTTTGGGCCTCAAAACTCAGGCCTTGGATGGCTGATTTCCCAGTTTGGGCCTCAAAACCGGGGCTTGGCTGTGAAGGCTGGTTTCCCGGTTTGGGCCACAAAACTGGGGGTGCGACGTCCGGGAAAAGGACAAGCAGAGCGGTGGCGGCACATGGCGACGATCGGTGAGGTTGCGTCGAGGCAACGCTACCAGTTGTGCGGGCGTGGCCGTCGGATCACCACCTACCCGAGTTGGTCCAGAATAACCCTAGGGTTTAGCTGGTTCGCTCTGGAATTAGTTGAGGGGTAGTGTACGAATTAGAAATTAGGATAAGTAGAGGGAGACACCCTCCTCCCCTTCCATCTCAGTCATTTGCTCTTTGCTTCTAGGGTTTCCTGCTCTCCCAATCCCCTGCTGTAGCTAGCTGAGATCCGCAAAGAACCATACCTCTGTGTACTGGAGATTTTGAGGAAGTGAGGCCGTAACCTCACTGTTGTAGCGTGTGGTAGCCACACGGTTGCAGATCGATGACTTGATTTGCGTTTTGATTCGTGTTCTTCGCGTTCTTCGTTTCTCCACGATTTCCCCGTCACTCGATCTCTCTCTCTAGTGCGTCTTTGCGAAATCCATTTGAATCAACTTGTTCTTTATAGTGAGGAGATCATTTCCACCGAAGGAATTCATCTAACTCCTCACGAACTAGTAGATCGGGTTGATTTCGTTTTTGTGGCACTTTTTCGTTCATACTCCTCCCCTTTCGATTTCCCGGTGATTGAATCGATTTGAGCGGATGATTTCTTGGGGATAGTCTCCTAACTACCTCATGATCATCCTCTCCAAGTTTGGGAATGTGGGATTGAATTTTGATTCGGATTTGGGAAGAGTTGTGTGAGGGGCGACCGAAATCGCCCTCACTGGGAGGTCGCAGACAGTCCGCGGTTTGACCGGCGGACAGTCCGCGCGTCGGGGATCAGCCGGATCAGTGGGTGTTTTCTTCGGACGGGTTACTGTTCTTACACCGGCGGACAGTCCGTGGTGTAAAGTCGCGGACAGTCCGGGAAGGGTCCAGGGAACTTTAGCAGCACTGTTGTTTTGCTCTTTTGACCGGCGGATAGTCCGCCATCCCCCCGCGGACAGTCCGCAGTAGGGGCGGACAGTTCGGGACCCCAGGGCCGGATAGTCCGCGAATTGGCTGTGTACTCCGGTCTTGTGCGTTTGCTCTCCCGACTTCTTCGCTTGGTTTCCGGACTTCTCGTTTGGCCCTAGAGTTGATCAAGAAACCTCTCTAGGTATCTTTGCTACTTGTTAGCTTAGGTATTTGGGAGTTACTCGACGTAGCCGTCTATCTACGTTCGAGACTTGGTTTTTGAGGGTCGAACCTGCCCGACGCTTTTGGTGTTTGTTTCGCTATCGCTTAGTGGTGCCTCGCTGTGATCCAAGGGATCATCCACCCTCTTCCAAGGGTCGTGGGCATCACGTTCTCGGTCGTAGCTTTCGGGGGTTGATTTTGGGACAATCGGCCAAAGTTTCGAGAGAAATTTTTGAGCTCTCATTCACCCCCCCCCCCTCTGGTCGCCTTGCTAGTGCATTTCGGTCCTTCAATTGGTATCGGAGCAAGGTTAAGGATCTTCCACCTTAGCCGGTTCCAGATCCACAGAAGGCGACATGGATCGCGGCGTGGGCAAACCGCCATTTTTCGATGGGACGAACTATGCGTATTGGAAGATACGCATGTCGGCCTTTCTGCAGAGTATGGGTGCTTCCATTTGGGATATCTGCAACTCTGCCGATTACATGGTCTTGGCTGCTCGTGTGACTCAACGTCAGATCAATGATCACGATGCCAATAGCTGAGCCCGTAATGCTCTTTTCTCATGCTTGAGCATGACAGAGTTTGATCGCGTTTCTCACCTCGCTACGGCTCGGGAGATTTGGGCATCCCTCATGCGTTTCCATGAGGGAACCTCTCAAGTCAAAACCCGTCTCTACGAGTCGCACAAGCGAGAGTACGAGAACTTTTGACATATGCCTGGCGAGAGCATAGAGAGTTTATTCGCTCGCTTTCAGGTGATTGTCAACAGGATGAGGGCTAACAAGGAGCTGTTGCCTTTCGACGATCATGAGAGAGCATTGAAGCTTTTGCATACTCTCGATCGGTCGGTGTGGGATTCCAAGGTTCAGGCGATCATCGAATCGCCTAACTATGAGACACTCACGTGCGACGAGCTCTTTAGTAAGCTCAAGTCCAGTGAGATCGATGTCATGGCGAGGGCTTCTTATGAAAATCCTTCTGGCCCATCGATGACTTTGCTTTCTGGCTCTTCTGCTAACCCCTCTGGAGGCTTTGCACTTTCTTCTCTTCTTTCTGTCATAGAGGAGCAGTTGGAGTTCTTTGGGGATGACGAGTTGGCTTTGCTCGCCAACCGGTTCTCGCGGTTCCACAACAACCGCATGAACCGTCGCCGCGGAGGAGGACACTCAGGATTCTTTGAGTGCGGCGATCCCAATCACTTCATCGCCAATTGCCCGAAGAAGAACAAGCAAGTCTTCGGCAAGGCGGATCATGGGCACAAGTATGACTCCGGTAAGCGCAAGGAGAAGTACATCCCCGCGAAGCACAAGCGGAAGGGCGGCTTCGACAAGGAATACATCAAGATGAAGTACTTGGAGAAGGCCCAGGCTGAGCAGCGTGCTTTCTTCGCCACGCTCAGCGACGTCGACGACTCGGAAGATGACTCCACTGGCTCCAGCGACGACGAGTCCGAGAAGAAGAAGAGGATCGAGGACAAGCTGAACGGCCTCTGCTTCTTCGCCGACGACGAGGGCTTCTGCACCATGGCCCTCGGCAAGGAGGTTGATGGCGAGCTGGAGAACACTCCTCGGAACGACGATGACGACGACACCTCTCAGGTATCTCAGACCCCCGACGAGCTTTCTGCTGAGGTCGAGAAACTTACTGCCACGCTCCTTAGTCAGGATAAGTTGCTTAGGCGTGCTGCTAGAGAGCGCAAGGAGTTTAGGCAGAAGTGGGAGGATACGGTGAAGGAACTTGAATCTGTCAAGTCCACCGTTGTTGTCACAGATGAGGAGGAGTGCGAGATGTGCACCATGCACATGACTGACCTTCTCACTTTGAGAAGTAAGTATGTTGCGTTGGTAGGAGAGGTGGATGAGCTGAAGGCTAGATCTTCGCTGTTGGGTGCGTGCAAGTCCTGTGCGGGCTTGCAATCTGAGTTGGCAGAGAAGAATGCCAAGATTGTGTCTCTTGAAGAGGCCAACTCAAGTAGCACATGTGTGGCTAGGTGTGTTCTTTGTGAGGGTTTGGAGATGGAGATCGCTAACGTGAAGCATGACAAGATGCAAACTGAGGAGGAAAACACATACCTTCGGACCATCTTGTCATGGGTGTCTAGCGGTGAGCCACAGCTCGGGATGATGATCTCCCAATTCAAGCGAGCTGCTGGAGGTCCAGGTGTAGGTTTTTCTCCGGGTGTTGATGTGTCATCTTTTGGGAAGATTGGAGAGTCGAGTGGTCTTGACCCATGTGAGAAGCCCAACTCCACCACTACTCCCAAGCTTACCAAGATTCCACCCTAAGTGCCTCTCAAGCCTAACACCAAGGATGGGGTCTTTGTTGAACCTCCGAGAGCTCCACCAAAGAAACAATCATGGGCTCCAAAACCAAACCACCTCAAGAAGAAGCTTGACACCATGCCACCCATCCAGGAGAAGCTTATGCCACAGAAGGGCAAAGTGATCCATACCCACTACCGTGAGTACCAACAACCCCCTATGAGAGCGGTGAGGTACCATTGTGAGCATTATGGGAGAGATAGACACTTGAGTGAGTTTTGCTTTCGGCGCAAGAGAGAGGCGCGCCGTGCAAGGGAGATGAACAACCCAGACATGTACCATCCTTTCCATGATGTACATGTGCCGAACGTTCAGAGGCGTGCTGCTAGGCCTAGAAGTCCAAAATTTCATGTTCCTAGGCCTAGGCCGCGTGGAGGTCGTTCCCGGCGGGAGCCTGCAGTTGTGGGCTATGGACCCCGTGGCGGTGGCTTTGTAGTTGAGCGTTTTCCCCCACCGCGTTTTGAGTATCGCGATGGACGATCCTCCCTTAGCGGACCACGTTTTCCTCAACGTGGTGATCGCTCTTCTCGCAGGCGTGCTAGGAATGGTTTTTCTGCTAACCGTTCTTTTGAGCAGCCGGCCCAACACTGGTATTCTTCCTACTTCACTAACCCCAGTGTTGGACCGTATGCTCACCCTATGTCTTTGTACTGATGTAGGTAAAACGATTGGAGAACGTTTGGTTGGTGGATTCCGGGTGTTCGAGGCACATGACCGGAAACGCCAAGTGGTTCTCTAGTCTTAGTCCGGTCGCCGGAAAGGAGTTTATCACCTTCGGCGACAATAGCAAAGGTAAGGTATTGTCTCGTGGGTCGGTGCGAGTTAATGAGCACTTTGTGTTGCGCGATGTTGCTCTTGTTTCTAACTTGCATTTTAACCTTCTTTCTGTTTCGCAATTTTTCGATGATGACAATGAGATTCGTTTTAAACCGAATCTCAGTCGCATTTTGGATCCTCAGGGCAATCTTGTTTGTGGGATTTCGCCCTTTGGAAAAGTCTTTCGTGCGGATTTCTCGGAGTCTTTTGGCATTTCTCAATGTCTTGTGGCTGGACCTTCTTCCTCTGATCTTTGGAAGTGGCATAGGAGACTAGGACATTTGAGCTTCGACTTGCTTGCAAGACTTAGTTCACTTGGCTTAATCCGAGGATTGCCCAAGTTATCCATGGAGAAGGATCTTGTTTGCCATTCTTGTAGACATGGGAAGATGGTTGCCGCTCCCCACCATCCAGTGACTCAGGTCATGACTAAGCGCCCTGGAGAGCTTTTGCACATGGACCTTGTTGGTCCGGCTCGGGTGAGCTCGGTTGGGGGGAAGTGGTATGTGCTTGTTGTTGTTGATGACTTTTCGAGATATTCCTGGGTCTTCTTTTTAGCTAAGAAGACCGAGACTTTCTCCTTCGCTCGCAATCTGATTTTGCGTCTTCAGAACGAGTTCCCTTTGAACTCGATGCGAGCTATAAGGAGTGATAATGGTTCCGAATTCAAGAATTCAGATTTTGAGAAGTTTTGTAACTCTTTGGGTTTGGAGCATCAGTTTTCTTCTCCCCACACACCACCCCAAAATGGTGTTGTAGAGAGGAAGAATCGGACCCTTGTAGAGATGGCCAGGACGATGCTCGATGAGCATAGGACTCCTAGGCGATATTGGGCCGAAGCTATGAGCACTGCATGCTATATTTCGAATCGCATATTTCTTCGAGCTTTCTTGAAAAAGACCTCTTATGAGTTGCATTTTGGAAAACTCCCCAAGGTGAGTTATTTTATAGTTTTTTGTTGCCACTGTTTTATACTCAAAAAGGGCAACTTGGACAAGTTTGAGTCTCGTTCTTCTGACGGTGTGTTTTTGGGTTATGGCGCTCATACTTGTGCTTATCATGTACTTAACCTCGACACTAACCGAGTCATGGAGACATCCGATGTCACCTTCGACGAGACCATGGTTTGTCCTTCTTCTCGTTTTGAGCGTGCAGGTGATCATGAGGTTGGAGAACCTCTTTTTGATGACGAGGACGAGGGTGCTGAAGGTTTGGATGATCCAGCACCCCCTCCACCTGTTGTGCCGCAAGGAGCGGCTTCTACTACGACTCACGGCCCCGACACTTCGTCTTCCTGGGGGCCGTGGGATCCGCCACCTCGAGCGGTACCTTTTGTACCCGAGGAGGCACCAGCTGCTGTTGAGGGGGAGGCTACATCAGCTCGGGAGGCGCCTCGACACATTCAGCGCCAACACCCGCCTCAGCAGATGATCGGCAGCATCGGCGAACGCGTCACTCGGTCAAGGTCACAGCAAATCTCTCACTTTGCTCATTCTGCATTTGTTGCTGATTTTGAACCCCGAGATGTTGGACACGCTTTGACGGATCCGGATTGGGTCAATGCCATGCATGAGGAGTTAGAAAATTTTGAAAGGAATCGGGTTTGGATTCTTGTTCCTCTTCCTCCTGAGTGTCATCCTATTGGGACAAAATGGGTTTTCAAAAACAAACAGGGAGAAGATGGCCATGTTGTAAGAAACAAGGCCAGACTTGTAGCCCAGGGATATAGTCAGAAGGAGGGGATAGACTATGAGGAGACTTTTGCTCCTGTAGCTCGTTTGGAGGCTATTAGGATACTCTTGGCTTTTGCTGCATCCAAAGGTTTCAAACTTTTTCAAATGGATGTCAAGAGTGCTTTTTTAAACGGCTACATAGAAGAGGAGGTGTATGTGAGACAACCCCCCGGTTTTGAAAATCCCAAGTTTCCAAACCATGTCTTTAAACTTCACAAAGCTTTGTATGGTTTGAAACAAGCCCCTAGAGCCTGGTATGATAGGTTAAAGACCTTTTTGCTTGCTAAGGGTTTTAAAATGGGATGTGTGGATAAAACGCTCTTTCTCCTCAAGCAAGGCATTGACACTCTCTTGGTCCACGCTTTGGTTGCCAAGTTTGCAGATACTATGAGCAGGGAGTTCGAGATGAGCATGATGGGTGAGTTGACGTTTTTTCTCGGGTTGCAAATCAAGCAATCCCGGGAAGGGACGTTTGTGCACCAGGGTAAGTATACCAGAGACATTCTGAAGAAATTCGATATGGGTGAGGCCAAGCCTCTTCCAACACCCATGTCGACCACGACGGTCGTGGATGCGGACAAGGAGGGAGAAGCAGTGGACCAGAAGGAGTACCGGAGTATGATCGGGTCGCTGCTGTACCTGACGGCGACACACCCGGACATTCAGTTCGCGGTGTGTCTTTGCGCATGATTTCAGTCGTCGTCGCGCACCTCTCATCGTCAGGCGGTCAAGCGCATAATGAGGTACTTATCCTTCACTCCAGAATTTGGGATTTGGTATTCTGCTTCCTCCACCCTTTCCCTTTGCGGTTATTCCGATGCCGATTTTGCTGGTTGCCGGATTGAGCGCAAGTCCACTTCTGGGACTTGCCAGTTTATTGGTTCTTCTCTTGTTTCGTGGTCTTCTCGCAAGCAGTCTAGTGTCGCCCAGTCTACCACGGAGGCTGAGTACGTCGCTGTGGCTAGCTGCTGTTCCCAGTTACTCTGGATGATGGCCACTTTGCGTGATTTTGGTCTTAGCTTTTCTCGTGTTCCTTTGTTTTGTGACAGCACGAGTGCGATTAGCGTTACTAAGAACCCCGTGCTGCACTCGAAGACCAAACACATTGATGTGCGCTTTCATTTTCTGCGAGACCACTATGAGAAGGGTGATATCGACCTTCGCCATGTCGATACTCATCATCAGTTGGCTGATATTTTCACCAAGCCTTTGGACCAATCAACTTTTAATCGGTTGAGAGGTGAGCTTGGTGTGTGTTTCCCCTTTTAGAAGGGGGAAACATTTTGGTTCTTGTATGATACACTGACTTTGTGTTTTTTAGTTGGTTTTGCCTCTTTCATTTGATTTCATCATGCATTTTTTGCATTTCATCTTGCTTACTTACATTCAAAGCTTCATATGTATACTCTTTAGAATGTAACTATGCTCTGTGTAGTCTTTGCTCCGATGCTTTATGATGATGCTGTAGCCTATGCTCTTTCTGATCACTAATACATGTTGTGAGCAATGCTATTTTTATGAATGGTGAATTTGCTTAATGGACTTAAAACGTGAAAATGTTCACCATTGAGATATGCAACTAGCATGTGTAGAATGAGTTGAAGTCACTTGTGCTTTTCATATATGCTAGATTTCTATGTCTCCAGTTCTGAGTCATTCACTTGCTTGGTATGTTCATATGCTGTTTTCATCTTGAACCAAGTTAAGTGAATTGGAAAGATCGAGATGGGATTGCTTGTCAGCACATCATAGTTTCGAGATTGTTTCTCATTGCACTATGGGTTAAACTTGAGTTGTGTAGTGTATGACCGAAACTGTTGCTTTAAGCTTCTGATTGCTTCTGCATAGGCTTCGCACAGTTGAAAAGTTAGGCAATGACAAGCTTTCAACCTCTCGCAGTCACATGCTGAAATTTAAACTTGTGTATTTTAACCGCTGCAACTCCGATAAAATTTTGAATACACAAGTCTATGTTTCATTCTATAGCATGATGATTGAACCTTGCTAGGGGTAGTTCACCTTGTATACATGTTTAGCACTTGTTTGACTTCCTGTCTATACATGCTCTGTGCTATTTTGATGGTGAATACCTTTCTCGGCTGAAAACTGCTCATTTTGCTCTCATGTTCATATTTCGTACTTAGTGATCAGTTTGAGCCTTTGCTAGCTTCTTATGGATGTTGTTGAGTCATCGAATCAGGACTCTGTAGAGCATCTTTGCACTCTCTTGATTATACTCCTGAAGCTGCTAACTAGCATTTTAACTCATATGCATTTCTGGAAGGAGATATTCTGTCAAGGGGGAGACTTTTGTGTGCTTGTGCATTTTTTGCTTGATGGTGTATTTTCAACTATGGGGGAGAAAATACTGACAAATCATGTATTCCCTGGGTTGTGTGCACTATTTGATGGGGAGTTTGCTCGTGATGAGCTTTAAATTTTCCAATTGGTTCGGAGCGTTTTTGCTAGTTGTGTTGAGCCTTTGCCTCTTTCTTGAGGGACTAGCATTCGCCTTTCAGATTTTCAATTGGTGTCGAGCTCTTCTCATTCTTGAGTGTCGATTGTTTTTGCTAGCGGTGTTGAGCCTGTTCTACCTCTTCTTGAGGGCTAGCTTTGCTTTGCTTGGTCGCGTCGAGCCGTTGCCCATGTCTTTGGGGACCAATTTGTCTTGCTCCTTCCACTTGACCTTCTTTGGATTTGCTATGCTTTTGGGTCATTTGGTCGAGTTCTCTTTCCTTCTTTCTTTCGTCTTCTATTCTGTATGATTTGTGTTGGTAGTTGACAATGCACTCATCAAGGGGGAGATTGCGGATACATGGGTGTATGCCGAGTCTCTGAGTGATGAGTGATTGTCAACTGGGATGATGCGCATGTTCTTTGGTTTGTGTTGTGCATGAGTCGAGCACGGATACAGTGATCAAAGGCAAGGTGAAGGTCAAGTAGAGACGTGCCGTGCCGAGGGACCGAGAGTGGCGAAGGGCGGACGTGAGGCTTGGACCGAGGGACCGGTGGCCCGAGGATCAGCTGTGGTGGCTGACAGCCTAGGACAGCGACGAGCGAAGACTTGCGGTCATGTGTTGCTCGGGTCGAGGACCTGGGGACACGTGTCGGTGGACGGGGTGCACGGGCGGTGCATCCCCTCTACAACATCGTTTTGGTGGTAGAGCCAGAGAAAAACCATCGGGTGGACGGTTTCCAGGTTTGGGCCTCAAAACCTGGGCGCGGGTGGTTTCCGAGTTTGGCCACAAAACTCGGGCTGAGGACGGTTTCCAGGTTTGGGCCTCAAAACTCAGGCCTTGGATGGCTGGTTTCCCGGTTTGGGCCTCAAAACCGGGGGTTGGCTGTGAAGGCTGGTTTCCCGGTTTGGGCCACAAAACCGGGGGTGCGACGTCCGGGAAAAGGACAAGCAGAGCGGTGGCGGCACGTGGCGGCGATCGGTGAGGTTGCGTCGAGGCAACACTTCCAGTTGTGCGGGTGTGGCCGTCGGATCACCACCTACCCGAGTTGGTCCAGAATAACCCTAGGGTTTAGCTGGTTCGCTCTGTAATTAGTTGAGGGGTAGAGTAGGAATTAGAAATTAGGATAAGTAGAGGGAGACACCCTCCTCCCCTTCCGTCTCAGTCATTTGCTCTTTGCTTCTAGGGTTTCCTGCTCTCCCAATCCCCTGCTGTAGCTAGCTGAGTTCCGCAGAGAACCATACCTCTGTGTACTGGAGATTTTGAGGAAGTGAGGCCGTAATCTCACTGTTGTAGCGTGTGGTAGCCACACGGTTGCAGATCGATGACTTGATTCGCGTTTTGATTCGTGTTCTTCGCGTTCTTCGTTTCTCCACGATTTTCCCGTCACTCGATCTCCCTCTCTAGTGCGTCTTTGCGAAATCCATTTGAATCAACTTGTTTTTTATAGTGAGGAGATCATTTCCACCGAAGGAATTCATCTAACTCCTCACGAACAAGTAGATCGGGTTGATTTCATTTTCGTGGCACTTTTTCGTTCATACTCCTCCCCTTTGGATTTCCCGGTGATTGAATCGATTTGAGCGGATGATTCCTTGGGGATAGTCTCCTAACTACCTCGTGATCATCCTCTCCAAGTTTGGGAACGTAGGATTGAGTTTTGATTCGGATTTGTGAAGAGTTGTGTGAGGGGCGACCGAAATCGCCCTCACTGGGAGGTCGCGGACAGTTCGCGGTTTGACCGGCGGACAGTCCGCGCGTCGGGGATCAGCCGGATCAGTGGCTGTGTTCTCCGGGAAGGGTCCAGGGAACTTCAGCAGCACTGTTGTTTTGCTCTTTTGACCGGTGGACAGTCCGCCATCCCCTCGCGGACAGTCCGCAGTAGGGGCGGACAGTCCGGGACCCCAGGGCCGGACAGTCCGTGAATCGGCTGTGTACTCCGGTCTTGTGCGTTTGCTCTCCCGGCTTCTTCGCTTGGTTTCCGAACTTCTCGTTTGGCCCTAGAGTTGATCAAGAAACCTCTCTAGGTATCTTTGCTACTTGTTAGCTTAGGTATTTGGGAGTTACTCGACGTAGTCGTCTATCTACGTTTGAGACTTGGTTTTTGAGGGTCGAACCTGCCCGACGCTTTTGGTGTTTGTTTCGCTATCGCTTAGTGGTGCCTCGCTGTGATCCAAGGGATCATCCACCCTCTTCCAAGGGTCGTGGGCATCATGTTCTCAGTCGTAGCTTTCGGGGGTTGGACAATCGACCAAAGTTTCGAGAGAAATTTTTGAGCTCCCATTCACCCCCCCTCTGGTCGCCTTGCTAGTGCATTTCGGTCCTTCAAAAAGCTCTCCAGGGCGCTTAGTCATAACTTGATTTGCTATATGGTGAGGAGCGGCAACCATTTTCCTATGTCTACTAGAGTGGCAAACAAGATGCTTCTCCATGTGTAACTTAGGCAATCCTTGGATTAAGCCAAGTGAACTAAGCCTTGCAAGCAAGTCGAAGCTCAGATGGCCAAGTCTTCTATGCCATTTCCAAAGATCGGAGGAGTATCCAGCCACAAGACAACGAGAAATTCCAAAAGACTCCTAGAAATTCGCACGAAAGACTTTCTCAAAGGGCGAAATCAAACACACAAGATTGCCCTGAGGATCCAAAATACGACTGAGATTCGGCTTAAAACGAATCTCATAGTCATCCTCAAAAAGTTGAGAAACAGAGAGAAGATTAAAATGCAAGTTCGAAACAAGAGCAACATCACACAACACAAAATGCTCATTAACTCTCACAGAACCACGAGATAGCACTTTACCTTTGCTATTGTCACCGAAGGTGATAAACTCCTTGCCGGTGACTGGACTAAGACTAGAGAACCACTTAGAATTTCCGATCATGTGCCTTGAACATCCAGAATCTACCAACCAAATGTCCTCCAGTCGACTTGCCTATATCAATAAAAAGACATTGGGTGAGCATACAGTCCAACACTAGGGTGAGTAAAATGGGAAGTGTACCAGTGTTGTCATGGTTGCTCAAAAGAACAGTTAGTAGTAAAACCATTCCTAGCATGCCTACGAGGAAAGCGATCACCATGCACAGGAAAGCATGGTCCGCTAGGAGGAGAGCGCTCACCGCGATAGCCAAAACGCGGTTGGGGATAACTCTCAAAGCCAAAGCCTCCGCCACGGGGTCCGTAGTCTACAAAGCCAGGATCCCGCCGGGCAAAACCTCCATGTGGCCTAGGACCTTGAGGCATTGGACCTCTAGGCCTAGCATTCCACCTTTGAACATTCGGCACATGTACATCATGGAAGGGATGATACATGTCTATGTTGTTCAACTCCTTTGCACGGCGCTCCTCTCTCTTGTGCCGAAAGCAAAACTCCCTCAAGTGTCCATCTCTCCCAAAGTGCTCACAATGGTACCTCACTGCTCTCATAGGGGGTTGTTGGTACTCACGGTATTGGGTGTGGATAACTTGGTTCTTTTGTGGCATGAGCTCCTCTTGGGTTAGTGGCATGGTGTCGAGCTTGTTCCTCAAGTGGTTTTGTTTTGGAGCCCATGTTTGTTTCTTGGGTGGAGCTCTTGGAGATTCCACAAACACTCCATCTTTGGTGTTAGGCTTGAGAGGCTCTTTGGGTGGAAGCTTGGTTAGTTTGGGAGTAGTGGTGGAGTTGGGCTTCTCACTCAGCTTAAGACCACTAAACTCACCAATCTTCCTGAAAGAATTAGCACTCTCCATACCCTGAGCAAAGCCAACAAATGGACCTCCAGCAGCACGTTTGAATTGGGAAATCATCATGCCAAGCTGCGGCTCTCCACTAGAAACCCATGACAAGATGGTCCGAAGGTATGTGTTTTCTTCCTCGGTTTGCATCTTGTCATGCTTCACATTAGCCATCTCCATCTCCAAACCCTCACACAAAGGACACCTAGACACACAAGTGCTACTTGAGTTGGCCTTCTCAAGAGACCTAATCTCGGCATTCTTCTCTGCCAACTCAGATTGCAAGCCTGCACAAGACTTGCACGCACCAAGCAAAGTGGGTCTAGCCCTAAGCTCATCCACCTCTCCAACCAAAGCAACATACTTCCCTCTCAAGGTGAGAAGGTCAGTCATGTGCTTGGAGCACATCTCACACTCATCCTCTCCAGTGACTACAACGGTGGACTTGGAAAACTCAAGCTCCTTCATCGCATCCTCCCACTTCTGCCTAAACTCCTTCCTCTCTCTAGCAGCAAGTTTTAGCAGTTTGTCCTGACTAACTAGAGCAGCAGTAAGGGTCTCAACCTCAGCAGCAAGTTCATCAGCAGTTTGTGATACCTGGGAGGTTTCATCGTCGTCGTCGTCATTCTGAGGGATCTCCTCCATCTTGTTGTCGACCTCATCGCCAAGAGCCATGGTGCAGAAGCCCTCATTGTCGGCGAAGAAGCAGAGCCCGTTCAGCTTGTCCTCGATCTTCTTCTTCTCAGACTCATCGTCGCTTGACGCAGTGGAGTCATTGTCCGAGTTGTGGACGTCGCTGAGCATGGCGAAGAAGCACACTGCTCGGCCTTGGCCTTCTCCAAGTACTTCTGCTTGACGTAGTCCTTGTCGAAGCCACCCTTCCGCTTGTGCTTGACGGGGTTGTACTTCTCCTTGCGCTTGCCAGAGTCATACTTGTGGCTGTGATCACCCTTGCCAAATGCCTGCCTGTTCTTCTTAGGGCAGTTGGCGATGAAGTGGTCATGGTCACTGCACTCGAAGCATCCAGCTCGTCCTCCTCCGCGGCGACGGTTCATGCGGTTGTTGTGAAACCGCGAGAAACGGTTGGCAAGCAAAGCCAGCTTGTCATCACCCATGAACTCCAGCTGCTCTTCTATAACAGAAAGAAGAGAAGAAAGTGCAAAGCCTCCAGATGGGTTCGCAGAAGAACCAAAAACCAAAGCCATCGACGGGCCAGAAGGATTCTCATAAGAAGCCCTCATCATGGCGTCAATCTCACTGGACTTGAGCTTACTGAAGAGGTCATCACAAGTGAGAGTCTCATAGTTAGGTGATTCGATGATCGCCTGAACTTTGGAGTCCCACACCGACCGATCAAGAGTATGAAGAAGCTTGAGAGCTCTCTCATGATCGTCGTTTGGCAAAAGCTCTTTGTTAGCCCTCATCCTGTTGACAATGACCTCAAAGCGAGTGAATAAACTTTCAATGCTCTCGCCAGGCATGTGTCGAAAGTTCTCATATTCACACTTATGCGACTCGTGTGGTTCTTTCATGAAAGCGCATGAGAGTCGCCCAAATCTCCCAAGCCGTGGTGAGGTGAGAAACGCGATCAAACTCAGTCATGCGCAAACACGACAAAAGAGCATTACGGGCTCAGCTATTGGCATCGTGCTCATCGATCTGCTGTTGAGTCACACGAGCAGCCAAGACCACATAATCGCCAGCGTTGCAAATCTCCCAAACCGAAACACTCATGCTCTTAAGATAGCCCAACATACGTATCTTCCAATACGCATAGTTCGTCCCATCAAAAAACGGCGGTTTGCCCATGCCGTGATCCATGTCGCCTTCGGTGGATCTGGAACCGGCTAAGATGGAGGATCCTTAACCCGCTTCGATACCAATTGAAGGACCGAGAATGCTAAACAGAGGTGACCAGAGGGGGGTGAATGGGAGCCAAAAAAAATTCTTTCGAGACTTAGGCTATTGTCCCAAAATTCAACCCCGAAAGCTTCGAACCCAAACGTGATTCCCACGACCGTTAGACTGAAGGTGGATGATCCCTAGGATCACAGCGAAGCACCACCAAAGAGAGCAACCCGAAACTTTCACGCACCGAGTTGAGTTCTCACTCAAAAACCTAACCTCGAAGCGTAGATGGAAGGCTAGCTCGGGATTCCGCCAAATACCTATGCGAACTCGTGACAAAGATACCTAGAGAAGTTTCTTGGTGAACTCAAGGAACAACCGAGAAGTCCGAAAACGAAGCCGAAAAGCCGGGAGAGCAAATACACTAAAACTCAACAATCAATGGCAGTTCGGACTGTCCGCGAGTACGATCCCAGACTGTCCACCCAGAGCCGAACTGTCTGTGGTTTCCTGGCGGACTGTCCGCCGGCCAACTCCACGAAAACACAAAGTTGTTGAAGCTCCCTGGACAGGTCCCGGACTGTCCGGGCCTGCCAATGGCGGACTGTTCGCAGGTACCTTGTCAGCCCAAATAGCGCGGAGTCTGGCCAATGGTCAGGCCGAGACCCCGACGCGCGGACTGTCCGCGGACGTCCAATGAGGGCGAAAACATTTGCCTCCTCACCAAATCTCTCCAAATCCGATGCAAACCAAAATCACTCGATTCCAAACTTGTAGAAAATGATCACTAGGTAGTTGGAAGACTAGCCCTAAGAAATCATCCGCTCAAATCAACTCAAACTCCGGGAAATCGAAGAGATTGGTGCAAGAACGAAAAAGTCACAACTAAACTCAAATGGACCCGATCTACTTGTTCGTGAGGTTTGAGTTAAATGCCTTTGGTGGAAATGATCTCCTCACAGCAAAGAACAAGTAGGTTCAAACAGATTTGAAAACAAGACAACGTAGAGGGAGATCGAGCGACGGGAAAATTGAGGAGAAAAGCAAAATGTGAAGAACAACTCAAGAACGCGAATAACAACCTCAATTACCAGCCGAAAATCGTCCCCACGAGGAGACAACGGGATTGCGGTCCCGTTTCCTCAAAATCTTCATGAACACAGAGGTATTGTGCTGCTCTGCGGATCTCAGTAGCTACAACAGAGGTTTGCGGAGACTTGAAGCCCTATAATGAAAATAGCAAATGACTGAGATGGATTGGAGGGAGGGGTTGCCTCTCCCTATATAGCCTAATACATTATTCTCCTTCTACCCCTACTGATAATGAGTGAGCAGACTAACCCTAAGGTTATTCCTGTCCAACTCGAAGTGTAGTCGATACGACGGCCAAGCGCCTTCCTCATCTTTACCTTCGCCTCGACGCAAGCCTCAGTATGCCGCCACGTGTCGTTCGTCCTTTTTGGTTCCCCCCCCGGTTTTGAGGCTAAAACCGGGAAACCTGTCCTCCGGTCAGTTTTGTGGCCCAAACTCAGAAACCTGTCAGCGCCGGCCTAAACCTGGAAACCATCCTCAGCACGAGTTTTGAAGCCCAAACTCGGAAACCGGCCAACGGTGGTTTTTCTGGGACTCTACCACCAAACCGAAGCCGTAGAGGGATGCACGGTTCGTGCACCTCGTCCACCGACACATGTCCTCAGGTCCATGACCCGAGCCACACCGTGTCCCGCAAGTCTCTGCTCGTTGCTGTCCCAGCATGTCAGCCACCACGGCTGATCCTCCGACCACCGGTCCGTCAGTCCAAGCCTCACGTCCGCCCTTCATCGCTCTGGGTCCATCGGCACGACACGTCTCTACTTGACCTTCACATTTTGCCTTTGATCACCGTCTCCGAGCTTGACACCTGCACAACACAAGCCAAAGAACATGCACATCAAACCCGTTGACAATCACTCATCATCACAAGACCCGAATTATTACACCCCGTGTATCCACACTCTTGCATTTCGTCTCGCACTCTATTAGCTCATGAGTGCGTCAAGCTCTCTTCGTGCCATCATTGATTCAAAAAGGTATTGAAATCCACAATTGTTACCCCAAAACAGTAATATGTTTTGTTGAATTAAAATGTATATAAAATGGAAAGCATAGGCACCAGTTTCATGTCCAGCCGATAGGTCATTGTTTGTTTGTGCTATTGAGGCTGATCTTGGCTGGATGTATTTTACAACAGTGTAAAATATAATTGATTTTGAATCAAAAACTCAAAACTATAAAATTGTAGGTCTCATTGAGAGCTACAACTTTCATATAAAAATTATGTTTACCCAACATTATACTTATACAATAGAGTTGTATATCTCACTAGGAGCTACAATCTTGGTAAAAACTAGAAAGTTATTTTTAGTATGTTAATGACCTCAAATTGAAAAAACTAGAAACTAGAAAGTTGTATATCTCATAGGGAGCTACAATTATTTTTTTCATATAAAATTATCTTAACCCGACATCGTATATATGAAAAATATATGATTTTTCGAAGGTAGATACTCTTCATTATGGTATTTTGGTTCCAAAAAAATGTACTTAATGGAATTCTGGTAGAGTATACTCTAGAAACTGACGGAAATGCTAGATAGGAAACAAAACATGCATGAATCAGCACTCTAGCTAGATAGAGAAGAAAATGTTTTGGTTCTAATAGGAGGAAGAGAAAGTTTTCGTAGTTCTGTAGAGGAATTAATTAAATTGTTTCTAGCTAGTTTCTTGGCTCCTACAGTCCTACTACAGTATGCAAATAGTGCTAGAGCTCAAGCCACAATAAATATAAGCCCTAAAGCTCTACGGCCTTGGTTTGTTGGCTGGACCTTAGTCTTACTCGTTGGTGCAGCTAAGAGTCCTAGCGCCTCTCGATCCCATGATTCATATACTCTTCACCCATGCACCAAGTTAGGGTATCGATCTTATATTAATAGAGAAGAAGCAATGTACAATAACAGCACTACATACTAAATAGAAACAACCACACCTTAAGCTTCACACCTGAAGGGACAACAAGACAACCACCACAGTGATAACCTGCCAGCAAATGCACTCTGGCAGATTGGCCCCGTTTAATATATAGATTTCCCCCTTTAAAATCATGATGACTATTTGTCAGTTCATGCAATCATCCAGCATCCACATGGGTGGCAGCATGTGTTTTGTTGATATTGTGTTGTTTCCAAACTTTATTTCTCCAACAATTAGCAACCATATGGGGGCTTTTAATATGTAACCTTCTCAGTAGGGAGGATGTAGTTTGCTGCTTTGGATAGAAAACTTAGCCTAATGCCTAATGTCATGCATTTGTCAAAAACAGTAGACAAGCAAATACACATCATTAAACATTAGTAATGAATTTAATGGTGGTCATGATGAATAATGTTCATAACAGATGTGCGTCAATATGCACAAAAATTGTTTCACTAAGAATTTGTGTATCAGGTTATATATATAACATCAATATATGTAAGTGCTCTGTCTAGCAACAAATGTCAATGCACGTAGCAACAGCATGAACATCCACTTTTGCGAAGCATCTATTCCTGATGCCTTTGACCCATGTCTTAGGGCTGCACAATGGAGACCTCCCGAGTATTGTGAATATTAACCATGGTAGCACTGAATGTACGGGCAACAGTGCACCAGATATATGATCACCAAAAGATGATGGTGCCTTATTAAGCATATTCAATTTGGCAGATATTGGAGCACCATGCTGCATGTTAGCAAATGGACCGGGGATCAGGAACGATTGGCGCCATCGACACAAGAGGTGGTAATAAAGGGACTCTAATTTAGCCTGACAAATTTAAATTATTATGCTCAATAAAGATCGGGCTATAATACTATATGATTTTGAGATAAAATTAGATATAGGGTCTAGTTGAATTATAAAGAAAGGATAAGGGTCATGATCCATTACCACGCTCTATATGTGTTGAATTAAATTTTAGATTAAACAAGATCTTAATCTTAGACTTAACATGACCACTAACTCATTTTTGTGGAAAACTAATCTGAAGCACTAACAGAGTTGGTAGATGTCATCTGAGTGTCTCTGTAGGTGTTGCAGAGGTGATGTAGACAAAGTAGAGGTTCTAATCTTCACAAATCTGAGAGCTACTCCTCTTTGTTGATGAAGATATCGATGTAGATCTGCAACAGCGCACTACGTGAACGTGGGTATATGACCAGCTTCCTAAACCCTCCAGCGCCTAGCTAAACGACCGTTGTGTGTAACTCTCCAGCGCCTGGACGTAGATAGATGGATGGAGCCGCCGAGGGCGTCTCCTCTTATTTATAGATGCGCTATAGGCCAGGGGCCCGAACCCTAAAAGACCTAAGGGCTGCCGTGGATCACGATAGATCTAATTTGTTGGGTATATATGATAGATGGACCAAAAACAACTAATTAATTAATTTCGTCATTAATCCATTGATCACATTCCAACAATCTGCACCAGCAGCCAAGAAGAAAAGTCCGTCGATCGTGGATGTGCACCATCCGTCACGCTGTCGCACACCACCGGGTTGTAGTCTCCTTTCTCTTCCTCGTCCTCTCAAGGTACCGTCTGCCACCTTCCCAATTTCTCAGACCCTGGGGTTTCCCATCTTTGTGCCCTGCCGCTGTCCTGTAGGGGACACCTCCTGATTTTACATCCCTTTGGATGCAGTTGCCAGAACCGGATTTGCAAGAACCTTATGGCTTTTTTCCTTTTTTCTTTTGGATGAATCGGTACGGAGCCAATGAAGTGAAATGCATAACAGATCTACTTCTTTCAGTTGCATGATTCAGATGCAACTGAAAGGCTGAGACAGTCCTGAATGATGCTGGTTCATGTTTTACAAAGGAATATACTAGCTGCTGGAAAGTTAAACATTGAGACATGATGGGTCAACCATCCCCATGTATAACCATGCACCATGGGCACAATTGGTGAGACCTGGGTGAGGCACCATGGTACGTAGCTTCAGCGTTGTGTCTATGGTTGTCTAAGCTTTGGGCAGCCAATAGGGTTCATTTTGGTCGGAAGGAAAGGGATGCCAACGCTGGCAGTATATATATCTAGGATCGCAGTCACAAATGGCACATCCTCACTCCCTCTCAAGACCGCAGTCACTTCAATTATCATCAAAACTCTGCAGTTCTCAGCGTGGACACACTCTTCCTCTCTTTTCAGGTCATGATGATCTATGATCAATCGTGCAATCGTGACATACAATTGCTAAAGACGACCATTACTTCAGTGTCCGAACTTTTATTGTTGTTATCAATGAAATTTGGTTTTTGTTGTGCACTACTGCAACAAATTGTTCTAGAACTCATGTTGTACAACAAATCCTTCTCAAGTAGTGAGAGGATAGAATTTTCTTCACACTACTGGAGAACGGGCCTTTAGCCCCGGTCGAAAATGGCCTTTAGCCCCGGGCATGGAGCCGGGGCTAAGGAATCGGGACTAAAGGTCCGACCTTTAGCCCCGGTTCCCGGCCCCGGGGCTAAAGAGGGACCTTTAGCCCCGGTTGGTAATACCAACCGGGACTAAAGAGGGGACCTTTAGCCCCGGTTGGTAATACCAACCGGGGCTAAAGACTAGCCTCTTTAGTCCCGGTTGGTATTACCAACCGGGGCTAAAGATCTTTTTTCTTTTTCTTTTCTTTTTTCTTTTCAATTGGCTATTGTTTTCAGTTTTTCAATTACATTAGGTTTTCTAATACGTTTTCTTCGATGCTAATATATTACATTAGGATTTCTAATACGTATATTTCTTCGCTGCTAATGTATGTATCCACATATATATACACATAAAATTTATAATTACACACATAAAATATGAAACTATATATATATGGGCTAGCTATACATATTATGTGTATAATATTTTTATGCACATAAAATTTACAGCATTATCCATGCATCCTTGGTATTTACAACACAAATATTGACCGTCACTTAAATGTCATACAAATGGTCGTCTTGGTTTGGTTTCATTGGTTCTTCCGGGTTATAGTAGAACTCGGTGCCGGCTTTGAGGACATGGTCATTAAGAACTCCTGCGATTGTCTCTTGAATTCCTTTCAGGCGCACCATGTCCAACACCTGGTTCTTCAACCATAGCTCCTTCTGTCTCTCTAGAGGAGTTCTTTTGGCATACACCGAGAGAAACTCGCAAACGTAGTACCCACACAAATTGTTCCCTGGTGGTTGCCGTAGAACCCACTGCACGATGTAAAAAGATATTACTCTCATCATCTCGCGCGTGTGATGAAAGCATGCTACAGTGGTAAAGACGCGGGGAGATAGTACTACTTACTTGCAATTGGATAGGACGAGGAAGTGTCGCCTTCAAATCCGGACGGTGTTTCGGAACGAACCAAGCCCAAACCCTGCACAATATAATATTGGATCGTAATTAACTATTGCAGATTTAAAGTGTAGAAATCAGTATTTAGAGATCGAAAGTTACCCCTGGATAATGTCTATGATATCTTGATAATCTCCCAGTGGTTTTCTCAACGAGTCATAGATTATCAATTGACTTTCGGAGAGATCGAAGACGATCAATATCCAGTGATAGCTGCATTAATTTGCTTATATAGTCAACATATATCATAGAAATTGAGTAAGTAAAAATAAATATGCACATGATAACAACACCCACCTAAAGTTGTATGGGAAGAGTATATATCTTTTGTTCTTTTGGTTCAACAAGAACCTTCGGAGATTCCTCCCTGTTTCATTTCTCCATATATCATAGGCGGGATCTTTCTTTGGGACCGAGAATACGATATATGGATCAATGAAACCAACCTCCTTGTCATTTCTACGTGCGAGGTCTCTCATCATGTTTCTGCATATGTATATAGGCACGCTAGCTAGTGTTAGCATAATTACATTTACATATACATATGCTAGAGTGAGATAATTAAAACGAAGGATCACTTACAAACAGAAGAGGCTGACTAGAGATTTGTCTAGAGCATCCAGGTGGCATAGCTGGTGTAACTCATTGAATTGGATAAGTATAATGTCATCACCACGGAAGTAATGATGGTCTCTAATTCTGACGCATATCCAATCATCCGCTTTTTTGGTACACGCTGCCATGTACCACTGGTTTAACAAGTACATTTGAGTGCCAAGTTCTGTGAGGGCCGTAGGGTTGTATAGACTCTGGCCATATACATAATTCTGCTTCCACTGATCAACTTGCGGAGCAGTTTCAATGGGTGCTTCACCGAGCATTTGTGACAAGGTTAGACCAGTTTCTGCGAAAAATGCATCAAGATGCTCAGGATTCACCTCAAGTTGTTCTAGCGCTTTCAAGTTAGAACCATATTCATTCACAACTAGCGGGGGCACTGATTGTTTCGATTGTTCCCCGAGCTGTGGGACACCCTTGCTTGCTCTCTTCTGTTTCTGCTTCGCCTCCTCAAGTGACTTGGTCATAGTGCGGTCATAGTCTGATGGTGGCGATTTCTTACGAGAATCACGCACTTTTTCTGATGAGCATCCACCTTTTTCCTGAGCATATCAGGACGTACAAAAAGGTACGGCTTCTCTGGGTTTTTCTTTGCTTTTTGTTTAGCCTCGACGTCCGCCCAAAATTTGTCCAAATCTGCTTTCGCTGCAGCATTTGTTTCCTCATCAGTCATATCATAGGGAAGTTTCGTCTTCTGAGGAACAGCTTGATGTCTTTCTGCAGAGGCTTTCTTCTTTGGTGGCGGTGGGGCCGATGCCTTCATTTTTGTGGCTGGCCTCTTCTTTGATGGGGCCGGTGGTGGGGAAGCCCGTGGTGGAGGAGATGGGGCCGGTGGCGGGGATGGAGCCGGTGGCGGGGATGGAGCCCGTGGTGGAGATGGAGCCGGTCGTGGAGGGGATGGAGCCGATCGTGGAGGGGATGGAGCCAATCGTGGAGGGGATGGAGCCGGTGGGGATGCAGCTGTGTCTTTCACTGCATCGCCCGCAGCACTATGATGACTATGTGGTGAATGGATAATTGGACTTAGGTGCGGAGAGGTCCTGCTGTGAAAACAACATAGTATGAGTAAACAATTATTTAATTAAGTCAATACATAACTAGTGAAAAAATGTTTCATTGACTTTCATCTGCACCTAGGGTTAGTTTGCTGAGGAGGAGGAGGAGGTGATGCCCCAGGAATAATGATATAGCGCTTACGCCAACATATGAATGCCTTCTCCGCTTCTCCTAAAGTCTTCTCACCATCACCTCCTTCAATGTCAAGAGTCACATTGCTATGCCCTTTCAATACTCTATCCACCGAGACACTAGCATAACCAGGTGGTACCAATGCCCCATGGCATCTTGGTGTCTTCGTAGGGTCAATAGGAGATACGACACCAATAGCCACCATTATTGTGTCATTCCCCTGTGGAATGTGCAGCTCACAGGTCGTGAGAGGATCAGTGATGTCATCCACGGGGAAGCGCAGCCCTGCGTCACCTTGAATCATTGGCACCTCCGTGGAAGCGCAACTGCTTTTCAACTGATCACCAGGGGTGCTGGTGTTGACTCCTGGCTCTGATGCAGATTGCCTTTGCAGGGAACTCACTGCTAAATGCACTTGCCTTTTGATTTCCTCACTCATTTTGTCTTCAAGTGCCTTTTCTCGCTCTACCGCTTCACGAGCCGCGGCCTGTGACTGAATAACCATTTCCTCCATCCTTCGCATCCGCTCTACCTCCTCCTGCCTCTTTCTTGCGCGGCTTCTATAGGTCTCTTTGTCTTGTGGGAAGGCATGCTCCCACGACACCTCCCCATAGCCTCTTGTTCTCCCACCATGTTCAGGATTCTCTAGGGCGTATGTAAGCTCATCCTTTTCTCTGTTCGGCTGCCACGTGCCACTGTTAGCCATGTCTCGAGCATAAGCTAGTCTTTCTGCTGCTCTTTGGAGTTTTGTGCCATACACTACCCCTCCTGTCTGTAGGTCCAGACTTCCTCCATGACCAAAAAACCAATACTTGGCGCGCTCAGGCCAGTTTATTGAATCTGGTTCGATGCCCTTGGCTAGAATCTCCCGTTCCATTTTTTCCCACTTGGGAATGGCACTCTTGTAGCCACCTGATCCCAATTGATGGTGGTATCGTTTTTGTCGGGCATTCTGTTGGTTCATTCTGACACGTGTCTCACCCTCTTCTGATTTCTTGAATTCTACAAACTCATCCCAAAAAGGCCTCAACTTGACGTAGGCCTTGGTGTTAAAATCCGAAGTTAGGTCCTTCTTGATAAATGTGTTGTACAATTTCTTCTTCCAGCCCTGGAATAGTGTTGCCATTTTCTTCATAGCCCAATCCCGAACTCTTGCCTTCAACTTTCTATCTTCTGTTTCAAGCGTGAAATGTGCAAGGACATCTTGCCAAACCAGTTCCTTATCACGATCAGAGACAAAACTTATATGAGGAGCACTACTCTTTTCCTTCCATTCACGAGCATTGATCGGGATCTTATCCCTTACAAGATACCCAAAGTGGTAAACGAATTTCTGTGCATGTTCTCCAAGCACTTGGCCTGTTTCCTCGTTGAATTCTGAGATAATGTATCGGCCATCCAACGGCTTCTTCGGACCTCGTACGGTCCTACTCTTCCCGGTAGTCGTTGTCGATCCAGAGGGCTACGTATGTAGGAACAGTAGATTATAAATACATTTACAAATTGATTAGAATTTTATGTGCTCATAGAGATTGTAGGTATACCTCGCCAGTATTTTCTTGCATAATTTCTTCATAATCGATAAAGTATTGACTGCCGTCATCTACTTCTTGATTATTGTTATCGTCACCTGCTACATCTGGGTTAGCGGCGCTGTTGATTAATTCGTACATTTCCTCCTCCATGTTGTCAACTGGGTCCGCCATTTCTGCGAATAACATGGAGGATAATAAACACCATATTTTTGCAAATAACGTATATTCATACAGACCATGGAGGATAAAGACCATTTTCCTGTTAAGGGTTTAGGGTTTTGGGTTTAGGGGTTAGGGGTTAGGGGTTAGCGGTTAGGGTTTAGGGTTAGGGGTTAGGGGTTAGGGGTTAGCGGTTAAGGGTTAAGGGTTAGGGGTTAGGGGTTAGGGGTTAGCGGTTAGGGTTTAGGGGTTAGGGTTTAGGGTTCGGGGTTAGGGGTTAGGGGTTAGCGGTTAAGGGTTAGCGGTTAGGGTTTAGGGGTTAGGGTTTAGGGTTCGGGGTTAGGGGTTAGGGGTTAGCGGTTAAGGGTTGGCGGTTAGGGTTTAGGGGTTAGGGTTTAGGGTTCGGGGTTAGGGGTTAGGGGTTAGCGGTTAAGGGTTAGCGGTTAGGGTTTAGGGGTTAGGGTTTAGGGTTCGGGGTTAGGGGTTAGGGGTTAGGGGTTAGGGGTTAGGGGTTAGCGGTTAGGGTTTAGGGGTTAGGGTTTAGGGTTCGGGGTTAGGGGTTAGGGGTTAGCGGTTAAGGGTTAAGGGTTACGGGTTAGGGGTTAGGGGTTAGCGGTTAAGGTTTAGGGGTTAGGGTTTAGGGTTCGGGGTTCGGGGTTAGGGGTTAGGGGTTAGGGGTTAGCGGTTAGGGTTTAGGGGTTTGGGTTTAGGGTTCGGGGTTAGGGGTTAGGGGTTAGCGGTTAAGGGTTAAGGGTTAGGGGTTAGGGGTTAGGGGTTAGCGTTTAGGGTTTAGGGGTTAGGGGTTAGGGTTTAGGGTTCGGGGTTCGGGGTTTTGGGTTAGGTGATTATTCCATACACATTCGTAAAAACATATAAACGACATAAATATATCTAATTGATTATGCTAAGTCATTATTCCATACACATTCGTAAAAACATATACACGACATAAACATATCTAATTGATTATTCCTTCTCCATCACAAGGGACACACCGTTGAGGAGAGGACGACGACGGACGACGACGAGGATGACGTTGCGGTGAGGAGGTGAGCACGACGATGAGGATGACGTTGCGGTGAAGATGACGGCGGACGGCGGCGAGGTCAACGCGACCAATCTCTTTTTATCTACATGTCACATATTTTTTGTTAGATTAAAAAACATGATTTTCTAAAAATGATTTATATAACTATATATTTATATAAATATATATTCATTTTTCTATAAACATATATACACTGCGGTGCATTAATAACATTTTCTGATATTCTCTAAATATATATGTATATATATTCATTTTCTATAATCATTCATTTTCTATATATATCTTTTTTATTTTTCTATAAATATTAATATATATGTATTTATAATCATTTTTCTATAATCATTCATTTTCAATATATATCATTTTGTGCACACACACAGTGCACACAACACAGTGCACACACACGCACACACACAGTGCACACACACGCACTGCACACACACGCACTGCACACAACACGCACACACGCACACACACAACGCACGCACTGAGCACGGCGGCGCGACCGCGCCCGGCCTCCTCACCGGCGGCGCGAGAGGACGAGTAGTTGTGCGTGGCCGCCGAGGCAGGCGGCCGCTGAGGCCAGCGAGGGCCGGCGAGGGAGAGAAGAGGAGGCGTCGGCGCGGCCACGCGAGAGGACGACGGCGAGGCGGACGTCGGCGAGGGATGCGGCGGGACAACGGCGGCGCGGCACTCGATCGGAGACGACGAGGGAAGCGGCGGCGCTGCGGGCGGTCTGACGTCGATCTGAGGAAGAAGGAGGGCACTGTGCCCTATGTACGAGGGGAACCTTTAGTCCCGGACGGTGGCACCACCCGGGACTAAAAGACCTTTAGTCCCGGGGCGTAAGCCCGCCCGGGACTAAAGGCTTGGACCTTTAGTCCCGGGCGGGCTTACGCCCCGGGACTAAAGGAACCTTTAGTCCCGGGTGGTGCCACCGCCCGGGACTAAAGCTTTTTTTCCCGCCACTGTTTTGGGCTTTTTCTATTCTGGTTTTTGTATGAGCTACCTTTAGTCCCGGGCGGGCTTACGCCCCGGGACTAAAGGTTACTTTAGTCCCGGGTGGTTCTACCGCCCGGGACTAAAGGTTTATATTTTGGGTTTTGTATTAGGTTTTGACTATATTAATATGCTGTAATATTTGTTAATTGCATAGTAAATTAAATATTAGGTATAAAATTACTTAAAAATGACAGTTGTATTTCCTTTTATCTTATTGTATAGTAGAAAAATTTGTAACATAAATTCTTTTCTTTTCTTATAATAATGAATATAAATGTAAATAACAATTCATATTTTGTTAATGCAAAAATATAATGTTAAATTTAAATATCTGAAACAACTGGTTCTCGATAGGAAGATTATTTTTGCATTATCTGAACGTTAAATTTTGGGTTGTTTATCTTTCATTGTCCAAATGCACGATAGCGAAATTCACTGTTAAATTGCAGTTTAATTTAAAAAGATAAATTTGTGTAGTTCATATACGTTTCTGTGTCGTATTGGTCTCAAACTTTTTCTTAGGCTGTCACGTGGCACGGGTGAGGCAACCAACGAGTTTGTGATTTTTCGGAGATAGTTTAATTGAATTACCGCGCACCGTCACCCAATAATTATAGGGTCAACTGGGCCTACCACCAAAATAATCCAGAATGGTGCCAAACTTTTACACGGGATCTTGAATGGCCTAGGAAGAAGAACGTTGTGGAGGTTGATGAAAAACCGCAGAGGCATCAATTTGGGCTCATATGCTTGCCAAAAATAAATCAAGTCATTTCGACACCGACATCAATGAACCATGACTATCCATAATCATTATTAATTACACAAAAAATCTTATACATAATATTGGTTAAAACATCACTATATATCAAGCGGGTACACTGGTGATCTTCTTCTTGACGTATGTCCCTTGGTTATGATCATGTCGTAACCATGGAGCCTCCTCAGCATTTAGCAGGATGCTTGGGTCTTTGCTCACACTGAAGGGTGGTATCCGGTCATCCCTTTCATAATCTTCTGACATGTCTGACTTGTCCTCAATTCCCACGATGTTTCTTCTTCCTGAAAGAACTATGTGGCGTTTCGGCTCTTTGGTTGATTTATCGTCATTTTTCCCTCTCCTGGGCTTTGTAGACATGTCTTTCACGTAGAACACCTGATTCACATCAGCAGCAAGGACGAATGGTTCATCTTTGTATCCAATATTGTTGAGATCCACTGTTGTCACTCCATACTCCTTGTCAACTGTTACTCCGCCTCCGGTCGTCTTGACCCATTGGCATCGAAACAAAAGGACTTTAAAATTAGGTGCGTACTCTAGTTCCCAAATCTCCTCTATATGGCCATAATATGTTTGCCTCTTCCCATTTGGGTCTGTGGCATCTACGCGAACACCACTGTTTTGGTTCGTGCTCCTTTGATCTTGGGCAATGGTGTAAAATGTGTTTCCATTTATCTCATACCCTTTGTACGTGAGGATGTGCCATGACGGTTGCCTAGCCAACAAATATAGTTGCTCATCAATATTGTTATTACCCAGACATTCCTTTCGCAACCAAGTGCTAAAAGTATTCATGTGCTCACGTGTTATCCAAACATCATTCTTCTCTGGAAATTGGGATCGTAGGAACTCCTTGTGTACATCGATATATGGATCCACCACGGTTGAGTTTTGAAGAACTGTGTAGTGCGCTTTATTGAAATAATCGTTCCCCGTACCGATATATGTTTTCTTCCCTAGTGTCCCCTTTCCACACAGCCTCCCCTCGTGCCGCGATTCAGGAACACCAATCGGGTCAAGGTCAGGAATGAAGTCAACACAGAACTCAATGACCTCCTCTGTCCCGTAGCCCTTGGCGATGCTTCCTTCTGGCCGAGCACGTTGGTGAACATATTTTTTCAGTACTCCCATGAACCTCTCAAAGGGGAACATGTTGTGTAGGAACACAGGACCGAGAATATGAATCTCCTTGACCAGGTGAACTAGGAGGTGTGTCATGATATTAAAGAAGGATGGAGGAAACACCAACTCAAAGCTCACAAGGCATTGAACCACATCATTCTGTAGAGTAGCCAGTTCTAGTGGATTAATTGCCTTCTGAGAAATTGCATTAAGGAATGCACATAGCTTCACAGTGGCCAGGCGTACATGTGGAGGTAGAATTCCTCTTAAAGCAACCGGTAGCAATTGCGTCATAAGCACGTGGCAGTCATGCGACTTTAAGTTTAAGAATTTCTTGTCTTGCATATTTATTATTCCCCTGATATTGGAGGAGAATCCAGATGGGACCTTGATGCTGTTGAGGCATTCAAACATGATTTCCTTCTCTTCATTGCTAAGAGTGTAGCTAGCAGGTCTTAAGTAATGGCGTCCATCATCTGTCTTCTCTGGATGTAGGTTGTCTCGTTCTTTCATGCGCTGCAACTCTTGTCGTGCTTCAAGTGTATCCTTAGACTTCCCATACACACCCATGAATCCTAGAAGGTTGACACAAAGATTCTTTGTCAGGTGCATCACGTCGATCGCGTGGCGGACCTCTAGTACATGCCAATAGGGTAGCTCCCAAAATATTGACTTCTTCTTCCACATGGGTGCGTGTCCCGTAGCGTCTTTTGGAACAGGTTCACTGCCCGTGCCCTTTCCAAAGACTACCTTCACATCCTTGACCATCTCAAGTACATCTTCCCCAGTTCTGTTGCGAGGCTTGCTCCGGTGGTCTGCCTCACCTTTAAAATGCCTGCCTTTCCTTCTAACCTGGTGATTCACAGAAAGAAATCGATGATGCCCAAGGTAGACTACCTTTCTACATTTTTTCAAATATACACTATCCATGTCATCAAAACAATGTGTGCATGCATTATATCCCTTGTTTGTCTGTCCTGAAAGATTACTTAGAGCAGGCCAATCATTGATGGTTACGAACAACAATGCTCGCAGGTCAAAGTGTTCCTGTTTGTAATCATCCCACACGCGTACACCTGATTTACTCCATAAAAGTAGCAGTTCCTCAACTAATGGCCTTGGATAGACATCGATGTCGTTGCCAGGTTGCCTCGGGCCTTGGATGAGCACTGGCATCATAATGAACTTCCGCTTCATGCATAACCATGGAGGAAGGTTGTAGATACATAGAGTAACAGGCCACGTGCTATGACTACTGCTCTGTTCCCCAAAAGGATTCATTCCGTCCGTACTTAAAGCAAACCTTAAGTTTCTAGCGTCTTTTGCAAATTCCGGGAATTCTCTGTCTATTGCTCTCCATTGGGACCCATCAGCAGGGTGTCTCAACATGTTGTCTACCTTACGGTCTTCTTTGTGCCATCGCACCAACTTTGCATGGTCCTTGTTTCTGAACAGACGTTTCAGGCGTGGTATTATAGGAGCGTACCACATAACCTTGGCAGGAATTTTCTTCCGGGGACGTTCTTCACCCTCAACATCGCCAGGGTCATCTCGCCTGATCTTATATCGTGACGCGTTACATACAGGGCATTCATCCAAATTCTCGTATTCCTTGCCACGATATAGGATGCAGTCATTAGGACATGCATGTATCTTCTGGATTTCTAAACCCAAAGGACAGACGACTTGTTTTGCTTCGTACGTAGTGGCGGGCAGTTCGTTAGGTTTCGGAAGCATCTTTTGTTTTATAATTTTCAATAATTGTCCAAATGCCTTGTCAGATACACCATTTTGTGCCTTCCATTGTAGCAACTCAAGTGTTGTACCCAACTTTTTTTGTCCATCTGCAGCAGACGGGTATAGTAATTTCCTGTGATCCTCTAGCATACAGTCAAACTTAGCCTTCTCCTTTTCACTTTCGCAATCTCCTTGTGCATCACGAATGACATCACCAAGAGCATCATCTTCAGCGAGTGTGTCTTCTGCACTTGCCTCTTCTTCACCTTCCCCCATTGCAGTATCACCAAAGTCACCGTATTGAGCAATAATGTCATCGTCAGGGTCCAATTGTTCTTCTTCACCTTCTTCCATCATAACCCCAGTTTCTCCATGCTTCGTCCAACAACTATAGTTTGGCATGAAACCCGACTTGAACAAGTGTGAGTGAAGACTCCTTGAGCTAGAATATTCCTTCGAATTATTACAAAGGGCACATGGGCAGCACATAAAACCATTCCGCTTGTTTGCCTCGGCCACTCTTAAAAAATAATGCACGCCATCAATGAACTCTTTTGAGCGACGATCCGCATTGTACATCCAGTGACGTGTCATCGTCTGCATTACATGACATTTCACATAATTATATCTCTCATTCTTATAAACAAATGAAATTATAAAATGACTGGCATGAAATTTAGTAAGAATCACTGGTGGCATAAAAATAGTAGCAGTTGAACTTGTCTAATTAATTATTACATCAAGATAACAGTGCAGCCTAATCCACTTGGCCACAACCAAAGCAACTAACAACACCTGCACATTTTTCCCGCATCACAGTCCAACAAGATGGACTGCCTGCCACTCCAACCTGATAGGAAGGTAAGGTAGGGGTAGGTGCAGCAGGAATTGAGTTGATTCTTGAGTTGAAAGCCTCTAGAGCTGCAGAAGCTTTCTCAAAAGACTTGTACTTTTTATGCACAGCTCCCTTAACTTTGAGGACATACTGACTGCACTCAGCCCAGCTGGTGTAAATACCTGGCTTGGTACCCACGAAAACAACATACCAAGCAGATATCGTTCTACATTTTGTAAACTAAAGTATTATATATTTCTAATTTCTGTAAACAAATAATTTAACTGATCTCTATTTCTCCAAATAATAAAATAAACTAATTAAACCGGTCACATTTTGTAAACTAAAGTATTATATATTTTTAATTTCTGTAAACAAATAATTTAACTGATCTCTATTTCTCCAAAATAATAAAATAAACTAATTAAACCGGTCACATTTTGTAAACTAAAGTATTATATATTTCTAATTTCTGTAAACAAATAATTTAACTGATCTCTATTTCTCCAAAATAATAAAATAAACTAATTAAACCGGTCACATTTTGTAAACTAAAGTATTATATATTTTTAATTTCTGTAAACAAATAATTTAACTGATCTCTATTTCTCCAAAATAATAAAATAAACTAATTAAACCGGTCACATTTTGTAAACTAAAGTATTATATATTTCTAATTTTTGTAAACAAATGATTTAACTCATCTCTATTTCTCAAAAAAAAACTAATTAAACCGGTCACATTTTGTAAACTAAAGTATTATATATTTCTATTTTTTGTCAACAAATGATTTAAATGATCTCTATTTCTCTAAAAGATTAAAATAAACTAATTAAACGGTCATATTTTGTTTTTAGAGTAATAATTTGAACTATCAAGTCAATGAACTCAAAATATCTACAAAATAAAAAACTTAAGCTAGTAACCTTTCAAGAAGTCGATGGCGGTGTAGATGTGATGAAATAAATCAATCGCCGGAGATGTGTTAACAAACAAAAATCACCGGAGAAGACAGCAAACAAGCAAGCAAGTGACTAAATAAAAAAAATGAAGAGCTCGGGCACGGCTGGAGGTGGAAGAACAGTTCAAATATAGGGAGGGACATTTAGCCCCGGTCCTTATTCCCAGCCGGGGCTAAATGTTGGCATTTAGCCCCGGCTGGATACACCAACCGGGACAAAACCTTTTAGTCCCGGTTGGTGTTACCAACCGGGGCTAAAGATGCCTACATTTAGCCCCGGTTGGATACACCAACCGGGGCAAAACCTTTAGTCCCGGTTGGTGTTACCAACCGGGGCTAAAGGCCGGTCTTTAGCCCCGGTTGGTAACACCAACCGGGACTAAAGGTCCCTCTGACAAATGAGCCGTTGGGCTGGGGAACTTTAGCCCCGGTTGGTGTTACCAACCGGGGCTAAAGACCTTTCTAGTCCCGGGCGCAAAATTTTCCGTGACTAAAGCTGATTTTGCAAATCGTCCAAAGGCCTGTTCTCTAGTAGTGTCAGTTGAAATACGTGTCATCGAAATGTCTATTATTTCTCTAATTTTCTTATTTCATCTTTTAAAATTCTCTAGATGTCTTGTGAGACAACACAAACATTATGCATTCTTATGCACAATACTTCTAGTTTGACCACGCGTGTGCAAGGCTCCAACAACAAAGGATAGGCCCATCTTCAAGGGACAATGTAAGGTGGTCGTGGCCTATGAACACTGAATGATGAATAATCAAACATACGCGAAGAAAGCAAATGTTAAGCATGTGACCGGATTTTTCTGTTGTGGACCATAAACCTTAGCGGTGTTGGTTGGACAACCATATACTAGTCCTCCAACTTGGTGCAGCCAAGAGTCCTGGTGCCTCCAAATCCCACGGTACAATTACTCCCTTGTGGATGAAGGGGGTAAATATGTTGTCTGGCTGATGGACACGCCCTCAAGCCCTTTTAATATAGAGTGCCTGATATCATGATGATTTATTGATCCCTGCAGTTGTGTGTCATTCACATGTGTAAAATACGTGTGTTTGCTAAAATTTTGCTGCTTCCATACTTTTTTCTCTAATCACATGCAGGAATATGGTTTTTAAAGTGTTACCTTCTCATTTAGGGCCTGTTTGGATGATGCGGTTTTCAAAAACTGTAGTATCACAAAACTGTAGTTTTATAAGCCAAAGAGATACAAAACCGTGGTTTAGAAAAAAGAGGTCATGGGTGGAGTTTTTAAAACTCCAAAAAGACTACAATTTTGACAAAACCATGGTTTTAGAGACTACAAGATTTGTTGCATCCAAACACCTAGTAACTTTTAAAAACCAAAGTATTTTATAAAACCATAGTATTTCTTGAATACTTTAAAAATACTTTGCATCCAAACAGAGCCTAAATTGTTTTCATTAAGAAGTACTGCATATAATAATGACATCAACTGTTCCAAAGCACCTATATTCCTAATGCCTTTGATTCAAACCTTCATGGGAGTTGGTTTGTTGCATAGGTATATATTGTTTTTTTCAGAATTTCGGATTTTTTGTCAGCCAATTCATTTTGTTTCATAGTTATTGGATACACCGACAAATAACAGCTATTGGTGCCCCTTAATCGATACAGTTGGCGAAGCATATATTGTGTTGACCTACCTATGAATTTTACACTAAACCTTGTGATGTTTGGTGAAGCGAAAAAAGTCATGCTAGTTTGGTATATTCTACTACAAAAGCTTTCACAAATATTATTCCCGCAAAGCAGGAATCCTTATTTAATTATTTCAGAGCAAAAAAAACTTCCAACGGCCAAAAATTCTCTACTAGGGATTCCCTCCTTGTATGCCTCCGCTCCTTCTCCAATGGTTGACCTCACATGTGTCATACATTGGATACTAGCCGGATCTATGGACACATACATACATGACATGTATATGTGCGAATTGATCTTGACAAGGCTCCACTGGATGGAGTTACAATTCTCAAGGTCCTTATCCTATCAGTGTAGCAAGGGGTCCCAGTGCTTCCCAATCCAACAATACAATGGGCATCCTCCTGGAAACCCTATACCTAAACACTAAACCCTAAACCGTAAACCCTAAACCCTAAACCGTAAACCCTAAACCCTAAACCCTAAACCGTAAACCGTAAACCCCAAACCCGAAACCCTAAACCCTAAACCCTAAACCCCAAACCCGAAACCCTAAACCCTAAACCCTAAACCGTAAACCCTAAACCCAAAACCCTAAACCCTAAACCCCTAACCCTAAACCGTAAACCCTAAACCCCAACCCTAAACCCCAAACCCTAAACCCTAAACCCTAAACTAAACCCTAAACCGTAAACCCTAAACCCTAAACCCAATAACCGGAACCCGAATCACTCATGTATTAAATCCTCGTGTTTATTATCGATCGTGTTACCTTTACAAAGTGTTAAATAAAAAATGAATATGGTCTTTATGAATATACGTTATTCACAGAAATATGGTGTTTATTATCCTCCATGTTATTCGCAGAAATGGCCGACCCAGTTGACAACATGGAGGAGGAAATGTACGACTTAATCAATAGCGACGCTAATCAAGAATTAGCAGCTGATGATAACAATAATCAAGAAGTAAATGACGACAGTCAATACTTTGCCAATTATGAAGAAATCATGCAAGAAAATATTGGCGAGGTATACCTACAATCTCTATGTGCACATGAAATTCTAAACTATTTATAAATGTATTTATAATCTACTGTTCTTACATACGTAGCCCTCCGGATCGACAACGACTACCGGGAAGAGTAGGACCGTACGAGGTCTGAAGAAGCCGTTGGATGGCCAGTACATTATCTCGGAATTCAACGAGGAAACAGGCCAAGTACTTGGAGAACATGCACAGAAATTTGTTAACCACTATGGGCGTACCTTGTAAGGGATAAGATCCCGATCAGTGCTCCTGAATGGAAGGAAAAGAAAAGTGCTCCTCATATAAGTTTTGTCTCTGATCTTGATAAGGAACTGGTTTGGCAAGATGTCCTTGCATATTTCACGCTTGAAACAGAAGATAGAAATTTGAAGGCAAGAGTTCGGGAATGGCCTATGAAGAAAATGGCAACACTATTCTAGGGCTGGAAGAAGAAATTGTACAACACATTTATCAAGAAGGACCTAACTCCGGATTTCAACACTAATGCCTACGTCAAGTTGAGGCCATTTGGGATGAGTTTGTAGAATTCAAGAAATTAGAAGAGGGTGAGGCACGGGTCAGAAGGAACCAAGAGAATGCCCGATAAAAACAATACCACCATCACTTGGGATTAGGTGGCTACAAGAGTGCCATTCCTAAATGGGAAAGAATGGAACGAGAGATGCTAGCTAATGGCATTGAACCAGAATCAACAAACTGGCCTGAGCGCGCCAAGTATTGGTTTTTTGGTCATGGAGAAAGCCTAGACCTACAGACAGGAAGGATAGAGTATGGTCAAAAACTCCATAGAGCAGCAAAAAGATTTGCTTATGCTAGAGAAATGGCTGATAGTGGCAGGTGGCAGCCGAACAGAGAAAAGGACGAGCTGACATACGCCCTGGAGAATCCTGAACATGGTGGGAGAACCAGAGGCTATGGGGAGGTGTCGTGGGAGCATGGCTTCCCTCGGGACAAAGAGACCTATAGAAGCCGCGTGAGAAAGAAGAAGGAGGAGGCAGAGCAGATGCAAAGGTTAGAGGAAATGGTTCTTCAGTCACAGGACACGACTCATGAAGCAGTTGAGCAAGAAAAAGCACTTGAAGACAAAATGAGCGAGGAAATAAAAAGGCAAGTGCAGTTAGCAGTAAGTTCGATGCAAAGGCAATCTGCATCAGAGCCGGGAGTCAACATCAACCCCTCTGGTCAAATGAAAAGCAGTTGCGCTTCCACAAAGGTCCCAGACGCTGGGCTGCGCTTTCCCGTGGACGACATCATCGAGCCTCTCACGCATGTGAATTGCACATTCCATAGGGGAATGCCACAGTCATGGTGGCTATAGGTGTTGTATCTCCTATCGATCCTACGAATACACCAAGATGTCATGGGGCAATAATACCTCCTGGATATGCTAGCGTCTCGGTGGATAGGGTGGTGAAAGGTTACAACAATGTTGAACTTGACATTAAAGGAGGTGATGGCGAGAAGACATTAGGAGAAGCGGAGAAGACATTCATATGTTGGCACAAGCGCTATATCATAATTCCTGGCGCATCACCTCCTCCTCCTCCTCCTCAACAACCTAACCCTAGGTGCGTATGAAAGTGAATGAAAGTTAATAGTATTGGTGGGCTAATAGTATAAATGGATACTCATACCATGTTGTTTTCGCAGCAGGACATCCCCCAACCTAAGTCCAATTATCCATTCACCACATGATCACAGTGTTGCGGGCGATGACGATCAAGATCTAACACGATGGGATCCATCACTGCCACCGGCCCCACCATCTCCTCCACGACGAGATCCAACACCGCCACCGGCCCCATCTCCCCTACGGCGTGATCCAACACCGCCACCGGCCCCACCATATCCTCCACAGCGGGCTCCAACACCGCCACCTGCCCCATCTCCACGACGGGCTCCAACACCACCGCCACCGCTAACAAAGAAGAGGCCTGTCACACAAACAAAGGTGGCGGTGAGGAGACTGCCCCACCACCTCAGAAGAAGACAGCCTCTATGAGAAAACCAACTATCATTCCCATGATGACAAAACTTCCCTATGACCAGACCGATGAGGAGACTGAAGCTGCAGTGCAAAAAGACTTGAACAAGTTCTTCGACGATGCCCTTGCTAGTAGTCGATCAATGCAAAACCCGGAGAAGCCGTACCTTTTTATTCGTCCTGAAAAACTAAGGCAAACTGTGGACGCTCACCAGAAAAAGGTACATGCTGCCCGTAAGGCTTCGCCAAAATTAGACTATGATCGCACGCTCAGCAAATCAATTGAGGAGGCCAAGAAGACAAAGAAGAGAGCAGGAAAGGGTGTCCCACAGCTCAGGGAACAAACGCACCAATCAGTGCCCCCTCTAGTTGTTGGGAATGAATACGGTACAAACATGGACATCATACAACGAACATATGGAGACGTTGATTCTGCGCAACTGCTCAAATTTTTCGAGAAAACTGGTTTAAATGTGGAAAACATACTCGGAGAAGCAGGCATCAAAGGTGCTCCAGAAGTTGATAAATGGCAGAGGGCATATGTATATGGTCAAAGTCTATACAACCCAGCGGTCCTGAGGGATCTTGGTATGCAAATGCACTTGCTAAATCAGTGGTACCTCACGGCGTGTCGCAGAAAAGCTGATGACTATATTTGCGTCAGAATTAGAGACCATGATTACTTTCGTGGTGATGACATAATATATGTTCAATTTAATGAGTTACATCAGCTCTGCCACATGGACGCTCTCGACAAATCTCTCGTCAGCTGCTTTTGCCTGTAAGTGATTATTTCTTTTAATAGTCTCACTTTAGCTTATGTATATGTATAAGTAAATATCCTCACACTAGCAAGCATTTCTAAACATATGCAGAAACATGATGAGACAAATCAGACGTAAAAATGACAAGGAGATTGGTTTCATCGATCCATATATCGTATTCAAGGACCCAAGTACTCCCTCAGATGCATGGAAAACTCAAACAACGAGAAATTTCCGGAGGTTCTTCATAAACCAAAGGGACAAAAGATATATACTATTCCCCTACAACTTTGGGTGAGTGTTGTTATCGTATGCACATTTTATTATAGGTTGACATAAAGATATATGTGTTGACTATATAAATAAATGCAGGTTTCACTCGATATTAATTGTGATCGATCTCCACAAGAGTCGTTTGCTAATCTATGACTCTGAGAAAACCACAAGAAGATTACCAAGATATGATAGACATTATCCGAGGGTAAATTTGATCTTTAAATATTGATTCCTGCTCTTTAACTCTGCAATAGTTAAGTAACGATCCAATTATATATATTGTCCAGGGTTTGGGCTTGGTTTGTTGAGAAACACTATCCGGATCTAAAAGCGCAACTTCCTGATCCTCTAGGACTAAATGTAACGTTGTACTACCTCCCCGCCTCTTTACCTTAATTAGCATCACTCAGCAGACGCACGCTCAGCCGAGAGTAATCTTTTTATATCTTGTACAGTGGGTTCTACGGCAGTCACCGGGAAACAATTTATGTGCGTACTATGTTTGTGAGTTCCTGACGGTGTATGAAAAAAGAACTCCTCTACAGAGTCAGCAAGTACGTAACATGTAAATAAATTCATTTCATTTTTTTTGTTGCTATTACATAAATATTATGTATGTTAATACTTTCTTTTTCTTTTAATCCAAATTGAAGGAGACACGGTTGAAGAACCAGGTGATGGATAAGGTCCGTCTCAAAGTAATTCAAGAGACCATCGCTGGCTTCCTTAATGACCATGCCCTTAAGTCCGACACCGAGTATTGGTTTAACAAAGATGAACCAATGAAGCCAAACCAAAACGAACACTTGTATGACCTCTAAGTCACGAACAATATTTGTGTCGTAAATATCAAGTTAAGGATGCATGATGGATAATGTTGTATATTTTATGTACATATGTATAGCTAGCTCTATAATATATATAGTTTCATATTTTATTTGTGTGTAATTGTAAATTTTATGTGTATATATATATTTATTATAGGTACGCGCATACATACATTAGCAGTGAAGAATACGTATTTGAAACCCTAATGCAATATATTAGCAGCGAAGAATACGTATTAGAAAACGTAATGTAATTGTAAAACCGAAAACAATAACCAATTAAAAAGAAAAGAAAAAGAAAAAAGAAAAAAGAGGTGACCTCTTTAGCCCCGGTCGGTAATACCAACCGGGACTAAAGAAGCTAGCCAGCGTGGCCCGGCTGGAGGCCTCTTTAGTCCCGGTTGGTATTACCAACCGGGGCTAAATGTCCCCCTTTAGCCCGGGCCGGGGGACCGGGGCTAAAGGTCGGGCCTTTAGTCCCGATTCCTTAGCCCCGGCTCCATGTCCGTGGCTAAAGGCCAGAATGGACCGGGGCTAAAGGCCCGTTCTCCAGTAGTGCTTTTTCATGTGAACTCAAATGAAGATGAACTTCATCAATAAAAATTATAGAGCTCGATGTGATCCATAAACTTTCTATATACCAAAGTTATAAAGATACAATCTATATGACTTTGTGGTTGATAGTTTTTTATTTAAAGGTGTCTTGAGTCCCAATTTTTTTTTTCGAGACCCAGTTACAGACGCAGACGCTCACAAACACGAGCACGCATTCACCCTACCCCTACTATGAACGCACGCACGCACACCCTACCTCTATGAGCACCTCCGAAGAACCGAGTTGGACCGGCAAATCTCGAGATTGACAAAGTCACCACAGGCGCCTCGCTGTCGACGAGCACGTCGCCTACCACTGAAAGAATAGCGCCGTTAAATCCTGGAATAAATCCAGGAAAATACGAACACCCGTGTCAAGTCGAGGACTTGAACCCGGGTGGGCAGGTTCCACCACAAGGAACCCAACCAGCTGAGCTACGCTCAGTTCGCCTTGAGTCCCAAAATTTGATTGGTATGTTGGACTACAAGAGCGCACATCAGGGCCCTACTATTACCAAAAGTCTAGAGGCTAGCGGCACTAGACAAAGAGGGGCTACCAAAAGAGGGGCTCTTTGCCGAGTGTCGGCCACGTGGCACTTTGCCGAAGACCCGACCACGTGGCACAGTTCGGGGCCACTTGTTTTGCCGAGTGCCTTTCTTTGAGCATCCTTTGCCTTGTGTTTGCGCTTTGCCGAGTGCCACGTGGCCAGCACTCGGGAAAAAGGCTCTTTGCCCAGTGCCCGAAATTTGGCACTCGGCAAAGCTTAGGTTTCCTGTAGTGTAGATTGTATATCCTTTATATCTAAAAAATTATAACCAAAAGTCGTGGGCTAAGTGAATCCAACGATAGTAGGTGGAGAACTGAATAATATGGCAGGTGCAACTTGGACACCGTTGGGCCCATCCAAAACCTGACAGTGATATTTTGTTTCCATTGTCGGGTCAAGCCACGACACCACATTGGCATATCACAGCTGGTTTGTGGCCTGACCTGGTAGTGACATTGCCCCTATCACTACTGGTTCATGGCTCGGCTGTGATATATGACTAGGGATCGTGGTTCAATCGGGCAGTGACGACATAGAGGGTTCACACTATTACATAAATGACTTCATGAGATATTGTCGGAATTGATCATTTTTTGGAGGCGTTGTTTTGTGTCTCGCAAAATCGAGGCAACATGATCCTAAGCTTGTTACCCGGCAGTGAAGCAAGTCTTCACCGGCTCCAGCATGTATACCAGCGGTGATTGACCAGCATGGATTGTGTGTTCTGCAATGATGAACATCTGCAGTTCTCTAATAAAGTATTTTTTGTTAAGTTGTATAGATAACACAAAGAAATATGTAATTGCTAGGACCGGCAGGAACCACGCGGCTTACCCAATCACTAATTGGCGCACGTGCGCTCCCACGACTGGCAGCGCACGAACACATGACGCAAGGGGAATAGAGCCTGGAGTGTGGACGCGCGAGCGGGAGAGAACGTATGAGACGCGTGGCACAAGGGGAGATGGAGACAAAGCACACAGCGTGGATGCATGGGTGGGAGATGCATGCAGTATGTGTCAGACATATTTTTTTGAAACGCACAAAAACTTTAAAATGTGATAACTTTTTTGTTAAACATCTATTTTTAATTCCGTTTGCACCATTAGGTTTATTATAACGAGATCTATAAAAGTAGATCCATCTTGAATATGTTTTGAAATATTTTTGTGGTGATAAAGTTTTGCTCTTAAGGATATATAAAGTTTCATATGTTATAATACAAAGTTTCATATGTTATAATACAAAGTTTCATACGTTATAATATAATACTCCCTCCATACTCATATTAGTTGACGTTTTAGAAAAGATTAGAGTCAAACATTGAGAATATAAATCATTAATAACTATTAAGTTTCTAAGTTTACAAATATAAAAATTATATAAATAGATTTGTTTTGAAGAATACTTTCATAAAAGTATACATATATTTGTTTTCTATAAATATTTTTATAAAAATAAGAGGTCAAAGTTGTGTTTTGAAGACCGTGTCGCTGTCCTAAACGTTAACTAATATGGGTATGGAGGGAGTACAAAGTTTATAATGTAATAAATCAAAGTTTTGCATATAGCAGTATAAATATTGTAATGTGATAATAGTTTAAAGTTTATAAATTCTGAGTGTAAAGGTGATGATAGTTCAAAGTTTATAAATTTTGGTTGTAAAGTTTTGAACCTTGCAGTAAAAAGTATATAATGTGATAGTTAAAAGATAGCTCAAAGTTTTGAACATAGCAGTATAAATTTGTAATGTGGTAATTCAAAGTTTATTAATCTTTGAGTGTTAAGTTTTTAACCTAACAGTAGAAAGTTTATAATGTGATAGTTTAAAGTTTTGAAACTAGCATTAGAAAATTTGTAATGTGATAGTTTAATGTTTACAAATTCTGAGTGTAAAGTTTTGAATCCGGCAGTACAAAAATTACAATGTGGTAGTTCAAAGTTTTGAATCTTACAGTAAAAACTCTATAACATGATAGTTTAAAGTTTATAAATTCTGAGCGTAAAGTTTTGAACCTAGCGGAACAAAGTTTATAATATGGTAGTTTAAAGTTTTGAATTTAGCATTCAAAGTTTATAAATTATGAGTGTAAAATTTTAAACCTAGCAGTATGAAGTTTATATTCTGATAGATCAAAGTATTGAATCTAGCACTACAAAGGGTTTTTTTCAAATGTATTAGTGCAAAAGTTGTTATAAATTTTGAGTGTAAAGTTTTTAATCTAGTAGTTCAAAAAATTTATAATATCATGTGCAAACTTTTTTTAACTTAACTGTATACAGTTTGTACAAAGTTTTTATCCCAATGTAACATTTTTTTTAACCTAGGTGTACAGACTTTGTAATGTCATAGTTCAAAGTTTTTCATTCTGAGTCTAACGTTCTAAATTTAACTAGCACTACAAAGTTAAGTTTCTGTAATGTCAAAGTTTTAAATATTATAATTCAAAGTTTATGAGTTTTGAGTATTTTTTAATGTAACATTGTAAAGTTTTCGTAATGACATAGTTTGTATATATTTTGGTACTGCTGAAAAAAGTTCAGTATGGTAACCTTTTTCAAGAATTAATTATTTTAATTTTCGTGTTATTTTTATTATTTTTGACATATACAAATATAAAGCTCAGCAAAATTTGATTTATTTTTAAATATATTTTTACTTTTGCCTTATTTTCTTTCAGGATACTGAGAAGAAATATTTTTTTAGCGCCGAAGACAAAGGAACCTACATGTGCTTTTTATATTAGTTTTTTTCTAATGATATATGTATAAGATATTGTCTTTTTTAAGTTTACGTCTGCATTCATTTCAATTATAAATATTATATAAAGTACTATGATATATTATTTTAAAAAAACAGTACCTTTTGCATCCATATGGATGTCAAACCATCCCCCGCCCTGTTATTTCCCACGAACCCGTGATCTCGAAAGAGAACAAATAAAATAGCTTGTAGAAATTCAAAATAACCCATTAACCAAGAAAACTGGACTCTAAAAGCTAAATGGGTCTTAATAAGCCAGACAAGAGAACTTGTACGTAACAAATAAGTTGCGTCCGTATCGTTTGGAACGCGCGCGCGTTACTACTCATCCTAGCACGCGGGCGTCCCAATCTCTCCCAGCGCGCGCGCGGACCACTACAGCAGAATCACTCTTTGCCGAGTGCTGGCAGCACTCGGCAAAGAGCCTTTTGCACTCGGCGAAGGGCACTCGGCGTAGAATTTAATGGCAAAGAGGTTCTTTGCCGAGTGCCAAATATCGGGCACTCGGCGAAGGCTTCGCCGAGTGCTGACATATTTGGCACTCGGCAAAGAAAAAATAAAAAAACCCCGAAAAAATAGGGAAAAAATTTTATTTAATTGGAGGAGGGGCCCACTGGGCAGCGCCCACTTGTCGCCCTCGAAATCGCAAGTTCTACTATTTTTCACGCAATTTTCTCTCACGCAGTCAGCAGGATTCGAACTCATGACCTCTCGTTCGCGCGGAGCCTCCTCTACCACTGCACTACACACTCATATACGTTTCATCTCCGTTTCGATTACCCATATATTATACTAAACCATGTGTAACTTGCTTATTTGAGGCTCTAAACGAATTCAAATCAAAAAATTGTAAACTACAAAGTTTTCTAACTTTTCAAGATCTACAACTTTTATTTTGGTAGTTTTTCCATCCGAGGTCGTTTATAAAAATTTGAATTTTAAATTTTACAATTTGAAACGTAGTTTTCGTTGACAAGATGATTTCAAATCAAAAAGTTGTCAACACCAAAGTTTCATAACTTTTCGAGATCTACAACTTTCATTTTGGTCATTTCTCCATCTGAGGTATTTTGAAAAATTTGAATTTTAAAACTCTTTGCCGAGTGCCACGTGGCTGGCACTCGGCAAAGGCACCTCTTTGCCGAGTGCCAGCCACGTGGCACTCGGCAAAGAACCGCCCACGTGGCACAGTTCGGGGCCACATTCTTTGCCGAGTGCTACGTGGCCGGCACTCGGCAAAGGCACCTCTTTGCCGAGTGCCAGCCACGTGGCACTCGGCAAAGAACCGCCCACGTGGCACAATTCGGGGCCACATGCTTTGCCGAGTGCCTGCCACGTGGCACTCGGCAAAGCATGCTTTGCCTTGTGTTCGCGCTTTGCCGAGTGCCGGCGGTCGGCACTCGGCAAAGAGGCTCTTTGCCTAGTGCCCGAAATTTGGCACTCGGCAAAGCCACAGGCACTCGGCAAAGATTGATTTTCCCGTAGTGGACGAAGACTGCCCGCAGCTTAGCATGGAGATTGGAGATCCAATTTTTAAGTATTTTGGATATTTTTTTATCTGCCAGATTCATTTGGTGTATAGTTAATTATTGGAGCCACCAACATTGAGATGTCTTCATGCAGTTCAGTCAGGACACGGTTGGTCAAACACCTCTGCTACTACCTGTGAATTCAGCCCTCGACTTAGGTGAAGCGAAATAAACTATGATATATTGGTATTCTCCTAGGGAAGCTATTTCCACAACTACCCAAATCCTATTGGTGACCTAAATCCTACCTTGGTGGATGGGTGCAAGACCAGGATACGGGACAGGATCATTTTGATCTCAAGGGATGCAAAACCTCGTCCAGGATTATTTACTGCCACAGCGAATTAGAGCACTGCGACCTTGACAACCCCGTGAAACAGGACTCCAGGTTAGGATGGGCAGCCACTCCAACATAAGCTGTACGTATATCCTAGAATTCCAGTGCCCTCCAATCCCATGATACACCTCAACCACTTGTTCTTGTATATCCTCTAGCCCAAACAGCATCGTCCTCCGTCCCTTGATCTCGAGACAGTAGTCACCTGACTTCTTAAGTTTCTCATCCACACTTGAGCGGCCCTCTTTGTGTCATTTGTTGCTTGCCAAATGGACGCACTCTTGTTCTCTTTTAAAGTCTTGTTGATTTATGGGCCGTGCAATCATCGTACTTGCAGCTGGCGCATTGAGGACCATTACACGTGTGCGCTGCACGCTTTTGCTGCCATTGCATTCTGCCGTGGCCAAACCATTTATTCCTGTAACCAATGACAAATGAGTTTTGCAGGGGCGTTGCTGCTACGATGGTGTTTTTTCAAACTCAGATCGGTGTAGTTTTCTCAGATCGGAGTAGTGAGTATAGCATTTAATTTGCTCCACCACCAACCCCCACTCTCGGTAGTTCGTTCAGGTACTATACTATGCTGAGCCAGGAATAAATGGTTACGGGAATAAATGGGATGCGGCCACAGTCGGGATGCCGTCGCATGCCCTATCTTCTACCATTCATTCTGCTTTGCGATTCATGCTCGAGATGAGAAGTTAATAGAGTGAAGACACAGGGTGTTGACGGGTGCGAATCGCGGAGTAGTTGCAGCCGGAGGAAGTGTGGAAAAACCGGGTTGATCACCTTGTCGATGACGACTTCGCGTCGCCCAGCGTCCTGGGTGCGTGAACGGTTTGCTGATGAATGGCGATTTTGGCGCCACAGTGTGCATGAATGTTCGTGCATCTTGTTGGTGCCGGAGGTTCCATCACCATTGACACGGGTCCGAGGCTCATGGGGTTGTGAAGTACCTACCATCACCGGATTTTGACAAGCCTTTGATACCAACTGTCAGATGAACGCCGACTTTTGCGGCCATCAATCTCTCTTTCTTCACGCAAACTAACATAGAGATGAACACAAACACACAGAGTCTGATGATGCTAAAACTGGCAGTGTTTTCTGATGTAGATTACTGAATTTAAAGGAGTTTTACATGGCCACGATGGCCAATCTTAGCACGCGGGCATGCTCAGATGCTCCACTCCACGACGTTGGTCGTCCTGTGGAGACTGCATTGCGGACGACGGCATCCTTGGCAGCAACTCAAACCGAAACAAGAAACGGAGTCTAACCTATTTCGATCTTAACTGTACATTGCCCGGCGACAGACTTATAGGTAGCAATGCCAAGCAACATCCATGATTGTATAGAGCATTAGCACATTCTGCAGGACTAAGACCTTTGTCTTGTCGTGGAACAGGACTCTAAATTAGGATGTGCAGCCACCACTAAGATTGCACTATATCCGGGAATTCCTCTGCCTCCCAATCCCATATACACTCACGTATCAGTCATGGCTCACGCACAAACAGCATCCTTTCCACCATCTCCCGAGCCTGGGTGTTCCTTATAGGCACTATTTGGTCTCTGTGCATCATTCTGTTGCTTGGCTAGATGCACTCTCTGTTTTAAGGCCAAAAGTGCAACTGTATAGCTGCAGCTGCCATGCATAGATGACCATTACATGGTCTCATGTGCAATGGTACGTTTTTTTTTCTGCCATTCGATCTGTTGCATCCAAGCTTTTATTTCTGTAACCAATGGCACATGGCTCTTGCAGCGCACTCTGCTGCGCCCGCGTTCTAAAAGTTGGGTAGTAAATAATAACACAATAACAATAAATCCTTCTAAAGTAGCAAGGATATATAATAGCATTTGCTTCAGTTGAAACTTATCACACGGTGTTACTTTGAAATTTTAACTGAAAACGATGGAAAAGAATACATGCATAATTCATGGTGGCTTCCAATTTCTATTTTTGAAGCCTCGGTAACCTCCATCGATCTTCACCCAAGAAAGCCAACTCCTATAACCACCTACGACAAATTGCTACTCTTTGTGCACCTCTCAGTCACCAGAGTTGGTGAAGCATCTATTCACTATTGTGCGGAACAATGAATTTGGCACTGAACCTTATAAAGTTTGGTAAAGCAAGATATACAATGGTGTAATTCTGCTTAGCGCACAATATAGAGTTGGGGACAGCAGGAAGGCAGGCAGTAGTGCAACTGAAGCACTTTGACTGTTACTGGAACACCATGCGCTGCCAATGCAACTGTGAACCGCGATAGCCTTCGGATCAAACCGAGCTTAATCAACGAGATAGATGATCACACGTGGACATGTCGGGGATTTAGGCATCTGACGTCGCAACTTGCTCGAAACCTTCTCAATTTTTTACCACAACCTCCACATACAATAACATGATGCCTCGACAAGTTTCATGATTTTCCGACTTCGTTCGGATTTTCTATAATTTAAATACACTTTCCCCGCAAGTACCTCTGTCATGTTACGTCAACAAGATGCTCGAAATTTCATGTGAGTTCCTGACACGGCCTCAACATACACCAAATATCATGAATATCATTTTTTGACCGACCAAATTCGATTAATCCATGCACATGTAGTTCAAATTTGAAATATTCCAAAAAATTCAATGAAACGAAAGAAACTAACGAAATATATAAAAAAGTCAAAATTATCCCAAATTTGAAAATCAAGTATATAATAATGTACTAAGGCCACACAAAAAAATGGAGCCAAAACAACAAAATTATTTGCCAAGTGCCACACATGGCACTCGGCAAAGGAAATACAAAAAATACCGAGTGCCCATTTCTAGAGCACCCGGCAAAGGCCCAGCCGCCAGCTAAAGGCCCACCGGCCCATAACGCCTCCCCCAACCCTATCCAACCGCGCGCCCCACCCCCACGACTCGTGCCGCACCGCTGCGCCGCCGCCGCCAGCGAGCCCCGCGTGCGCCCCGCGCTCGCACGCCCGCCACAAGCATGCCTCCACGCCGCCACAGCTCCGCCGCGCCGCCCTCCCCTCCCTGCGTCGGCCCCTCCCCTGCCCCCGAGCGTGCCGGTTGGCCGCGCTGCCAGTCGGTAGTAGGGAGAAGAGGAGGTGTAGGACGAAGAGGAAGGAGGAAGAAGAAGAAGAAGGGGATGAGGAAGAAGAAGGAGAAGGGGAAGAAGAAGAGGAGGAAGGAGAAGAGGAAGGAGAAAGAGAAGGAGAAGGGAGAAGGACCTCGGTCCAACGACCATCCACGCCGTCATCCCGCCCATCGTTGTTCGTCCACGCCGTCGTCCCCACGCCTCATCGGAGAAGAAGGTAAAGCCCCAGGGTTGTCGGCCATCGCGTCGTTTATGCTGTTGACAACTTTCGTGCTGGTGGTGTTGATGTGTGGACCATCGTGCCCCAAATGTGGACGTCGGCCATCGAGCTAGCTTTTATTGCAGGTTGTGGAAACCTCCCCGTATAGGGGAAGTTCTGCCAAATTTTTTAACCTATATTGATGTGTTTCTTCTTTTGCAGAGCAGAACCTGTCGAAGGGGACCTGGAGCACCTAGGCCACCCTGATCGTCTTCGTTGGTGCTGCGGTCTTGCCTGCATACCTCGCCTCGCCACTGCACCGACTTGCCACTGTGCCGCTAGCCTTTCTCCACCACCACCCTAGGTATAATTGACCTCTCTTCCTTACTTTTGTCGAACATAGATCGGTGTAGCCCAGTTAGGCGTCTCCCATCCGAATCAGATACGGTTGGAGGTATGCAGATCTTCGCATATCTATGACCGTATCTATTTCGGATTGTCCATATTTTTTGGACAGCCCGCGGATGCGTAGATGCTTTAGTTTCCATATTCTGCTCAGATCCGAGATGGAGTTTCAGCACCACCTCACTGTTGTTCTCCGTATACACACTCTCCCTTCCAGGACATATATCGGGAGAACAACAGGAAGGTGCTGCCGAAATTTTGTCTCGGATCGGAGTAGAGCATGAAAACTAACCTCATCTACGCATCCGCGGGTGGGATTAGGACCTATCCTCACCTATTAGACAGTAGGCATGTGGTGCAGATGTAACTGATGGTTATATTACTCTGCTATGTGTATTTGCTAGAGGATGGACACTACTAGAGAACAGGCCTTTGGACGATCTATCAATTGAGCTTTAGTCTCGGCCAAAAATTGTGTCCGGGGCTAAAGACCTTTAGTCCCGGTTGGTAACACCAACCGAGACTAAAGTTGAATCTTTAGCCCCGGTTGGTGTTACCAACCCGGACTAAAGGTCCTGGACCTTTAGTCCCGGTTGGTAATACCTACCGAGGCTAAAAGGTGAACCTACCAACCGGGACTAAAGGTCCTTCCCGAGTGGATTCAAAAGGAAAACGTCCAGAACTACATCACATGGGTTGTGTAGCTCAGTTAGTAAGCGTGTCTGAGGCGAGAGGTGCTTAGTTCGAATCTCACAAATGCACATTTATTTTTTATCGTGAGAGGCTTTAGCCCTGGTGGGAAGCACCCGGGACTAAAGCCTGGGACCTTTAGTCCCGGAGTGCTAGCCCCTCCCGGTTGGGAAACCGGGGCTAAAGCCCCTTCCCAACCGGGGCTAAAGGCCCTTTTTTCTGTAGTAGTGGGATAACCGTGAGTAGATATACACGGGACACGCAAGTTTGGCTCAAATCACCCGTGAATGGATGGATATAAGACCAAGAAATTCTTGGACCATGAGAAGGTTTGACACTCGCGGCAAAGCTGGCTTTATCGTGAGAAGGTTTGACGGAGGCTTTTTGCCTAAGTGTTGCACTCGGCAAAGGCTTTACCGAGTGTAAAGTTGCCTGGCACTCGGCAAAGCGAGCAGCTCCTGTAGTGACACTACCGGAGACGGGCTCTTTGCCGAGCGTCCGGCTCTTCGCCGAGAGCTAAAACACGGGCGCTCGGTAAAGAGCTCTTTGCTGAGAGCCAGCTCTCGGCACCATAAGAAACTCGGCGAAGATTCTTATGCCGAGGGCCAGACTCTCGGCGAAGTATGGCTCTCGCCAAAGAGAACCTATGCCGAGAGCCGAACCCTCGGCATAGAATCCTCCTCGGCAAACGGAACCCTCGCGAACGGCTCCCCCTGCGCCGTTACCTTTGCTGAGAGCCCTCTGTTAGGCTCTCGGCAAAGGCTTGAATTTTTTTTTTGGTAAACTCTATGCCGAGAGCCCTGGCCCTGGCTCTCGGCATAGGTGCTCTTTGCCGAGGGCTTTAGGAAGCTCTCGGCAAAGAATATTATTTTTTTTGTTTTTTTGCTCCCAATTTTTTCTGTGGCCTTGCTACAGTACTACAAGCCAAGATTTCAAATTTGAAGTGTTTTCCATAAATCTTGCTATATTTCGCGCATTTTCTTTAATTTGATGATTTTTTCCGCGGGACGCACGTTTGAACTGCAGGTGCATGAAATAATGAAACTCAGTGATTCGAAAAATGGTATTCATTCTTCCGAGGGTATTTCGATGACGTATCCGGGGACAGGCACGGAGACTCGACCGTCTCTTGCAGGTAAGTGATTTCTTTTGAGATTAAGCTTTTGGTACTTTTCATCTGACGCGTAGACGTGAAATACTTGATGATGTGCAGATGATCCCCCAATGGTGCCAGTCGTTTCCCGAGTGCTGGGAGATGATCGTGGACTGGTGGCTATCCGAAGAGTGGGCAGCCCACCACGCCGAGGCCCGGGAGGCGCATCTGCAGATGTCAGGTGTACCACACCACCAGGGCAACCGCAACCTCGCCGAGTACGCACAAGCTTGGGTACGTGAAAGACTTTATCAATTCCTCGATCAAATGTTGCTTGATTGCTAATCATCTTGTTGTCTTCCTCGCAGTCGGAGGCACACGATGGCCAGACTTGCGGCACGGTGGCGGCATACGCCATGTCCTACAAGGGCAAGGCCACGACAGCGGAGACCTCCTACAACCCCGACGATCCCGCCGACGCGTACACCAACTCCAGCGTCCACTCCCGCCCCACTGACTACTCAGAGGCGGCAAGGGCGGTCCATGGGGACACCTTTGATCCCGCCATCGCGGACCTGGACGGGAGCATCGTCATGAGGATTGGAGGAGGGAAGAAGCACGGGCGGTTCTGGCTTGGCGACGGCGTCATCGACACGGCCTCCACTCTCACTCTGTCCCAGCTCCGAGCACAGAGCACGAGCGGGAGCGTCCCCATACGCCCACGCCCATCGCCTGCGCAGTCGCGGGTCGCCGAGCTCGAGGTTATTTCTATTTAACTCATCGTACATTGATCTTTAAATGTTTGCATTGTTCTAACATTCACTTTGTATTATCGCAGGCCCGCCTGGAAATAGAAAGGCAGGAGCACCAGGTGTCCGAGACCCAGATGCGGTCACAGATGTCTGCCCAGATGGAGGCTCAAGCTAAGCAGATGGCGGAGCTCATCGCCTTCATGGCCTCCTAGGGCATGGCCGTGCCCCAGACGCTCATGGCTCCTCCACCGCCGCCTCTGGACCCCGGAGCTGCTCCTGTGAGTATCAATACTTCAGTGTTTTATTTTTTTTTATTTCCTTGTCTGACATGACCTTTTGCAGCCTCCTTCGTCAGAAGGTTCGAACAACCGCCACGCTCCTGGATGGAACCCGGCCGGGGGCCATGTAGGCGGCAGTTCTCAGGGGTGGCCCGGTTGGCCGGGGGTGTAGTAGATTGAACTTTGGACTATCCTCGTGTGTCACTGAAGTCTCATGTTGTTGAACTATGTGATGTGAACTATGTGATTTGAGGACATATATGTTATTGAACTATGTGACGTGATATATATATATATGTTCTGTGACGTGAAATGTGATATATATGTGATTTGGGATGAATGTGATATATATATGTTTGATTGTGTCGGAGAAAAGAAAAAACAGAAATAAAAAAACAAAAATTGGCCTCTTTGCCAAGGGTGGCTCTCGGCAAAGAGGCCCTTTGCCGAGGGTTTTGGCCATAGCCCTCGGCAAAGCTGGGGAGACAGAACGTAATTTCCACAGCTTTGCCGAGGGCTTTGGTCATAGCCCTCGGCAAAGGACCATGTTTGCCGAGCGCCGGCTGAGATAGCCCTCGGCGAAGAGGGCTAAAAAAAAATATTCAAAGTTTCTTTGCCGAGAGTCAGCCCCGGATAACTCTCGGCACAGAAAAATAATAATAAAATAATTTACCGTTTTGCCGAGAGCCCGGCTCTCGGCAACGTACAACCTTTGCCGAGAGTCAGGTTAGCCCTCGGCAAACGTACCGTCAATAGGGACCGCCGTTAACGGCCACTTTTCTTTGCCGAGAGCCCGACAAATGGCCCTCGACAAAGGCTCCTTTGCCGTGAGCATTTTTGCCGAGTGCAGCCCTCGGCATAGGCGTCGCCGAGGGCCAGATGGTCTTTGCCGAGTGCTACATGCACTCGGCAAAGCAGCCGTTTCCAGTAGTGTGAGGCGGATTTTCTTTTAACGAAAGCTACCTGAGTTTGAAAACACCATCGCAGCAACGAAATGCAAAAATCATTTTATCATTGGTTACAGAAATATATGTTTTTGGCCAGAGCAGAATAATGCAATGGCAGCAAAAACGTGCAGTACACACGCGTGATAGTGTGATGGTCCTCAATGCCAGCTGCACGTACAATTGCACGAGCCATAAATCAGCACGACAAGCAACAGATGACACACAGAGAGCCATCACGCACCCAGGCCAGTGTCGATGGGAAGTCAAGTGAGCTGGGTGCGGTCTCCACCGGGAGGTTATTTAGGGTGCTGTTTTTGTGCTAGAGGAGTAGAGGCAATGCGTTTGAGTGTATCTTGGAATTAGGAGGTATCGGAATTTTGGGATATATATATGGCTCGCCCTTGCAGTGGCTGCCCATCCTAATCTGGAGTCTTGCACTCCTATCCCATCTCTTTAAGCATAAGATCTTGGACGGGCAAGCACTTTTTTTCCATGCATGAGGGCCTGTTCGGTTCGTGGGGAATCACGCTCCGGAACCGTTCTGGCCAGGAACGCTTATACAAATTTGCATAGGTCAGCCATGGCCAGGAATCGTTCCTGTCAGGAACGACGATAAACGAACGAGCCCCGAAGGTAAACGGTGCAAATAAGGCCGGCGTGCTGCTGCCCTGTAAGCTTTCCCAAGCTCCATGTCACACTGTGTGAGAGAATGTAAAATAAAATAAATTAATGTTCTTTTTCCTTTTTCAAGAGTAATAGTTGTGGCACACCTTCCCTAGCAGAATACCAATATAGGATACATGGTTTACTCCGCTTCAAGAAATCACAAGGTCCAGTAGTGTCAAATTCATAACAAGATAGTATTATTATTATAGGTGTTTCAGCAACCATCCCTGACTGAAGAGTCCAAGAGTTATAATTTTGCCGATGGCTCCAATAATTATCCAACAAATGAATCTGGCTAATAAATAATATCCAAAATACTTATGAAGGCATCTGCAATGTTTATGCTTACCACCTAGCAATATTATTAAAGATTTTTTAATATTATGTGTACAACTTATGATGAAAATACTTATTTTAGCTTCCATAGTCATTCACCCCCTCTGATTAAATATCTTAGTGTCAATAAATCCTACGGGTACTTAGTTTGTTGTGAATCTAAATAATTAATAATCTGCATGCCGCAGGTTGTATGTTCCGCTTCAACAACAAAGCAAGATAAACACCGGAACAACCATGTTGAGAGTGCCAATCAGCGAAACTAGTTCTTCAAGGTGTGTTTGCGATTGCTGCTATCTTTCTTTCCTTTGAGAACTTTGGTATACATAGAGGAGTTTTGGCTTTCTTCGGTGAAGATGGAGTTTGCCGCGTGGGCTCAGCATAGAATTTTGATACCGCAATTTTTCCAATGTATCCTATTTGGGTGGGGGGAACGAAGTTATATATCTGAACACACAAGTGTATACTCTATACAAGTCCTATACAGTACGAAATATTTATTTTTTTCCATGATTTGTAGTTAAAATTTTACAGTAGCATCCTGTAATTCAACATGCAATTCAAACTTTTAGTACAAGTATAATTGGAGTATATATAAATTCTAAGAACGATTCCATGGGCCCTCAAATTAGTTTCTTTTGATTATATGAATCTAGTATATATGCCTCATCAGTCTAAAACTCTAAATTTGAGTTATCGATGGTTAAAGTAAAAAAAACAAAAGCTTTACTACTGTACAAAACATGTGTTGGCTTAACTGACAATCTGTACGTATGCCGTATAGGTTGTAGGTTCTTCTTTAGCATCGAAGCAGCACAAACTCTGTAATTCTTTAACAATCTTTTTAAGAGTGCCGATGCAAGGAGTGAAACTGATTCTTCAAGGTGCGTGTTTGTGACTGCTGCTATCTTCTTTCCTTAGCATGAAATTAAAGAAGCATTTGGATGGATCAAAACTATGCACATCTTGCAGGAGCCTCAGTCAGAGCCGAATGCTCCAAGCACCAGAAGAAAAATGAGCAAAGAAGCTGTAAGGCAGGAGTAAATGAATGTTGATGACCATGCAGATGCGCGTGTGTGGGATGACGGTGATGTACGGTGGTGATGACCTCTATGTCTATATATGTTGTAGACATAGAGGTTTCCGGGGTTAATTCAGAATAGCAATTGGAAGAACGATTCTTTTCTCGTATGCATTTGGAGGAATTGATCGTCTGAATGCCCACGTTTATACTGTATATATGCACGTTCTTTGTACTATGAATTATGCATGTTCTCCACACGGCTCGTAGCTAATTTCATTTCACAGTAACATATCAGCATGTGTTATGCACATCTTTCGTGTGCATTGGTTTTATTAGGTGAACCAGGAACATAACGAAGTTTCAACTGAACCGGATGATATCCTCATCACGGATAGTATAAATGGTCTTCAACACTACTACAGAAATAGGCCTTTAGCCCCGGTTTCCCAACCGGGACTACCAATCCGGGACTAAGGCTCCCACCTTTAGCCCCGGTTGCTCCGAACCGGGGCTAAAGGTTTCCACGACAAAAAATAAATTTGCATGTACGATGATTGCACAACCCATATAAATCAACATGACCTTAAAAGAGAACAATATATAGTGTGTCCATTATTTGGCAAGCAACAGATGCCACACAGATCGAGATCGAGTGCTAGAGCCTAGAGGCCGTATTAGAGGTCGGTGACACCCTGAGTGTATCATGGGGTTGGGAAGCACCAGAATTCTGGGATATACAACTTCCATAGAACTTCCTATCCATCCTAATCTGGAGTCCTGTTTCAGGGGGTCATCAAGGTCCTAGTGCTGGAGAGCTCGCTGTTGCACTATATCATGCCGGACCAAGTTTTGCATCCCTTCAGATCTAAATGATCCTGTCCCATATATCCTGGTCTTGCACCCGTCCACGAAGGTAAGGTGCTGTTTGGTTGTGCCAATGGAAACACAAACGTAAATAAAATTGAACTAAAAATGTTACCACCAGCGCAAACATATTTGAACTAGCTAATGTTTACGTTTGCGTTACTGCATAGTAACCAAACAGCTCGTAAATTGTGGCACTTGGGGACGGTGTGCTGCGTTCAAGATAGATGTGTATCAGATCAGTGTCCTCTATACTCTTCCAAGTAGTCCATATTGCTCGCTATTCTTCTTCTTCACTTTTTTTTTTTTTTTGCTTTTACAAGAGTAATAGTTGTGGCAGCTTCCCTAGTAGCAGAATACTAACAAATAATTATCCAAAATACGTATGAAGGCACCTGGAATGTTTATGCTTAGAAAAAGTGGAAGTCCGTGCTATGCTACTTGCTGCTTCCTGCCTGACCTAGCAATATTATTACAGATTTTTTATATTATATGTGTACAACTTATGATGAAAATATACTTATTTTAGCTTCCATAATCATTCGCCCCCTCTGATTAAATATCTTAGGTGTTGTTTGGTTGGGGAATGGGGATGCAAACGTCAATGGTAACAGATAACGCTGTCATCGGAAATCATGTAAGCGATTGTGGCTTTTGTTTGGTTCATGTCGCTAACATGCGACAAGATCAAGGAGGCGAGCGCCACGCCACCGCTTGAGGAGGCGAGACTCGTCGCGAGAGAGCTGTAGTTGCGTCGAGGTGAAGTAGTTGAGAGTCCTCTTGTCGGCGCACGTCTGCGAAGGCGGCGCAGTGGCACTGTTTTCCGAATCGTTTTAGTGTGAATCAATCCTTCGGGTACTTAGTTGGTTGTGAATCTAAATAATAATCGATCTGCATGCCGCAGGTTGAACAACCATGTTGAGAGTGCCAATCAGCGAAACTAGTTCTTCAAGGTGTGTTTGCCACTGCTGCTATCTTCTTTCCTTAGAGAACTTTGGTATACATGGAGGAGTTTTGGCTTTTCTTGAGTGGAGATGGAGTTTGCCGTGGGCTCAACATAGAATTTTGATACCACAATTTTTCCAATGTATCCAATTTGAGTGGGGGCAAATTATATCTGAACGCACAAGTGTATACTCTATACAAGTTCTATACCCAGTACGAAATATTTATTTTTTTCGGTGATTTGTAGTTAATATTTCACAGTAGCAGCCTGTAACTCAACACGCAATTCAAACTTTTAGTAGAAGTAATTGGAGTGTATATAAATTCTAAGAATGATCAACATGAGCCCTCAAATTAGTTTCTTTTGATCATGAGTCTAGTATGCCTCGTCAGTCTAAAACTCTAAATTTGAGTTATCGATGGTTAAAGTAATTAAAAAACAAAAGCCTTACTCTCGAAAACATGTGTTGGCTTAAATGACAATCTGTATGCCGTAGGTTGTAGGTTCTTCTTTAGCATTGAAGCAGCACAAACTCTGTAATTCTTTAACAATCTTTTTGAGAGTGCCAATGCAAGGAGTGAAAGTGATTCTTCAAGGTGCGTGTTTGTGACTGCGCTGCTATCTTCTTTCCTTAGCATGTAAGAAGCATTTGGATGGGTCAAAACTATGCACATCTTGCGGGAGCCTCAGTCAGAGCCGAATGCTCCAAGCACCAGAAGAAATGAGCGAAGAAGCTGTAAGGCACGAGTAAATGAATGTTGATAACCATGCAGATGCGTGTGGGATGACGGTGATGGTGCGGTGGTGATGACCGATGGCGGGTTTAATTCAGAGTCCCTTTGGTACAGCTCAGCTTTACTAGCTGTTTTTTAACAAAATAGCTTCATGAAGCTAAGCTGTTTAGAAAAAGTGTTTGATAAAACAGTTTCACCAACAACTTCATGTATGGTTGAGAGAGAGAATTGGAGGTGTAAATTGTGAAAAGCTATTTTTCAGCTTCATTTCCGCTTATGGTTTTGTGAGAGGGGGAATAAAACAGCTTCATGGGTGAACCTGTTTTTTTTTTAAAGATGTTTGACAAAAAAAACAGCTCATGAAGCTGTTGTGAGCTGTACCAAACAGACCCTCTAATAGCAATTGGAAGAACGATTATTTTCCCGTATCCATTTGGAGGAATTGATTGTCTGAATGCGCACGTTTATACTATATACACAAGTTCTTTGTACTATGAATTACATATCGCAGTAATGTTTGGAGTATGTATGTTCTCCACGGCCCCTAGCTAATTTCACAGTAACATATCATGTGTTATGCACATCTCTCGTGTGCATTGGTTTTAGGGTGAACCAGGAACATAACGAAGTTTCAACTCAACCAGATGATATCCTCATCATCACTACTACTTGAGAAGAATGTTTGAAAAAAACTACGTGAGAGGTTTCCAAACAACACTGTCGCAGCAGCACAGTGCAAAAACCATTTGCCATATATTGGTTACAGAAATAATTTTTTGGCTGGAGCAGCAGAATGGCAGCAAAAAACGTGCAATGCACACGTGAGATAGTGTAAATAGTCCTCAATATACCAGCTGCATGCTGTACGATTGCACAACCCATAAATCAACATGACCTTAAAAGAGAACAATAGTGTGTCCATTTGGCAAGCAACAGATGCCACACAGAAAGTGCTAGTAGAGGCCGGATTATTAGAGGTGACACGCTGAGTGTATCATGGGGTTGGGAAGCACCGGAATTCTGGGATATTCAACTTCTATAGAACTTGCTATCCACCCTAATCTGGAGTCCTGTTTCAGGGGGTCATCAAGGCCCTAGTGCTGCAGAGCACGTTGTTGCACCATATGATCCTGTTAGCTTTCATTCAGACATTCAGTCCAGGTTCAGTAGGGGTTTTAGTTTTTTCATTCATTTTTGTCAGAATAAGAAGTCCCATAGGGGTGAGTCTGTACCGCCTGACTCGCGCTTTGTTCGTGGGACGGTGATCACGTAGTCAGTGTCTCCTTCATTTTGGTTGAGTCTTAGTTGTAGCCATGAGCACCACTTGTTCAACCGTGGGATGACGCGGTTCTATAGGGAGAGGTGGTGTTCATGGCACCGAGTCGCAAGTGGCTGAGAAATGCCACATGCTTGTATAAATTTCAATCAAGGAGTCAAAAAACGCCGAGGTTATTATGGCACCAAACTTGTGTGTGTTTGTGTTCATCCACTTCCACTCGCGTGAGTTTCAGAGTCCGTGATCCGCTGATCCCAGGTTGTCTTCCTCATCTTCGGCGACGTGCGCCGGCGATCGAGAGCCGTCAACTGGTATCAGAGCGAGGTTCCGTCGGTGGACGCGGGATCGCGCGATCGCGGCGGCATTCATGGCGGATCGACGAAGGCGATGTTCGGCATCGCCAATCAACAGGCATCGTGCGGGCGGCGATGGCGGCGAGGTCTTCGCGGGTGACCGTGATCTGGTGATCCACCGGGTCGTCCGCGAGGCGGGCGGCAGCGGGTCATAACCGATATTGGGAAAGGCCAACTACTATGGGTGGGCGGCGCTGATGAAGCTCAAGCTGCAGGCAAGGAGCCTGTGGACCCCGGTGAACGTCGGTACCGACAATTTCGTCGATGATCGGAATGCTCTGGAGGCGATTGCGCAGGGCGTGCCGCTGGAGTTGCAGGGGAGCATCGCGAGCAAGCTGTCGGCACGGGTGACATGGGACACACTGAAGAAGATGCACCTTGGCGTTGATCATGTGCGCGAGGCAAAGGCTAACACCCTTCGCCACCAATTCCAAGAACTCAAGTTCAAGGACGGGGAGACGGTGGACGAGTTCAGCGTCTGCATCAGCGACCCCGCCAATCAACTCGAGGTCCTCGACACGGCGTACTCGGAGCCTGACATCATTAAGAAGTTCTTGTAGGCGACTCCACCGCGGTACGCGCAGATCGTGATGGCGATCGAGACTATGCTCGACATCGGCAACATGTCGTTGGAGGAGTTGATCGGGCGCCTGAAGGCGGCCGAGGAGAGGTATGGCCTCAATAGCGGTGGAGGCGGTGCCATGACGAGCCTCAACCTCACTGAGGACGAGCTGGTGGCCAAGGTGATGTCGCGGCTCTCCGGCGAGGGTGCGTCTGGGGGCAGGCGGCCTCCATCATCTACCCAGCGACGTGGCCACGACGGTGGCCAATCCCAGAGTCTGGGGGGCGGGAGGCTCCAAGCAATCTATCGGCGGCGACGGGAAGATGAAGAAGAAGCTCACCAGCGACGAGTGCTCCTACTGTGGCAAGACGGGCCACTGGGCGTGAGTGTCGCAAGAAGAAGAGGGACGAGCAAGCGCACGCGAACGAAGCGGAGGCGGAGGCTACGCTCATGATGGGGATCGCCATGATCACTACTGGTCCGGTGATCCAGCCAACAATGCTCAATGACGTGGTGGACCTCAAAGTTGGGGGCGATGGCACACGTACGCGCTGGGTCTTCACCGACAAGGCGGCGGATGCTGAGAACGCCGTGGCACATGTGGCGTTAGCCACACCTGTGCTGTCCGCGGCGAACAAGAAGGTGCACATCCGGGAGGACAAGGTCTTCGTTCAGCTCGGGGAGAAGTGTAATGAAGGGAAGACGCGCTGGATCCTCGACACGGGGGCCACTAACCACATGATAGGGGTGCAGTCGGCCTTCTCCGAGCTCGACACTGGTGTGCGCGACACCGTCAGGTTTGGCGACGGTTCCGTGGTCGACATCCAAGGGCGTGGGACAATCCTATTCCGCTGCAAGACCGGCGAGCACCAGAAGCTGGAGGGCGTGTACTTCATCCCCAAGCTCACGACCAACATTGTTAGCATCGGGCAACTGGATGAGGACAAGTACAAGACCCTGATCGAGGATGGTGTCCTGCGGATCTAGGACCAGTGACGTCGACTCCTGGCGAAGGTGCAGCACGCCAAGAACCGCCTTTACATCTAGAACATGTCCATCGGCGCCCCGGTGTGCCTGTCGGCACATGTGGACGACACAGCCTAGAAGTGGCACACGAGGTATGGGCATCTCGGTTTCCATGGCCTAAAGCTCCTTGCAAGGAAGGAAATGGTGCGCGAGCTAGATCCGAACTTTGACCCGCAGGACGAAGCAGAAAGTGACAGGTCCGTGAGTCAGGGAGGTTCGATACCACTAGTGCCTCGGACTTTGGATTTCGAGGAAGAACAAGTTGGCGCGGAGCAAGAAGCCCCCGCTCCCTCCACAACAACTTCTTCAAACAAATCTACAGGTGACAAGCCTATTAGGAGAAGGGGAACACGAGAGGCACAAGAAGCACAGTGATATCCATGTGATCCTCTCGGTGGGGCCGCAGGGAGAGCCGTTGCAGCCAATGACGGTCCTCGAGAAGTTTAGCAACCAGTGTTCGTGTTTAGTGAGGGAGCATGTTAAGATCACTTATGAGAAATGGCCGGATGTCCCTAAAGACAATACAGAAGATGTCTGGAAAGAGATGTTGAACTGCTTCACTTATCCTGAGGATGCCGACATGACCAAGTGCAGGGACTGGGTGATGCACGTGGCGGGAAGGGCCCTTCGAAGCTTCAAGTACATGCTGAACAGAGACTACGTGAAGACAGGGAAGTCACCTTTCATCAAATATAATATGATCTTGGCTGAAGACTAGGAAGTTTTCGTTAAGCAGAGGCAAAGCGAAGAAGCAATGGCCAAGAGCGAGCAGCTCAAAACGCTCAACAAGATGAACACGCAGCCTCACACTATTGGCATGACAGAGTATGCCGGTAAAGAGGCCGAAGTGGCGGGCGGAAGAAAGGCCTCAACCGATGCCGGGATAAAGAATCCATTGTTAGACGTCGATGAACGGGGGCGTGACTACTTCTACGGCCACAAGCCATCAAAGAAGCGTAAGGCTGATCCAAAGATCGAGGAGCTCGAGAAGGCTCTCATTGAGGCCTCTTCATCCAAGGACGAAAGCTTCGAGGTTCACAGGGGCGTCGACGTGTTGACCAAGGTGCTAGGAAACCCAAAGCACCGCGATCGCGTCCGTGGCATGTCCTCGAGGAAGAGTTGGAAGACGGTGGAGTCGTGGCAAACCGACCCTGCCAAGGACAAGTCAAGGCAGAGGTACAAAGAAGGCCTCATAAAGCAAGGCTACGATCAAGCTGTGTCTGAAATGATCAACAAGTCCATACAAGATGCGTTCACCAGCAATGACCCCAAGATGGTGGCGCTCAGGAACCAGATGTTTAGCCAAGGCGGCCTGAAGGTGCCTCAAGCTTCACAAGGGCAACTATTGATCGAAGATCGCCGAAGGCGGTCGTTCGATGACATCAAAGAAATCACGCTATGCCACCTTTGGGTGCCGTTCAACAGGGGAGGAAGCGCCTGCATGTGGCGGATGGTGGTATAATACCAAAGGATCAAATCTTTGTTTTCATCGAAGAGCATCAGATCCCTAAGGACAATACCATCATGGTCGTAACGTGGTGTGGGCCAGAGTTCATAGAATATGAATTGGACTATCCCGCTATGACTGGGATTAGGGTCCTTGGTCCGACGATCAATTTAGAAGTGCCATGGTGTACTGAAGACATCGAGATCTATGGGAATACGCCAACGCGAGCCCCGACGCCGACATCACAGCCCTCATCGGTAGCCGGATCTTGTCCCCCGGATCCGGATGGCGGCGGTGATGATGATGACGACGATGATGGCAAGCAAGACAAGGAGAAGAATGAAGCCCGAGGCACGGACCCTCCTGCAAACCCCCCCATTGGACCGACCAATGCCAATGGAGGTAAGGAGGCAGCACCGGAGGAGAGGACAACGACGCCTCCAAGACATCCGAGCATGAGCGATCCACAACGACCAAGCTCTCCGCCTCCCGACAGTCCGCCGCCTACCGCCCCGAGCGAAGGAGCGGGATCTATGGAGGCAGAACCGAAGGCGAAGACACCGCCGGCCACAGGCGACACATGCGAAAACGAAGGACTGGCCGAAGGTGCGGGGCCGATGACACCACCAGCAAGCCAACCTCCAGCCAGTGTCCTCGCGTGACAAAAAAGACTATAGACACCGAGGAGTCTAGACCCGAGCACGCCGCATTCTATACCAAATTTGAAAGGTATATATGCTTCCGTCTTGCGTGTAATCAATCTATTTATAGGTTATGAGCTTCTTATTTTCACACACTAACGTTGCTATCCCATTGTTCTAGGCTAAAATCACCACCTCATAGGGGATTCATCACAGATGAATGCCCCGACGATTTTGTGAATGGGAAGTTCATGTTACCTCTGGCCCAACTTGCCTGCGACGAGAAGTGGGAGGTACGGAGGTTCCATTTGTGGTATATGGAAGCGGCCAAAGCCGGTCTTTCAAACATCACGGCCAGGATTCTGGTAGAGATGTTTAACTTGGGCACAGATGTTCAACTCGTCTTGGAATTCAGAGACATGTATAGACTACTGCGTAGGAAGGACCTTGACGTCGCTCACCTCACCTTGTTTTCTATGTAAGTGGATTACCACTTTTCACACATCCCCTGCATTCGTATAGGTACCTTGTCAATTTAACTAATGCCATGAGATGACTTGTACTTGCAGGATGATGGCCCATGTAAGCAATACTTTGTTGTGAATATCTAAATAACAATCTGCATGCAGCAGGTTGTATGTTCGGCTTCAACAATAAAACAAGATAAACACTGGAACAACCATGTTGAGAGTGCCAATCAGCAAAACTAGTTCTTCAAGGTGTGTTTGCCACTGCTGCTATCTTCTTTCCTTAGAGAACTTTGGTATACATAGAGGAGTTTTGGCTTTTCTTGAGTGGAGATGGAGTTTACCGTGGGCTCAACATAGAATTTTGATACCACAATTTTTCCAATGTATCCTATTTGAGTGGGGGCAAGTTATATCTGAACGCACAAGTGTATACTCTATACAAGTTCTGTACGAAATATTTAATTTTTTCCGTGATTTGTAGTTAATATTTCACAGTATGCGGATACATGGGTGTATGCCGAGTCTTTGAGTGATGAGTGATTGTCAACCGGGATGATGCGCATGTTCTTTGGCTTGTGTTGTGCAGGTGTCGAGCACGGATACAGTGATCAGAGGCAAGGTGAAGGTCAAGTAGAGACGTGCCGTGCCGAGGGACCGAGAGTGGCGAAGGGCGGACGTGAGGCTTGGACTGAGGGACCGGTGGCCCGAGGATCAGCTGTGGTGGCTGACAGCCTGGGACAGCGACGAGCGAAGACTTGCGGTCATGTGTTGCCTGAGTCGAGGACTTGGGGACACGTGTCGGTGGACGGGGTGCACGGGCGGTGCATCCCATCTACAGCTTCGGTTTGGTGGTAGAGCCAGAGAAAAACCATCGGGTGGACGGTTTCCAGGTTTGGGCCCTAAAACCTGGGTGCTGAGGGTTTCCGAGTTTGGCCACAAAACTCGGGCTGAGGACGGTTTCCAGGTTTGGGCCTCAAAACCTGGGCGCTGCGGGTTTGCTGAGTTTGGGCCTCAAAACTCAGATGCTGGTGGGCTGGTTTCCCGGTTTGGGCCTCAAAACCGGGGGTTGGCTGGAAAGGCTGGTTTCCCGGTTTGGGCCACAAAACCGGGGGTGCAGAGCGAGGGCGGCACGTGGCGGTAATCGGGAGGTTGCGTCGAGGCAACGCTACGAGTTGTGCGGGCGTGGCCGTCGGATCCACCTACCATCGAGTTGATCACCTTGTCGATGACGACTTCGCGTCGCCCAGCGTCCTGGGTGCGTGAACGGTTTGCTGATGAATGGCGATTTTGGCGCCACAGTGTGCATGAATGTTCGTGCATCTTGTTGGTGCCGGAGGTTCCATCACCATTGACACGGGTCCGAGGCTCATGGGGTTGTGAAGTACCTACCATCACCGGATTTTGACAAGCCTTTGATACCAACTGTCAGATGAACGCCGACTTTTGCGGCCATCAATCTCTCTTTCTTCACGCAAACTAACATAGAGATGAACACAAACACACAGAGTCTGATGATGCTAAAACTGGCAGTGTTTTCTGATGTAGATTACTGAATTTAAAGGAGTTTTACATGGCCACGATGGCCAATCTTAGCACGCGGGCATGCTCCGATGCTCCACTCCACGACGTTGGTCGTCCTGTGGAGACTGCATTGCGGACGACGGCATCCTTGGCAGCAACTCAAACCGAAACAAGAAACGGAGTCTAACCTATTTCGATCTTAACTGTACATTGCCCGGCGACAGACTTATAGGTAGCAATGCCAACATCCATGATTGTATAGAGCATTAGCACATTCTGCAGGACTAAGACCTTTGTCTTGTCGTGGAACAAGACTCTAAATTAGGATGTGCAGCCACCACTAAGATTGCACTATATCCGGGAATTCCTCTGCCTCCCAATCCCATATACACTCACGTATCAGTCATGGCTCACGCACAAACAGCATCCTTTCCACCATCTCCCGAGCCTGGGTGTTCCTTATAGGCACTATTTGGTCTCTGTGCATCATTCTGTTGCTTGGCTAGATGCACTCTCTGTTTTAAGGCCAAAAGTGCAACTGTATAGCTGCAGCTGCCATGCATAGATGACCATTACATGGTCTCATGTGCAATGGTACGTTTTTTTTTTCTGCCATTCGATCTGTTGCATCCAAGCTTTTATTTCTGTAACCAATGGCACATGGCTCTTGCAGCGCACTCTGCTGCGCCCGCGTTCTAAAAGTTGGGTAGTAAATAATAACACAATAACAATAAATCCTTCTAAAGTAGCAAGGATATATAATAGCATTTGCTTCAGTTGAAACTTATCACACGGTGTTACTTTGAAATTTTAACTGAAAACGATGGAAAAGAATACATGCATAATTCATGGTGGCTTCCAATTTCTATTTTTGAAGCCTCGGTAACCTCCATCGATCTTCACCCAAGAAAGCCAACTCCTATAACCACCTACGACAAATTGCTACTCTTTGTGCACCTCTCAGTCACCAGAGTTGGTGAAGCATCTATTCACTATTGTGCGGAACAATGAATTTGGCACTGAACCTTATAAAGTTTGGTAAAGCAAGATATACAATGGTGTAATTCTGCTTAGCGCACAATATAGAGTTGGGGACAGCAGGAAGGCAGGCAGTAGTGCAACTGAAGCACTTTGACTGTTACTGGAACACCATGCGCTGCCAATGCAACTGTGAACCGCGATAGCCTTCGGATCAAACCGAGCTTAATCAACGAGATAGATGATCACACGTGGACATGTCGGGGATTTAGGCATCTGACGTCGCAACTTGCTCGAAACCTTCTCAATTTTTTACCACAACCTCCACATACAATAACATGATGCCTCGACAAGTTTCATGATTTTCCGACTTCGTTCGGATTTTCTATAATTTAAATACACTTTCCCCGCAAGTACCTCTGTCATGTTACGTCAACAAGATGCTCGAAATTTCATGTGAGTTCCTGACACGGCCTCAACATACACCAAATATCATGAATATCATTTTTTGACCGACCAAATTCGATTATTCCATGCACATGTAGTTCAAATTTGAAATATTCCAAAAAATTCAATGAAACGAAAGAAACTAACGAAATATATCAAAAAAGTCAAAATTATCCCAAATTTGAAAATCAAGTATATAATAATGTACTAAGGCCACACAAAAAAATGGAGCCAAAAAAACAAAATTATTTGCCAAGCGCCACACATGGCACTCGGCAAAGGAAATACAAAAAATAAATTTTTCTTTACCGAGTGCCCATTTCTAGAGCACCCGGCAAAGGCCCAGCCGCCAGCTAAAGGCCCACCAGCCCATAACGCCTCCCCCAACCCTATCCAACCGCGCGCCCCACCCCCACAACTCGTGCCGCACCGCTGCGCCGCCGCCGCCAGCGAGCCCCGCGTGCGCCCCGCGCTCGCACGCCCGCCACAAGCGTGCCTCCACGCCGCCACAGCTCCGCCGCGCCGCCCTCCCCTCCCTGCGTCGGCCCCTCCCCTGCCCCCGAGCGTGCCGGCTGGTCGCGCTGCCAGTCGGTAGTAGGGAGAAGAGGAGGTGTAGGACGAAGAGGAAGGAGGAAGAAGAAGAAGAAGAAGAAGAAGAAGAAGAAGGGGATGAGGATGAAGAAGGAGAAGGGGAAGAAGAAGAGGAGGAAGGAGAAGAGGAAGGAGAAAGAGAAGGAGAAGGGAGGAGAAGGACCTCGGTCCGACGACCATCCACGCCGTCATCCCGCCCATCGTTGTTCGTCCACGCCGTCGTCCCCACGCCTCATCGGAGAAGAAGGTAAAGCCCCAGGGTTGTCGGCCATCGTGTCGTTTATGCTGTTGACAACTTTCGTGCTGGTGGTGTTGATGTGTGGACCATCGTGCCCCAAATGTGGACGTCGGCCATCGAGCTAGCTTTTATTGCAGGTTGTGGAAACCTCCCCGTATAGGGGAAGTTCTGCCAAATTTTTTAACCTATATTGATGTGTTTCTTCTTTTGCAGAGCAGAACCTGTCGATGGGGACCTGGAGCACCTAGGCCACCCTGATCGTCTTCGTTGGCGCTGCGGTCTTGCCTGCATACCTCGCCTCGCCACTACACCGACTTGCCACTGTGCCGCTAGCCTTTCTCCACCACCACCCTAGGTATAATTGACCTCTCTTCCTTACTTTTTTCGAACATAGATCGGTGTAGCCCAGTTAGGCGTCTCCCATCCGAATCAGATACGGTTGGAGGTATGCAGATCTTCGCATATCTATGACCATATCTATTTCGGATTGTCCATATTTTTTGGACAGCCCGCGGATGCGTAGATGCTTTAGTTTCCATATTCTGCTCAGATCCGAGATGGAGTTTCAGCACCACCTCACTGTTGTTCTCCGTATACACACTCTCGCTTCCAGGACATATATCGGGAGAACAGCAGGAAGGTGCTGCCGAAATTTTATCTCGGATCGGAGTAGAGCATGAAAACTAACCTCATCTACGCATCCGCGGGTGGGATTAGGACCTATCCTCACCTATTAGACAGTAGGCATGTGGTGCAGATGTAACTGGTGGTTATATTACTCTGCTATGTGTATTTGCTAGAGGATGGACACTACTAGAGAACAGGCCTTTGGACGATCTATCAATTGAGCTTTAGTCTCGGCCAAAAATTATGTCCGGGGCTAAAGACCTTTAGTCCCGGTTGGTAACACCAACCGAGACTAAAGTTGAATCTTTAGCCCCGGTTGGTGTTACCAACCCGGACTAAAGGTCCTGGACCTTTAGTCCCGGTTGGTAATACCTACCGAGGCTAAAAGGTGAACCTACCAACCGGGACTAAAGGTCCTTCCCGAGTGGATTCAAAAGAAAAACGTCCAGAACTACATCACATGGGTTGTGTAGCTCAGTTAGTAAGCGTGTCTGAGGCGAGAGGTGCTTAGTTCGAATCTCACAAATGCACATTTATTTTTTATCGTGAGAGGCTTTAGCCCCGGTGGGAAGCACCCGGGACTAAAGCCTGGGACCTTTAGTCCCGGAGTGCTAGCCCCTCCTGGTTGGGAAACCGGGGCTAAAGCCCCTTCCCAACCGGGGCTAAAGGCCCTTTTTTCTGTAGTAGTGGGATAACCGTGAGTAGATATACACGGGACACGCAAGTTAGGCTCAAATCACCCGTGAATGGATGGATATAAGACCAAGAAATTCTTGGACCATGAGAAGGTTTGACACTCGCGGCAAAGCTGGCTTTATCGTGAGAAGGTTTGACGGAGGCTTTTTGCCTAAGTGTTGCACTCGGCAAAGGCTTTACCGAGTGTAAAGTTGCCTGGCACTCGGCAAAGCGAGCAGCTCCTGTAGTGACACTACCGGAGACGGGCTCTTTGCCGAGCGTCCGGCTCTTCGCCGAGAGCTAAAACACGGGCGCTCGGTAAAGAGCTCTTTGCCGAGAGCCAGCTCTCGGCACCATAAGAAACTCGGCGAAGATTCTTATGCCGAGGGCCAGACTCTCGGCGATGTATGGCTCTCGCCAAAGAGAACCTATGCCGAGAGCCGAACCCTCGGCGTAGAATCCTTCTTGGCAAACGAAACCCTCGCGAACGGCTCCCCCTGCGCCGTTACCTTTGCCGAGAGCCCTGGCCCTGGCCCTCTGTTAGGCTCTCGGCAAAGGCTTGAATTTTTTTTTTGGTAAACTCTATGCCGAGAGCCCTGGCCCTGGCTCTCGGCATAGGTGCTCTTTGCCGAGGGCTTTAGGAAGCTCTCGGCAAAGAATATTATTTTTTTTTGTTTTTTGCTCCCAATTTTTTCTGTGGCCTTGCTACAGTACTACAAGCCAAGATTTCAAATTTGAAGTGTTTTCCATAAATCTTGCTATATTTCGCGCATTTTCTTTAATTTGATGATTTTTTCCGCGGGACGCACGTTTCAACTACAGGTGCATGAAATAATGAAACTCAGTGATTCGAAAAATGGTATTCATTCTTCCGAGGGTATTTCGACGACGTATCCGGGGACAGGCACGGAGACTCGACCGTCTCTTGCAGGTAAGTGATTTCTTCTGAGATTAAGCTTTTGGTACTTTTCATCTGACGCTTAGACGTGAAATACTTGATGATGTGCAGATGATCCCCCAATGGTGTCAGTCGTTTCCCGAGTGCTGGGAGATGATCGTGGACCGGTGGCTATCCGAAGAGTGGGCGACCCACCACGCCGAGGCCCGGGAGGCGCATCTGCAGATGCCAGGTATACCACACCACCAGGGCAACCGCAACCTCGCCGAGTACGCACAAGCTTGGGTACGTGAAAGACTTTATCAATTCCTCGATCAAATGTTGTCTGATTGCTAATCATCTTGTTGTCTTCCTCGCAGTCGGAGGCACACGGTGGCCAGCCTTGCGGCACGGTGGCGGCATACGCCATGTCCCACAAGGGCAAGGCCACGGCAGTGGAGACCTCCTACAACCCCGACGATCCCGCCGACGCGTACACCAACTCCAGCGTCCACTCCCGCCTCACTGACTAGTCAGAGGCGGCAAGAGCGGTCCATGGGGACACCTTTGATCCCGCCACCGCGGACCTGGACGGGAGCATCGTCATGAGGATTGGAGGAGGGAAGAAGCACGGGCGGTTCTGGCTTGGCGACGGCGTCATCGACACGGCCTCCACTCTCACTCTGTCCCAGCTCCGAGCACAGAGCACGAGCGGGAGCGTCCCCATACGCCCACGCCCATCGCCTGCGCAGTCGCGGGTCGCCGAGCTCGAGGTTATTTCTATTTAACTCATCGTACATTGATCTTTAAATGTTTGCATTGTTCTAACATTCACTTTGTATTATCGCAGGCCCGCTTGGAAATAGAAAGGCAGGAGCGCCAGGTGTCCGAGACCCAGATGCGGTCACAGATGTCTGCCCAGATGGAGGCTCAAGCTAAGCAGATGGCGGAGCTCATCGCCTTCATGGCCTCCCAGGGCATGGCCGTGCCCCAGACGCTCATGGCTCCTCCACCGCCACCTCTGGACCCCGGAGCTGCTCCTGTGAGTATCAATACTTCAGTGTTTCATTTTTTCATTTCCTTGTCTGACATGACCTTTTGCAGCCTCCTCCGTCAGAAGGTTCGAACAACCGCCACGCTCGTGGATGGAACCCGGCCGGGGGTCATGCAGGCGGCAGTTCTCAGGGGTGGCCCGGTTGGCCGGGGGTGTAGTAGATTGAACTTTGGACTATCCTCGTGTGTCACTGAAGTCTCATGTTGTTGAACTATGTGATGTGAACTATGTGATTTGAGGACATATATGTTATTGAACTATGTGACGTGATATATATATATGTTCTGTGACGTGAAATGTGATATATATGTGATTTGGGATGAATGTGATATATATATGTTTGATTGTGTCGGAGAAAAGAAAAAACAGAAATAAAAAAACAAAAATTGGCCTCTTTGCCAAGGGTGGCTCTCGGCAAAGAGGCCCTTTGCCGAGGGTTTTGGCCATAGCCCTCGGCAAAGCTGGGGAGACAGAACGTAATTTCCACAGCTTTGCCGAGGGCTTTGGTCATAGCCCTCGGCAAAGGACCATGTTTGCCGAGCGCCGGCTGAGATAGCCCTCGGCGAAGAGGGCTAAAAAAAATATTCAAAGTTTCTTTGCCGAGAGTCAGCCCCGGATAACTCTCGGCACAGAAAAATAATAATAAAATAATTTACCGTTTTGCCGAGAGCCCGGCTCTCGGCAACGTACAACCTTTGCCGAGAGTCAGGTTAGCCCTCGGCAAACGTACCGTCAATAGGGACCGCCGTTAACGGCCACTTTTCTTTGCCGAGAGCCCGACAAATGGCCCTCGACAAAGGCTCCTTTGCCGTGAGCATTTTTGCCGAGTGCAGCCCTCGGCATAGGCGTCGCCGAGGGCCAGATGGTCTTTGCCGAGTGCTACATGCACTCGGCAAAGCAGCCGTTTCCAGTAGTGTGAGGCGGATTTTCTTTTAACGAAAGCTACCTGAGTTTGAAAACACCATCGCAGCAACGAAATGCAAAAATCATTTTATCATTGGTTACAGAAATATATGTTTTTGGCCAGAGCAGAATAATGCAATGGCAGCAAAAACGTGCAGTACACACGCGTGATAGTGTGATGGTCCTCAATGCCAGCTGCACGTACAATTGCACGAGCCATAAATCAGCACGACAAGCAACAGATGACACACAGAGAGCCATCACGCACCCAGGCCAGTGTCGATGGGAAGTCAAGTGAGCTGGGTGCGGTCTCCACCGGGAGGTTATTTAGGGTGCTGTTTTTGTGCTAGAGGAGTAGAGGCAATGCGTTTGAGTGTATCTTGGAATTAGGAGGTATCGGAATTTTGGGATATATATATGGCTCGCCCTTGCAGTGGCTGCCCATCCTAATCTGGAGTCTTGCACTCCTATCCCATCTCTTTAAGCATAAGATCTTGGACGGGCAAGCACTTTTTTTCCATGCATGAGGGCCTGTTCGGTTCGTGGGGAATCACGCTCCGGAACCGTTCTGGCCAGGAACGCTTATACAAATTTGCATAGGTCAGCCATGGCCAGGAATCGTTCCTGTCAGGAACGACGATAAACGAACGAGCCCCGAAGGTAAACGGTGCAAATAAGGCCGGCGTGCTGCTGCCCTGTAAGCTTTCCCAAGCTCCATGTCACACTGTGTGAGAGAATGTAAAATAAAATAAATTAATGTTCTTTTTCCTTTTTCAAGAGTAATAGTTGTGGCACACCTTCCCTAGCAGAATACCAATATAGGATACATGGTTTACTCCGCTTCAAGAAATCACAAGGTCCAGTAGTGTCAAATTCATAACAAGATAGTATTATTATTATAGGTGTTTCAGCAACCATCCCTGACTGAAGAGTCCAAGAGTTATAATTTTGCCGATGGCTCCAATAATTATCCAACAAATGAATCTGGCTAATAAATAATATCCAAAATACTTATGAAGGCATCTGCAATGTTTATGCTTACAAAAAGTGGAAGTACTTGCTTCCTGCCTGATCGACCTAGCAATATTATTACAGATTTTTTAATATTATGTGTACAACTTATGATGAAAATACTTATTTTAGCTTCCATAGTCATTCACCCCCTCTGATTAAATATCTTAGTGTCAATAAATCCTACGGGTACTTAGTTTGTTGTGTATCTAAATAATTAATAATCTGCATGCCGCAGGTTGTATGTTCCGCTTCAACAACAAAGCAAGATAAACACCGGAACAACCATGTTGAGAGTGCCAATCAGCGAAACTAGTTCTTCAAGGTGTGTTTGCGATTGCTGCTATCTTTCTTTCCTTTGAGAACTTTGGTATACATAGAGGAGTTTTGGCTTTCTTCGGTGAAGATGGAGTTTGCCGCGTGGGCTCAGCATAGAATTTTGATACCGCAATTTTTCCAATGTATCCTATTTGGGTGGGGGGAACGAAGTTATATATCTGAACACACAAGTGTATACTCTATACAAGTCCTATACAGTACGAAATATTTATTTTTTTTCCATGATTTGTAGTTAAAATTTTACAGTAGCATCCTGTAATTCAACATGCAATTCAAACTTTTAGTACAAGTATAATTGGAGTATATATAAATTCTAAGAACGATTCCATGAGCCCTCAAATTAGTTTCTTTTGATTATATGAATCTAGTATATATGCCTCATCAGTCTAAAACTCTAAATTTGAGTTATCGATGGTTAAAGTAAAAAAAACAAAAGCTTTACTACTGTACAAAACATGTGTTGGCTTAACTGACAATCTGTACGTATGCCGTATAGGTTGTAGGTTCTTCTTTAGCATCGAAGCAGCACAAACTCTGTAATTCTTTAACAATCTTTTTAAGAGTGCCGATGCAAGGAGTGAAACTGATTCTTCAAGGTGCGTGTTTGTGACTGCTGCTATCTTCTTTCCTTAGCATGAAATTAAAGAAGCATTTGGATGGATCAAAACTATGCACATCTTGCAGGAGCCTCAGTCAGAGCCGAATGCTCCAAGCACCAGAAGAAAAATGAGCAAAGAAGCTGTAAGGCAGGAGTAAATGAATGTTGATGACCATGCAGATGCGCGTGTGTGGGATGACGGTGATGTACGGTGGTGATGACCTCTATGTCTATATATGTTGTAGACATAGAGGTTTCCGGGGTTAATTCAGAATAGCAATTGGAAGAACGATTCTTTTCTCGTATGCATTTGGAGGAATTGATCGTCTGAATGCCCACGTTTATACTGTATATATGCACGTTCTTTGTACTATGAATTATGCATGTTCTCCACACGGCTCGTAGCTAATTTCATTTCACAGTAACATATCAGCATGTGTTATGCACATCTTTCGTGTGCATTGGTTTTATTAGGTGAACCAGGAACATAACGAAGTTTCAACTGAACCGGATGATATCCTCATCACGGATAGTATAAATGGTCTTCAACACTACTACAGAAATAGGCCTTTAGCCCCGGTTTCCCAACCGGGACTACCAATCCGGGACTAAGGCTCCCACCTTTAGCCCCGGTTGCTCCGAACCGGGGCTAAAGGTTTCCACGACAAAAAATAAATTTGCATGTACGATGATTGCACAACCCATATAAATCAACATGACCTTAAAAGAGAACAATATATAGTGTGTCCATTATTTGGCAAGCAACAGATGCCACACAGATCGAGATCGAGTGCTAGAGCCTAGAGGCCGGATTAGAGGTCGGTGACACCCTGAGTGTATCATGGGGTTGGGAAGCACCGGAATTCTGGGATATACAACTTCCATAGAACTTCCTATCCATCCTAATCTGGAGTCCTGTTTCAGGGGGTCATCAAGGTCCTAGTGCTGGAGAGCTCGCTGTTGCACTATATCATGCCGGACCAAGTTTTGCATCCCTTCAGATCTAAATGATCCTGTCCCATATATCCTGGTCTTGCACCCGTCCACGAAGGTAAGGTGCTGTTTGGTTGTGCCAATGGAAACACAAACGTAAATAAAATTGAACTAAAAATGTTACCACCAGCGCAAACATATTTGAACTAGCTAATGTTTACGTTTGCGTTACTGCATAGTAACCAAACAGCTCGTAAATTGTGGCACTTGGGGACGGTGTGCTGCGTTCAAGATAGATGTGTATCAGATCAGTGTCCTCTATACTCTTCCAAGTAGTCCATATTGCTCGCTATTCTTCTTCTTCACTTTTTTTTTTTTTTTGCTTTTGCAAGAGTAATAGTTGTGGCAGCTTCCCTAGTAGCAGAATACTAACAAATAATTATCCAAAATACGTATGAAGGCACCTGGAATGTTTATGCTTAGAAAAAGTGGAAGTCCGTGCTATGCTACTTGCTGCTTCCTGCCTGACCTAGCAATATTATTACAGATTTTTTATATTATATGTGTACAACTTATGATGAAAATATACTTATTTTAGCTTCCATAATCATTCGCCCCCTCTGATTAAATATCTTAGGTGTTGTTTGGTTGGGGAATGGGGATGCAAACGTCAATGGTAACAGATAACGCTGTCATCGGAAATCATGTAAGCGATTGTGGCTTTTGTTTGGTTCATGTCGCTAACATGCGAGAAGATCAAGGAGGCGAGCGCCACGCCACCGCTTGAGGAGGCGAGACTCGTCGCGAGAGAGCTGTAGTTGCGTCGAGGTGAAGTAGTTGAGAGTCCTCTTGTCGGCGCACGTCTGCGAAGGCGGCGCAGTGGCACTGTTTTCCGAATCGTTTTAGTGTGAATCAATCCTTCGGGTACTTAGTTGGTTGTGAATCTAAATAATAATCGATCTGCATGCCGCAGGTTGAACAACCATGTTGAGAGTGCCAATCAGCGAAACTAGTTCTTCAAGGTGTGTTTGCCACTGCTGCTATCTTCTTTCCTTAGAGAACTTTGGTATACATAGAGGAGTTTTGGCTTTTCTTGAGTGGAGATGGAGTTTGCCGTGGGCTCAACATAGAATTTTGATACCACAATTTTTCCAATGTATCCAATTTGAGTGGGGGCAAATTATATCTGAACGCACAAGTGTATACTCTATACAAGTTCTATACCCAGTACGAAATATTTATTTTTTTCGGTGATTTGTAGTTAATATTTCACAGTAGCAGCCTGTAACTCAACACGCAATTCAAACTTTTAGTAGAAGTAATTGGAGTGTATATAAATTCTAAGAATGATCAACATGAGCCCTCAAATTAGTTTCTTTTGATCATGAGTCTAGTATGCCTCGTCAGTCTAAAACTCTAAATTTGAGTTATCGATGGTTAAAGTAATTAAAAAACAAAAGCCTTACTCTCGAAAACATGTGTTGGCTTAAATGACAATCTGTATGCCGTAGGTTGTAGGTTCTTCTTTAGCATTGAAGCAGCACAAACTCTGTAATTCTTTAACAATCTTTTTGAGAGTGCCAATGCAAGGAGTGAAAGTGATTCTTCAAGGTGCGTGTTTGTGACTGCGCTGCTATCTTCTTTCCTTAGCATGTAAGAAGCATTTGGATGGGTCAAAACTATGCACATCTTGCGGGAGCCTCAGTCAGAGCCGAATGCTCCAAGCACCAGAAGAAATGAGCGAAGAAGCTGTAAGGCACGAGTAAATGAATGTTGATAACCATGCAGATGCGTGTGGGATGACGGTGATGGTGCGGTGGTGATGACCGATGGCGGGTTTAATTCAGAGTCCCTTTGGTACAGCTCAGCTTTACTAGCTGTTTTTTAACAAAATAGCTTCATGAAGCTAAGCTGTTTAGAAAAAGTGTTTGATAAAACAGTTTCACCAACAACTTCATGTATGGTTGAGAGAGAGAATTGGAGGTGTAAATTGTGAAAAGCTATTTTTCAGCTTCATTTCCGCTTATGGTTTTGTGAGAGGGGGAATAAAACAGCTTCATGGGTGAACCTGTTTTTTTTTTAAAGATGTTTGACAAAAAAACAGCTCATGAAGCTGTTGTGAGCTGTACCAAACAGACCCTCTAATAGCAATTGGAAGAACGATTATTTTCCCGTATCCATTTGGAGGAATTGATTGTCTGAATGCGCACGTTTATACTATATACACAAGTTCTTTGTACTATGAATTACATATCGCAGTAATGTTTGGAGTATGTATGTTCTCCACGGCCCCTAGCTAATTTCACAGTAACATATCATGTGTTATGCACATCTCTCGTGTGCATTGGTTTTAGGGTGAACCAGGAACATAACGAAGTTTCAACTCAACCAGATGATATCCTCATCATCACTACTACTTGAGAAGAATGTTTGAAAAAAACTACGTGAGAGGTTTCCAAACAACACTGTCGCAGCAGCACAGTGCAAAAACCATTTGCCATATATTGGTTACAGAAATAATTTTTTGGCTGGAGCAGCAGAATGGCAGCAAAAAACGTGCAATGCACACGTGAGATAGTGTAAATAGTCCTCAATATACCAGCTGCATGCTGTACGATTGCACAACCCATAAATCAACATGACCTTAAAAGAGAACAATAGTGTGTCCATTTGGCAAGCAACAGATGCCACACAGAAAGTGCTAGTAGAGGCCGGATTATTAGAGGTGACACGCTGAGTGTATCATGGGGTTGGGAAGCACCGGAATTCTGGGATATTCAACTTCTATAGAACTTGCTGTCCACCCTAATCTGGAGTCCTGTTTCAGGGGGTCATCAAGGCCCTAGTGCTGCAGAGCACGTTGTTGCACCATATGATCCTGTTAGCTTTCATTCAGACATTCAGTCCAGGTTCAGTAGGGGTTTTAGTTTTTTCATTCATTTTTGTCAGAATAAGAAGTCCCATAGGGGTGAGTCTGTACCGCCTGACTCGCGCTTTGTTCGTGGGACGGTGATCACGTAGTCAGTGTCTCCTTCATTTTGGTTGAGTCTTAGTTGTAGCCATGAGCACCACTTGTTCAACCGTGGGATGACGCGGTTCTATAGGGAGAGGTGGTGTTCATGGCACCGAGTCGCAAGTGGCTGAGAAATGCCACATGCTTTGTATAAATTTCAATCAAGGAGTCAAAAAACGCCGAGGTTATTATGGCACCAAACTTGTGTGTGTTTGTGTTCATCCACTTCCACTCGCGTGAGTTTCAGAGTCCGTGATCCGCTGATCCCAGGTTGTCTTCCTCATCTTCGGCGACGTGCGCCGGCGATCGAGAGCCGTCAACTGGTATCAGAGCGAGGTTCCGTCGGTGGACGCGGGATCGCGCGATCGCGGCGGCATTCATGGCGGATCGACGAAGGCGATGTTCGGCATCGCCAATCAACAGGCATCGTGCGGGCGGCGATGGCGGCGAGGGCTTCGCGGGTGACCGTGATCTGGTGATCCACCGGGTCGTCCGCGAGGCGGGCGGCAGCGGGTCATAACCGATATTGGGAAAGGCCAACTACTATGGGTGGGCGGCGCTGATGAAGCGCAAGCTGCAGGCAAGGAGCCTGTGGACCCCGGTGAACGTCGGTACCGACAATTTCGTCGATGATCGGAATGCTCTGGAGGCGATTGCGCAGGGCGTGCCGCTGGAGTTGCAGGGGAGCATCGCGAGCAAGCCGTCGGCACGGGTGACATGGGACACACTGAAGAAGATGCACCTTGGCGTTGATCATGTGCGCGAGGCAAAGGCTAACACCCTTCGCCACCAATTCCAAGAACTCAAGTTCAAGGACGGGGAGACGGTGGACGAGTTCAGCGTCTGCATCAGCGACCCCGCCAATCAACTCGAGGTCCTCGACACGGCGTACTCGGAGCCTGACATCATTAAGAAGTTCTTGTAGGCGACTCCACCGCGGTACGCGCAGATCGTGATGGCGATCGAGACTATGCTCGACATCGGCAACATGTCGTTGGAGGAGTTGATCGGGCGCCTGAAGGCGGCCGAGGAGAGGTATGGCCTCAATAGCGGTGGAGGCGGTGCCATGACGAGCCTCAACCTCACTGAGGACGAGCTGGTGGCCAAGGTGATGTCGCGGCTCTCCGGCGAGGGTGCGTCTGGGGGCAGGCGGCCTCCATCATCTACCCAGCGACGTGGCCACGACGGTGGCCAATCCCAGAGTCTGGGGGGCGGGAGGCTCCAAGCAATCTATCGGCGGCGACGGGAAGATGAAGAAGGAGCTCACCAGCGACGAGTGCTCCTACTGTGGCAAGACGGGCCACTGGGCGTGAGTGTCGCAAGAAGAAGAGGGACGAGCAAGCGCACGCGGACGAAGCGGAGGCGGAGGCTACGCTCATGATGGGGATCGCCATGATCACTACTGGTCCGGTGATCCAGCCAACAATGCTCAATGACGTGGTGGACCTCAAAGTTGGGGGCGATGGCACACGTACGCGCTGGGTCTTCACCGACAAGGCGGCGGATGCTGAGAACGCCGTGGCACATGTGGCGTTAGCCACACCTGTGCTGTCCGCGGCGAACAAGAAGGTGCACATCCGGGAGGACAAGGTCTTCGTTCAGCTCGGGGAGAAGTGTAATGAAGGGAAGACGCGCTGGATCCTCGACACGGGGGCCACTAACCACATGATAGGGGCGCAGTCGGCCTTCTCCGAGCTCGACACTGGTGTGCGCGACACCGTCAGGTTTGGCGACGGTTCCGTGGTCGACATCCAAGGGCGTGGGACAATCCTATTCCGCTGCAAGACCGGCGAGCACCAGAAGCTGGAGGGCGTGTACTTCATCCCCAAGCTCACGACCAACATTGTTAGCATCGGGCAACTGGATGAGGACAAGTACAAGACCCTGATCGAGGATGGTGTCCTGCGGATCTAGGACCAGTGACGTCGACTCCTGGCGAAGGTGCAGCATGCCAAGAACCGCCTTTACATCTAGAACATGTCCATCGGCGCCCCGGTGTGCCTGTCGGCACATGTGGACGACACAGCCTAGAAGTGGCACACGAGGTATGGGCATCTCGGTTTCCATGGCCTAAAGCTCCTTGCAAGGAAGGAAATGGTGCGCGAGCTAGATCCGAACTTTGACCCGCAGGACGAAGCAGAAAGTGACAGGTCCGTGAGTCAGGGAGGTTCGATACCACTAGTGCCTCGGACTTTGGATTTCGAGGAAGAACAAGTTGGCGCGGAGCAAGAAGCCCCCGCTCCCTCCACAACAACTTCTTCAAACAAATCTACAGGTGACAAGCCTATTAGGAGAAGGGGAACACGAGAGGCACAAGAAGCACAGTGATATCCATGTGATCCTCTCGGTGGGGCCGCAGGGAGAGCCGTTGCAGCCAATGACGGTCCTCGAGAAGTTTAGCAACCAGTGTTCGTGTTTAGTGAGGGAGCATGTTAAGATCACTTATGAGAAATGGCCGGATGTCCCTAAAGACAATACAGAAGATGTCTGGAAAGAGATGTTGAACTGCTTCACTTATCCTGAGGATGCCGACATGACCAAGTGCAGGGACTGGGTGATGCACGTGGCGGGAAGGGCCCTTCGAAGCTTCAAGTACATGCTGAACAGAGACTACGTGAAGACAGGGAAGTCACCTTTCATCAAATATAATATGATCTTGGCTGAAGACTAGGAAGTTTTCGTTAAGCAGAGGCAAAGCGAAGAAGCAATGGCCAAGAGCGAGCAGCTCAAAACGCTCAACAAGATGAACACGCAGCCTCACACTATTGGCATGACAGGGTATGCCGGTAAAGAGGCCGAAGTGGCGGGCGGAAGAAAGGCCTCAACCGATGCCGGGATAAAGAATCCATTGTTAGACGTCGATGAACGGGGGCGTGACTACTTCTACGGCCACAAGCCATCAAAGAAGCGTAAGGCTGATCCAAAGATCGAGGAGCTCGAGAAGGCTCTCATTGAGGCCTCTTCATCCAAGGACGAAAGCTTCGAGGTTCACAGGGGCGTCGACGTGTTGACCAAGGTGCTAGGAAACCCAAAGCACCGCGATCGCGTCCGTGGCATGTCCTCGAGGAAGAGTTGGAAGACGGTGGAGTCGTGGCAAACCGACCCTGCCAAGGACAAGTCAAGGCAGAGGTACAAAGAAGGCCTCATAAAGCAAGGCTACGATCAAGCTGTGTCTGAAATGATCAACAAGTCCATACAAGATGCGTTCACCAGCAATGACCCCAAGATGGTGGCGCTCAGGAACCAGATGTTTAGCCAAGGCGGCCTGAAGGTGCCTCAAGCTTCACAAGGGCAACTATTGATCGAAGATCGCCGAAGGCGGTCGTTCGATGACATCAAAGAAATCACGCTATGCCACCTTTGGGTGCCGTTCAACAGGGGAGGAAGCGCCTGCACGTGGCGGATGGTGGTATAATACCAAAGGATCAAATCTTTGTTTTCATCGAAGAGCATCAGATCCCTAAGGACAATACCATCATGGTCGTAACGTGGTGTGGGCCAGAGTTCATAGAATATGAATTGGACTATCCCGCTATGACTGGGATTAGGGTCCTTGGTCCGACGATCAATTTAGAAGTGCCATGGTGTACTGAAGACATCGAGATCTATGGGAATACGCCAACGCGAGCCCCAACGCCGACATCACAGCCCTCATCGGTAGCCGGATCTTGTCCCCCGGATCCGGATGGCGGCGGTGATGATGATGACGACGATGATGGCAAGCAAGACAAGGAGAAGAATGAAACCCGAGGCACGGACCCTCCTGCAAACCCCCCCATTGGACCGACCAATGCCAATGGAGGTAAGGAGGCAGCACCGGAGGAGAGGACAACGACGCCTCCAAGACATCCGAGCATGAGCGATCCACAACGACCAAGCTCTCCGCCTCCCGACAGTCCGCCGCCTACCGCCCCGAGCGAAGGAGCGGGATCTATGGAGGCAGAACCGAAGGCGAAGACACCGCCGGCCACAGGCGACACATGCGAAAACGAAGGACTGGCCGGAGGTGCGGGGCCGATGACACCACCAGCAAGCCAACCTCCAGCCAGTGTCCTCGCGTGACAAAAAAGACTATAGACACCGAGGAGTCTAGACCCGAGCACGCCGCATTCTATACCAAATTTGAAAGGTATATATGCTTCCGTCTTGCGTGTAATCAATCTATTTATAGGTTATGAGCTTCTTATTTTCACACACTAACGTTGCTATCCCATTGTTCTAGGCTAAAATCACCACCTCATAGGGGATTCATCACAGATGAATGCCCCGACGATTTTGTGAATGGGAAGTTCATGTTACCTCTGGCCCAACTTGCCTGCGACGAGAAGTGGGAGGTACGGAGGTTCCATTTGTGGTATATGGAAGCAGCCAAAGCCGGTCTTTCAAACATCACGGCCAGGATTCTGGTAGAGATGTTTAACTTGGGCACAGATGTTCAACTCGTCTTGGAATTCAGAGACATGTATAGACTACTGCGTAGGAAGGACCTTGACGTCGCTCACCTCACCTTGTTTTCTATGTAAGTGGATTACCACTTTTCACACATCCCCTGCATTCGTATAGGTACCTTGTCAATTTAACTAATGCCATGAGATGACTTGTACTTGCAGGATGATGGCCCATGTAAGCAATACTTTGTTGTGAATATCTAAATAACAATCTGCATGCAGCAGGTTGTATGTTCGGCTTCAACAATAAAACAAGATAAACACTGGAACAACCATGTTGAGAGTGCCAATCAGCAAAACTAGTTCTTCAAGGTGTGTTTGCCACTGCTGCTATCTTCTTTCCTTAGAGAACTTTGGTATACATAGAGGAGTTTTGGCTTTTCTTGAGTGGAGATGGAGTTTACCGTGGGCTCAACATAGAATTTTGATACCACAATTTTTCCAATGTATCCTATTTGAGTGCGGGCAAGTTATATCTGAACGCACAAGTGTATACTCTATACAAGTTCTGTACGAAATATTTAATTTTTTCCGTGATTTGTAGTTAATATTTCACAGTATGCGGATACATGGGTGTATGCCGAGTCTTTGAGTGATGAGTGATTGTCAACCGGGATGATGCGCATGTTCTTTGGCTTGTGTTGTGCAGGTGTCGAGCACGGATACAGTGATCAGAGGCAAGGTGAAGGTCAAGTAGAGACGTGCCGTGCCGAGGGACCGAGAGTGGCGAAGGGCGGACGTGAGGCTTGGACTGAGGGACCGGTGGCCCGAGGATCAGCTGTGGTGGCTGACAGCCTGGGACAGCGACGAGCGAAGACTTGTGGTCATGTGTTGCCTGAGTCGAGGACTTGGGGACACGTGTCGGTGGACGGGGTGCACGGGCGGTGCATCCCATCTACAGCTTCGGTTTGGTGGTAGAGCCAGAGAAAAACCATCGGGTGGACGGTTTCCAGGTTTGGGCCCTAAAACCTGGGTGCTGAGGGTTTCCGAGTTTGGCCACAAAACTCGGGCTGAGGACGGTTTCCAGGTTTGGGCCTCAAAACCTGGGCGCTGCGGGTTTGCTGAGTTTGGGCCTCAAAACTCAGATGCTGGTGGGCTGGTTTCCCGGTTTGGGCCTCAAAACCGGGGGTTGGCTGGAAAGGCTGGTTTCCCGGTTTGGGCCACAAAACCGGGGGTGCAGAGCGAGGGCGGCACGTGGCGGTAATCGGGAGGTTGCGTCGAGGCAACGCTACGAGTTGTGCGGGCGTGGCCGTCGGATCCACCTACCATCGAGTTGATCACCTTGTCGATGACGACTTCGCGTCGCCCAGCGTCCTGGGTGCGTGAACGGTTTGCTGATGAATGGCGATTTTGGCGCCACAGTGTGCATGAATGTTCGTGCATCTTGTTGGTGCCGCAGGTTCCATCACCATTGACACGGGTCCGAGGCTCATGGGGTTGTGAAGTACCTACCATCACCGGATTTTGACAAGCCTTTGATACCAACTGTCAGATGAACGCCGACTTTTGCGGCCATCAATCTCTCTTTCTTCACGCAAACTAACATAGAGATGAACACAAACACACAGAGTCTGATGATGCTAAAACTGGCAGTGTTTTCTGATGTAGATTACTGAATTTAAAGGAGTTTTACATGGCCACGATGGCCAATCTTAGCACGCGGGCATGCTCCGATGCTCCACTCCACGACGTTGGTCGTCCTGTGGAGACTGCATTGCGGACGACGGCATCCTTGGCAGCAACTCAAACCGAAACAAGAAACGGAGTCTAACCTATTTCGATCTTAACTGTACATTGCCCGGCGACAGACTTATAGGTAGCAATGCCAACATCCATGATTGTATAGAGCATTAGCACATTCTGCAGGACTAAGACCTTTGTCTTGTCGTGGAACAGGACTCTAAATTAGGATGTGCAGCCACCACTAAGATTGCACTATATCCGGGAATTCCTCTGCCTCCCAATCCCATATACACTCACGTATCAGTCATGGCTCACGCACAAACAGCATCCTTTCCACCATCTCCCGAGCCTGGGTGTTCCTTATAGGCACTATTTGGTCTCTGTGCATCATTCTGTTGCTTGGCTAGATGCACTCTCTGTTTTAAGGCCAAAAGTGCAACTGTATAGCTGCAGCTGCCATGCATAGATGACCATTACATGGTCTCATGTGCAATGGTACGTTTTTTTTTTCTGCCATTCGATCTGTTGCATCCAAGCTTTTATTTCTGTAACCAATGGCACATGGCTCTTGCAGCGCACTCTGCTGCGCCCGCGTTCTAAAAGTTGGGTAGTAAATAATAACACAATAACAATAAATCCTTCTAAAGTAGCAAGGATATATAATAGCATTTGCTTCAGTTGAAACTTATCACACGGTGTTACTTTGAAATTTTAACTGAAAACGATGGAAAAGAATACATGCATAATTCATGGTGGCTTCCAATTTCTATTTTTGAAGCCTCGGTAACCTCCATCGATCTTCACCCAAGAAAGCCAACTCCTATAACCACCTACGACAAATTGCTACTCTTTGTGCACCTCTCAGTCACCAGAGTTGGTGAAGCATCTATTCACTATTGTGCGGAACAATGAATTTGGCACTGAACCTTATAAAGTTTGGTAAAGCAAGATATACAATGGTGTAATTCTGCTTAGCGCACAATATAGAGTTGGGGACAGCAGGAAGGCAGGCAGTAGTGCAACTGAAGCACTTTGACTGTTACTGGAACACCATGCGCTGCCAATGCAACTGTGAACCGCGATAGCCTTCGGATCAAACCGAGCTTAATCAACGAGATAGATGATCACACGTGGACATGTCGGGGATTTAGGCATCTGACGTCGCAACTTGCTCGAAACCTTCTCAATTTTTTACCACAACCTCCACATACAATAACATGATGCCTCGACAAGTTTCATGATTTTCCGACTTCGTTCGGATTTTCTATAATTTAAATACACTTTCCCCGCAAGTACCTCTGTCATGTTACGTCAACAAGATGCTCGAAATTTCATGTGAGTTCCTGACACGGCCTCAACATACACCAAATATCATGAATATCATTTTTTGACCGACCAAATTCGATTATTCCATGCACATGTAGTTCAAATTTGAAATATTCCAAAAAATTCAATGAAACGAAAGAAACTAACGAAATATATCAAAAAAGTCAAAATTATCCCAAATTTGAAAATCAAGTATATAATAATGTACTAAGGCCACACAAAAAAATGGAGCCAAAAAAACAAAATTATTTGCCAAGCGCCACACATGGCACTCGGCAAAGGAAATACAAAAAATAAATTTTTCTTTACCGAGTGCCCATTTCTAGAGCACCCGGCAAAGGCCCAGCCGCCAGCTAAAGGCCCACCAGCCCATAACGCCTCCCCCAACCCTATCCAACCGCGCACCCCACCCCCACAACTCGTGCCGCACCGCTGCGCCGCCGCCGCCAGCGAGCCCCGCGTGCGCCCCGCGCTCGCACGCCCGCCACAAGCGTGCCTCCACGCCGCCACAGCTCCGCCGCGCCGCCCTCCCCTCCCTGCGTCGGCCCCTCCCCTGCCCCCGAGCGTGCCGGCTGGTCGCGCTGCCAGTCGGTAGTAGGGAGAAGAGGAGGTGTAGGACGAAGAGGAAGGAGGAGGAAGAAGAAGAAGAAGAAGAAGAAGGGGATGAGGATGAAGAAGGAGAAGGGGAAGAAGAAGAGGAGGAAGGAGAAGAGGAAGGAGAAAGAGAAGGAGAAGGGAGGAGAAGGACCTCGGTCCGACGACCATCCACGCCGTCATCCCGCCCATCGTTGTTCGTCCACGCCGTCGTCCCCACGCCTCATCGGAGAAGAAGGTAAAGCCCCAGGGTTGTCGGCCATCGTGTCGTTTATGCTGTTGACAACTTTCGTGCTGGTGGTGTTGATGTGTGGACCATCGTGCCCCAAATGTGGACGTCGGCCATCGAGCTAGCTTTTATTGCAGGTTGTGGAAACCTCCCCGTATAGGGGAAGTTCTGCCAAATTTTTTAACCTATATTGATGTGTTTCTTCTTTTGCAGAGCAGAACCTGTCGATGGGGACCTGGAGCACCTAGGCCACCCTGATCGTCTTCGTTGGCGCTGCGGTCTTGCCTGCATACCTCGCCTCGCCACTACACCGACTTGCCACTGTGCCGCTAGCCTTTCTCCACCACCACCCTAGGTATAATTGACCTCTCTTCCTTACTTTTTTCGAACATAGATCGGTGTAGCCCAGTTAGGCGTCTCCCATCCGAATCAGATACGGTTGGAGGTATGCAGATCTTCGCATATCTATGACCATATCTATTTCGGATTGTCCATATTTTTTGGACAGCCCGCGGATGCGTAGATGCTTTAGTTTCCATATTCTGCTCAGATCCGAGATGAAGTTTCAGCACCACCTCACTGTTGTTCTCCGTATACACACTCTCGCTTCCAGGACATATATCGGGAGAACAGCAGGAAGGTGCTGCCGAAATTTTATCTCGGATCGGAGTAGAGCATGAAAACTAACCTCATCTACGCATCCGCGGGTGGGATTAGGACCTATCCTCACCTATTAGACAGTAGGCATGTGGTGCAGATGTAACTGGTGGTTATATTACTCTGCTATGTGTATTTGCTAGAGGATGGACACTACTAGAGAACAGGCCTTTGGACGATCTATCAATTGAGCTTTAGTCTCGGCCAAAAATTATGTCCGGGGCTAAAGACCTTTAGTCCCGGTTGGTAACACCAACCGAGACTAAAGTTGAATCTTTAGCCCCGGTTGGTGTTACCAACCCGGACTAAAGGTCCTGGACCTTTAGTCCCGGTTGGTAATACCTACCGAGGCTAAAAGGTGAACCTACCAACCGGGACTAAAGGTCCTTCCCGAGTGGATTCAAAAGAAAAACGTCCAGAACTACATCACATGGGTTGTGTAGCTCAGTTAGTAAGCGTGTCTGAGGCGAGAGGTGCTTAGTTCGAATCTCACAAATGCACATTTATTTTTTATCGTGAGAGGCTTTAGCCCCGGTGGGAAGCACCCGGGACTAAAGCCTGGGACCTTTAGTCCCGGAGTGCTAGCCCCTCCTGGTTGGGAAACCGGGGCTAAAGCCCCTTCCCAACCGGGGCTAAAGGCCCTTTTTTCTGTAGTAGTGGGATAACCGTGAGTAGATATACACGGGACACGCAAGTTAGGCTCAAATCACCCGTGAATGGATGGATATAAGACCAAGAAATTCTTGGACCATGAGAAGGTTTGACACTCGCGGCAAAGCTGGCTTTATCGTGAGAAGGTTTGACGGAGGCTTTTTGCCTAAGTGTTGCACTCGGCAAAGGCTTTACCGAGTGTAAAGTTGCCTGGCACTCGGCAAAGCGAGCAGCTCCTGTAGTGACACTACCGGAGACGGGCTCTTTGCCGAGCGTCCGGCTCTTCGCCGAGAGCTAAAACACGGGCGCTCGGTAAAGAGCTCTTTGCCGAGAGCCAGCTCTCGGCACCATAAGAAACTCGGCGAAGATTCTTATGCCGAGGGCCAGACTCTCGGCGATGTATGGCTCTCGCCAAAGAGAACCTATGCCGAGAGCCGAACCCTCGGCGTAGAATCCTTCTTGGCAAACGAAACCCTCGCGAACGGCTCCCCCTGCGCCGTTACCTTTGCCGAGAGCCCTGGCCCTGGCCCTCTGTTAGGCTCTCGGCAAAGGCTTGAATTTTTTTTTTGGTAAACTCTATGCCGAGAGCCCTGGCCCTGGCTCTCGGCATAGGTGCTCTTTGCCGAGGGCTTTAGGAAGCTCTCGGCAAAGAATATTATTTTTTTTGTTTTTTGCTCCCAATTTTTTCTGTGGCCTTGCTACAGTACTACAAGCCAAGATTTCAAATTTGAAGTGTTTTCCATAAATCTTGCTATATTTCGCGCATTTTCTTTAATTTGATGATTTTTTCCGCGGGACGCACGTTTCAACTACAGGTGCATGAAATAATGAAACTCAGTGATTCGAAAAATGGTATTCATTCTTCCGAGGGTATTTCGACGACGTATCCGGGGACAGGCACGGAGACTCGACCGTCTCTTGCAGGTAAGTGATTTCTTCTGAGATTAAGCTTTTGGTACTTTTCATCTGACGCTTAGACGTGAAATACTTGATGATGTGCAGATGATCCCCCAATGGTGTCAGTCGTTTCCCGAGTGCTGGGAGATGATCGTGGACCGGTGGCTATCCGAAGAGTGGGCGACCCACCACGCCGAGGCCCGGGAGGCGCATCTGCAGATGCCAGGTATACCACACCACCAGGGCAACCGCAACCTCGCCGAGTACGCACAAGCTTGGGTACGTGAAAGACTTTATCAATTCCTCGATCAAATGTTGTCTGATTGCTAATCATCTTGTTGTCTTCCTCGCAGTCGGAGGCACACGGTGGCCAGCCTTGCGGCACAGTGGCGGCATACGCCAGGTCCCACAAGGGCAAGGCCACGGCAGTGGAGACCTCCTACAACCCCGACGATCCCGCCGACGCGTACACCAACTCCAGCGTCCACTCCCGCCTCACTGACTAGTCAGAGGCGGCAAGAGCGGTCCATGGGGACACCTTTGATCCCGCCACCGCGGACCTGGACGGGAGCATCGTCATGAGGATTGGAGGAGGGAAGAAGCACGGGCGGTTCTGGCTTGGCGACGGCGTCATCGACACGGCCTCCACTCTCACTCTGTCCCAGCTCCGAGCACAGAGCACGAGCGGGAGCGTCCCCATACGCCCACGCCCATCGCCTGCGCAGTCGCGGGTCGCCGAGCTCGAGGTTATTTCTATTTAACTCATCGTACATTGATCTTTAAATGTTTGCATTGTTCTAACATTCACTTTGTATTATCGCAGGCCCGCTTGGAAATAGAAAGGCAGGAGCGCCAGGTGTCCGAGACCCAGATGCGGTCACAGATGTCTGCCCAGATGGAGGCTCAAGCTAAGCAGATGGCGGAGCTCATCGCCTTCATGGCCTCCCAGGGCATGGCCGTGCCCCAGACGCTCATGGCTCCTCCACCGCCACCTCTGGACCCCGGAGCTGCTCCTGTGAGTATCAATACTTCAGTGTTTCATTTTTTCATTTCCTTGTCTGACATGACCTTTTGCAGCCTCCTCCGTCAGAAGGTTCGAACAACCGCCACGCTCGTGGATGGAACCCGGCCGGGGGTCATGCAGGCGGCAGTTCTCAGGGGTGGCCCGGTTGGCCGGGGGTGTAGTAGATTGAACTTTGGACTATCCTCGTGTGTCACTGAAGTCTCATGTTGTTGAACTATGTGATGTGAACTATGTGATTTGAGGACATATATGTTATTGAACTATGTGACGTGATATATATATATGTTCTGTGACGTGAAATGTGATATATATGTGATTTGGGATGAATGTGATATATATATGTTTGATTGTGTCGGAGAAAAGAAAAAACAGAAATAAAAAAACAAAAATTGGCCTCTTTGCCAAGGGTGGCTCTCGGCAAAGAGGCCCTTTGCCGAGGGTTTTGGCCATAGCCCTCGGCAAAGCTGGGGAGACAGAACGTAATTTCCACAGCTTTGCCGAGGGCTTTGGTCATAGCCCTCGGCAAAGGACCATGTTTGCCGAGCGCCGGCTGAGATAGCCCTCGGCGAAGAGGGCTAAAAAAAATATTCAAAGTTTCTTTGCCGAGAGTCAGCCCCGGATAACTCTCGGCACAGAAAAATAATAATAAAATAATTTACCGTTTTGCCGAGAGCCCGGCTCTCGGCAACGTACAACCTTTGCCGAGAGTCAGGTTAGCCCTCGGCAAACGTACCGTCAATAGGGACCGCCGTTAACGGCCACTTTTCTTTGCCGAGAGCCCGACAAATGGCCCTCGACAAAGGCTCCTTTGCCGTGAGCATTTTTGCCGAGTGCAGCCCTCGGCATAGGCGTCGCCGAGGGCCAGATGGTCTTTGCCGAGTGCTACATGCACTCGGCAAAGCAGCCGTTTCCAGTAGTGTGAGGCGGATTTTCTTTTAACGAAAGCTACCTGAGTTTGAAAACACCATCGCAGCAACGAAATGCAAAAATCATTTTATCATTGGTTACAGAAATATATGTTTTTGGCCAGAGCAGAATAATGCAATGGCAGCAAAAACGTGCAGTACACACGCGTGATAGTGTGATGGTCCTCAATGCCAGCTGCACGTACAATTGCACGAGCCATAAATCAGCACGACAAGCAACAGATGACACACAGAGAGCCATCACGCACCCAGGCCAGTGTCGATGGGAAGTCAAGTGAGCTGGGTGCGGTCTCCACCGGGAGGTTATTTAGGGTGCTGTTTTTGTGCTAGAGGAGTAGAGGCAATGCGTTTGAGTGTATCTTGGAATTAGGAGGTATCGGAATTTTGGGATATATATATGGCTCGCCCTTGCAGTGGCTGCCCATCCTAATCTGGAGTCTTGCACTCCTATCCCATCTCTTTAAGCATAAGATCTTGGACGGGCAAGCACTTTTTTTCCATGCATGAGGGCCTGTTCGGTTCGTGGGGAATCACGCTCCGGAACCGTTCTGGCCAGGAACGCTTATACAAATTTGCATAGGTCAGCCATGGCCAGGAATCGTTCCTGTCAGGAACGACGATAAACGAACGAGCCCCGAAGGTAAACGGTGCAAATAAGGCCGGCGTGCTGCTGCCCTGTAAGCTTTCCCAAGCTCCATGTCACACTGTGTGAGAGAATGTAAAATAAAATAAATTAATGTTCTTTTTCCTTTTTCAAGAGTAATAGTTGTGGCACACCTTCCCTAGCAGAATACCAATATAGGATACATGGTTTACTCCGCTTCAAGAAATCACAAGGTCCAGTAGTGTCAAATTCATAACAAGATAGTATTATTATTATAGGTGTTTCAGCAACCATCCCTGACTGAAGAGTCCAAGAGTTATAATTTTGCCGATGGCTCCAATAATTATCCAACAAATGAATCTGGCTAATAAATAATATCCAAAATACTTATGAAGGCATCTGCAATGTTTATGCTTACAAAAAGTGGAAGTACTTGCTTCCTGCCTGATCGACCTAGCAATATTATTACAGATTTTTTAATATTATGTGTACAACTTATGATGAAAATACTTATTTTAGCTTCCATAGTCATTCACCCCCTCTGATTAAATATCTTAGTGTCAATAAATCCTACGGGTACTTAGTTTGTTGTGTATCTAAATAATTAATAATCTGCATGCCGCAGGTTGTATGTTCCGCTTCAACAACAAAGCAAGATAAACACCGGAACAACCATGTTGAGAGTGCCAATCAGCGAAACTAGTTCTTCAAGGTGTGTTTGCGATTGCTGCTATCTTTCTTTCCTTTGAGAACTTTGGTATACATAGAGGAGTTTTGGCTTTCTTCGGTGAAGATGGAGTTTGCCGCGTGGGCTCAGCATAGAATTTTGATACCGCAATTTTTCCAATGTATCCTATTTGGGTGGGGGGAACGAAGTTATATATCTGAACACACAAGTGTATACTCTATACAAGTCCTATACAGTACGAAATATTTATTTTTTTTCCATGATTTGTAGTTAAAATTTTACAGTAGCATCCTGTAATTCAACATGCAATTCAAACTTTTAGTACAAGTATAATTGGAGTATATATAAATTCTAAGAACGATTCCATGAGCCCTCAAATTAGTTTCTTTTGATTATATGAATCTAGTATATATGCCTCATCAGTCTAAAACTCTAAATTTGAGTTATCGATGGTTAAAGTAAAAAAAACAAAAGCTTTACTACTGTACAAAACATGTGTTGGCTTAACTGACAATCTGTACGTATGCCGTATAGGTTGTAGGTTCTTCTTTAGCATCGAAGCAGCACAAACTCTGTAATTCTTTAACAATCTTTTTAAGAGTGCCGATGCAAGGAGTGAAACTGATTCTTCAAGGTGCGTGTTTGTGACTGCTGCTATCTTCTTTCCTTAGCATGAAATTAAAGAAGCATTTGGATGGATCAAAACTATGCACATCTTGCAGGAGCCTCAGTCAGAGCCGAATGCTCCAAGCACCAGAAGAAAAATGAGCAAAGAAGCTGTAAGGCAGGAGTAAATGAATGTTGATGACCATGCAGATGCGCGTGTGTGGGATGACGGTGATGTACGGTGGTGATGACCTCTATGTCTATATATGTTGTAGACATAGAGGTTTCCGGGGTTAATTCAGAATAGCAATTGGAAGAACGATTCTTTTCTCGTATGCATTTGGAGGAATTGATCGTCTGAATGCCCACGTTTATACTGTATATATGCACGTTCTTTGTACTATGAATTATGCATGTTCTCCACACGGCTCGTAGCTAATTTCATTTCACAGTAACATATCAGCATGTGTTATGCACATCTTTCGTGTGCATTGGTTTTATTAGGTGAACCAGGAACATAACGAAGTTTCAACTGAACCGGATGATATCCTCATCACGGATAGTATAAATGGTCTTCAACACTACTACAGAAATAGGCCTTTAGCCCCGGTTTCCCAACCGGGACTACCAATCCGGGACTAAAGGCTCCCACCTTTAGCCCCGGTTGCTCCGAACCGGGGCTAAAGGTTTCCACGACAAAAAATAAATTTGCATGTACGATGATTGCACAACCCATATAAATCAACATGACCTTAAAAGAGAACAATATATAGTGTGTCCATTATTTGGCAAGCAACAGATGCCACACAGATCGAGATCGAGTGCTAGAGCCTAGAGGCCGGATTAGAGGTCGGTGACACCCTGAGTGTATCATGGGGTTGGGAAGCACCGGAATTCTGGGATATACAACTTCCATAGAACTTCCTATCCATCCTAATCTGGAGTCCTGTTTCAGGGGGTCATCAAGGTCCTAGTGCTGGAGAGCTCGCTGTTGCACTATATCATGCCGGACCAAGTTTTGCATCCCTTCAGATCTAAATGATCCTGTCCCATATATCCTGGTCTTGCACCCGTCCACGAAGGTAAGGTGCTGTTTGGTTGTGCCAATGGAAACACAAACGTAAATAAAATTGAACTAAAAATGTTACCACCAGCGCAAACATATTTGAACTAGCTAATGTTTACGTTTGCGTTACTGCATAGTAACCAAACAGCTCGTAAATTGTGGCACTTGGGGACGGTGTGCTGCGTTCAAGATAGATGTGTATCAGATCAGTGTCCTCTATACTCTTCCAAGTAGTCCATATTGCTCGCTATTCTTCTTCTTCACTTTTTTTTTTTTTTTGCTTTTGCAAGAGTAATAGTTGTGGCAGCTTCCCTAGTAGCAGAATACTAACAAATAATTATCCAAAATACGTATGAAGGCACCTGGAATGTTTATGCTTAGAAAAAGTGGAAGTCCGTGCTATGCTACTTGCTGCTTCCTGCCTGACCTAGCAATATTATTACAGATTTTTTATATTATATGTGTACAACTTATGATGAAAATATACTTATTTTAGCTTCCATAATCATTCGCCCCCTCTGATTAAATATCTTAGGTGTTGTTTGGTTGGGGAATGGGGATGCAAACGTCAATGGTAACAGATAACGCTGTCATCGGAAATCATGTAAGCGATTGTGGCTTTTGTTTGGTTCATGTCGCTAACATGCGAGAAGATCAAGGAGGCGAGCGCCACGCCACCGCTTGAGGAGGCGAGACTCGTCGCGAGAGAGCTGTAGTTGCGTCGAGGTGAAGTAGTTGAGAGTCCTCTTGTCGGCGCACGTCTGCGAAGGCGGCGCAGTGGCACTGTTTTCCGAATCGTTTTAGTGTGAATCAATCCTTCGGGTACTTAGTTGGTTGTGAATCTAAATAATAATCGATCTGCATGCCGCAGGTTGAACAACCATGTTGAGAGTGCCAATCAGCGAAACTAGTTCTTCAAGGTGTGTTTGCCACTGCTGCTATCTTCTTTCCTTAGAGAACTTTGGTATACATAGAGGAGTTTTGGCTTTTCTTGAGTGGAGATGGAGTTTGCCGTGGGCTCAACATAGAATTTTGATACCACAATTTTTCCAATGTATCCAATTTGAGTGGGGGCAAATTATATCTGAACGCACAAGTGTATACTCTATACAAGTTCTATACCCAGTACGAAATATTTATTTTTTTCGGTGATTTGTAGTTAATATTTCACAGTAGCAGCCTGTAACTCAACACGCAATTCAAACTTTTAGTAGAAGTAATTGGAGTATATATAAATTCTAAGAATGATCAACATGAGCCCTCAAATTAGTTTCTTTTGATCATGAGTCTAGTATGCCTCGTCAGTCTAAAACTCTAAATTTGAGTTATCGATGGTTAAAGTAATTAAAAAACAAAAGCCTTACTCTCGAAAACATGTGTTGGCTTAAATGACAATCTGTATGCCGTAGGTTGTAGGTTCTTCTTTAGCATTGAAGCAGCACAAACTCTGTAATTCTTTAACAATCTTTTGAGAGTGCCAATGCAAGGAGTGAAAGTGATTCTTCAAGGTGCGTGTTTGTGACTGCGCTGCTATCTTCTTTCCTTAGCATGTAAGAAGCATTTGGATGGGTCAAAACTATGCACATCTTGCGGGAGCCTCAGTCAGAGCCGAATGCTCCAAGCACCAGAAGAAATGAGCGAAGAAGCTGTAAGGCACGAGTAAATGAATGTTGATAACCATGCAGATGCGTGTGGGATGACGGTGATGGTGCGGTGGTGATGACCGATGGCGGGTTTAATTCAGAGTCCCTTTGGTACAGCTCAGCTTTACTAGCTGTTTTTTAACAAAATAGCTTCATGAAGCTAAGCTGTTTAGAAAAAGTGTTTGATAAAACAGTTTCACCAACAACTTCATGTATGGTTGAGAGAGAGAATTGGAGGTGTAAATTGTGAAAAGCTATTTTTCAGCTTCATTTCCGCTTATGGTTTTGTGAGAGGGGGAATAAAACAGCTTCATGGGTGAACCTGTTTTTTTTTTAAAGATGTTTGACAAAAAAACAGCTCATGAAGCTGTTGTGAGCTGTACCAAACAGACCCTCTAATAGCAATTGGAAGAACGATTATTTTCCCGTATCCATTTGGAGGAATTGATTGTCTGAATGCGCACGTTTATACTATATACACAAGTTCTTTGTACTATGAATTACATATCGCAGTAATGTTTGGAGTATGTATGTTCTCCACGGCCCCTAGCTAATTTCACAGTAACATATCATGTGTTATGCACATCTCTCGTGTGCATTGGTTTTAGGGTGAACCAGGAACATAACGAAGTTTCAACTCAACCAGATGATATCCTCATCATCACTACTACTTGAGAAGAATGTTTGAAAAAAACTACGTGAGAGGTTTCCAAACAACACTGTCGCAGCAGCACAGTGCAAAAACCATTTGCCATATATTGGTTACAGAAATAATTTTTTGGCTGGAGCAGCAGAATGGCAGCAAAAAACGTGCAATGCACACGTGAGATAGTGTAAATAGTCCTCAATATACCAGCTGCATGCTGTACGATTGCACAACCCATAAATCAACATGACCTTAAAAGAGAACAATAGTGTGTCCATTTGGCAAGCAACAGATGCCACACAGAAAGTGCTAGTAGAGGCCGGATTATTAGAGGTGACACGCTGAGTGTATCATGGGGTTGGGAAGCACCGGAATTCTGGGATATTCAACTTCTATAGAACTTGCTATCCACCCTAATCTGGAGTCCTGTTTCAGGGGGTCATCAAGGCCCTAGTGCTGCAGAGCACGTTGTTGCACCATATGATCCTGTTAGCTTTCATTCAGACATTCAGTCCAGGTTCAGTAGGGGTTTTAGTTTTTTCATTCATTTTTGTCAGAATAAGAAGTCCCATAGGGGTGAGTCTGTACCGCCTGACTCGCGCTTTGTTCGTGGGACGGTGATCACGTAGTCAGTGTCTCCTTCATTTTGGTTGAGTCTTAGTTGTAGCCATGAGCACCACTTGTTCAACCGTGGGATGACGCGGTTCTATAGGGAGAGGTGGTGTTCATGGCACCGAGTCGCAAGTGGCTGAGAAATGCCACATGCTTGTATAAATTTCAATCAAGGAGTCAAAAAACGCCGAGGTTATTATGGCACCAAACTTGTGTGTGTTTGTGTTCATCCACTTCCACTCGCGTGAGTTTCAGAGTCCGTGATCCGCTGATCCCAGGTTGTCTTCCTCATCTTCGGCGACGTGCGCCGGCGATCGAGAGCCGTCAACTGGTATCAGAGCGAGGTTCCGTCGGTGGACGCGGGATCGCGCGATCGCGGCGGCATTCATGGCGGATCGACGAAGGCGATGTTCGGCATCGCCAATCAACAGGCATCGTGCGGGCGGCGATGGCGGCGAGGGCTTCGCGGGTGACCGTGATCTGGTGATCCACCGGGTCGTCCGCGAGGCGGGCGGCAGCGGGTCATAACCGATATTGGGAAAGGCCAACTACTATGGGTGGGCGGCGCTGATGAAGCTCAAGCTGTAGGCAAGGAGCCTGTGGACCCCGGTGAACGTCGGTACCGACAATTTCGTCGATGATCGGAATGCTCTGGAGGCGATTGCGCAGGGCGTGCTGCTGGAGTTGCAGGGGAGCATCGCGAGCAAGCCGTCGGCACGGGTGACATGGGACACACTGAAGAAGATGCACCTTGGCGTTGATCATGTGCGCGAGGCAAAGGCTAACACCCTTCGCCACCAATTCCAAGAACTCAAGTTCAAGGACGGGGAGACGGTGGACGAGTTCAGCGTCTGCATCAGCGACCCCGCCAATCAACTCGAGGTCCTCGACACGGCGTACTCGGAGCCTGACATCATTAAGAAGTTCTTGTAGGCGACTCCACCGCGGTACGCGCAGATCGTGATGGCGATCGAGACTATGCTCGACATCGGCAACATGTCGTTGGAGGAGTTGATCGGGCGCCTGAAGGCGGCCGAGGAGAGGTATGGCCTCAATAGCGGTGGAGGCGGTGCCATGACGAGCCTCAACCTCACTGAGGACGAGCTGGTGGCCAAGGTGATGTCGCGGCTCTCCGGCGAGGGTGCGTCTGGGGGCAGGCGGCCTCCATCATCTACCCAGCGACGTGGCCACGACGGTGGCCAATCCCAGAGTCTGGGGGGCGGGAGGCTCCAAGCAATCTATCGGCGGCGACGGGAAGATGAAGAAGAAGCTCACCAGCGACGAGTGCTCCTACTGTGGCAAGACGGGCCACTGGGCGTGAGTGTCGCAAGAAGAAGAGGGACGAGCAAGCGCACGCGAACGAAGCGGAGGCGGAGGCTACGCTCATGATGGGGATCGCCATGATCACTACTGGTCCGGTGATCCAGCCAACAATGCTCAATGACGTGGTGGACCTCAAAGTTGGGGGCGATGGCACACGTACGCGCTGGGTCTTCACCGACAAGGCGGCGGATGCTGAGAACGCCGTGGCACATGTGGCGTTAGCCACACCTGTGCTGTCCGCGGCGAACAAGAAGGTGCACATCCGGGAGGACAAGGTCTTCGTTCAGCTCGGGGAGAAGTGTAATGAAGGGAAGACGCGCTGGATCCTCGACACGGGGGCCACTAACCACATGATAGGGGTGCAGTCGGCCTTCTCCGAGCTCGACACTGGTGTGCGCGACACCGTCAGGTTTGGCGACGGTTCCGTGGTCGACATCCAAGGGCGTGGGACAATCCTATTCCGCTGCAAGACCGGCGAGCACCAGAAGCTGGAGGGCGTGTACTTCATCCCCAAGCTCACGACCAACATTGTTAGCATCGGGCAACTGGATGAGGACAAGTACAAGACCCTGATCGAGGATGGTGTCCTGCGGATCTAGGACCAGTGACGTCGACTCCTGGCGAAGGTGCAGCACGCCAAGAACCGCCTTTACATCTAGAACATGTCCATCGGCGCCCCGGTGTGCCTGTCGGCACATGTGGACGACACAGCCTAGAAGTGGCACACGAGGTATGGGCATCTCGGTTTCCCTGGCCTAAAGCTCCTTGCAAGGAAGGAAATGGTGCGCGAGCTAGATCCGAACTTTGACCCGCAGGACGAAGCAGAAAGTGACAGGTCCGTGAGTCAGGGAAGTTCGATACCACTAGTGCCTCGGACTTTGGATTTCGAGGAAGAACAAGTTGGCGCGGAGCAAGAAGCCCCCGCTCCCTCCACAACAACTTCTTCAAACAAATCTACAGGTGACAAGCCTATTAGGAGAAGGGGAACACGAGAGGCACAAGAAGCACAGTGAGCACACGAGAGGCACAAGAAGCACAGGAGAGGACAACAACGCCTCCAAGACATCCGAGCATGAGCGATCCACAACGACCAAGCTCTCCGCCTCCCGACAGTCCGCCGCCTACCGCCCCGAGCGAAGGAGCGGGATCTATGGAGGCAGAACCGAAGGCGAAGACACCGCCGGCCACAGGCGACACATGCGAAAACGAAGGACTGGCCGGAGGTGCGGGGCCGATGACACCACCAGCAAGCCAACCTCCAGCCAGTGTCCTCGCGTGACAAAAAAGACTATAGACACCGAGGAGTCTAGACCCGAGCACGCCGCATTCTATACCAAATTTGAAAGGTATATATGCTTCCGTCTTGCGTGTAATCAATCTATTTATAGGTTATGAGCTTCTTATTTTCACACACTAACGTTGCTATCCCATTGTTCTAGGCTAAAATCACCACCTCATAGGGGATTCATCACAGATGAATGCCCCGACGATTTTGTGAATGGGAAGTTCATGTTACCTCTGGCCCAACTTGCCTGCGACGAGAAGTGGGAGGTACGGAGGTTCCATTTGTGGTATATGGAAGCGGCCAAAGCCGGTCTTTCAAACATCACGGCCAGGATTCTGGTAGAGATGTTTAACTTGGGCACAGATGTTCAACTCGTCTTGGAATTCAGAGACATGTATAGACTACTGCGTAGGAAGGACCTTGACGTCGCTCACCTCACCTTGTTTTCTATGTAAGTGGATTACCACTTTTCACACATCCCCTGCATTCGTATAGGTACCTTGTCAATTTAACTAATGCCATGAGATGACTTGTACTTGCAGGATGATGGCCCATGTAAGCAATACTTTGTTGTGAATATCTAAATAACAATCTGCATGCAGCAGGTTGTATGTTCGGCTTCAACAATAAAACAAGATAAACACTGGAACAACCATGTTGAGAGTGCCAATCAGCAAAACTAGTTCTTCAAGGTGTGTTTGCCACTGCTGCTATCTTCTTTCCTTAGAGAACTTTGGTATACATAGAGGAGTTTTGGCTTTTCTTGAGTGGAGATGGAGTTTACCGTGGGCTCAACATAGAATTTTGATACCACAATTTTTCCAATGTATCCTATTTGAGTGGGGGCAAGTTATATCTGAACGCACAAGTGTATACTCTATACAAGTTCTGTACGAAATATTTAATTTTTTCCGTGATTTGTAGTTAATATTTCACAGTATGCGGATACATGGGTGTATGCCGAGTCTTTGAGTGATGAGTGATTGTCAACCGGGATGATGCGCATGTTCTTTGGCTTGTGTTGTGCAGGTGTCGAGCACGGATACAGTGATCAGAGGCAAGGTGAAGGTCAAGTAGAGACGTGCCGTGCCGAGGGACCGAGAGTGGCGAAGGGCGGACGTGAGGCTTGGACTGAGGGACCGGTGGCCCGAGGATCAGCTGTGGTGGCTGACAGCCTGGGACAGCAACGAGCGAAGACTTGCGGTCATGTGTTGCCTGAGTCGAGGACTTGGGGACACGTGTCGGTGGACGGGGTGCACGGGCGGTGCATCCCATCTACAGCTTCGGTTTGGTGGTAGAGCCAGAGAAAAACCATCGGGTGGACGGTTTCCAGGTTTGGGCCCTAAAACCTGGGTGCTGAGGGTTTCCGAGTTTGGCCACAAAACTCGGGCTGAGGACGGTTTCCAGGTTTGGGCCTCAAAACCTGGGCGCTGCGGGTTTGCTGAGTTTGGGCCTCAAAACTCAGATGCTGGTGGGCTGGTTTCCCGGTTTGGGCCTCAAAACCGGGGGTTGGCTGGAAAGGCTGGTTTCCCGGTTTGGGCCACAAAACCGGGGGTGCAGAGCGAGGGCGGCACGTGGCGGTAATCGGGAGGTTGCGTCGAGGCAACGCTACGAGTTGTGCGGGCGTGGCCGTCGGATCCACCTACCATCGAGTTGGTCCAGAATAACCTTAGGGTTTAGCTGGTTCGCTCTGTAAGTAGTTAGGGGTAGAGTGGGAATTAGGAATAGTTAGAATTAGGATAAGTAGGGGGAGACACCCACCTCCCCATCTATCTCAGTCATTTGCTCTTTGCACTTAGGGTTTCCTGCTCTCCCAATCCCCTGCTGTAGCTAGCTGAGATCCGCAGAGAACCATACCTCTGTGTACTGGAGATTTTGAAGAAGTGAGGCTGTAACCTCACTGTTGTAGCGTGTGGTAGCCACACGGTTGCAGATCGATGACTTGATTTGCGTTTTGGTTCGTGTTCTTCGCGTTCTTCGTTTCTCCGCGATTTTCCCGTCACTCGATCTCCCTCTCTACTGCGTCGTTGCAAAATCCGTTTGAATCATCTTGTTCGTTTTTGAAAGGAGATCATTTCCACTGAAGGAATTCATCTAACTCCTAACTAACAAGTAGATCGGGTTGATTTCGTTTTCGTGGCGCTTTTTTGTTCTTGATATTCCCCTTTCGATTTCCCGGTGATTAAATCGATTTGAGCGGATGATTTCTTGGGGATAGTCTCCTAACTACCCCGTGATCATCTTCTCCAAGTTTGGGAATGTGGGATTTTGATTTGGATCAAATTTGGAGAGATTTTGGGAGAAGGCGACTGAAATCGCCCTCTCTGCGCACTCGCGGACAGTCCGCGGTTTCACCGGCGGACAGTCCGCGCGTCGGGACTCAGCCGAGCAGTGGCTGCGTGTCTCGTTGAACAGTGCCGAAGTTTGACCGGCGGACAGTCCACAGTTGATTTTCGCGGATAGTCCGGGAAGTGTCCAGGGAACTTCAGCAGCACTGTTGGTTTGCGTTTTTGACCGGCGGACAGTCCGGGATCCCCTCGCGGACAGTCCACAGTAGGGGCGGACAGTCCGGGACCCCAGGGCCGGACAGTCCGCGGATTGCCTGAAGCTTCCGGTTTAGTGCGTTTGCTCTCCCGACTTGTTCGCTTGGTTTCCGGACTTCTCGTTTGGCCTTAGAGTTGACCAAGAAACTTCTCTAGGTATCCTTGCTACTCGTTAGCATCGGTATTTAGGGATTTCTCGACGTAGCCGTCAATCTACGTTCGGGACTTGGTGACTTGGTTTTTGAGGGTCGAACTTGTCTCAGTGCTTTCGGCGTTTGGTTTGCTATCGCTTTGTGGTGCCTCGCTGTGATCCTAGGGATCATCCACCCTCTTCCAAGGGTCGTGGGCATCATGGTTTCGGTCGTAGCTTTTCGGGGTTGATTTTGGGACACTTGGCCAAAGATTCGAAAGAATTTTTGTTGGCTCCCATTCACCCCCCTCTGGTCGCCTTGCTAGTGCATTCTCGGTCCTTCAATTGGTATCGGAGCAGGTTAAGGATCTTCCACCTTAGCCGGTTCCCGATCCACCGAAGGCGACATGGATCGCGGCGTGGGCAAACCGCCGTTCTTTGATGGGACGAACTATGCGTATTGGAAGATACGCATGTCGGCCTATCTCCAGAGCATGGGCTCTTCTGTTTGGGAGATTTGCAACAAGGCCGATTACGTTGTTCTGGCTGCTCGTGTCTCTCAGCTTCAGATCGATGAGCACGATGCCAATAGCCGAGCGCGTAACGCTCTTTTCTCCAGTTTGAGCATGTCTGAGTTTGATCGCGTTTCTCACCTCCCCACGGCTCGTGAGATTTGGGCGACCCTCATGCGCTTCCATGAGGGAACCACTCAAGTCAAATCCCGTCTCTACGAGTCGCACAAGCGGGAGTATGAGAACTTTCGACACATGCCTGGCGAGAGCATAGAGAGTTTATTCGCTCGCTTTCAGGTCATTGTCAACAAGATGAGAGCGAACAAGGAGCTGTTGCCTTTTGACAATCATGAGAGGGCTTTAAAGCTTTTGCACACTCTTGATCGGTCGGTGTGGGACTCAAAGGTCCAGGCGATCATCGAATCGTCTAACTATGAGACCCTCACTTGTGACGAGCTCTTTAGTAAGCTCAAGTCTAGTGAGATTGACGCCATGTCGAGGGCTTCTTATGAGAATCCTTCTGGCCCGACTATGGTTTTGGTTTCTGGCTCTTCTGCTAACCCCTCTGGAGGATTTGCACTTTCTTCACTTTTTTCTGTCACAGAGGACCAACTGGAGTCTTTGGGGGATGACGAGTTAGCAATGCTCGCCAACCGATTCTCGTGGTTCCACAACAACCGCATGAACCGTCGCCGTGGAGGAGGACGCTCAGGATGCTATGAGTGCGGCGACCCCAACCACTTCATCGCCAATTGCCCGAAGAAGAACAAGCAGACCTTCGGCAAGGCGGACCATGGGCACAAGTACGACTCCGGCAAGCGCAAGGAGAAGTATGTCCCCCCGAGGCACAAGCGGAGGGGCGGCTTCGACAAGGAGTACATCAAGACCAAGTACTTGGAGAAGGCCCAGGCTGAGCAGCGTGCGTTCTTCGCCACGCTCAGCGACGTCAACGGCTCGGATGACGACTCCGCTTGCTCAAGCGACGACGAGTCCGAGAAGAAGAAGAGGATCGAGGACAAGCTGAACGGCCTCTGCTTCTTCGCTGTCGACGACGATTTCTGCACCCTGACCCTTGGTGATGAGGTCGACGGCAAGCTGGAGCACACTCCTCGGAACGACAACGACGACGACGACACCTCCCAGGTATCTCTCACCCACGACGAGCTTTCTGCTGAGGTCGAGAAGCTTACTGCCGCCTTGCTTAGTCAGGATAAGCTGCTTAGGCGTGCCGCTAGAGAGTGCAAGGAGTTTAGGTAGAAGTGGGAGGACACGGTGAAGGAGCTTGAGTTTACAAAGTCCACCGTGGTCGTGTCTAAGGAGGTCGAGTGCGAGATGTGCACCAAGCACATGACTGACCTTCTCACTTTGAGAGGTAAGTATGCCGCTTTGGTAGGAGAAGTGGATGAGCTGAAGGCTAGACCCTCGCTGTTGGGTGCGTGCAAGACTTGTCCTATCTTGCAATCCGAGTTGGCAGAGAAGAATGCCAAGATTGTGTCTCTTGAGGAGGCTAGCTCGGGTAGCACTTGTGTGACTAGGTGCGCCTTGTGTGAGGGTTTGGAGATGGAGATTGCTAATGTGAAGCATGATAAGATGCAAACCGAGGAAGAAAACACATACCTTTAGACCATCTTGTCATGGGTGTCTTGTGGTGAGCCACAGCTCGGGATGATGATCTCCCAATTCAAGCGAGCTGCTGGAGGTCCTGGTGTAGGCTTTGCTCCGGGTATTGATGTTTCTGCTTTTGGGAAGATTGGAGAGTCGAGTGGTCTGAACCCGAGTGAGAAGCCCAACTCCACCACTGCTCCCAAACTTACCAAGCTTCCACCCAAAGAGCCTCTCAAGCCTAACACCAAGGATGGGGTGTTTGAGGAACCTCCGAGAGCTCCACCCAAGAACCAAGTGTGGCATCCCAAACCCAATCACCTAAAAAACAAGCTGGATACAATGCCACCTATCCAGGAGGAGCTTATGCCACAGAAGGGCAAAGTGATCCACACCCACAACTGTGTGTACCAACAACCCCCTTTGAGAGCGGTGAGGTACCATTGTGAGCACTGTGGGAGAGATGGACACTTGAGTGAGTTCTGCTTTCGGCGCAAGAGAGAGGCGCGCCGTGCAAGGGAGATGAACAATCCGGACATGTACCATTCTTTCCATGATGTACATGTGCCGAATGTTCAGAGGAGAGCTCCGAGGAGAGCTGCTAGGCCTAGAGGTGCAGTGCCTCAAGTTCCTAGGCCTAGGCCTCGTAGAGAGCGTGCTCGGCGGGAGCCTGCTGTTGTAGGCTATGGACCCCGTGGCGGTGGCTTTGTAGTTGAGCGTTTTTCCCCCACCACGTTTTGAGTATCGCGATGGACGCTCCTCCCTTAGCGGACCACGTCCTTCTAAACGTGGTGATCACTTCCTCCGTAGGTGTGCTAGGAATGGTTTTTATGCTAACCGTTCTTTTGAGCAGCCGGCCCAACACTAGTATTCCCCTTACTTCACTAACCCCAGTGTTGGCCCGTATGCTCACCCTATGTCTTTTTATTGATGTAGGTAAAACGATTGGAGAACGTTTGGTTGGTGGATTCCAGGTGTTCGAGGCACATGACCGGAAACGCCAAGTGGTTCTCCAGTCTTAGTCCGGTCGCCGGAAAGGAGTATATTACCTTCGGCGACAACAGCAAAGGTAAGGTGCTGTCTCGTGGGACTGTGCGAGTTAATGAGCACTTTGTGTTGCACGATGTTGCTCTTGTTTCTAACTTGCATTTTAACCTTCTTTCTGTTTCGCAACTTTTCGATGATGACTATGCGATTCGTTTTAAACCGAATCTCAGTCGCATTTTGGACCCTCAGGGCAATCTTGTTTGTGGGATCTCGCCCTTTGGGAAAGTCTTTCGTGCGGATTTGTCGGAGTCTTTTGGCATTTCTCGTTGTCTTGTGGCTGGACCTTCTTCTTCTGATCTTTGGAAGTGGCATAGGAGACTAGGACATTTGAGCTTCGACTTGCTTGCAAGACTTAGTTCACTTGGCCTAATCCAAGGATTGCCCAAGTTATCCATGGAGAAGGATCTTGTTTGCCATTCTTGTAGACATGGGAAGATGGTTGCCGCTCCCCACCATCCAGTAACTCAGGTCATGACTAAGCGCCCTGGAGAGCTTTTGCACATGGACCTTGTTGGTCCGGCTCGGGTGAGCTCGGTTGGGGGGAAGTGGTATGTGCTTGTTGTTGTTGATGACTTTTCGAGATATTCCTGGGTCTTCTTTTTAGCTGAGAAGACCGAGACTTTCTCCTTCGCTCGCAATCTGATTTTGCGTCTTCAGAACGAGTTCCCTTTGAACTCGATGCGAGCTATTAGGAGTGATAATGGTTCCGAATTCAAGAATTCAGATTTTGAGAAGTTTTGTAACTCTTTGGGCTTGGAGCATCAGTTTTCTTCTCCCTACACACCGCCTCAGAATGGTGTTGTAGAGAGGAAGAATAGGACCCTTGTAGAGATGGCCAGGACGATGCTCGATGAGCATATGACTCCTAGGCGATATTGGGCCGAAGCTATGAGCATTGCATGCTATATTTCTAATCGCATTTTTCTTCGAGCTTTCTTGAAAAAGACCTCTTATGAGTTGCATTTTGGAAAACTGCCCAAGGTGAGTTATTTTCGAGTTTTTGGTTGCCATTGTTTTATACTCAAAAAGGGCAACTTGGACAAATTTGAGTCTCGTTCTTCTGACGGTGTGTTTTTGGGTTATGGCACTCACACTCGAGCTTATCGTGTACTTAACCATGACACTAACCGAGTCATGGAGACATCCGATGTCACCTTCGATGAGACCATGGTTTGTCCTTCTTCTCGTTTTGAGCGTGCAGGTGATCATGAGGTTGGCGAGCCTCTTTTCGATGATGAAGAAGAAGGTGCTGAAGGCATGGATGACCCAGCACCTCTTCCTCCACCTGCTGTGCCGCAAGGAGCGGCTTCTACGACGACTCACGGCCCCGACACGTCTTCTTCCTGGGGGCCGTGGGATCCGCCACCCCGAGCGGTACCTTTTGTACCTGGGGAGGCACCAGCTGCTGTTGAGGGGGAGATCACTTCTGCATGGGAGGCGCCATGACACATCCAGCGCCAACACCCCCCTCAGCAGATGATCGGCAACATTGACGAATGGGTCACTCGGTCCAGATACTATGAGCAGGGAGTTCGAGATGAGCATGATGGGCGAGCTGACTTTCTTTCTCGAATTGCAAATTAAGCAATCCCGAGAAGGGACGTTTGTGCACCAGGGCAAGTACACCAAGGACTTGCTGAAGAGGTTCGATATGGGTGAGGCCAAGCCTCTTCCAACACCCATGTCGACCATGACGGCCCTGGATGCGGACAAGGATGGAGAAGCTGTGGACCAGAAGGAGTACCGAAGCATGATCGGGTCGCTACTCTACCTGACGGCGACATGCCCGGACATCCAGTTCGCGGTGTGTCTGTGAGCGCGCTTTCAGGCGTCGCCGCGCACTTCTCACCGTCAGGCGGTGAAGCGCATTTTCAGGTACCTTCGTTTCACACCTGAGTTCGGGATTTGGTATTCAGCTTCCTCCACCCTCTCCCTTTGTGGTTATTCCGATGCTGATTTTGCTGGTTGCCGTGTCGAGCGCAAGTCCACTTCTGGGACTTGCCAGTTTATTGGATCTTCTCTTGTATCGTGGTCTTCTCGCAAGCAGTCTAGTGTTGCTCAGTCTACCACAGAGGCTGAATATGTTGCTGCGGCTAGCTGTTGTTCTCAATTGCTTTGGATGATGGCCACTTTGCCTGATTTTGGTCTGAGCTTTTCTCGTGTGCCTTTGCTTTGTGACAGCACGAGTGCTATTAGCGTTGCTAAGAACCCCGTGCTTCACTCGAAGACCAAACACATTGATGTGCGCTTTCACTTTTTGCGAGACCACTATGAGAAGGGTGATATCGACCTTCGCCATGTCGATACTCATCATCAGTTGGCTGATATTCTCACCAAGCCTTTAGACGAATCAACCTTTAATCGGTTGAGGGGTGAGCTTGGTGTGTGTTTCCCCTTTTAGATGGGGGAAACATTTTGGTTCTTGTATCATAAACTGACTATTTTCTTGTTTGTTTTGTTTGCACTTCAGCATACGCTTTTACATTCTGAGCTTCATGCATATAGTCTTTAGAATGTGATTATGCTCTATGTAGTTTGCTCTGATGCTTATGTTGATGCTTGTAGCTTATGCTCTTTCTGATCACTGATACATGTTTTGAGCTGAGCTATTTTTGAAATGGTGAATTTGCTAATGAACTTCAAAACTGAAAATGTTCACCATTGAGATATGCAACTAGCATGTGTAGGATGTGTTGAGTTCACTCGTGCTTTTCATATATGCTAGGTTGCTATGTCTCTAGTTCTGAGTCAGTCACTTGCTTGGTTTGGTCATATTCTGTCAATAAAATTTGAACCAAGTTTTTAAGTGAATTTGAAAAGATCAAGATGGGATTGCTTGTCAACACATCACGGTATCGAGACTGTTTCTCATTGCACATTTGAGTTAAACGCGAGTCGTGTAGTGTATGACCGAAACCGATGCTTTAAGCTTCTGATTGCATATGCATAGGCTTCGCTCGGTTGATAAGTTAGGCAATGACAAGCCTTCAACCTCTCGCAAACACATGCTGAATTTGAACTTGTGTAATTTCACCGCTGCAACTCTGATTATAAATTGAAATCACAAGTCTATGTTTCATTCTATAGCATGATGTTTGAACTTTGCTAGGGGTAGTTCACCTTGTATACATGATTAGCACTTGTCTTCCTGTCTATACATGGTTGGTGCTATTTTGATGGTGAATACCTTTTTGGCTAAAAACTGCTCATTCTGCTTGTATGTTCATATTGCATATTTGGTGATCAGTTTGAGCCTTTGCTAGCTTGTATGCTTTCCAGTGAGTCATTGGAGCTATACTGTTTAGAGCATCTTTGCATTTTCTTGACTATATTCCTGAAGCTGCTAACTTGCATTTTGACTCATATGCATTTTGGAAGGGGGAGAACCCCTCTTGTTGGCACTTTTGATGGTGCATTTTCTGAGGGGGAGAAAATTGCTTTCGATTCCTTTTTCTTGATGGTGCATTTTCAACTAAGGGGGAGAATTTGGACAAATCATGCCTCCCATGTTCAAAAGGGAGAAGAATCGGTTGGGTGCACCATGCAAGGGGAAGTTTCTGCTCGTGCTGAATTTTTGAATTTTCCAATTGATTTAGAGCGCTTTGCTAGTTGTGTTGAGCCCTTGCCTCTATCTTGAGGGACTAGCAGTTGCTTCAGTTGCCTTCAGTTGGTATCGAGCTTTTCAGTTGATGTCAAGTCTTTTGCTAGTTGTGTTGAGCCTCTGTGCCTCTATCTTGAGGGACTAGCATTTTGCCTTGATTTTTCAATTGGTATTTGCTAGCGGTGTTGAGCCTGTTCTACCTCTTCTTGAGGGCTAGCTTTGCTTTGCTTGGTTACGTCGAGCCGTTGCCCAAGTCTTTGGGAACCAAGTTGTTTTGCTCTTTCCATTTGACCTTCTTCGGCTTTGCTATGCTTTTGGGTCATTTGGTTGAGTTCTCTCTTCTCCTTCTTCCTCTTTCTATTTCCATTATGATTTGTGTTGGTAGTTGACAATGCACTCATAAGGGGGAGATTGCGGATACATGGGTGTATGCCGAGTCTCTGAGTGATGAGTGATTGTCAACTGGGATGATGCGCATGTTCTTTGGCTTGTGTTGTGCAGGTGTCGAGCACGGATACAGTGATCAGAGGCAAGGTGAAGGTCAAGTAGAGACGTGTCGTGCCGAGGGACCGAGAGTGGCGAAGGGCGGACGTGAGGCTTGGACTAAGGGACTGGTGGCCCGAGGATCAGCTGTGGTGGCTGACAGCCTGGGACAGCGACGAGCGAAGACTTGCGGTCATGTGTTGCCTGAGTCGAGGACTTGGGGACACGTGTCGGTGGACGGGGTGCACGGGTGGTGCATCCCATCTACAGCTTTGGTTTGGTGGTAGAGCCAGAGAAAAACCATCGGGTGGACGGTTTCCAGGTTTGGGCCTTAAAACCTGGGTGCTGAGGGTTTCCGAGTTTGGCCACAAAACTCGGGCTGAGGACGGTTTCCAGGTTTGGGCCTCAAAACCTGGGCGCTGCGGGTTTGCTGAGTTTGGGCCTCAAAACTCAGATGCTGGTGGGCTGGTTTCCCGGTTTGGGCCTCAAAACCGGGGGTTGGCTCGAAAGGCTGGTTTCCCGGTTTGGGCCACAAAACCGGGGGTGCAGAGCGAGGGCGGCACGTGGCGGCAATCGGGAGGTTGCGTCGAGGCAACGCTACGAGTTGTGCGGGCGTGGCCGTCGGATCCACCTACCATCGAGTTGGTCCAGAATAACCTTAGGGTTTAGCTGGTTTGCTCTGTAAGTAGTTAGGGGTAGAGTGGGAATTAGGAATAGTTAGAATTAGGATAAGTAGGGGGAGACACCCACCTCCCCATCTATCTCAGTCATTTGCTCTTTGCGCTTAGGGTTTCCTGCTCTCCCAATCCCCTGCTGTAGCTAGCTGAGATCCGCAGAGAACCATACCTCTGTGTACTGGAGATTTTGAGGAAGTGAGGCCGTAACCTCACTGTTGTAGCGTGTGGTAGCCACACGGTTGCAGATCGATGACTTGATTTGCATTTTGGTTCGTGTTCTTCGCGTTCTTCGTTTCTCCGCGATTTTCCCATCACTCGATCTCCCTCTCTACTGCGTCGTTGCAAAATCCGTTTGAATCATCTTGTTCGTTTTTGAAAGGAGATCATTTCCACCGAAGGAATTCATCTAACTCCTAACGAACAAGTAGATCGGGTTGATTTCGTTTTCGTGGCGCTTTTTCGTTCTTGATATTCCCCTTTCGATTTCCCGGTGATTAAATCGATTTGAGCGGATGATTTCTTGGGGATAGTCTCCTAACTACCCCGTGATCATCTTCTCCAAGTTTGGGAATGTGGGATTTTGATTTGGATCGAATTTGGAGAGATTTTGGGAGAAGGCGACTGAAATCGCCCTCTCTGCGCACTCGCGGACAGTCCGCGGTTTCACCGGCGGACAGTCCGCGCGTCGGGACTCAGCCGAGCAGTGGCTGCGTGTCTCGTTGAACAGTGCCGAAGTTTGACCGGCGGACAGTCCACAGTTGATTTTCGCGGATAGTCCGGGAAGTGTCCAGGGAACTTCAGCAGCACTGTTGGTTTGCGTTTTTGACCGGCGGACAGTCCGGGATCCCCTCGCGGACAATCCACAGTAGGGGCGGACAGTCCGGGACCCCAGGGCCGGACAGTCCGCGGATTGCCTGAAGCTTCCGGTTTAGTGCGTTTGCTCTCCCGACTTGTTCGCTTGGTTTCCGGACTTCTCGTTTGGCCTTAAAGTTGACCAAGAAACTTCTCTAGGTATCCTTGCTACTCGTTAGCATCGGTATTTAGGGATTTCTCGACGTAGCCGTCAATCTACGTTCGGGACTTGGTGACTTGGTTTTTTGAGGGTCGAACTTGTCTCAGTGCTTTCGGCGTTTGGTTTGCTATCGCTTTGTGGTGCCTCGCTGTGATCCTAGGGATCATCCACCCTCTTCCAAGGGTCGTGGGCATCACGGTTTCGGTCATAGCTTTTTGGGGTTGATTTTGGGACACTTGGCCAAAGATTCGAAAGAATTTTTGTTGGCTCCCATTCACCCCTCCTCTGGTCGCCTTGCTAGTGCATTCTCGGTCCTTCACACTAGCAGCCTGTAACTCAACGTGTGCAATTCAAACTTTTAGTAGAAGTAATTGGAGTATATATTAAATTCTAAGAATGATCAACATGCATGAGCCCTCAAATTACTTTATTTTGATCATGAATCTAGTATGCCTCGTCAGTCTAAAACTCTAAATTTGAGTTATCGATGGTTAAAGTAATTAAAAAACACAAAAGCCTTACTCTCGAAAACATGTGTTGGCTTAAATGACAATCTGTATGCCGTAGGTTGTAGGTTCTTCTTTAGCATTGAAGCAACACAAACTCTGTAAGTCTGTAACAATCTTTTTGAGAGTGTCAATGCAAGGAGTGAAACTGATTCTTCAAGGTGTGTTTGTGACTGGCAGCTATCTTCTTTCCTTTTAGCATTAAAGAAGCATTTGGATGGGTCAAAACTTTGCACATCTTGTGGGAGCCTCAGTCAGAGCCGAATGCTCCAAGATCGAACCAGAAGAAATGAGCGAAGAAGCTGTAAGGCACGAGTAAATGAATGTTGATAACCATGCAGATGCGTGTGGGATGACGGTGATGGTACGGTGAATGGTGATGACCTCTATGTCTAATGTTTTAGACATAGAGGTTGCCGGGGTTAATTCAGAATAGCAATTTGAAGAACGATTCTTTTCTCGTATCCATTTGGAGGAATTGATTGTTGTCTGAATGCCCACGTTTATGCTATATAAATGTTCTTTGTACTATATATGAATTATATGTAGTATGTTCTCCACGGCTCGTAGCTAATTTCACAGTAACATATCATGTGTCATGCACATCTCGATCTCGTGTGTGCATTGGTTTTAGGTGAAACAGGAACATAACGAAGTTTCAACTCAACCAGATGATAAATGATATCCTCATCACTACTACTTGAGAAGAATGTTTCAAAAAAACTACGTGAGAGGGTTTCCAAACAACACTGTCGCAGCAGCACAGTGCAAAAACCATTTGCCATATACTAGTTACAGAAATAAATGTTTGGTTGGAGCAGCAGAATGGCAGCAAAAAACGTGTAGTGCACACGTGAGATAGTGTAAATGGTCTTCAATGCTAGCTGCATGTACGATTGCACGGCCCATAAATCAACATGACTTTCAAATAGAACAATAGCGCGTCCATTTGGCAAGCAACAGATGACACAGAGAGGGTGCTAGTGGCCGGATTATTAGAGGTGATGACACGCTGATGAGTGTATCATGGGGTTGGGAAGCACCGGAATTCTGGGATATACAACTTCCATAGAAGTTGCTGGGGGTCATCATGGTCCTAGTGCTGCAGAGCACGTTGTTGCACCATATGATCCCGGACAAAGTATTGCATCCCTTCATATCAAAATGATCATGTCCCATATATCCTGGTTTTGCACCCGTCCACGAAGCTAAATTGTGGCACTTGGGGACGGTGTGCTGCATTCGAGATAGATGTGTGTCAGATCACTGTCCTCTATACTCTTCCAAGTAGTCCATTTTACCCGCTATTTTTCTTCTTCTTCACTTTTTTTTTTTTTTTTGCTTTTGCAAGAGTAATAGTTGTGTCAGCTTCCCTAGTATTAGCAGAATACAAACATACCATGGTTTATTTTGCTTCACCTAGGTCGAGGGCCAAATTCATAGGTGGTAGAGAGGTGTTTCACAACCGTCATACCGAACTGCACGGAGAGATCAATGCGGGTATAGCTCCAATAACTATCCAACAAATGATCGAGAATCTGTCTGATAAAAATTATCCAAAATACTTACGCAGCAGGCGTCAGAAATATGCATTGCATGCTGAGTAAAAGTGGATCTCCATGCTACGCTGCTTGCTTCCTGCCAGTCCTAGCAATTATTTCTTTGAGAACTGCTCAAACGGGTCCTTATTAGAGATTCTAAAGATTAGTATGAATCTCAGAGTAGTAGAATAATTAAATTGGAATCCACTCAGCAAAATCACTACCGGATTCCTCCTCTTTGTCGAGAGCCCAAAGCTCTCGCCAAAGGCCAAGAAACGTTCGACAAACAGTTTGTCGAGAGCAGCTCTCGGCAAAGAGCCGTCAGCGAAAGAGCTACCGGCAAAGAACTCTTTGCCGAGAGCTCCTCTTAGCAAAAGGTTTGCCGAGAGCAACGTGGAGGGTCTCGGCAAAACGTAACTTTCGGCAAACAGCCATGCCGGTAACGGCAAAATGGCCGTAACGGTCGTCTCTGACACATCGTTTGCCGAGAGCTACCGTCGGCAAACCTATTTTCAAGAAAAAGAATAAAAAAAGTTTGTCGAGAATGGCCGTCGGCAAAGAGTAATGTTTGTTGAGAGCTCCCTGGAGGGGCTCTCGGCAAAGAGGGGCCCAGGGTTTTTTTCGAAAAATAGGAAAAAATTGTGCCGAGAGGTGGCCGTCGGCAAAGATGGCCCTTTGCCGAGAGCACTCCCATTGAGCTCTCGGCAAAGATGGGTCTTTGCCGAGAGGCCCCCACTAAGCTCTCAGCAAAGAGTACAGAAAACATTTTTTATTTTTTTTAATGCATTATTAACATGCTCATAAATATAACACATCACATATATCACAAATATATCAAAAAACATATATCCACATCAAATATATCACAAATATATCACAAATATCACATCATCTTACATGTCTCATATTATAATACATCTAAACGTCTCAAATCCAACAACACATGTCCATCTCAAAGTTCTCAAGTTTCATATGAACTAATACATGATGCGGCTGATCCGGCTCAAGGAACAACAGGGTCACCGCCAAGGTTCCCACCCCGACCCTCCCGACGGCGGCTGATGCTGCGGCTGTTGTGGATACGGCAGGTACCCCGACCCTCCTGACGGAGGCACATCATTCGAACCTGCCGATTGATTCTGCACAAAGGAGAAGAAAAATTAGTACTTATAGTAATACTAAGGCATTTAATTATAATCTAAGCCTAGACAAGTCCAAATTTGTAGAAAAATTGTAATCTAAGTCTAGACACATTAAAATTTCGGCAGCACCTCCCATGTACGGTGAGGTTTCCAAAACCTGCAAGAAAACTGACAACACGATGGCCGCCCACCACATATCAACGGCACGATGGCCGACACACATATATCAACGGCACGAAGGCCTCCCACCACATATCAACGACACGCTGGCCGAAATACATAGTAAATAGTTTTTGTTAGAGAAGTCGAACTCACAGTAGGGTATTGGTAAGGTGGTGGAGCGAACAGCTCTGGTGGAGCGAACAGCTCTGTTGGCGCTGGACGACCCATCGTGACGCCAAGACTTGCCACGTACTGAGCCAAGGCGTCAAACTCGCACGCTCAGCCTGCAACCTCTGTTGCTCAGCCTCCCGCTGCCTCTCTTGCTCTTCCTCAATCCTAGCCTTATGCTCCTCGAGCGTTTCCACCTGGGCCTATAATTTTTCACCACATTGTTACTGGCAATTTCGAGGAATGTCAAACCAATGAACGACGAATAAAACAAAAATAACTTGTAGTGCTGCCACATGATGCGTTGAAGTGTCCTGCCTTGAGCGTATGGGTACGCTACTGCTCCTGCTGCTTGCCCAGACCTGTGAGAGAGTGGGAGTACTATGTGGGTCGAGCGTGTTGTTGCCGATGAGATACCGCCCATGCTTCTTGCCTCCTCTCACCCTCATGACGATGTCGCCGTCAAGGTCCGCGGTGTGTGGAACGAACTCAGCCCCATGGACCGTCCTTGCTGCCTCAGTGTACTGACTGAGGCGCTTAGGGATGCTCTCGTTGGTGAATGACTCGGTTGGGTCCTCCGGATTCCGGTCGATATTGTCTGTCGCCTTGCCCTAGTGCCGACTGCGAGAAAAACAACAAGACGATTATAAATCATCCAGGAATAAGGGTCTGAAATAATAAATGAAGCTAGACCAAGTCACATACCCATCTAGCCCCAAATTCGTTGATGCTAAGGTTGCCCTAGTGGTGTGATACACCTGGCATCATCAAACGCCAGTCCCGGAGGACGGTGTGGTTATCCGCCCAATTGGCACTCACCCACTTGTCGACTATCATCTGCCAGACTAGTGTTTTATTGGCGCACCAGCTAGGAGGCACCTGTACGACATGAAGTACATTGACAGATATAAGAACAATTCAAGCCTACCCAATCTAAGAAGATATCAATATTGATGTTGTATATATTTACCTTCAGGTACTGCTCTCGGGTCAGATGCATTAATCTTGCATCTTCTTTCTTTACCTTCCGACTGTGATGTGTTTTTTACAAGATTTGGCCAACACTTGTCGCGCCCTCGCCTCATAGCCCTCGGCGCATTTGAAGAAGTCCTGCATATAGAAAAGATGTATCAATAGAAGAAGTCATGCATATGTATTGAGCAAAGTAGTGGGAGGCAGACTTACCCAAAACTCGCACATAACCCGCTCTGCCACGCTTTCGTACGTGTGGCCTGTCCCGTCCGCCACATCAGGGGCAGCGACGTAGTGCTCGTACGTGTAGGCCGGCACCGTAGTCTCGGCGTAGTGAACCAAGCCTAGGAAGTGTTCCCTGCAGAGAAGACCCAGGATGCCATTGGGCAACCTTTTTGTGACAACCTGGGACGACGACCTTCCAAGTCCTGCGTAAGTGATTAAGAAAAACCAGTTAGTTTCCATTCTGATTCTATCATATGTAGTAGCGAAAAAATGTAAAAGTTAGGTACTGTTGCCCAACGGGTCGAATGGCCGGGCGTAGAGCCTCAGGTATCGGCCGATCAGGTAGGCTCGCCGGACCTCGTTGGTAGACACCCGAGGTTCCGGTGGAACTGGAACCTCCTGTCTCGTCCTCCTGGTCGTCCTCCTGCTTGGCCTCCAACTGGGCCTCTACCTGCTGAGCCTGTTCGTCCTCTCCCTGCTGAGTCTGCTCGTCCTCCCGCTCCTCCTCAGCTCCCGCTCCTCCTCGGGCTCTGGTGGTGTTTCTACTGCAGGCTGAGGTTGTGGCGCCCTAGGCCTCCTCCCGCCTGCCCTCCTCCTCCTCCCCTGAGGTGGTGCCGACCCCTCAGCTGCACCTGAGGACCCTCCCATCTGGTAAAGCGAGCTGACTTGCCGCAAAGCTCTGCGGCCCGTCATCTTTGCACAATCACGTACAAGACATAAACAATCAGATCGGTTTAGCTGGATAATAAACAAGACATAATTATAAAGAGATGCAAAATAAATAAAGCATAATTACTAAATAACAAAGTATTTTAGATGTATTAGAAATAATCATCCGCATCAGGATTAGCTGGATCATAGCTCTCATCGTCACTATCAGCCATGTCAAAATGTTCAACACTTTCCAAAGGACCAACAATGTCAACATTGCCATTGCCAATATGTAATCCTTCAAGTAACTCCAAGTCCTTCGCATTATCCACCTCATCCCCCTCATCCACATCAACATCCATTTCATTGTCTACTTCCATTTCCATAGCTCCGGTTAAGTCAATCTCAAAAGTCCCTTGTAGGCCCTCTTCTTGATAGAACTCTCCATCATATGTGTTTGGGTCGAAGTTGTAGTCTTCAGTGTTTGGGGAAGGTGCTTTACCGTGCAACGTTACCTTGTGCACAATATCCCAACCCTGAAGAAGAGGGTCCCTTTGGCACGAGTAGGGGAGATAATAAACTTGTGTGGCCTGTTGAGCCACAATATAGACATCATGTCCGCCATAGACGGAATCCTGCCGAATTTCTACTAGGCCAAGGGAAGGACTACGTCTCATTTCTTGAGGATCAAACCAATGGCATTTGAATACGACAAGGTTAAGAGGTTTGCGACCATGAAACCTAAGTTCGTATATTTCTTCAATTCTTTCATAATACTCGGCCCCATCAAGGCCGCCAGTAAAAACTCAAGAATTCGTGGTTCTTCGATTGGGTCCGCTCTGCTCGTGTCTTGTTGTGTGAAATCTCTATCCATTCACATCATAACCAGAAAATTACTTGATCCTATGTTCAAAGCCATTGGCAACCTGTCTCAACTCTGGATTCATAGTCAAGTCGGTTTGGCTCTGGAAGGTCAAGCAAGATAGATCGTTAAAATGGAATGTACGAGCTAAATGTCAAACTTAGTATGAGCTAAATTGCATAGTACATTTTGTCTGAACCAAGAAATAAAATCGGAGATTCCATTTCCCGCACCCTGATGAAGAATGGTGTCACGTTCTTGCGGGGTAGGTTCCCTTGATAGATGCCAATTCTCATTAATAAACTCCCTGTAACAACGAGAAACGAGGAGGTTGGATGCAGAATATTGACTGCATATTTAATTAACAAGTTCATGCAAGAAGCCACTTACTGCATGTACGGCTCCATTTCGGTAAGATTGGTCAACACATATATCATGATTGTGCGCCACTCTTCGTTTTTCAACAACAATGAGGTCCCTTCACTTGCACTTCCGATTTGCCCTTGGAAAAGACTGAGTTTCGATTCATTTTCGCCAGCATTGTAACAAGGGGGTCGATATATTATGCACGCTAGGAAGCTTGTCACCATAGTATGCTTGTGTGAAGTTAGTAACCTCCTCTAGAATGAATGCCTCTGCCATGGAAGCCTCGATTTTGCATTTCTTTCGAAGAACCTTTAGCAATCTCTCGATTCACCAACGGGCCCACACGGGCCCCCACATTCGTGCCTCATACGCGAGGTGCAGAATCAAATGTTGCATTGGGTTGAAGAAGCAGGGTGGAAAGATCTTCTCCAACTTACAAAGCAACATAGGTGCTATTTTTTCCAATTCTGCAATCACGCTACGAGATAACTCCTTGACACAAAGCTGGCGGAAGAAATAGCTCAAATCGGCTAGCGTCTTCCACACATGCTCAGGGACATAGCCTCGTAGCATCGCCGGAAGAAGACACTGAATCCATATGTGATAGTCATGACTCTTCAGACCGTTGATCCTCAAAGTAGATAAGTTCACACCCCTTCTCAGATTCGTTGCATACCCATCAGTGGACATTAATGTTTTGACCCATTCTAATACTTCTCTTTTTTCTTCTGGTTTCAATCTGTAATCGGCCTTAGGCCTAGTCTATTTCTTGCCGCTTCTAGGAGGTTGCATGTGTTGCTTTGGTCTATCACATATCGTTGCCAGGTCCAGTCTCGCCTTTACATTGTCCTTTGTCTTATCGGGAATGTCCATGATCGTTGCCCAAAGTGCCTCGGCAACATTCTTCTCGATGTGCATTACATCAATGTTGTGTGGAAGAAGAAGGTCGTTATAGTAGGGGAGCATCATCAAGGGCGACTTATGAGTCGACATATGCTCCTCACCATATCCCACGAACCTACCATCATTTTCATTGATCTGGAGACAATCTATCTGATCATGAACCTCAGCACCGGTCATCATCTGTGGTGCGGGGTTAGTAACCATGACACCTTTAGTAAAGTTCTTGATGTCTCGTCTGAATGGATGCTCAGCTAGGAGGAATTGTCGATGTTTGTCGAACGCGGAGTATTTGTCGCCCTTCTGCAACCAATTGAACTGCAGTGCTGCCCTACACACGGGGCATGGAAACTTTCCGTGAACACACCATCCGTTGAATATCCCATATGCCAGGAAGTCATGCTTGGAGTATTGATACCAAACATGCATGTTGAAGTTTATCTTTGTAGCTCGATCGTATGTCCATACACCATGGTCCCAAGCATGGACTAGTTCATCGAACAAAGGCTCCATGAACACACCCATGTTATTCCCCGGGTGTTCAGGAATTATCAACGACAAGAACACATTCTATCGTTGTAAGGAGACACCGGGGGGGAGATTGAGGGGGATAACAAACACGGGCCAACAAGTGTATGAGGCAACCATCATTCCATAAGGATTGAAGCCATCTGTTGCCAGTGCAACACGCATATTACGTGCCTCTCTAGCTTTGTCATGACGAATGTTATCAAAGTGATGTCATGCTTCACCATCGGATGGATGCACCATCTTGTCAGAACTGTATCTTTTCCCATTTATGTGCCATGTCATCTATTCCGCGGACTCCTCAGTCATGAATAGTCGTTGGATCCTCGGTATGAGTGGAAGATACCGTAGGATTTTCACGGGGTACGAACTCTGCCTCTTCTCACCATCACCAGAGTCTACCTCTAGATACCTAGAGGATTTACACTTTGGACAGTACTTTGCATCCGCGTGTGTTTTTCTAAAGAGGACGCAACCCTTCGAACAAGGATGAATCTGCTCATACGACATCTTAAGTGCACGAAGGATCTTCTGCGAGTCGTACATGTTCTTTGGCAGAAGGTGACTGGCCGGAAGGATAGAGCCAATAACTGTCAACATATCATCAAAGTTCTCTCGATTAAGGTTGAACTGGGACTTTAAGGCCATTAAGCGTGAAATGCCATCAAGCTTTGAAATCTCTGTGTGGCCATGAAGGGGTTTCCCTGCCGCGGACAACATGTCGTAATACGCCTTTGCGCTTTCCTCTTGCTCCTCCTCCTCCGTACGTCCTTCAGCGAAGTGTGCTTCGTGATAGTCATCTAACCAAGCTGCTACCCCGGCATCAGCATTATAATCCTCGATGCGTGGTCTCACCACCTCCTCTCTCACACGATCGCCTTCTCCATGGTGGGTCCACTGGGTATAGTTTTTCGTAAATCCATTCTTAGCCAGATGTGAAGTCATCACCTCCTTTGTCTGCCTTTTCTGTTCTTACAATTGGTGCAGGGACAAAAAAACAACACGAGCTCCGGGAGCCTGGTCAAATGCTTGCTTGATGAAAGCCTCAGTCTTGTGAACCCATTCTCTGGTAATCTCACGGGCGCTCCGGCAGCCCGAGTATATCCACTCACGGTCATCCATCCTATCATCTAATAGGCAAGGATATATCCTAATATAAACAAGGACTTGCATCTACACGTCATTCCTACCACCATCTAATAGGTAAGGATAGATCCTAATCCAACCTGAGGATGCGTAGATGTAGTTAGTTTACATGGTCTGGTCCTATCAGAAGCAGAATTTCATCAGCACCTCTCCGCTGTTCTCCAAATACACGTCCCGACATGGAGATTGTGTATTCAGAGAACAACAGAAATGTACTGTCGAAACTCTGTGTCCGAAGGACCAGACCATGGAAACTAACAACATCTACACATCATCGGGCTGTCTAAAAAACGTGGACAATTCGAAACAGATACGGTTATTGATATGCAAGGATCTGCATATTTATAACTGTATCTCTTTCGAACGGGAGACGCCTAAACAGGGTTACGTGGAGATACATGACCAAGACAAATAAAGAATACATGGTTATACCTTAGGTGGCGGTGAAGTCAGGCTAGCGGGGCCGTGGCGGGTCGATGTAGTGGCGAGGCGACACGGTGCGGGCAGAGGAAGACGAGGTACTCCGGCTAGCCTCCGACAGACCCCTCTGAAAATCAAAAGGACACAAGATCACAAATTCAAAATTTTGGCAACACCTCCCTGTAGGCTGAGGTTTCCAAAACCTGCAACAATCAAATGACACGAGATGGCCGGCAAGCATATAACAAGTGTACTACTCTACAACTACGTAACGATGGTCATTTCTGTTTCCGGCCTTTTCCTTCAGCCTTGGTATCTATATCTAGTATATATACGATGAAAATTCGTGTGAAACAGAGAACCTGATGTAGAATACAAACACTAGTTAGTTGTTAGTCGCTTTGAGATAATCCCAGTACAGCCACTATCTTTTTTATTGGTTTGTTGCCCTTCTCTATACTGATGAGACAATCCTAGCTAATCTACAGGGGTTTTCCCTTCTGTTTAGTATCAGCTAGTGAACAAGTTACAGCGGCTCATGCTGCCGATATATATATGGATCTGCTATTAGCTAGTGAACAAGTACACACTTGTATAGCATGCATGCATATGATTGTAAGAATAAAGAGGATATGTGCAGGACACGGGCTTACCGCCAAACCAACAGATCCAAGGCCAAAGATAGCGACGGTGGAACCCGGCTGGCCGGCTCCACCTTGGCCGTCCTCCACGCCGCTCCTACACCTGAATTATTGAACGTTGCTTCAGTCATCAAACACCGGCAGCAGATGGAATCGAACACGGAACACCAGTCACCAGCTAAGGGCTAAGGCTAAGCTCACCGGTTCCGGCGCCGCAGCTGAGGAGGCAGGCGAGCTAGGGCGGCAGGGCGGGTTACCATCACGACCTGGCTGACGTCCACGATGGTGTACTCGCTGAAGGTGGCGGTGGCGGGCGCAGCGGGCGTGGCGAGAGGCCGCGGCGGGCACGGCGGGCGCGGTGGACGGGGGCGCGGCGGGCGCAGCGGACGCCGCCGCGGGGGCGGCGGACGAGGGCGGCCGGCGCGGCGGGTGCGGCGGGCGCGCCGGGCGGCCGCAGAAACGGCAGGTGCGTGTGCGCGAGTGTCGGCCCCGTGACCGTGTGCGGCCGTGCGGGTGCTGTTAAGTGTGAAGAAATTAGCCGAGCGGGATCTCTTCGCCGACAGCCCGCAAGATCCGGCTTTCAGCAAAAGATTTTTTATTTTTTTTATTTTTTTTGTTTTTCATTATTTGCCGGTGCGCTGTATATTATTATTTTTAACTAAGTTTGCCGAGAGCCCTAGAGACCCCTCGGCTAACCGCTTTTCCGAGAACCCTCCCTCTCGGCAAATAATTTTTTTTTAACTAACTGTGCTAAATGGGGGATATTATTTTCTAAAAAATATTTGTCGAGAGCCCCGCTCGGCAAACATCTTTGTCGAGAGCCTCCGCTTGGCATAATGGCGTCTTTGCCGATTGTTCCTTCTAGCTCTCCTGAAAAAAAGAAATCGCCATCGAGAGCCTGCAAAATACCACTCGGAAAAAGCCCTTTGCCGAGAGCTGTTGGGGGAAGGAACCCTCGGCAGCGACATCGCGCAGGCTAACTCTGGAATCAAGCTGCCCAGTAGCTTGCATTCCAACGAGAAAACCCTCGATACTCGGTAAACCCCTCGGGTCATTTTCCTAACCCTCGGATGCTGTTTCGACCTTCGGGTTATCTTACGTTTTTGCAGGAAAGAAGCGTGGAGAAAACAAGGAACGACCCTCGCGCCTGCCGCGCACCTTCGCAAGGAGGGCTGAGCTCAACGCATGGCAAGCGAACGCGGGCCTCGCAACTGACGAAGCTGACAGGTTAACCTTCGCGTTCCTGCGAAGGTGTGCGCAAGCCAGGTGGCGGCGGACGGGTAGAGAGTGAGCTAGGGTTTCCACTCTGCCCGTGTTGGTACGATTTTGCCCTTCCTCCATGCGATGCTGGGGAATCTTTCTTGTACCCTAATGTAATTTGGCTAGTGTCCATTGGTATTCCCTATAAATACCATGAGATAAACAGTGTAATGACATGACTTTTGGGGAATAGAAAAATATCTCCATTGCTTACTTTTCAGTACCCTCGCTTGCATTTACGATAGTTGGTTGCCCTCGCCTCTCCCTTGCGCTAAAGCGGAGGTAGGGCAGGTGTGATTCCAACAGTTTGACGCCGTCCGTGGGGATTGGAGTTCGTAATGGCTGAAAACAGAAGGACGTCCTCAACTAGAGACCAACGCGTGACCAGAGAGGCCACGACGACGGTTTAGCCTGTAGAAGAGAATGTAGAACCCTCGGAAACAGAAGAAGTTGCTCCAGGGATGGAGGTCCCGGGCCCTCACACTCGGCTGGTATCACAGCCACACCCGCACACCTCCGGAGGAGGTGGGGGAGGAGATGAGGAGGAGTTGGGTCTCGAGGCTTTAGAGAGACTTCAAGCTGAGTTGCAGGAGAAGAAGAGACGTCTAGACCAGCTTAAAAGGCACAACCGGCTGCGCCTCATCAGGCAAAAGGCGGATGAAGCAAGAGAGCAGCTTCGCCGAATGGAGGAGTCCCTCGCAGCAGCTGAGGCCAAAGCCGAGGAATGGAATGACAGGCAAATGCCGCCACTCCAAGAGGAGAATGTCGAGCAGGGTCAGGGTAACGCTCGTCAGCCACCACCACCCACACCACCACCAAATTTTCGCCAACTTTACCCAGAAGAGCGAGAGCCAAACCTTCGCATTCAGCGAAGGGCTCAACAACACCAGATGCCCTATGACCCAAGATCACCACTCTCCCAGATACTGCAAACCCAACCCTGGCCACCATGCTACAATCCACAAAATTTGCCCCGTTATGACGGACCCACTGACCCTCGCCAATTCATAATGAGCTATGAAGCGGCAGTGGCCGCAGCAGGGGGAGACGAATCAACAAAGGCGAAGTCCTTCGTGATTATACTTCGCGACATCGCCCAGACTTGGTACAACAACCTCCGCCCCGGAACTGTGGATTCCTGGGCCAACCTCAGAGACAGGCTCTGCATAAACTTCAAGGGTATCACAACAGCCCCATCAAATCCTATTGACCTGTTCAACTGCAAACAAGAAGAGCGTGAACCACTGCAAGATTACTCGCGAAGGTTCATCCAAATCAGAGCAAGAACTTCTGGCATATCTGACGAAGCCGTAATCCTCACAGCCGTAAGTGGTCTGCGCCTAGGACCCTGCTCCTCAAAGTTTGCTAGGAAGCTGACAAACACAATTGAAGAACTACATGAGACAATGGAGAGATACTGTAGAGCGGACATGGACTTCAGGGCAAAGTCCGACTCTCGAAGGTCACAGCAGAAACCACAGTTGCGGCCCCAAGCGATAGAAAACAACCCTCGCCAAGATCAAAGTAACATCGGCGCAATCAACAAGGCAAATCCACTCGAAGATCAGAGAAGGGGCACTCAGCCTTCGGGCACCCAAAATCCGCAAGGATTCCCACCTCCGCCTGACCAAAGAAACCAACAGAAGGATCCAGCAAAAATGTATTGTCATTTTTGTGGTCCAGGAAAAGGGCACACCACCAAACAATGCGAGTGCTTCGCCAAGGGAAAAGAGTACCAGGAATCCAAAAGAGCCACATCGGCAGAAAACAGAACAATCAATTACACCAGAAAGCCAAACTACAACCCAACCCATCCCCCATACCAGTACACCCCAATAAACTATGGCTTACCCTCGCATCAACCATTCTACACTCATCACCCACACTACAACCACACCTCATATCAACCAACCTCCATCCCTCAATGACAAAACACTCCATACACTGTCACATACCCAACAATCCCTCAAACCCAAATCAACCAACAAGCGAGCAACGCTTTACCACCACCACCACCAATACCAGCACTGCTAGCACCCAACCTGTCAAATCCGAAGCCCAAACCCAGACAACCATCAATAACCCAACATCAACCTTCGGTGTGATACTAGCTATCACCGGAGGCAACAACGAAGATCATGGCAACAAGAGGCAAAGGAAAGAACATACTAGAAGAATACACCATGTAGCCGTCGAAGGACCGCACAAATTTGGTCGATGGTCTCATATCCCAATATCCTTCGATTCCAGTGACATGAAGTTAAGGGATTACCCTCACACCGGTGCTATGGTGATTGAAACTAATCTAGCAGGGTGGACATTCACCAAAATCCTGGTCCACACAGGAAGCTCCGCAGACATCCTGTTCGCCACAACCTTCAACAGCATGAAACTTGACAGAAACCTCTTGTAACCCGCCGGTAACCCCCTATACGGTTTCGGTGGCCAACAAGTAAGAGCCATCGGAAAGATCCCTTTACCCGTAACCTTCGGAGATCAAGTGAACTGCAGAACTGAGCACATAACCTTCGATGTGGTTGACATGTTCTATCCTTACAATGCAATATTTGGTCGAAGGGTCACCAATGCATTCAGCGCTGTCATCCATCCTGCATACCTCTGCATGAAGCTTCCTGCTCCGAAGGGGGTCATTGCAGTATATGGAGATCAAGACGTCGCAAGAGCCGCAGAAGGAACAGTAGCACCTGGGCAACGCAATGTGCACAATTTAACAAACCAATAAATAACAAAGCACCATAGTGAAGGCGAAGCAATCAACGACCAAAAAAGAGCATTACCCAAAGAAGAAACCAAACAAGTCCAACTCTTTGAAGGCAACTCCGAAAGAAAAGTATTCATCTCAGCCAACTTAGACCTCCAGTCAGAAAATAACCTCATCCGTTTCCTCAAAGAAAACTCCGACACCTTCGCTTGGTCTGCGGAGGACCTCAAGGGAGTAAATAGAACTTTGATCGAGCATAGCCTAAACATAAAGCAAGGTTATCGCCTAGTCAAGCAAAAGCTTCGCAAAATGTCAGAAAAAAGGAAAGGCGGATTCACATGCAGGGGTCATCCGCCCAGTCAAATACCCAACATGGCTTTCAAATGTGGTCCTAGTCCAGAAAAAGAACAAGAAGTGGCGAATGTGCGTAGATTTCACATGCTTGAACAAAGCTTGCCCGAAGGATGACTTTCCCCTACCAAACATAAGCACCTTGGTTGACAGAGCAGCTGGTTGCCAAATGTTGTCTCTCCTCGACTGTTTCTCGGGATACCATCAAATCTGGATGAACGAAGAAGATGAGGAAAAAACAAGCTTCATCACACCTTCGGGCACTTTTTGCTTTCGAAGAATGGCAGAAGGCTTGAGAAACGCAAGATCTACCTTCACCCGCATGACATCCGAAGTCTTCAAAGATGAACATGCCATCTCCGCCTACGTCGATGATTTGATTGTTCAAAGCGAACAAAAAGAAAACCACATTTCAGACTTGGCAAGAGTGTTCAACAAACTTCAGTCAGCCAGATTAAAACTAAACCCTGAAAAATGTGTTTTCGGGGTAAGCGAAGGAAAACTGCTAGGTTGCATGGTCTCAGCAAGGGGAATTGAAGCCAACCCCGAGAAAATTGACGCCATCATCAACATGGAACCCCCGACAACAAAAAAAAGCAGCTCAGCGTTTGTCAGGCCGCTTAGCAGCACTCAGCAGATTCATCTCTAGATCAGCTGAGCGAGGATTACCTTTCTTCGAAACTCTCAGAAGCACTGCTCCATTCAATTGGGGACCTCGGCAGCAGAAAACTTTCGAGGATCTGAAAAAGTATCTCACCAACTTGACCGTCTTAACCAGCCCTAGCAAAGGGGACCTACTACAGCTGTACGCCGCAGCCTCGCCTCATGCAGCCAGCGCAGTACTGATCAAAGAGTTGCACGAAAACAACAGAACAAGGCAGGCCCCAATCTACTATATATCAGAAACTCTCGAGGGTCCCAAACGAAACTACTCAGAGCTCGAGAAGATAGCGTACGTCGTGGTCATGGCGTCAAGAAAGCTAAAACATTATTTCCAGGCACACGAGATCCATATACCTTCAGCATACCCCCTCGAAACCATTTTCAAGAACAATGTGATGAGGACATGACCGGCTCAGATACGCCCAATTTAACCACTTCTAAACCAAAGGTGAAACCATTCTATTTGTGGTTTATCATTGATATATTTGATGAATTGGTGCTGCACCATAAAGTGTGTATATTTTTATTTTCAGAATTACTTATATGGATCAAGGGAAGGTTTGGTTGCATATGCAAAGTATGGAATGTTAATAAAGTTGATTGGGGACCAAATCCAAGTGTCCCTAATATCCTTCACCAGGTCACCACGTCAGTTTTGGCACAAGAAAGGAAAGAGTCCAAGTCCAACACATTTTGGATGTTGAATTCGGACTGCAGAACAGTCCCAACTTGTTACGGTCACCACGACTTCATACGGACTCGGATTTGGACGGTTCAGGACTTGATGGAAAGCTTAATAAGTCTACTTTCATTTGGATCCAGCCCCATGTCCATATCTTCTACACAGCGGCGGCAATCATCCAAATACTACCGAGAGGTCTTGCTGTCCAAGGTGCTGCGTCACCATATCTTGGGCTGTTGGCCCATGTATCAAGTTGGGTCCATTTGGGACGCGTCCTAGGGTTGGAGGACGACCCCAACACCCTCCTAGTCGTCCTCTCCTCCTCTAATACCCCCCATAGCCGCCACAAACAGATTGGGTTTTGTTTAGATGTAAGTTTAGCCATTGCTACTTCCTGGTAGACGTTTGTGTCGACTAGACCATCCGTTCTACTTGATTTCGGAACCCCACCTTCATGTGTATCAGATTTGAACCTTCATCTCTTATTTTGCAATAGAGTGCTTGTTCTTCGATTGCTTGCAGGAATAACCCTAGTGGTTTGGTTGGTCGTACATCCACAAGATCGCGAGCAACCACTGGAATTGGTGTATCGATTGCTAAGGCGCAGCATCCTTGGATGGTTGTAGTCGGGTCGTGAACGTCGTTTCAGTCCAAATCGAAGTTATCCCTCTCCACCGAAAGATCGGGGCACCTAGACACTCATCAATTGGTATTCAGAGCGAGGTTTATCGGTGAGAGATTTCCAATCCTTCGTTGTTTTATTTTTCCTATAGTCCAAAAAAGGCAAAAAATAGTAGATTAGTTTTTTCCATAATCCTATAAATCTTTTTGAGCCTTTGCTGGTACTTCTTAGTTAGGGCTTGTTGAGTTTGGTTTACATCGGTTGAGTCAAGTTGCTGGTCTTAGAGTTAGGCTTTTAGAGTTTCGAGTTCTTGTCACGTTTCGGTCACTATCAATCATATCCATCTTCGCTGCCACTATCACCACCATCATATACATATCCACTACACCTTTTACATCTCCATTGCAATCATTACTATCATATACGTGTTCGCTGCACCATATCCATCACCATTTTTTTACATCAAAAAATCTGTTTGGGCACATATTAAAATTTGAGTTGCTAGCTCTATTCTTGTTACTTCCTGAAAAGAAAGAGAAATACATTGTAAGTTGTTTCTTTCAAAATCTGATTTGTCAAAATTCAGATTTGTTCTAGTTGTGCAAAGTAAAAGAAAAGAAGAAGAAAAATCAGAAAGAAAAGAAAAGAAAGAGAAAGAGAAAGAGGAAAAAAAAGAGAGGAGGAAGAGAAAAAGAGAGTGATAACTTGCTGTTCTTGTTCTTTTTTTGTTTCCTATTGTACCGTGACTTTGTTTGTGTCTAGGCTCGCGTCTCTAGCACGGTCTAGCCTAGGACCAGCACGGTACCACCGCTGAACGATTTCTCAACTCGCTTTGTGACTAATGTGGTGCTAGTACTTCCTTGCACATTAATTTCAGCCTTCCTACAGCTCCACATATCCAACTACAACTTAAAAGGTGTTGTTGCTGCGGTATCGATATACTATTTTCTAAGGTTTCCGACTTGTTGGTTGCTGCCACCTCTTGTTTGGCTTGGTAAGAACTGGTAAGAGCTCGTTTGAACAGGTTGAGAGTGAGAGAATTATATTTACAAAAACCACATCCTAGGAGCTGATTGGAGCATAGATATTATTGTGGATGTTTTTGGTTTCCTTCTAATCATGGCAGGGATTCACATGGAAAATAAGCATGGACTTACTCAGGTTGTGTATTCGCAATTTGCTCAACAAATGGACGGTGACAAGCATGGCACTCATGAGGTTTGCAATGTTTTTCTTGATACAATAAAATCTGCAATACCTTACTTTGAAGGAAACTATGATCCTCATGCATATATTGAATGGGAGCTAGCTGTAGATAAAGAATTTGATAAGCATGACTTGCCTGAAGAACAAATGATTTGTGTTGCTTCTAGTGCTTTAACCAAATATGCTTTGATTGAATGGGAACACATTTGTAGTCACAATAAAATTCCTCAATCGTGGCATGGTTTCAAAGTTATTTTCAGAAATATCTATATTCCTGCCTACTATTCTAATGATTTGCTTACCAAACTAGAGAAATTGAAACAAGGTAGTAGGACTGTCAAGGCTTACTATCGGGTTTTTAACATTTGTCGGTTGTTTGGTGGTTTAGATGCTCGCATGGAAGATGTAATGAATATGTTCTTAAAAGGGCTCAATTCTGAAATTAGAACCACACTCATACATGAAACATATAGCCACATCTCGCACTTGTTTTTGCTTGCTTGCATTGCTGAAAACCAGATGTTATTATCACAGAATACTTGCCATAACAATGTGCTCCATGCTAATGTTGTTTCTTCCACTCCACATGCTAATGAAGATGCACGTACTCTAATTGTTCCTCGGTATGAACCTGTTCCTTTGGTGCTTAATTTATCGACTACAGCTACTAGTTTAGTGGACACATTTGCTGAATTTCCTTTGTTACAAGATGGTAACAACATTATTCCTTGTGACAAAGAAGAGTTGTGTGATCATGCTTCATTTATATCGACAACACAACTGGTGAATGAAAATGATAATTTTGTAACAATGGGTGCTGGTTTTAAGCCTTCCTTTCACATTGCTAGTGAGATTGAAGAAGCTCATTTGTTGTCATCCTTACATATAGTAGGATGTATAGAGTTCAATGATCTTTATGAGGTTAGGTGTTTAGAGAATAAGTTATTTGGACAATCTGATATGCCAAGTCCTTTTGATGTTAGTTTTCATTTCATTAGCAAATACGACAGCGATAACAAATACATGGTGCATAAAGTATATATTTGTTCAGATTTGAAATCGGCATTCCCATGTGATCAACTAATGACTTGCATCCGAGCTAACCACACCCAATCTAGTTTTTCTACTTTTGATTACATGTTGCAGGTCAATTTTCGAGAGAAATTCTTGTTGTCATGTGCTTCATCAGAAATTTTAGGAGCATATATGGAGGATCTTGAGAAAAACCTACTCCCGAACATCCATCGTCATATCAAACCGAGGACGGTTTGCTGTCAAGAAGGGGAGAATGATGAGGACATGACCGGCTCAGATACGCCCAATTTAACCACTTCTAAACCAAAGGTGAAACCATTCTATTTGTGGTTTATCATTGATATATTTGATGAATTGGTGCTGCACCATAAAGTGTGTATATTTTTATTTTCAGAATTACTTATATGGATCAAGGGAAGGTTTGGTTGCATATGCAAAGTATGGAATGTTAATAAATTTGATTGGGGACCAAATCCAAGTGTTCCTAATATCCTTCACCAGGTCACCACGTCAGTTTTGGCACAAGAAAGGAAAGAGTCCAAGTCCAACACATTTTGGAAGTTGAATTCGGACTGCAGAACCGTCCCAACTTGTTACGGTCACCACGACTTCATACGGACTCGGATTTGGACGGTTCAGGACTTGATGGAAAGCTTAATAAGTCTACTTTCATTTGGATCCAGCCCCATGTCCATATCTTCTACACAGCGGCAGCAATCATCCAAATACTACCGAGAGGTCTTGCTGTCCAAGGTGCTGCGTCACCATATCTTGGGCTGTTGGCCCATGTATCAAGTTGGGTCCATTTGGGACGCGTCCTAGGGTTGGAGGACGACCCCAACACCCTCCTAGTCGTCCTCTCCTCCTCTAATACCCCCCATAGCCTCCACAAACAGATTGGGTTTTGTTTAGATGTAAGTTTAGCCATTGCTACTTCCTGGTAGACGTTTGTGTCGACTAGACCATCCGTTCTACTTGATTTCGGAACCCCACCTTCATGTGTATCAGATTTGAACCTTCATCTCTTATTTTGCAATAGAGTGCTTGTTCTACTTGTTCTTGCTTGTTCTTCGATTGTTTGCAGGAATAACCCTAGTGGTTTGGTTGGTCGTACATCCACAAGATCGCGAGCAACCGCTGGAATTGGTGTATCGATTGCTAAGGCGCAGCATCCTTGGATGGTTGTAGTCGGGTCGTGAACGTCGTTTCAGTCCAAATCGAAGTTATCCCTCTCCACCGAAAGATCGGGGCACCTAGACACTCATCACAATGAGGCAGTCGGCAGAATAGCAAAATGGGCAGTCGAATTGAACAGCTATACCATAACCTTTGTGGGTAGAACAACAATCAAATCACATGCCCTAGCAGATTTCATAGCCGAATGGACTCCAGACCCTCGCAGAGATGGAGTCAAAAAAGATCCAATTTGGACAGTGTACGTCGGCGGAGCCTGGGGAGCAGCTGGAGCAGGAGCCTCGGCTATCCTAGTTTCACCATCTGAATCGAAGCTGCAATACGCAAAAAGACTCGACTTCAAGTGCACAAACAATTCCACAGAATATGAAGCTGTAATACTGGCACTTTCAAGGCTTCGAGCATTATCAGTCCGAAGGGCGGTCATTAACACAGACTCCCTAGTCATCACGGGTCATATTGAGAAAAATTACAAAGCAAAGATCCAGAGCTACACAAATACTTACAATATGTTCGAAGGTTAGAATCTTTCTTCCTCGGCATAATAGTGAAAGCAATACCGAGGTCAGAGAACAGCGAGGCAGACCATCTGGCCAAAGCGGCAGCACAACAACTACAATTGCCGCTAGACGTTTTCTACGAAGCAGCAACACAATCAGCCATCGAAGCTTCTGAAAAAACAGCGAAGCTGATCAATGCAATTCAAAGCGAAGATTGGAGAGCCCCAATCATGGCCTATATCAACGGGTTGCACGAGCCCGATTCCAAAGAGGAAGAAAACAGACTCAAACAAAGAGCTCGATTGTACAAAATAGTGGACAACATTTTGTTCAAAGCCTCGGTGACCTCGCCGAGGCTGAAATGCGTGTCACAGGATCAAGGAAAGGATATTCTCAAACTTATTCATGAAGGTATCTGCGGCTCACATAACGGCCCAAGGGCGCTAGTTGGAAAAGCTTTCCGTCAAGGCTTCTATTGGCCAACAGCATTACGAGATGCAGAAGACATCGTCAAATGTTGCGAGGGTTGCCAACTAACAGCAAAAACACAAAACGCCCCAGGAGCCCCAACAACTCTGATATGCCCAACATGGCCCTTGCATAGATGGGCAATGGACCTCGTTGGTCCTCTACCAACAGCTCCAGGAAACCTCCGCTACGCGGTGGTAGCAGTGGAATACTTCACGAAGTGGATTGAGACTAGACTGTTGGTTTCTATCACCTCTTTAGCCGTGAAAAAGTTCTTCTGGCAGCAAATAGTTTGTCGATTCGGAGTTCCCAAACACCTAACCGTCGACAATGGCACTCAGTTTGACAGCAAGATCTTCAAGGAATTCTGCGCTCAAATTGGAACAATCTTGTGCTTCGCCTCAGTCCGGCACCCTCAATCCAATGGCTTAGTTGAAAGAGCTAATGAAACAATTTTCCAAGCCATATCCAAAAAATTACAAGGCAGGCCCAAGGGAAAGTGGGCGGAAGAGCTAACCTCGGTCACCTGGTCCCATAACACTTCGGAATGCAGAGCTACCAAATTCACACCTTTTAGGCTCCTATTTGGGGAAGAAGTTGTATTACCAGAAGAATTGAAACATGCCTCTCTCAGAACAACCCTCGAATCAGATAAACCAAACCAGCTGCTTGATAAATATTTGCTTGAGGAAACGAGATGCAACGCAGTGCACAACCTTCGCAAGTATCAAGAAGAAACAAAAAAATGGAGAGACAAAAAGGTGAGAATCAAAGAACTGAAGAAGGGTGACCTCGTCCTCATTCGGAAACAAAACGCCAACATGGCGGGAAAATTTCAGCCAAAATAATGGACGGGACCTTACCTGATAGTAGAATGCAATCGTCCTGGGTCCAATCACCTCTCTAACAGCGAAGGAAAACGCCTGCCTCACACTTGGAATGTTGACGACATTCGCAAATATCATCCATAGCGGAGCCTTAGCAAGCTCTCGCAACATGTAACTTTGCTTTTTTCCCTTCTTCGTCTTTTTCAGTACCATGCTTGTAACCAAAACAAAGGAGCTGCACTCTTTTTTCCTTACGAAGGGGCGTAAGGTTTTTTAACTAGGCAGCATCCAAATCTTTAATACAAGCAATCAAACCCCGAAAAAAGCAAAACTCCAAATTGTTATTTTTCTCAATAAACATCGAAAAAAGCAACTCTCCATCAAGAGTGCTTATAATCGATGAAAACCCCCGAAGATTGCTTCGAAACACAAATCTTTTTGAAGCAAACTTGGAAAAAGCAAACTTCACCTCTACCTAAGACAAGGGGAGGCGCGAACTCCAAAAAATGCAAGTACCCTCGCAAAAATGCCAGGGGCTTGCAAACCAAACTTCACCTCCACCTAAGACAAGGGGAGGCGCGAAGTCCAAAAAATGCAAGTACCCTCGCAAAAACTCCAGGGGCTTGCAAAGCAAACTTCACCTCCGCCTAAGACAAGGGGAGGCGCGAAGTCCAAAAAAAAGGCAAGTACCCTCGCAAAAACGCCAGGGGCTTGTAAAGCAAGCTTCACCTCCACCTAAGACAAGGGAGGGCGCAAAGTCCAAAAAATGCAAGTACCCTCGCAAAAACGCCAGGGGCTTGTAAAACAAACTTTACCTCCACCCAACACAAGGGGAGGCGCGAAGTCAAAAAAATACAAGTACCCTCGCAGAAACAACGAGGGCTTGTAACGCGAACTTCTCCACTTCAGCAAAGGAGAGACGCAAAGTCAAGAAAACTCAAACAAACCCTCGCAAAAACACCAGGGACCCGCAGAACAAACTTCACTTCCACCTCAGATAAGGGGAGGCACGAAGTCAAGAAAAAACAAAGCACCCTCGTAGGAAAGGCCAGAGGTTTGCAAGGCAAACACCACCCCCATCTACAACTAGTAGACAACCCTAACGGCGTGCTTCATACACTTGTTTTTCCTAATCAGCTTACATAAACGTTAAGCGAGCCTTGCTAAAGAAAAGGGGGCGTCGCTATTTTTCCTAATCAGCTTACAAAAACGTTAAGCGAGCTTCGCTAAAGAAAAGGGGGTCCCACTGTTTTTCCTAATCAGCTTACAAAAACGTTAAGCGGGCCTCGCTAAAAGAAAAGGGGGCGTCGCTGTTTTTCCTAATCAGCTTAAAAAAACGTTAAGCGAGCCTCGCTAAAACAAAAGGGGGCGTCGCTGTTTTTCCAAATCAGCTTACATAAACGTTAAGCGAGCCTCGCTAAAAGAAAAGGGGGCATCGCTGTTTTTCCTAATCAGCTTACATAAACGTTAAGCGAGCCTCACTAAAATAAAGGGGAGCGTCAACGTTTTCCAAAGCACGTTAGTTGTGCAATAACGCAAGCTCCGCCATAGATTGAGCGAACGAAAAAAGTCATTTTCCTTATCAGTTCCCAAAAAATGGTACAAAAGGCCAACAATCTATCTTACAATTTTCCCGTGTAAGTACAAAACACCACAGTATAGTAAACTTAATTTAAAAAGTACAAAGTCATAAAGAATCTTCGTCGTTTTCAATCAACATTACATCTTCACAACCCTCGTAACCCTCTTCAAACCCTAGCTCCACCGGAACAATAGGTCCCCACAACAAAGGAGCCGCGGGCACAAGTGGCAGTTCACCGGGCAACACCCTCGCCCTATACATATACCTTCGATCTACATCATTAATCTCTGAAGGCTCCTCCTTCGGAATTACAATACAACCGTCTGAACCTACATCAAGATTGCTATGCCCAAACAAATAGTCCAAGGCCGTTCTCTCATCGATGTCATCATCAACAACGGATTGCGAAGAAGAAGATGAAGAGCCAAACAAAAAGCGCGTAGCTTGACGGTCCGTATAATCCGTGTCACACCAAAATTGGCTCGATCGGCTGTTCTTCAAATCATACCTCCGCAACTTTGACCACCAAAAAGGTTCGAAAGATAGCGAGGGGTGTTTGAACTTCGCCCGAGCCCACGATTCACCAGACATAAAAGTATCTTGATAATTTAACGTGAGAGGTGTCACGTCAAACACCTCAAGCACGGTTCCATCAGGAACCTGCATTGGCAAAACAGTCAAACAAAATCTCAGTGTTTTACACCAACACCTCCCACACCTAGAATTTTACAAAATTACAACTTCTTGAAAATCACCCCTGCACCTCACACCTGCTCGGCATCCTCTTGCTCCTCCGCCTCAACCTCGACTGTTGCGGCACGTTCAGTTTCGCCAGTCGCAGCAGCCCCCGCCGCTGCTTGGTCTGCAGCAGTTGCCTCGACCTCAGTTTTTTCTTCAACAGTAGAAACCACAGTAGCAGCAGCCTCTTCGGCCGAGGGAGCCTCTTCTACCGGAGGAGCATCCGCAGAACCGTGCGCAGGTGCGGCTTTGGAGCAACCAACAGCATCGTCAGTCGCAGACGGCGAAGGCATCACGTCCCTCCGAACCTACAAGAAAAAACGGGGAGGGGGACACATAGATGAATGCCAACACTTCTTACATAAATAAACTCAAAAAACCAACTTCACACCAATACCATAAACCTGACGTGTAGCTTCGGCAGCCTCTTCGAAGGCAAGAGCACGGCCCCCACCAGCAATCCAGAATTTGCGAAGCAAGCGCATCACACAATTCCGAACCTCCGCATCACCAACCTTCATATTACGCACCTCGTCAACCGTTGGAAAAACGTGGTTCGGCTTTCTAATCTTGCGAAGGTGCTCGCAGTCTGCTTGGCGGAGTGTACCGGCCATCACTAAAGCTCCCGCATAGCCCCCAAAATCAGCCGCGTTACCAACCAATGAGCTGAAAACATCAAGCTCGTTAGTCAGCCAACCTTCGAAGGCCTCAGCATTAGTGGCAGGTAGTGGCTCCCCAGCAGAGCCGCCGGCTTCAGTCAGACAGACATCAACCTTGTCCTTAATCTTTCCCATGCTCCTCTGCCATGCCTCTGATTGAGAAGCCACCTCCGACGTTAGTTCATCTATCCAACTCTTCGCAGATGCTAATTCCTTGTCCTTTTCATGGCAAGTTGACAAGAGTTCAGCGTTACTGTTCGCAACCTCTTGCACCTCCTCCCGGGATTTCTTAACTTTTTCCAAAGCAACTTTAAGCTCGATCTCTTTATTTTCCAAACTTCGCCGAAGGTCCTTATTATCTTTCTCAACCTCGGCTAGCCGGTCATTCAGATAGTTAAGATTGTAACTCGCTCTCCGGCGAGCCGAACGATTAAGGAGCATTAGCTCAGCCACCTTGACATCAATATCATCATGAAGGTCGTCCAAAGGTTGGTTGGCCAGTCGAAGCTCCGCTTCTGACACACAAATCCAACCAAACACCCGACCAAGGAAACGCCTTTCCTCCGGAGCACACTGCAAGTGGCACTCTCGAAGGTCCGGACTCGTGAAAAGCTCCGTCGCTGGATCTGAGACCCCAATCTTCTTAGCAAAATAAGGAAGGCTTGATCGACTGGCTTCGCCATACGGTCTCTTCCCAGGGTTTCTCTCTGATTCAAGGTCACCGGCCACCTCAAAGCCATCAACCCAGATATGCGACCTCGCGAACTCGGGAAATGACCCTCGAGCGGGACTCTCATGCTCGAGGTCCCGGAGAATCTCATCGATATTACGAGCAGCTGCAGCATCAGTGCTCGATGAGACAACCGCTTTCCCACGGTCATCACCAATCGACACCTCATCATCTGAGTCACCTTCGCCACTGGAAGTGTCGCTAACCTCATCAGTTGAATCATCTTCAGTGTCGGCCTCCTTTTCAACCTCTTTCTCTTCCTCTTTCTCATCATCATCGGAGGCACCTTCGTCGTCTGAAATCTGGATCAGAGCGCCAATCCCGCCGATGCGGGGTACCCGCCCTACGACCTTCGACAAACCTCGGCCACTCGACAACGAAACGATGGTCGAGGAAGAGGAGGTGCCGGCAGCGCCCGAACCCACAGCGACCTTCGTCGCAAGCGTTTTCACTCGGCCACCGGCGCTGCCGCGGCCTCGACCACGACCCCTCTTCGGCCGTGAGACAACCCCCTTCTCCTCCACGGCAACGCGTTTTCTCTTTTTTGGTGCATCCTCGCTCGAAGGTGCGGGCCAATCAGGATAAGAAATCCCAAACATATCGAAGAGCCTGTTTACTCGACCTCCGCTGCCCACCGAACTGTGGATAGCCTTGACCTCAAGCGTAGAAAGCTTACCAACGAGGTCTTCCGCTCTCTGCTGAACCCGCTTATAAATAGCTTCAACTCCATCTTCACGTTTGGGAAACTTCTTAAGGACAACCTCCCAAACCCGGTTCAACTCCAACTTGGGCTTCTTCAACCCTCTAACCTCGTACTTAGGGTCATCCTCAACAGAAAACCAAATTTGTTTCCAGCTAAGGGGCCACACTTTGGCATAGCAATACTCCTCGACCAAGTCGCGAGCACACTGAGAACGCGCAACAACTCTTAAACAGTCAACTGCGGCATGCGCCTCGGCACTCATCTTAGCCTCGGCACTCACATCACCAAGGGGCGGAAGCTCACCACAGAGCTCGGCTGCGCCATCAAGCTTGTAGTAGAACCAAAACTCTTGCCACCCACTGGTCCACTTGTTCTTCTGAGCTTGCACCGGCAACTCCGATCCAGCGCGATGGCAAAAGGTGTACACTGCAAACTGACCGAGACTGGTGTTACCTTCACCATCAACAATCTTGCGAGGCTGCATATGCACACGATGCGTTCGCACAAAACCCTCGACGTGAGGGAGAACGCCTTGGGAGCGGCACGCCCAGACATATACTGAAAGCTTCGTGAAGCACGATGGTGTGAGCTGATGAAACCTCAAATTGAACCTCTGCAAAACCGAAGTCACAAAAGAAGTAACCGGAAAACGCAAACCAGCCGAAAAGAACTCCTCAAACACAACAACCTCATCAGCATCCGGCTTCGGAACGGTCTCTCCAGCACTAGTCCTCGCCTTTCCATCCTCAATCCAGCCTCGCTTCACATAAGACGCTAGTTCAGAACTGCAAACCCGGCTAAGTCCGAACTCAAAAGTCACTCCATCATCCGCAGCACTCGGAGAAGCAACATGAACAGTCTGCTTCAACCTAGCCATCTCTTTAGCTGACTCAAACTTCGAACAACAAGCGACTCACTCAACCTTCGCAAACAAACTAAAACAAACCCTCGCTACAAGCAAATCCCAGCAGCAGGTTGGCTATAGCAAAAGAATAGCACAGATTCAAAGCGTCCACCAACCCCACATATTTATAGGCCAAGGCACGAACTATCCAGCCCGAGAAAATCGGCACGGATCCCAAAAACCACGGCACAAAAAACGAAATGGACCTCAAACACCGCAAACAAAAAGCCAATGACCCAGCCCACAAGCAGCCGCGGGCGTCGCTGCCGAGGGACACTGTTCATTTCCAAACAAAGGCGCTGCTTGGGCCTAAAGATCGATCGTTTTTAGATCCAAGCCATCGAGGGGCTACTGTTGGGGGAAGGAACCCTCGGCAGCGACGTCACGCAGGCTGAGTCTGGAATCAACCCTCGCAGTAGCCTGCATTCCAACGAGAAAACCCTCGATACTCGGTAAACCCCTCGGGTCATTTTCCTAACCCTCGGATGCTGTTTCGACCTTCGGGTTATCTTACGGTTCTTGCAGGAAAGAAGCGTGGAGAAAACAAGGAACGACCCTCGCGCCTGTTGTGCACCTTCGCAAGGAGGGCTGAGCTCAGCGGATGGCAAGCGAACGCGGGCCTCGCAACTGACGAAGCTGAGAGGTTAACCTTCGCGTTCCTGCGAAGGTGTGCGCAAGCCAGGTGGCGGCGGACGGGTAGAGAGTGAGCTAGGGTTTCCACTCTGCCCGTGTTAGTACGATTTTGCCCTTCCGTCATGCGATGTGGGGAATCTTTCTTGTACCCTAATTTAATTTGGCTAGTGTCCCTTGGTATTCCCTATAAATACCATGAGATGAACAGTGTAATGACATGACTTCAGGGGAATAGAAAAATATCTCCATTGCTTACTTTTCAGTACCCTCGCTTGCGTTTACGACAGTTGGTTGCCCTCGCTTCTCCCCTGCGCTAAAGCGGAGGTAGGGCAGGTGTGATTCCAACAAGAGCTTCTCTCAAATGCTCTCGGCAAAGTTTTGTCCAAAAAAATTTATTAATTAGTAAATAGCTCAGGAAAATTACGAAGTTTTGCCGTGTTACAATTTATACTTTCTAATGACTATGGAAAAAATTTGGAAGTCCAAAACCTAATTCGAACGTGGTATTGTTTTGGAATCCTAATAGATTATCGGGCTCTCATCCTGAGAGTCCAAACATCCCCATATTCGCGCCAGGATCATGCACAAATATGTACAGGATCAACAGAAATGATATATAGATTTAAAGATAAATACCGAACTTTATTAATGTAGCGAATAAAAGGGTTCATACAAAAGGGGTCTGGGGTTCACACCTAGGTAGGTGATATATTACAACAGGGTCAAGGCTTTTATTTATATCACATGACCAAAGCACACTACAGAGGTGGTTGCGTAACATGGTGCGGAAGCTACTAAGGCGGTAGTCGATGCGTAGCAGCGTCTATCCTCACAGGCAAGCTAGAGCATAGGCGAAGACCCTATCCTAACGATTTCTCCATGATCGCAGTTGTTGTCACTGGTCCTCCTGGAAATCCTCCTCGTTGTAGGTGGGTTCTCCTTCGTCTTCATAATCTGTGAGTCAACAACAGGTGAGTACATAGAGTACTCAGCAAGTCCTAGAACGATAGCAAAATTAAAAGAGAGGTTGGGCCCTAGGAGAGTGTCATCCTTCTCACTAGTTCTCGGTTAGTTTAGAAACAAAGGAAAAATTATCACAAGTTCATGGTTGTGCCAGTGCAAAGATTGTTATTAACCTAACCATAGGTGACCTCATCTCGGCGATTGCCCATAATCAAGGACGTGGCTATTCGAATAGAATTCAGGTAATTCTACTGCAGCAGATGTCCAATTTCCCCCACACGATGGAGTGAACTCGACCATGATCAGTGGTCTCGTCTACTCCAACAAAACTTATACCCGAGAGGACGCATCCATAAGGTTCATGTAACCCTCACCACAGTTTACACAGGGGCCGGAAAACAGACCATGCATGGTCTAACTGGCCAAAACAATATCATAAAAGAGAGGGGCTTGTACACAGCCCAACAGGAATTTAACGTGGAAGATCACTTAGGAACCACGCCGACCGGGCCACGAGAGATCACTTAGCAGTCGTGCCTTTTCCTGTCAAACCGTTGTCTCCGGACCTCCAGGTAGGTGTTACACTTATGCCTATCGGGGTGTGAAACTAGGCCTACCCATATAGGCGTGTGGCTGGACGTGTTTCTGACCAAGTTTGGTGGCCTATGAAACTACTCAGTATGGGAAACATGTGTCTCCTAGGTAGAGTCCCTCAGCAGGCGAGTCTACCCTAAGATGTTATATCCGCATATAAACATCCCCCACTTGTTCCCATCAATTCGAGTTTGCCTTAAGCACATGAACATATCACAGTTGCCCATTATTCAATCAAATTTACCATATGACATTCAAATCATATAATCATCCGTGAGTGATTAATTAGAGTAGATAAGAGTGGGGTTAGGACTTGCCTTCGTTGCAGCTTACAGTTCCCGATTCCTGGTAATCCGGGTCGTGATCCGACGGAAACGATAAGCACAAACAAGAAACAAACATCACAAGCAAACATATGTTGAGCAAAAGGGTTACTCTCAGGTTGGTTACTTTTATATTATTTTTATAGAATTTTTAGAAGTGGTTTCATAATTTTTGGAGTTAAAACATGAAAGATATGATTTTTATAAGTTTAAACATATAGGTTGGAAATTAATAACTATTTTCTTTAACCATTTATTAAAACTAATTATTGGGTAAAATTATTGAGTGTATGTAGTATTTTTTAGGAATTTTTCCGGAATTTTTCTCTAAAGGGAAATATGATTTCTAGCATCTTGTGTACACTAGGTGGGTGCACCTAGCGTTTTCCAGCGTGACTGTGAGGAAGGGTTCCACGGTCTACGGCACTGTGACGTGGACGCGTACCCCGCTCTCATCGGCTCTCGTGAACCGAGCGCATTGAAGGACCGAGAATGCACAAGCAAGGCGACCAGAGGGGGGGTGAATGGGAGCCAATCAAATTCTTCTCAAAAACTTTGGCCAAATGTCCCAAAATCAACCCCGAGAAACGGCGACCGAAACCGTGATGCTCACGACCCTTGGAAGAGGGTGGATGATACCTAAGATCACAGCGGAGCACCACCAAGAAGAAGCAAACCAAACTTCAAAAGTTCTGGCTCGAACACAACCCAAAAACCAAGTCCCAGACGTAGATAGACGGCTACGTCGAGAAACTCCTAAATACCTATGCTAACAAGTAGCAAAGATACCTAGAGAGGTTCCTTGGTCAACTCTAGGGCCAAACGAGAAGTCCGGAAACCAAGCGAGCAAGCCGGGAGAGCAAACGCACAAAACCGGAAGCTTCAGGCAAGTCCCGGACTGTCCGGCACTACGGTCGCGGACTGTCTGCCCAGTGGCGGACTGTCCGGGCTCAGGTCGCGGACTGTCCGCCGGCCAAACGAGCAAAACCACAGTGCTGCTGCAAGTCCACTGGACGTTCCCGGACTGTCCGCGAGATCCAACGGCGGACTGTCCGCTGGTGAAAACCCCAAAAACGCAAACTTGCTGAAGTCTGCTGGACAAGTCCCGGACTGTCCGCGGACCACAACGGCGGACTGTCCGCCGGTCACGTGAACAGTCCCCGGCCGAAGAACACAGCCACTGGTCAGGCTGATCCCCGACGCCCGGACTGTCCGCCGGTCAAACCGCGGACTGTCCGCGGGTGTCCAGAGAAGGCGATTTTGATCGCCCTTCTCTCAAATCTCTCCGAATCCAATCCAAATCAAAATCCCAAGTTCCCAAACTTGGAGAAGATGATCATGGGGTAGTTAGGAGACTATCCCCAAGAAATCATCTGCTCAAATCGATCCAATCAACGGGAAATCAAAAGGGAAGGTGGATGAACGGAAAAAGCGCCACGAAAACGAAATCAACCCGATCTACTTGTTCGTAAGGAGTTAGATAAATTCCTTCGGTGGAAATGATCTCCTTTCAAATACAAACAAGTTGATTCAAACCGATTTCGCAAAGACGCACCGGAGAGGGAGATCGAGTGATGGGAAAATCGCGGAGAAACGAAGAACGCGAAGAACACAACGAACTCGAATCAAAACGCGAATCGACACATCGATCTTGCAGCGCAAAGGTGAGGATACGGCCTCACTTCCTCAAATCAACAGTACACAGAGGCAAGTCTCTCTGCGGATCTCAGCTAGCTACAGCAGGGGATGGGAGAGCAGGAAATCCTAAGTCGTAAGAGCAAATGACTGAGATGGCTAAAACTGAGATAAGGGGAGGAGGGTGTCTCCCCGACTACTTATCCTAATTCTAGTCTAAGTACAATTCCTACTCTACCCCTCTCTATTCTAATTACAGAGCGAACCAGCTAAACCCTAAGGTTATTCTGGACCAACTCGGTGGTAGGTGTATCCGACGGCCACGCCCACACAACTCGTCCGTGTTGCCTCCACGCAACCTTCCGATTGCCACCACGTGCCGCCCTCGCTCTGCACCCCCGGTTTTGTGGCCCAAACTGGAAAACCAGCCTTTTCCAGCTATCCCCCGGTTTTGAGGCCCAAACCGGGAAACCAACCTCCAAGTCCAACGCCTGAGTTTTGTGGCCCAAACTCAGAAACCCGCAGCGCCCAGGTTTTGAGGCCCAAACCTGGAAACCGTCCTCAGCCCGAGTTTTGTGGCCAAACTCGGAAACCCTTAGCACCCAGGTTTTGAGGCCCAAACCTGGAAACCGTCCATCTGATGGTTTTTCCCTGGCTCTACCACCAAACCGAAGCTGTAGAGGGGATGCACCGCCCGTGCACCCCGTCCACTGACACGTGTCCCTAGGTCCTCGACCCGAGCAACACCGTGCCCCGCAAGTCTTCACTTGTCGCTGTCCCAGGCTGCCAGCCACCACAGCTGATCCTCAGGCACTCGGGTCCCTCAGTCCAAGCCTCACGTCCGCCCTTCACCGCTCGGTTCATCGGCATGGCACGTCCGCCGCACGGCACGCCCATCCTTCACCGCACCCGGTCCGTCGGCACGACCCGTCTCAACTCGACCTTCACCTTGCCCTCGATCACTGTCTCCGTGCTCGGCACCTGCACAACACAAGCCAAAGACCCTGCGATCAAACCCGTTGACAATCACTCATCACTCAGAGACTCGGCATACACCCATGTATCCGCAATCTCCCCCTTGATGAGTGCATTGTCAACTACTCACACAAATCATAATGAAAAGAAGAAGAAAGAAGGAAGAAGAAGAGAGAACTCGACCAAATGACCCAAAAGCCAAGCAAAGCCGAAGAAGGTCAAGTGGAAAGAGCAAAAGAACTTGGTCCCCAAAGACATGGGCAACGGCTCGACGCAACCAAGCAAAGCAAAGCTAGCCCTCAAGAAGAGGTAGAATAGGCTCAACACCGCTAGCAGGTACCAATTGGAAACTCCAGAGAAAAGAGCTCAAAACCAATTGAAGCCGAATGAAAATCGAAGCAAAATGCTAGTCCCTCAAGATAGAGGCACAGAGGCTCAACACAACTAGCACAGAAAGCTCAAAACAAATGCCTTTCGGCCAATCATGCTCCGAACCAATTGGAATGACTCCAAACCAAAAGAGAACCAATCGATCGAAAAACCCTGAAAAAGTTTGCTAGTCCCTCAAGATAGAGGCAAAGGCTCAACACAACTAGCAAACTCCCCCTCGACAAGTGCAAGCAACTAGGAAAACTCCCCTTAGTTGAACATCCAGGAGTATATGATTTGCAAAAACTCTCCCCCTTAGTTGAAAATGCACTTATCAAGAAAGGCATCAAGGCAAGAAACTCCTCCTTCCAACATGCATATGAAGTCAGAAATGCAAGTTAGTAGCTTCAGGCATATATTCACAAGAGTGCAAAGATGCTCTAAATAGTAGAACTCCAATGACTCAACTAGGCACTCAAATAGCAAAGGCTCAAACTGATCACACATACGAAATATGAACATATGAGCATGTGAGCAGTTTTTAGCCAAAAAGGGAGTCACCATCAAAATAGCACTACACATGTATAGACAGGAATCCAAACGAGTGCTAAACATATATACAAGGTGAACTACCCCTAGCAAAGTTCAATCATCATGCATAGGAATGAAGCATATACTTGTGATTTCAAATTAATATCGGAGTTGCAGCGGTGAAATTACACAAGTTGAATTATTAGCATGTGATTGCGAGAGGTTGAAAGCTTGTCATTGCCTAACTTTTCAACCGAGCGAAGCCTATGCCGAAGCAATCAGAAGCTTAAAGCTACGGTTTCGGTCATACACTACACGGCTCAAGTTTAACTCAAAGTGCAATGAGAAACTGTCTCGATACCGTGATGTGTTGACAAGCAATCCCATCTCGATCTTTTCAATTCACTAAAACTTGGTTCAAAATTTTAAACATGATATGAACATACCAAGCAAGTGAATGACTCAGAACTAGAGACATAGCAACCTAGCATATATGAAAAGCATGAATGGACTCAACACATCCTACACATGCTAGTTGCATATCTCAATGGTGAACATTTTCAGATTTTAAGTTATTAAGCAAATTCACCATTTCAAAAATAGCTCAGCTCACAACATGTACTAGTGATCAGAAAGAGCATAAGCTACAACCATCAACATAAGCATCGGAGCATACTACATAGAGCATAGTTACATTCTAGTGATTATAGACATGAAGCTCAGAATGTAAATGCGTATGCTAAAAAGCAAGAGAAAAGAAGGATAAACGAAAGAAAGTCAGTCTACTATACAAGATCCAAAATGTTTCCCCCATCTAAAAGGGGAAACACACACCAAGCTCACCCCTCAACCGGTTAAAGGTTGATTCGTCTAAAGGCTTGGTGAAAATATCAGCCAGTTGACACTTTGGGCTGTCTACCAAAACGCAACTCATAAGAAGTCTTTTTCAAGAACGCTCTTAGAAAAATGCGATTGGAAATATAGCACGCAGTGTTCATAGCTTCGGCCCAATAACGCCTAGGAGTCCTATGCTCATCGAGCATCGTCCTGGCCATCTCAACAAGGGTCCGATTCTTTCTCTCTACAACACCATTTTGAGGCGGTGTGTAAGGGGAAGAAAACTGGTGCTCCAAACCCAAAGAGTTACAAAACTTCTCAAAATCCGAATTCTTGAATTCGGAACCATTATCACTCCTAATTGCTCGCATCGAGTTCAAAAGGAACTCGTTCTGAAGACGCAAAATCAGATTGCGAACAAAGGAGAAAGTCTCGGTCTTCTCAGCTAAAAAGAAGACCCACGAATATCTCGAAAAGTCATCAACAACAACAAGCACATACCACTTCCCCCCAACCGAGCTCACCCGAGCCGGACCAACAAGGTCCATGTGCAAAAGCTCTCCAGGGCGCTTGGTCATGACCTGAGTCACTGGATGGTGGGGAGCAGCAACCATCTTCCCGTGTCTACACGAGTGGCAAACAAGATCCTTCTCCATATGCAACTTGGGCAATCCTCGGATTAGGCCAAGTGAACTAAGCCTTGCAAGCAAGTCGAAGCTCAAATGTCCAAGTCTCCTATGCCACTTCCAAAGATCGGAGGAGGAAGGTCCAGCCACAAGACAACGAGAAGTGCCAAAAGACTCCGAGAAATTCGCACGAAAGACTTTTCCAAAGGGCGAAATCAAACACACAAGATTGCCCTGAGGATCCAAAATACGACTGAGATTCGGTTTAAAACGAATCTCATAGTCGTCGTCAAAAAGTTGCGAAACAGAAAGAAGGTTAAAATGCAAGTTAGAAACAAGAGCAACATCGCACAACACAAAGTGCTCATTAACTCGCACCGACCCGCGAGACAATACCTTACCTTTGCTATTGTCGCCGAAGGTTATGTACTCCTTTCCGCTGACAGGACTAAGGCTGGAGAACCACTTGGCGTTTCCGGTCATGTGTCTCGAGCAACCGGAATCCACCAACCAAATGTCCTCCAACCATTTTACCTACATCAATAAAAAGACATAGAGTGAGCATACGGTCCAACACTGGGGTTAGTGAAGTAGGAAGAATACTAGTGTTGGGCCGGCTGCTCAAAAGAACGGTTAGCAGAAAAACCATTCCTAGCACGTCTACGAGAGGAGCGATCACCACGTAGGGGAAAACGTGGTCCGCTAGGGAAGAAGCGCTCACCGCGATACTCCAAACGCGGTGGGGGAAAGCACTCAACAAAGCCTCCGCCACGGGGTCCGTAGCCTGCAAAAGCAGGACCCCGTCGGGCACGCTCTCTACGAGGCCTAGGCCTAGCAACTTGAGGCACTGCGCCTCTAGGCCTAGCATCTCTCCTCGGAGCTCTCTGCTGCCTAGGCCTGGGGACTTGAGGTTCTGGACCTCTGGGCCTAGCAGCTCTCCTCTGGACGTTCGGCACATGCACACCATGGAAAGGGTGGTACATGTCCAGGTTGTCCATCTCCCGAGCACGGCGCGCCTCTCTCTTGCGCCGAAAACAGAACTCGCTCAAGTGTCCATCTCTCCCATAGAAATCACAATGATACCTCACCGCACGCAAAGGGGGTTGTTGGTACTCATGGCTGTGGGTGTGGATCACTTTGCCCTTCTGTGGCAAGCACTCCTCCTGAATGGGTGGCATTGTGTCAAGCTTGTTTTTGAGGTGGTTTGGCTTGGGTGCCCACACTTGGTTCTTGGGCGGAGCTCTCGGGGGTTCCTCAAACACCCCATCCTTGGTGGTAGGCTTAGGTGGCTCCTTGGGTGGAAGCTTGGTAAGTTTGGGAGTAGTGGTGGAGTTGGGCTTCTCACTCGGGTTCAGACCACTCGACTCTCCAATCTTCCCAAAAGCAGAAAGATCAACACCCGGAGCAAAACCTACACCAGGACCTCCAGCAGCTCGCTTGAATTGGGAGATCATCATCCCGAGCTGCGGCTCACCACAAGAGACCCATGACAAGATGGTCCGAAGGTATGTGTTTTCTTCCTCGGTTTGCATCTTGTCATGCTTCACATTGGCAATCTCCATCTCCAAACCCTCGCACAAAGCGCACCTAGTCACACAAGTGCTACCCGAGCTGGCCTTCTCAAGAGACTCAATCTTGGCATTCTTCTCTGCCAACTCGGTTTGCAAGCCAGGACAGGTCTTGCAAGCACCTAGCAAAGAGGGTCTGGCCCTTAGCTCATCCAGCTCTCCAACCAACGCAGCATACTTTCCTCTCAAAGTGAGAAGATCAGTCATGTGCGTGGTGCACGACTCACACTCAACCTCCTCCGACACGACCACGGTGGACTTGGCAAACTCAAGCTCTCTCACCGTGTCCTCCCACTTCTGCCTAAACTCCTTGCGCTCTCTAGCGGCACGCCTAAGCAACTTGTCCTGACTAAGGAGCGCGGCAGTAAGCTTCTCAACCTCGGCAGAGAGATCGTCGTAGGTGAGGGATACCTGGGAGGTGTCGTCGTCGTCGTCATTCCGAGGGGTGTGCTCCAGCTCGCCTCCGACCTCATCACCAAGCGCCATGGTGCAGAAGCCGTCGTCATCGGCGAAGAAGCAGAGACCGTTCAGCTTGTCCTCGATCCACTTCTTCTTTTCGGACTCGTCATCGCTTGAGCAAGCGGAGTCGTCATCCGAGCCGTCGACGTCGCTGAGCGTGGCGAAGAATGCACACTGCTCAGCCTGGGCCTTCTCCAAGTACTTCTTCTTGATGTACTCTTTGTTGAAGCCGCCCTTCTTCTTGTGCCTTGGGGGGACGTGCTTCTCCTTGTGCCTGAAGTCGTACTTGTGCCCATGCTCGCCCTTCCCCGAATGCTTGTTCTTCTTGGGGCAGTTGGCGATGAAGTGGTCGGGATCGCCGCACTCATAGCAGCCCGAGCGTCCTCCTCCGCGGCGACGGTTCATGTGGTTGTTGTGGAACCGCGTGAACCGGTTGGCAAGCAAAGCCAACTCCTCGTCTCCCAAAGACTCCAGCTGGTCCTCTGTGACAGAAAAGAGTGAAGAGAGTGCAAAGCCAGCAGAGGGGTTAGCAGAAGAGCCAGAAACCAAAGCCATAGTCGGGCCAGAAGGATTCGCATAAGAAGCCCTCGACATGGCGTCAATCTCACTGGACTTGAGCTTACTGAAGAGCTCGTCACACGTGAGGGTCTCATAGTTCGGCGATTCGATGATCGCCTGAACTTTGGAATCCCACACCGACCGATCAAGAGTATGCAAAAGCTTCAAAGCTCTCTCATGATCGTCGAAAGGCAACTGCTCCTTGTTAGCCCTCATCCTGTTGACAATCACCTGAAAGCGAGCGAATAAACTTTCTATGCTCTCGCCAGGCTGATGTCGAAAGTTCTCATACTCTCTCTTGAACGACTCGTAGAGTCGGGTTTTGACTTGAGAGGTGCCCTCATGAAAGCGCATGAGGGTGGCCCAAATCTCCCGAGCCGTAGAGAGGTGAGAAATGCGATCAAACTCACCCATGCTCAAACAGGAGAACAAGGCGTTACGTGCCCGGCTATTGGCCTCGTGCTCATCGATCTGGAGCTGAGTGACACGAGCAGCCAAGACAACGTAATCGTCCCTGTTGCAAATCTCCCAAATAGACGAGCCCATGCTCTGAAGATAGGCCGACATGCGTATCTTCCAATATGCATAGTTCGTCCCATCAAAGAACGGCGGTTTGCCCACGCCGCGATCCATGTCGCCTTCCGTAGATCTGGAACCGGCTAAGGTGGAAGATCCTTAACCCGCTCTGATACCAATTGAAGGACCGAGAATGCACAAGCAAGGCGACCAGAGGGGGGGTGAATGGGAGCCAATCAAATTCTTCTCAGAAACTTTGGCCAAATGTCCCAAAATCAACCCTGAGAAACGGCGACCGAAACCGTGATGCTCACGACCCTTGGAAGAGGGTGGATGATCCCTAAGATCACAGCGGAGCACCACCAAGAAGAAGCAAACCAAACTTCAAAAGTTCCGGCTCGAACACAACCCAAAAACCAAGTCCCGGACGTAGATAGACGGCTACGTCGAGAAACTCCTAAATACCTATGCTAACAAGTAGCAAAGATACCTAGAGAGGTTCCTTGGTCAACTCTAGGGCCAAACGAGAAGTCCGGAAACCAAGCGAGCAAGCCGGGAGAGCAAACGCACAAAACCGGAAGCTTCAGGCAAGTCCTGGACTGTCCGGCACTACGGTCGCGGACTGTCTGCCCAGTGGCGGACTGTCCGGGCTCAGGTCGCGGACTATCCGCCGGCCAAACGAGGAAAACCACAGTGCTGCTGCAAGTCCACTGGACGTTCCCGAACTGTCCGCGAGATCCAACGGCGGACTGTCCGCCGGTGAAAAACCCAAAAACGCAAACTTGCTGAAGTCTGCTGGACAAGTCCCGGACTGTCCGCGGACCACAACGGCGGACTGTCCGCCGGTCACGTGAACAGTCCCCGGCTGAAGAACACAGCCACTGGTCAGGCTGATCCCCGACGCCCAGACTGTCCGCCGGTCAAACCGCGGACTGTCCGCGGGTGTCCAGAGAAGGCGATTTTGATCGCCCTTCTCTCAAATCTCTCTGAATCCAATCCAAATCAAAATCCCAAGTTCCCAAACTTGGAGAAGATGATCACGGGGTAGTTAGGAGACTATCCCCAAGAAATCATCCGCTCAAATCGATCCAATCAACGGGAAATCAAAAGGGAAGGTGGATGAACACAAAAAGCGCCACGAAAACGAAATCAACCCGATCTACTTGTTCGTAAGGAGTTAGATAAATTCCTTCGGTGGAAATGATCTCCTTTCAAATACTAACAAGTTGATTCAAACGGATTTTGCAAAGACGCACCGGAGAGGGAGATCGAGTGACGGGAAAATCACGGAGAAACGAAGAACGCGAAGAACACAACGAACTCGAATCAAAACGCGAATCGACACATCGATCTTGCAACGCAAAGGTGAGGATACGGCCTCACTTCCTCAAATCAACAGTACACAGAGGCAAGTCTCTCTGCGGATCTCAGCTAGCTACAGCAGGGGATGAGAGAGCAGGAAACCCTAAGTCGTAAGAGCAAATGACTGAGATGGCTAAAACTGAGATAAGGGGAGGAGGGTGTCTCGCCGACTACTTATCCTAATTCTAGTCTAAGTACAATTCCTACTCTACCCCTCTCTATTCTAATTACAGAGCGAACCAGCTAAACCCTAAGGTTATTCTGGACCAACTCGGTGGTAGGTGTATCCGACGGCCACGCCCGCACAACTCGTCCGCGTTGCCTCCACGCAACCTTCCGATTGCCGCCACGTGCCGCCCTCGCTCTGCACCCCCGGTTTTGTGGCCCAAACCGGAAAACCAGCCTTTTCCAGCTATCCCTCGGTTTTGAGGCCCAAACCGGGAAACCAACCTCCAAGTCCAACGCCTGAGTTTTGTGGCCCAAACTCAGAAACCCGCAGCGCCCAGGTTTTGAGGCCCAAACCTGGAAACCGTCCTCAGCCCGAGTTTTGTGGCCAAACTCGGAAACCCTCAGCACCCAGGTTTTGAGGCCCAAACCTGGAAACCATCCATCTGATGGTTTTTCCCTGGCTCTACCACCAAACCGAAGCTGTAGAGGGGATGCACCGCCCGTGCACCCCGTCCACTGACACGTGTCCCCAGGTCCTCGACCCGAGCAACACCGTGCCCCGCAAGTCTTCACTTGTCGCTGTCCCAGGCTGCCAGCCACCACAGCTGATCCTCAGTCACTCTGGTCCCTCAGTCCAAGCCTCACGTCCGCCCTTCACCGCTCGGTTCATCGGCATGGCACGTCCGCCGCACGGCACGCCCATCCTTCACCGCACCCGGTCCTTCGGCACGACCCGTCTCAACTCGACCTTCACCTTGCCCTCGATCACTGTCTCCGTGCTCGGCACCTGCACAACACAAGCCAAAGACCCTGTGATCAAACACGTTGACAATCACTCATCACTCAGAGACTCGGCATACACCCATGTATCCGCACGCATGGAGGAAGGGAGGGAGTGAGTGTCTGGCCGGCAGTCGCTGACGCGTGGGTCCTGTGTGTCGGCCTCTCGTGGGCCCTCCAAGGTGATGGACAGAAGGGAACGACGTTGTGTGGGTCCCATCTGCCAGTCACTGGAAGATGACGGCGTCAGGTGGGCGTCGCCGTCAGGCTCGTCGGGAAGCAGAGGAAGGTTTCTGATCTCGCCGGAGATGGTTCTGTCGGCGTTGTGGCTCCTTCTCGGCCTCGTTCAGTGAACGTAGGGTGTTCTCCTAGCACTTCCGCGCTCCCCTGTCCTTCAGAGAGGAGAAATGGGGCATCGCATGGGTCTCGGCGGCTCGCCGGAGTTCCTTGAGGTGGTGCTGGCCTGCTCTCACTCGGAACCTGGCTAATAGCCTGTGTTGGTGATTGCTTGAGGCCTGGTGGTATTCGCAAGGGACGTTAGGGTGCTCCCGTGCCCTTTTCTAGCTCTAGTCGGAGCTCGCTGCGAGCAATGGCGATTCGGCGGTGGCGCTCATGGTGGCCGGTTGCTCCGGGCTAGTAGAGGTAGGGTTAGGAAGGGGAAAAGGAAGGTGATGGATCGGTGAAGCTTACCCTCACTCCAATTTGGCCGAGGTGGTCTCCAACAGCTCTTATTTTGCCTTGGTTCCCCGGCCACGGCGAGGCGGCTCCGATTTGGGGGAAATTGAGAGCCAGAGGAGAGGGAGGCGGTAGGGATGGAATTGGAGTGGCGATGCAGTAGGGGAGTTTACTACCGAGCTCGTGGTGGTGCCAATTGGATGCGAGGTGCCTTATCTAGGCCGGCAATGGCGGTGGCGGCTGGAAGGTTGGCGCCGAGATATTTTCTCCGCGTGTTCTCGAGCTCTCGAGGTCCTCTGGTCGTCGTACCCTGCCCTCTGTCGTCCGCTGCGTCGAGCTAGGTCGATTTGCTGTTGGTTCATGTCACCAGTAAGGCGGTTCTTCGTCTGTGCTCGTCACTACATTAATGGTGGCGGCGTCCTCACCGTGGAGCTCCATGCTTCCTCCTCTTCTCTCTCTCTACCCTGGTGTGGTCACCTCCACGTAACAGGAAGGCGGTGCCGAGGTGGATGGGACTTCTCATCGAAGGCTCGTGATGGTCTCCTTCCACAGCGTCGGTGGGGTCCGCAGCGGGGCCGCTTCCTGCTCTGCGCGTCGCACTGGGGAAGAGGGAGCTGACGCTGGAGTCCCACCATCAGCGAGTAAGGGAGAGGGGAGCAGAGCTGGTCAGACGGGGCGTGTGCGCTCGCGGTGGCCTGGGCCATGGCCCGCGCGGGGTGAGGTGGGACAAGGAGGCGCGCTGGGCTTGGGCTCCGGCTCTGGCCCAGTCGGGAGAGGGGGAGGGTGAACGCAAGCAGGCCGAAAGAGTGAAGAAAGGGGTTGAGGCCTGTTGCTAGTTTTCCCTTTTTCCTTTTCTATTTCCTTTCCTTTTTTCCCCTTTGATTCAAATTCCTTTTAGGTTTTGAATTTAAACTGAGTTTTTCAAAAGTTTCCAACTGAGTATTTCCATATTGCTCAACACATGCCACACAACCAAACAAGAAAAGATTTTGTTGTCCTATTTATTCTAATTATGTTTCCTATAAATTAAACTAGGTCAACTTTTAATTTGGTTCAAATTTTTAGTGATTTTCAAAACTTGGAAAATTAGTGGTGTCACATAGATGCTTCTCAACTCTATGAAACTTATTGGAAGATGTCTCGAATTGTAAGTATCATATGCAATCACTTGTGCGAAACCATTTTCAATTTTTTACCACAGCCTTCAAGTGTGGTACCTTGACTTCATGGCAAATATCATAATTTTCTGACTTGGTTTCATTTTTTTAAGACTTTCTAAATCGTTCCGTGCGACAAGTTCGTGGTATTTGTTTCGTAAAATAGATTGTTCAAAAAAACGTAAATAAGAGCCCTATTTTGCGTGAATAATGGATAAATAACATGAATATCATTTCCTACTTAATTTTTTACCAAGTTTAAATCACTTGTTGTTCAAATTTTAAATTTTTCCCGTGATTAAGAAAACTCCTTAAAATGTAATTAATTAATTAGATATAGAAAATAATTTAAAAATACACAAAATTTCAATTTAGAGTAGAACATGTAGTATGTGTGTAGAGAAAAAAAGTTTAGACCATATGAAAGATAAAATAATTTAATTGGAGAGAGTTATGAGGAGAAAAATTTGTTCACATGAAATATAGAAAAGCCTTTGCCGAGAGCCCCTCCTCTCGGCAAAGAATTTTTTAAAAAAATCATCTGCGCTAAACGGGGGATATTTTTTTAAAAAAAAATATTTACCGAGAGCCCCGCTCAGCAAACATCTTTGCAGAGAGCCTCCGCTCGGCAAAATGGCTGTCTTTGCTGAGAGTTCCTTTTAGCTATCAACAAAATGTTGACTCCAGGAAAAAAAAAGAATTCGCCGCTCTCCGGAAAAGGCCTTTGCCGAGAGCTTCTCTCAAGTGCTCTCGCCAAAGTTTTGTGTAAAAAAATTATTAATTAGTAAATGGCTACGGAAAATTATGAAATTTTGCCGTGTTACAATTTATACTTTCTAATAACTATGGAAAATATTTGGAAGTCCAAAACCTAATTCAAACGTGGCATTGTTTTGAAATCTTAATGGATGCTTCTTAACTCTATGAAACTTATTCGAAGATGCCTCGAATTGTAAGTATCATATGGAACCACTTGTGCGAAACCATTTTCAATTTTTACCACAACCTCCAAGTGTGGTACCTTGTGATGAGGATATCGCCACGCTGGACACACCGACGTCATGGTCTTCCCCAAGTTGCAATCCGTCTCCAACTCTCAGCTACCACGTCACCCTCGGAATTCAGGAGCAGACCCGGGTAAAATCAACGCCCCAGACGCATACTGACTCTGTTTTCGACGAACTATATATGCTTGGAAAGATAATTTGATAAGCTAACCAATGGCTTTGGAATCATGTCAAAATACATCCGGAGTCAACGGAAATCGCCGAAACAAGTCAACGTCCAGAATCTGCTAGGGTGCTGCGACACCGTCTTTTGGTCTGATGGGCAGTGTATCGTCTTAGAGCCCATTAGGGGGCGCGTCCAGCAGGGGCGATGACCTAAACCGTATAATTAGCCGCCGTTGTCGTCGTTAGGTCTTGGGTTTTGTTTAGAGTTTAGTTTTCCATCGAGAAACTGAATCATTCATTGTAACTGTGGTGTCGAATCCTTTTACAGTGATTTAGGGCCCCCGTTCTTGATCTCCTCCACCGTGTCGATTAGTCCTTTGGAACCGAGTTCTCGAACCCTATATTGATTTTTCACATAATTCATATTTGCAATTTCAGATTGTGTGTTTTTACCTTCTTCCTTGTGTTCTTTCGATTCGCTTGCAGGATTAGCCTTCTTGGCGAGGTCAATCAAGTTGTGCTTGGTTGATAACTAACAGAGCAGTGGTGTAACGGTTGCAGGATTCGAATCATGTCTGATTTGAAGCCGGATCGCCAACGTCGAGTTCTCCACCAATCGAACTTATCGCTACCTCTCTCGGAAGATCGGGTCGTCCCTCATCACCTTGACTTCATGGCAAATATCATAATTTTTTGACTTTGTTTTATTTTTTAAGAATTTCTAAATCATTCGGTGTGACTGGTTCGTGGTATTTGTTTTGTACAATAGATTGTTCATAAAAACGTAAACTAGAGCCCTATTTTGCGTGAATAATGGATAAATAACATGAATATCATTTCCTACTTAATTTTTAACCAAGTTTAAATCACTCGTTGTTCAAATTTTAAATTTTTCCTCTGATTAAGAAAACTCTTTAAAATGTAATTAATTAATTAGATATAGCAAATAAATTTAAAAATACACAAAATTTCAATTTAGAGTAGAACATGTAGTATGTGTGTAGAGAACAAAGTTTAGACCATATGAAAGATAAAATAATTTAATTGGAGAGAGTTAGGAGAAGAAAATTTTGTTCACATGAAATATAGAAAAGTCTTTGCAGAGAGCCCTCCCTCTCGGCAAAGAATTTTTAAAAAAAACTATAGCTATGCTAAACGGTGGATATTGTTTTAAAAAAATATTTGCCTCGGCAAAAGCTTTGCTGAGAGCTCTAACGTGTTTAGGCTCTCGGCAAAGAGGTGAGCCTTTCAGTCACGTAAGTAACGGCGTCACCTTTTTGCCGAGAGGTTCAAATTTGCCGTCGGCTTTTCTTTGCCGAGAGGGCCTCTCGGCAAAGAAGACGTTTCGCTGAGAGTTTTTATTTGCTGAGAAGGAGGCCCACGGCAAAACTTTCTGTTGCCGATGGTCTTTCTTTGCCGAGAGGGGCTCTCGCCAAAGGTTTTCTTTGTCGAGAGCCCTTATATTTCCTCCGGCAAACCTGTCCGCTCTCGGCAAAGGGCCTTCGCCCTGTTTGGTCCCCTCAAAATTGCTAAAAAAATTCAGGAAAATAAAGAAAAAAAATTGTCGTGGTTTGTGCACGCTTTTCAGAGAACGTGCTATTTTTTTGTAAACTACATCTAACCTCCATTGAAAGTGTCAATTTTTGTGGTCGCATCTTTTGTGATCCTTATTCAGAGAAAAATATAAAAAAATAGTGAAAAAATAAAAAAGTTTGATTCCTACTAGTACCTTTTTGGAAAATCAAGGGAAAATTTAGGAAAATAGAAAAATCAGTGCTCTTTGCTTGTTCTGTGAGTTCTTTCCATCGTCTTTTGTTTCACCTTGTTGCGCTATGTCTACACACGTCTTAGCCAGCACCTGTGACTTGTACTTTGGATACTTATTGAACTTTGCTAATCTGCATTCGTTAATTGCTAATTCTCGCTATCATATTATGCCTACCCATAGCTCCACATATACTTCTGTCAGCACAGGTTTCTTTTACAATTGTTATCCACGCTCAACAACAGATTGCTTCATCACTTTGGTTTGCTCTTGTTAGGCATTGGTAAGAATACAGATAAGACAGTGGTAAGTTGCTTGTGATTTTGCATTCCACTTTCACCACCACCACTTGGTTCCTTTTATATAATAGGGATAATACTTTGTTGTTTTCTTTTTCTATCTTCTAACAATAGCAGAAATCCCGACAGACTTGAATGAGTGTGTGTCCAAGGGCGAGTTTACAACTTTCATGAATGAACAACACAACCTTATGACCGAGCTGACGCGCAACGTGAACAATATGATCAACCACATTGAACAGCTTGAGCAACGTCTTGAACCTCATCGTGACGACAAAGATGCAGATGATTTTGGTGATGAAGATGCGGATGCTGATGCTGGTCCCCGTCGCCGCCTCAACTTCAATCGTCGCGATATGGGAGGTAATAATCATAATAATGATCCTTTTGCTAAAATTAAATTTAGCCTACCTCCTTTTGCTGGTAATATGGATCCAGAGACATTTAGATTGGGAACTTGTTGTTCAACAAAAAATTGATTCTCATAATGTTCTTGCTGAGCATAGAGTTAGACTTGCTACTAGTGAGTTTACTAATTTTGCTTTGTTCTGATGGAGTCATCTTTGCAATGCTAATAATGCTGCTGATGTGCCTCAAACTTGGAATGCTTTAAAGCAACGCTTGAAATCTCATTTTGTTCCTCCTTATTACCAATGTGATTTGCTATTAAAACTACAAACTTTAAAACAAGGTGATAAAAGAACTGCTTATTGGTTTAGCATATTGTGGTATACATGAAGATGATAACGATGCTAGTGCTAGATTCTTTGGTGGTTTGAATCGTGATATCTAGGATATTCTTGATTATAAAGATTGGAACAGGTTCAACCAATTATATCATCTTGCTCTTAAAGTTGAAAGAGAAGTAGAGGGACGCAAACAACAACACTAGCCTTTCAGGTATAACAATGAGAGAACTTTTCAGCAACGTTCCGAGCCGGAGACGCCCAAGCTTCCTGTCACGCCCCAGCCATCGACACCGTCCGCTTCTTCCGGGGTTTGTCTAATGTGTAGTTTCCACAGCTAAAGAAAGGTGCCACTCCGGGTGTTTCTACTGGCTCTTCCTCATCTAGCTCTAAAATCATTTGCCACCGATGCAAAGGCATGTGATATGTCATGAAGGATTGCTCCAGCCGTCGCGCTTTCATTGCTACCGACGATGGATATGTAAGTGCTAGTGATGTTGAAGATGATTTAGCCCTTGTTGCTAACATTGATGTAGATTCCACCGAGGACGATCAAGACAAGGAGACCATCACCATTAACTCTGTGGTTGCTGCTGTGGACTACCCTAGTCTTCTTGTGCAGCGAGTGTTGAGTAGACGTGTGGGACATGATGAAGAAGAGATGAAGATCCAATGCCACAATTTGTTCCACATGTATCTCATTGTGCAGGGTTGTCGTGTTCTCACCATCATTGATAGCGGGAGTTGCAATAACTTGGTGAGTTCAGATTTGGTTGAGAAGCTTGGCTTGACCACACGACAACATTCGTATCCGTATAAACTTCAATGGTTCAATAATAATGGTATGACTAAGGTAACTAAATCAGCACGCATTAGCTTTTTCACAGGCTGCTGATTTTGATGTTGTCCCTATGCAAGCTTGTTCTATTTTGTTAAGTCGCCCATGGGAATTTGATAATGATGCTTTACACCATGGTAGAACTAATACATACACTATCATACATAAGGACAAAAAAATTACTTTGTTGCCTTTGTCTCCTACGGATATTATTAAACATGCTAAAGAGATTAAAAATAAAAATAAACCTCCAACAGACATTGCTAAAAATAATGAGATTAAGTTAAAAGGAGGTATTTTTCTAGCTACAACTGCTGAGTTATGTGATAATAATGATGCTCCTTTTTATACTATGTTTTATCGATATGTTAGTGTTGCTGCACATGATCTGATACCTTGTGTTTCACATTGTGCGGTCACTAACCTTTTGCAGGAGCTTAGAGATGACATGGAGTCGCGAACGACTCCAAATCTAGAAGGAGGGGATGATGAGGATATCGCCAAGATAGAGTCGAGGACGACTCCAATTCAAGAAGGGGAGGACGATGAGAACATCGCCACACTGGACACACCGACGTCATGGTCTTCCCCAAGTTGCAATCCGTCTCCAACTCAGCTACCACGTCACCCTCGGAATTCAGGAGCAGTCCTGGGTAAAATCAACGCCCCGGACGCATACTGACTCCGTTTTCGACAAACCAGATATGGTTGGAAAGATAATTTGATAAGCTAACCAATGGCTTTGGAATCACGCCAAAATACATCCGGAGTCAATGGGAATCGTCAAAACAAGTCAGCATCCAGAATCTGCTAGGGTGCTGCGACACCGTCTTTTGGTCCGATAGGTAGTGTATCGTCTTAGAGCCCATTAGCGGGCGCGTCTAGCAGGGGCGACGAACTAAACCCTATAATTAGCTGTCGTCGTTGTTAGGTCTTGGGTTTTGTTTATATTTTAGTTTTCCATCGAGGAACTGAATCGTTCATTGTAACTATGGTGTCGAATCCTTTTACAGTGATCCAGGGCCCCGTTCTTGATCTCCTCCACTATATCGATTAGTCCTTTGGAACCGAGTTCTCGAACCCTCTATTGATTGTTCACATAATTCATATTTGCAATTTCAGATTTTGTGTATTTACCTTCTTGGTTGTGTTCTTCGATTTGCTTGCAGAATTAGCCTTCTTGGCGAGGTCAATCAAGTTGTGCTTGGTTGATAACCAACAGAGCAGTGGTGTAACGGTTGAGGATTCGAATCGTGTCTGATTTGAACCGGATCGCCAACGTCGAGTTCTCCACCAATCAAACCTATCACTACCTCTCGGAAGATCGGGCCGTCCCTCATCACCTTTCGACTTCATGGCAAATATCATTATTTTCTGACTTTGTTTTATTTTTTAAGAATTTTTAAATCGTTCGGTGTGACAGGTCCGTGGTATTTGTTTTATACAATAGATTGTTAATAAAAACTTAAACAAGAGCCCTATTTTGCGTGAATAATGGATAAATAACATGAATATCATTTCCTACTTAATTTTTAACCAAGTTTAAATCACTCGTTGTTCAAATTTTAAATTTTTCCTCTGATTAAGAAAACTCTTTAAAATGTAATTAATTAATTAGATATAGCAAATAAATTTAAAAATACACAAAATTTCAATTTAGAGTAGAACATGTAGTATGTGTGTAGAGAACAAAGTTTAGACCATATGAAAGATAAAATAATTTAATTGGAGAGAGTTAGGAGAAGAAAATTTTGTTCACATGAAATATAGAAAAGTCTTTGCAGCAACGGAAAGGCTCTCGGCAAAGGCTTTGTTGAGAGCTCTAACGTGTTTAGGCTCTCGGCAAAGAGGTGAGCCTTTCAGTCACGTAAGTAACAGCGTCACCTTTTTGCCGAGAGGTTCAATTTTGCCATCGGCTTTTCTTTGCCGAAAGGGCCTCTCGGCAAAGAAGACGTTTCGCCGAGAGTTTTTATTTGCTGAGAAGGAGGCCCACGGCAAAACTTTCTGTTGCCGACGGTCTTGAGCCCTTATATTTCCTCTCGGCAAACCTCTCCGCTCTCGGCAAAGGGCGTTTTTCCGGTTAGCCCAAACGGGTCCTTAGAGATTCTATAGCAATGCGCGAGACATCACCTGTAGTAAGATAAAATAGGCACCATCATCATGCTGGTGACCCCAGGTGTGCAACGAAAGGATACAGCGGTCTCTAAGCGCAGCCACAATTCATGGTTTCCAAGGGCAGTTTAGTTTCTTGAAAAGAATGAGAGTAATAAATATTGACTTATCAGGCATCTAAAATTCGACGTTGGTTTAGATTTTATCTACAAGTTGAGCTCTTATCTGCGAACTGCAGATCGAATAGACATGAATTCCTCTCACCAACAACATAAACATTGTTTGCGCCGGCTGCCGGAATGGCTGTGCCAACGACGATCTCTCAACGAACGGTTTCCTGTGCTCGCGCACGACGTCGCCCACTCAGCTCTCTTCTGCGTTCTAGTCAATACACAACTGCACACGAGAGAGGTGGCGCTGCCAAACGTTGCAGCTTGCTCGGAGACACGATCTGCTGCTTTTATTCACGGTGTTTACTGTCATGGGCAGCCAGTAGGCTGCACTGGCCCAATAGGCCCAAGAGGCAATAGCTTAGCTGCCAAGTTAGGGTTAGGTAGTGTTAAGGTACAAATACTGTAGCGCGGTACTGTAGCGCGTGAACAGTACCACACGTGGAGATTAGATTGATTAGATTTGGTTTGTTTGTTAGAAAAGAGATAAATTGGTTTGTTAGGAAAGGGATAAATGAGTTAGGAAAGAATTAGGATTCGGCTATGATATTTCCTTAGCAGTCAAGTCAGCCCGATCTATATAAGGAGGGGCATATGTATCGATTGGAAAAAGCAATGAATTATGAAGAAACAAATCTAGTCTCCCTCAATCTCTGAAGCTCTTGGCAAAGCATAAGGCCTAGTTATCCTCTCAAGCTCTTGGCAAAGCATAAGGCCTAGTTATCCCAAAATACCCATCACCATAACATCTGGTATCGGGAGTCAGTCGATTCTTCCACAGCCGCTGCCAATTCTCTCCATCTCAAAAAAAACATCGGGAGACTAGAATTGTTTCTTCATAATTCATTCCTTTTTCAATCGATACATATGCCCCTCCTTATATAGATCGGGCTGAACCGAATCCTAATTCTTTCCTAACTCATTTATCCCTTTCCTAACAAACCAACTTATCTCTTTCCTAACAAACCAAACCAAATCTAATCAATCTAATCTCCACATGTGGTACTGCTCACGCGCTACAGTACCGCGCTACAGTACCTGTACCTTAACACTACCTAACCCTAACTTGGCGGCTAAGCTACTGCCTCTTGGGCCTATTGGGCCGGTGGTAGCCTACTGGCTGCCCATGACATTTACAGTCTGATCGACAGTTCCCCCGCCACGCGTGTCTCACGCTGCGTCGTGCCCGCCTTGAGTGCGGGAATGTTTCATACACGCATGGCGGTGAACACTAGTAGCCGCACCATGAACGCAGCATGGTTCTGGCCCTCTACACCGCTCGACTCACACATGCAACTAGCGAACATTCAGTAATGTATACGGGTGCTGCTAAATGCAAACCTATTTACAGAATGATTTGCACGAGATTATGACAACATTTCACCCCCTAATCTCGCTGCACTTCTACCACGCCCAGGTGCTGCCTCAGCTCGATGAATCTGATCTTGCCCAGTGCCTTTGTCAGTATATGAGCTAGCTGATTCTGTGTACTCACATGATCAATGTCAATGCTCCCATTATCAACACTCTCTCTCACAAAATGATACCTCGTATCTATGTGTTTGCTTCGTTCATGATGAACTGGGTTCTTGCTTAAAGCTATGGTAGACTTGTTATCAACGAGGAGATTCACCTTTGGTGCCTGAATTCCAAGTATCTCGCCCAACAGACGACTGAGCCACATGCCCTGACAGGCAGCGTTTGCACTAGCAATATACTCAGCCTCACATGAAGATAGAGCGACTACTCTCTGCTTTTGTGACACCCAAGTAACCAGATTCATTCCCACAAAGAACACAGAGCCACTGGTACTCTTCCTATCGTCAATGTCACCAGCCAGATCACTATCACTGAAACCCAGCAATTTGGGGTCTGAAACACCCGATTTAGTGTATCTGCACCCATAATTCAGAGTTCCAGCTATGTACTGAAGTATCTGCTTGACTGCTGCTCAATGACTTGCTCTTGGTGTTTCCATGTACCTGCTCACAATTCCCACTGAATAGGCAAGATCTGGTCTTGTGTTCACAAGATACCTCAAACTCCCAATCACACTCATGTATTTTGTTGCATTGATCAGAGAAGACTTGTCTTCCTTGCTCAGCTTCAATTTGTTCTCCATTGGAACATTGCATGGGTTACACCCACTCATTTCAGCCTGTTCTAAAATCCTCTTGGCATATGAACTCTGACACAAGGTTGTCTCCCTCTCCTTTTGTACTACTTGAATTCCCAAGTAGTAAGTCAGTAAGCCAAGGTCACTCATACTAAAACTCTTCTTCATTTGTTGCTTGAATGCTACAATATTGTCCTAACAAGGTCCTGTGATGATTAAGTCATCAACATAAACTCCCACTACAAGAAAATTTCCATTATTATCAGAACGCCTGTACACTGCATGCTCAAGTGGATTTCTGACAAAACCAAGCTTCAACAGTTCCTTGTCAAGCCTTGCATTCCAAGCCCTGGGTGCCTGACGCAGCCCATACAAAGCCTTTCTCAGTTTGAGTACTTTGCCACTTCCATTCTCTACAACAAACCCAGGAGGCTGCTGAACATAAACCTCCTCACATAAGTCTCCATTCAAGAAAGCCGATTTGACATCCATATGATGTACTTTCCAACCACTTCTAGCTGCCAAAGCTATCAACAGTTTGATTGTTTCAATTCTAGCAACTGGAGCAAAGACCTCTTCAAAATCCACCCCCTCACGCTGAGCATATACTTTTGCTACTAACCTTGCTTTGTGCTTGATCACATTTCCCTCAAGGTCCTTTTTCACTTTGAAAACCCACTTCGGACCAATAGCACGATGTCCAGCAGGTAAGTCAGCAAGTTCCCATGTTTTATTTGTCTGAATAGACTCCATTTCAGCTTTCATTGCATCCCTCCAACACTGTTCTCCCAAGGCCTCATTTACACTTCCTGGTTCCTCAGCAGCTAAATAGCATAGCCCACTGTAGTCAAACTCTTGGATTTCATCAGTAGAATCAAGGATATCTCGTAGAGACCGAAATCTCAGTGGTACTCCCTCTGAATCTATTGTTCCTCCTATTGATGGGCTTGCCCCTTCGTTAGGTGGAGACACTGAGCTCCCTTGAGATGTTGTAGCATTTGGAGAGTAGCCTTGACCATGAGTTTGTTGTCCTATCGAGGCTGCCTCTAATGGAGTCAATTCTTTAGTCATATCTTCTGCATTTCCTGATTCAGTTACTGTTCCCGGTCCGGCAATAGCGTAATGCTCCACTTCGAACGCTGGGACAGCAGTGCAGGTCTGAGCTTCTGAGTTCCAATCCCAAGCTCGACTTTCCTCAAAGATCACATCTCGAGATACGTGTAGTTTCTTGGTCACTGGGTCATAAACCCGATAACCTTTTGTCCCTGACTCATATCCCACAAACACCATTTTAGTGGATCTGTCTGACAGCTTTGAGACTCCAAGCCCTGTCTTCTTCACATAAGCAACACAACCAAACACCTGAAGATAATTCACCTTCGGCTTCTTCTTGTACCATGCCTCATATGGGGTCTTGCCTTGTAAGCTTCTGGTTGATGCCCGATTCAACAGATGAACTGCTGTCGCTACTGCCTCCCCCCAGAACTCTCCTGGCACACCTTTGCTCTTTAGTAGGCACCTAGCCATCTCAACAACTGTCTTTTTACGACGTTCCACCACACCATTCTGCTGAGGAGTGTATGGTGTGGTAGTGAAGTGTTTGATCCCTTTATCAGAACAATACTCGGTGAACTCGATTGAGTTGAATTCACCACCCCTGTCACTTCTAAACGACCGTAACCTGCATTCTTGTTCTGTTTCAGCCAAAGCCTTAACTTTCTTGAAACATCTGAATGCCTCATCCTTACTTGTCAGAAACTCCACCCACATAAACCGGCTGTAATCATCAACTATGAGCAGAAAATAATTCTTACCCCCAGTTGTGCTTGGCTTGATCTTCCCACACAGGTCTGCATGAACCAGATCCAGAGGCTTCACAGCTCTGTACTTGGTCACTTGTGGAAACGGCTGATGGTGTTGTTTTCCGAAAACACACCCGTCACGAAATTCATCAGCACGATCCAGCTGAGGTAACCCTTCCACCATTCCTTTCTTCCCAAGTTCACTGAGTGCTCTGAAATTTAAATGGCCATACCGACCATGCCACATCCAGGCCTGATCATTTGCCTTGACAACAAGACAAACTGGAGTTGCAATCTGCATTTTCAACAGATACAGCCGATTCTTGACACGTGGTGCACGCGCCAACAACGAGTGGCACTACTACAAAAAAGAACTTGCGCAGCGTTGCCTAAAAGACCTCCGTGGCGGGCACTCTTTTTCCCCGCCACGGTTATTCGGTGGCCGGCCTACAGCGGCCAGCCGCCAAAGCGCCCGCTGCGATTAATATTAACCGCAGCGGGCTCCTTAGGTTGTCCGCTGCGGTTATTCCTGGCTATTTAAGCCGCCGCCAGCAGAAAAGAACGTGATCATCTTCTTCCTCTAGACCAAAAACGGGGGAAGAAGTTTTGCCGAATTTTTGTCCCAAATAACTTGTTTTTGAGGTTTATTTATTTGATTTGGAGGAGAAGTACTCCACAAGAGGTATCTAGATGATCTCCACCCTCTTTCCCCTCTCTTTTTCTCTCTTTTTAGCCCCCTTTTAGATCTAGTTTCATGTAGGAGAGAGAAAACTGGGTTTTTTTCTCTAAGTTCATCATGGATGAATTAATTTTATTTGTCGTTGTTATTAATTCTGTCCCTAGATTTAACATAAATATAATAAATTTTTTTTTTCTAATTCATCTTTGTTTTGTGATTCATGATGTGTGTAATTAATTAAGGATCGCAGGTACGATGGACCGGTCGGAATGGATGTATAAGATCAATAGAGTACTTGATGTGCGGTATCTCGTTGAAGTGAGAAAGTTTATTGCCACTGCGAAAGCTGACCGTGAGAGATCGAACCAGACGACAATCATATGTCCATGTCATCGTTGCAAGAATCTGACCTGTCGATGCCATCTGATGCTTTTTTATTTGCGGCCTATGATGCCCTGTGAACTACTGAACTACTCCTCTCCCTACTACTCCTCTCTGTTACTACTCCCCCTACTCCTCTCTATACTCCTCTCCCTACTACTCCTCTTTGTTACTACTCCCCCTACTCCTCTCTATACTCCTCTCCCTACTACTCCTCTCTGTTACTACTCTATACTACTGTACTACTCCTCTCCCTACTCTCTACCTAGTCTCTATACTACTGTACTACTCCTCTCCCTACTCTCTACCTAGTCTCTGTACTAGTCCTCTCTATACTACTCTCTATACAACTCTCCCTACTAGTCCTCTGTTACTACTATCCCTACTCGTCTCTTTATACTCGTCTCCTAATACTACTCTCCCTACTCCCTACTATGGCATTTGCATTGATGATTTTTTTCGAACTTGTAAGCTGAGGTAGTGGCAAATGCGATGATGTGACCCCTTCTATCTATGCTGAGGCAGCGGCAATGATGATCAATTGCCCCCTACTTTCTATGCTGAGTTAGCTGCTAGACTAGGATGGCTTGTATTTTACAAGTAACCAGTTTAGCAGTGACGTGTTGACCTAGGGGCAAATCTGAGCCAAAAACAAACTTATACGTGTCATTTTTTATTCAAAAGCTTTGAACTTATCATATTATATACGCGTTGGTGTATATGTAGAACTGAAATGGCGGAAGACAAAACAAACGAATGGAGGGACCCTACCCCTAGCTCCTCGTCAACCAGCTTGATGAGTGGGGCGTCCGTGACTCCACCGCCGAAGAAGCAGCATACAGAGGTGGACAACGATCCGACGTACCAACCGGGGGCGGACGAAGCACATAGTCACGACCTCGAGGTTTACGCAACACGCTGGCTTTCTAACATGTACAATGATGCGTTGTCCGTCATTAGCGAAAAACTAAAGGCAAGAGACTCTTGTCAACAGCTGCCGATTGTGCCTCGTCAGCTCGAGTTCAGGGACGAAGACGCGGTCAGGGAGGAAGAAGCCCCCGCTCCCTCTACGGCAACCTCTTCGTCCAAATCTAAGGGCCAGAAGAGGGTGAGGGGACAACACGGGAGGCACCAGTTGGAGAAAGCAAACAAGGTGCATGTCATCGATGCGGTGGGGCCAGAGGGAAACCCAATAGCTCCAGATACAGTCATTGGCAAGTTCAGCAATCAAGTGGCGTGTATAGCCAAGGAGAAGGTGGAGATCACTTGGCCCAACTGGCACGACGTCCCTGCTGACATAAAAAACAATGTATGGGGTGAGGTGACAAGGAGATTCAGATATCCACCCTCAGCTGACATGGAGAAGTGCCAGGAGTGGGCTTTGCACGTGGCGTCGATTGCGCTTCGCAACTTCAGGTCCATGCTGACCAGAAATTACCTGAAGAAGGGGAAGTCGCCACTGCTGAAGTACAATATGGTCAAGGCACACATGTGGGACGCTTTCTGCGAAATGAGAAAGACGCAAGAAGCAGAGGAAAAAGAGTGCTAAGTTTAGTGAGCTCACGAAGAGGAACAAGAATCCTCACCACTTGGGCATGACTGGCTTTGCCGGTCAGAGGACCAAGTGGCAGCAAGAAGAACAAGCAAGACATGCTGCCAGGGTTCTAGATCCGTATGAGGGCATCGACCCAAGGGCAAAGGACTACATGAGGGCCCGCATTCCAGAGAGGCTGAAGCCCGGGGCAGCCAAGTTTAACGAGCCCCACCTCAAGGACGTCGAGAAGACTTTGATGGAGAAAGCAAAGCTTAAGGACAGCATCGTGGTCCGCCGGGGCCACGACTTGCTCACCGAGGTCCTGGAAACCCCCGAGCACCGCGGCCGCGTTCGTGGTGTCGGGTCAAAGATGAGCTGGAAGTCGGTTGAGTCGTGGCAATCCGACGCGGCCACATACAAGTCCAGGCAGAGGTATAAAGATGAGCTATATAAGAAGGGCTTCAATGAAGGCGTGGCTGAAATGATCAAAAGCTCAATAAAGGAAGCCTTCACGAGCAATGACCCGGAGATGGTCGTGATGAGGTCGAAGATGTTTGATCACCATGGGCTGCCCAATCCTCAAGCAAAGGAAAAGAAAGCCTTACTGCCGATGAACGAGGATCGCCCAAGGGTCTCGAACGAGGACTTCAAGGAAAACTAGCACGTCCAACTCCTCATCCCGTTCGGAAGGTCCAAGAAGATGGTGGTGGCCGAGGGATGCATTCTTGCACCCCACGATATTCATGACTTCAACAAAGACAACATCCCTGAAGTCTATGTGGTCGTGAGCCCTTTATGGCACGTTCTCGACCAGGAACATTTTCAATTGGACCATCCCAACCTACAAACGGCCAGGCACCTAGGGCAAGCACTTGGATTGGAAGTCCTATGGAACCGCGAGGACATCGAGATCATTGCTCGGATGCCAACTCCAACGCCGACACCAGCATCACAACCATCAGCCGTCGGATCTTGTCCTCTAGAAGATCCAGATCACGACAGCGATGATGACGAAGAAAAGGGTGGGGACAAGGGCAAGGGAAAGGACAAAGGAGAAGGCGGTAGCGAAGGCGGGGACAAGGAAAAGGTAGAAGGTGATGGCGAGGAAAAGGAAAAGGGCACTGACATGGGAACTGTGTCTCCCCCGCCTCCAAATAGTCCGTCGATCGGCCCGGTCAATGAGGCAAGAAGCTCAGCAGCCGGTAAGGGCGACAACACGACAAGCCGCCAAGCACGAATGAGCAACAGGGAGGCACGACGGGGGAGGCAACAGGGACGAAGACACCTCCCCCGTCAACCACAAGCCAATGTCCTCCCCCGCCCAACAAGAATCCAAGAATGTCCACCGACAAGCTCCCATACACGCTCACGTTCGAAAGGTATGGTAACATTGAGCATAATACCACGTCCATAGTATATATGCTACTAACATCCCTATCCATCGTTTGCCAGGCCTGAAACTACCCGTCAACTATTTGATGAGGCCGAAGACTGCCCTGGCCACTATGTGTGCGGGAAGTTCATGATTCCCAAGGCCCAGCTCATCGACAAGGAAAAGTGGGATACAAGGAGGTTCCATCTATGGTACATGGAAGCTGCAAAAGCCAGGATGTCAAGTTTTAACGTCAAGATTCCCACGGAGTACTTCCACTTGCCCGCTGGTAACGAAATGCACCTACCCGTCGACTTTAGCGACATGTACAACCTGATGCGGGAAGAAGACCTGGACATCGTTCAAATCACCCTATTCACACTGTAAGCGGTGAATGCAACTTCCACAGATTACTACATTCGTATTTTCCATAGTTCTATACTTATTATGTCACGATGACTTGTCCGTGCAGCATGACGGTCACTGTAAGTAATAAAAAGACACGTCTTGTACTCTACCTCTCTCCTGCACATATTGCTGAAAGAGTTATCAAGGGATTCGAGATCACTGATCCAGAGATGACAGTTCGACAGCGAGAAGAAATATGAAGAAAATAGGAAAGCTGAGAAGACTAAGTTGAAAAATTACATACTAGAATGCATGAAGATCAAGCCAGATGGGCCAGAGTGTATAATGGCTGCCTATCACTTTGGCTAAGTCAAATACATATACGTACACCTAAGTCGCTAGCATTTCATGCCTTCTCGTCATCATAAACTCTATTTGGTTGCAATGGTGCAGCCAGGGCCTCATGGGTGGCCACTGGGTCGCTTTTATAATATACCCTCAAGATGGCAGGGCATGTGTGTTTGACTCCTTGAGCGTACCAAACAAGAAAGGGTACAAGACATTCGAAGATTGTCTAAAAAAGTAAGTCATCCATCTTTTTCATCAGTTACGGTTACCATACGTTTTTAAATGGTGGCTAAAACTATTATATTTCATACAGCGCTTATAAGGAATACCAAAAGGTGCCTGGATTCTGGGACCGAAGAACTCAAAAGTTCAAGGACAAGCATAGGTACCACCTCAAAATCCGACGAGATTTCCCGGTAAGTATTTCAAAGGTTCAATTCATGTTTCATACATATATATGAGTTCTAATGCTTGTGTATCAATCGTGCAGTGCGCCAAACAGCCACTAGGATCGAAGACATGTGGCTTGTACACATGCGAGTTTCTAAGGGAAAGCAAGGAGTACACCAAAAGCTGGAAGAAGCTCAAGGAAGGTGTCAAGTATTGGGGAGAGCAGCAGAGCCGCAGGATGTGCTTTAAACAAATCAAGGCGGACATATGCAAGTTTTTAATGGAGAAATTCATTCTCGAAGGAGAAACGTTCTTCGACAACGAATCCGAGCTGGCGTTGCTACCTCAATACGAGAAGCTCCGCAAATGGAACACAATGCTTCGTCCGACAGATTATGCTCATCAAGTTGAACTATGAATTGTAATTTGAATTTGAAATCAACTAAGTCAATGTGTATATGATGACAACAAACAACTAAGTGACTTTGTATGTTATGTCCAGATGGTTTATATGTGCATATATATATATCTGTTAGAAATCTGGAATTCTGTTAGAAATCTAGAATTCTGGAATTATTTGAAAACTGCATTTGATTTGAATTCATATCCTGCTATTTCTGTTGACTGCATTATTTATTTTTTTTAATCCAAAATTGATAACCGTGGCGGGCAACATAAGTTGCCCGCTGCGGTTAATAGCAGTTACCGCAGCGGGCAACCTAAATCGACCGCTGCGGTTAATAATTTACCGCAACGGGCGCTTTAGGTTGCCCGCTGCGGTAGATTCTATTAACCGCAGCGGGCTCTTTATGTTGCCCGCTGCGGTTAAGTCTTTTACCACAGCGGGCAACAGCGCCCGCTGTGGTAATGACCACGATTAACCGTGGCCTTAGCACCGCAGCGGACGCTGTTGCCCGCTGCGGTAAAGCCAAAACGCCCGCTGCGGTTAAGCTTTGTGCAATAGTGTGGCTGACATCCACTAGTACACAAATCTTTATTGCAGCGGACATTTTGGATTTACCGTAGCGGGCAAACGCGTCCGCCACGGTGACAACGTCACGATAAATCGTGACTCCACTGCAGCGGGCGCCAGTGCCCGCTGCGGTAAATCTATTTACCGCAGCGGACACTTTATGAAGCCCGCCACGATAAATCTGTAGAAAAAAACAAAAAAAACCCAAAGCCCACCGGCAAGCCCGTATCCCGAGCCCACCGGTGAGCCCAATCCTAGCCCGAAACCCTAGCGCCGTCAGGATCTGAAACCCTAGCCACCCGCCGCGCCACCCAACGCACTGTACCATCGCCGCCATCGTGGATCTGCGAGTCGTACTCGTAGCAGTCCCAATAGATGGGGAAGGCGCACTCGTCGCAGGCCACGAAGGGCTCCCCGGCGGGGTTACGCCCCATGTCATCGCCGCAAAGCTGGCACACCTGCCCGTTCAGCTGGTCCATCGGCTTCGGCTGCAAGGAAGGAAAGGAGCAAGCAAAGCAGAGGAATCAGCAGTAGGGAACAGCGGGAGGAAACAAGCATGCGAGGCGAGGCAAAGGAGAGAGGCGGGCGGACATACCCTTGGCTCGCCATCGTGACGGATGACAATGATCTCATTCCTGCGGACGTACCAGCCCGGCGCTGACCAGATCTCTAAATCTCGGGGTGGTTGGGCACCTTCGACACCACGGAGGCCGTCGTGCGCGCATATGACGAGGCGGCGCTAGGTTCCGCGGCAGCCGCACCAAGCTCACAAGCGCTGGCGCGGCTCGCGGCGCGTGGAGAGAGAAGGAGAGGGAGGGCGGCGCTGGCTGGCTTGCAGTGGTGGCTGGCGGTGGATCGAGGGCGAGCGTGAGAGAGAAGGAGAGGGAGGAGAGACTGCGGCTGCGGGAGTGAATGGGTGAACAAAACCCTAACTCCTTGTATTTATATGAAGGATGGCTATTGGGCCTCGTCTGGGTTCATTGGGCTTCGGTATTTTCCGTGGCGGGCCTTATAGGATGCCCGCTGCGGAAAATCGATTTACCGCAGCGGGCTTCTTAAGATGCCCGCTACGGAAAATAAATCGAGACATCTTAACATGCCCGCTGCAGTAAATCGATTTACCGCAGCGGGCATCTTAAGATGTCCGCTGCGGTAAATAGCTATTTTCCGCAGCGGGCATGTTAAGATGCCCGCTGCGGTAAATCGATTTACCGTGGCGGGCAAAATTTGGCCGTCACGGTAAATCAAAAGTGTCCGCTGTGGTAAATCGTGGGATTTACTGCAGCGGACAAAAAAATGTCCACCACGGAGGGCAAAAATGCAACGCTGCGCAAATTCGTTTTTGTAGTAGTGATCAAAGATATTGCAGTAGCCATTCTCTAGCACAATTTTACAGCCCCCTCCTTCTAACTGGCCTAGGCTGACAATACTACTTTTCAACTTGGGAATGTAATATACTTCAGAGAGTACCTTATGCTCGTTCTTCTTTGTCTGTAGCAGCACCGATCCGATGCCCTGGATTTCAACAAGAGAACCATCTCCGAAGCGAATTGTGCCTCCAACTGAGCTATCCAGTGAGGAAAGCACTTCTCGACGCCCAGTCATGTGATTACTGGCGCCGGTATCAAGGACCCAAGCATCTTTCTCTGCATACTGATCTGCCAGAAACACCTTCTCCTCGTTGAGGTGCACGACATGACAAGTCGTGTTCCCAATTGATGGCTCGCCGTCGCGCAGAGACATGTTCACGGCGTTCACCGTAGCCAGCACGATTGTAGGCCCGGTGTCTGTCTGAACTGCATGTGCCTCCTCCTTGTGCTCCTTCTTGGGCTTCTTGCAGTCTTCCACCCAGTGGCCATAGATGCCACAGTTCCTGCATCGCCCCTTTCGCCTAGGTGTACCCATGGATGTCAGTTTGACAACGGGTTCCTTCTTCTCACTTCGATCACCTCGGTCACCAGAGCTAGCTCCACCACTGCTCTTCGCCTTCCAGGCCTTCTTCTCTCCCCCGAACGACGTCAATGACTTAGCCTTGAGTCGGTGACGGTTTCTCGCCGTCCAATCCTCCTCCGTCAGCAGAAGCTTTCTGGCCTTGTCAGTCATAGCTTTGATCACGAGGCGATCTTCTGCCATCTTCAATCTCCCAACGAGCTCCTCGATCGTCAGAGTTTTCAGATCAAGAAGAGTCTCGATGGAGATTGCGATCTGCAGGTACCTTCTTGGAAGAACACGGAGCATCTTCTTAACTACTCGAGAGTCCTCAATGGCTTCACCGGACGTGCATAGATCCGCCGCTAGTGCATTGATGCGCGGGGCAAAATCATCAACTGTCTCTCCCTCCTTGAATGCGATGTTCTCGAATTCTTGGAGCAGGCGTTGAGCGTTGGCTTCCTTCACGCGTTCAGCTCCAACACGCATGTTCTTCACCGACTCCCACGCCTCCTTGACATTCTTCTTCGCCCCCAACATCTGCCACATCTCCTGAGGCACGGATCGGAGAAGCCCGCCCATTGCCTGGCGGTCTTGGCTCCTCTTCACCGTCTCACCCCCTGGCTCGATCGCCTCCCACACCTCCAGAATCTCGAAGTTGCACTTCATCAGTACTGCCCACTCGGCATAATTCGAGCGGGTAAGCATCGGCCACATCAGAGATCCCTCACGGACTCCATGTCCCGAGCCGCCTGAGCCCAATGCGCCCGCTGTGCCAGACATCTCCGGCGGCGGCGGCGATCTCCGAGGGACGACGAACTTCTTGCGAGGTGGTTGACGCGGTGGACTCACCGAGCCGTCGTAGAACATACAACAAGGCTCTTATACCAATTGAGAGGTGCCGACGACGATCTCTCAACGAACGGTTTCCTGTGCTCGCGCACGACGTCGCCCACTCAGCTCTCTTCTGCGTTCTAGTCAATACACAACTGCACACGAGAGAGGTGGCGCTGCCAAACGTTGCAGCGAGCTCGGAGACACGATCTCCTGCTTTTATTCACGGTGTTTACAGTCTGATCGACAGTTCCCCCCGCCACGCGTGTCTCACGCTGCGTCGTGCCCGCCTTGAGCGCGGGAACGTTTCATACACGCATGGCGGTGAACACTAGTAGCCGCACCATGAACGCAGCATAGTTCTGGCCCTCTACACCGCTCGACTCACACATGCAACTAGCGAACATTCAGTAATGTAAACGTGCTGCTAAATGCAAACCTATTTACAGAATGATTTGCATGAGATTATGACAACAAACACAACACAGCCCGCATCATAAACCCCGGCGTGTAGGCAACACTACTACAAAAAGGGCCTTTAGCCCCGGTTGGGATTCCCAACCGGGGCTAGCACTCCGCACTCCGGGACTAAAGGTCTCAGGCTTTAGTCCCGGGTGCTTCTAACCGGGGCTAAAGCCTCTCACGATAAAAAATAAATATGCATTTGTGAGATTCAAACTCAGCACCTCTCGCCTCAGGCACGCTTACCAACTGAGCTACACAACCCACGTGATGTAGTTCTGGACATTTTCCTTTTGAATCCACTCAGGAAGGACCTTTAGCCCCGGTTGGTAACACCAACCGGGGCTAAAAGGACCTTTACTCCCGGTTGGTAACCAACCTTTAGTCCGGATTGGTAATACCAACCGGGGTTAAAGATTCACCTTTAGTCTCGATTGGTGTTACCAACCGAGACTAAAGGTCTTTAGCCCCGGACATAATTTTTGGCCGTGACTAAAGCTCAATTGATAGATCGTCTAAAGACCTCTTCTCTAGTAGTGCAAGGAGAGATGCACGGCGATGAGAGGAACGACTTGAACAGCTGTTTCAGAGCGACCTGTGTGCCAAGAGGTAGGGGATGGGACTGTCATTGGATTTTGTCGATTCATTGGATTTTGTCGACTGTCTATCCTAGTGAAGTACGACAGCCCAGAACCAGCCACGCCCTTTGTATCTCTGAATCATAGTAACCAAAGTCCTGGTGCCTCCCAATCTCATCACCTCGTGCACAAATGTTATTCCCCCTTTGGAGCTTCATTATTCTCACTTCTCACCAAGGCGCGCTCCTCGGTCTATGTGTGTGCATTATATATATTGCCTCGCTGATGGACACGTGCGTACAGGCTCGGTTCCCTTTTAATATATATACATAATAATAAACTGCCTTTAGGATCAAAACAATCTGCAGCCTTCTCTTGTGATATCATGTGTGTTTGCTGACATTGTGCTGCTTCCAAACTTTTATATCTCTAGCAATAAGCAGTCACATGCATGGTTTCTGCCAAAAAATGTGTCATCTTCATCTAAGTTATTACCATCTATACCAATATTTGTGTAGGCACCCAGTGCAGAGGCACCTTGAGGCACTCCTAAGTCCTAACCACCGTAAAAGAGCTCTACTAATAAACATTATGACCATTTATCTAACCCAACGTTTACATGGTCTATAAATATAATTACCAAGGGCTAACTATAATTGCCCAATCTAAGGTAATGCCTAATTCTATATATAACATATGCCGATTTACTGTGACACTCTTTATTGTGTTGTTAGATTAATTAGTTACATAGCACAATGTAATAGATGAATCACTATCTAAAGAACAATGTCTGACCATTTTATATATATTGGCATAGACATTAGTAATTTGGCATAGATTTCATATTGCAAGAGGTTTACTTTGTAATTTTTATATAGATTTCGGTCTTACCGAATTCTATCTTACAACAGTGGTGGCAGTTAAATTTTAGAGAATGGAATAGATCTCATGACTATTGTTATCAAAATACTCTACAAAAATTAATGCTCGTCTGTTTTTCATTTTCATGGGTTTCAAGAAGTTATATTAATCTGTTTCATCTGGTAAAGATTAATGTGAAGGCTTCAGTAGCAGTCTTTAATTAGTAGTGTTAAGATGGCAAAAGTGAACTGTCAATAATGAATAGAACCTAGAGAATTGATGAACGAATACTTTATTTTTCTAGAGTTCTAGGATTTATGTTTTTTGCTAACAATGTCTTACGTGGATTAACTTCGAGCTGAGGCTCCGAAAGTGCCTCTAGTTAGTACTGTAACAAGATAGCAAGAAAATTCTTACTACGATTAACACAGTGGCTCAATGTTTATTAACTTGGTCATTTAAAATTCTTCTGATGAGATAATACAATAAGCATGATGCATTCTTAGTCCCAGTACTGCGTACTTTGTGGAAGGCCTGGACGACGAAGGATAAGCTCATGGGAGTTTAAAGGCATCTATTGACTTCGGAGCTACTGCAGTTTTGCACCTAGGATGGCTGATACAACAAAGAAGGCAGCTTTGCACCTTTTTCATTGTATCAGCCATCCTAGGTCATGTGCTTAATATTATCTTCATTGTATCAGCCATCTAGTAGGCCATGTGCAAATTACCGACCAGGCGCTACCAAGATTTCTGCTACTTTATTTTTCTTTATATATCCTCTCTCTGAAACTCCTTTGAGTTTGAAATCTTGTCCAAGGGTATAAATGGGTAACCTTTAATTAGGTGCACCTCCGACCCTCTTTAGCTCAAATATTTGTACTAATAAGATCTCATTTTGAAGATGTAGTACAAATATTTGGACTAAAGAGGATTGGAGGTGCACCTAAGGTCACTAATTTGCCCACCTAATCTTGCCACATATATGTCCCTGAATAATTTCCTTTGCTAAATAAACATGTTACTTCCCTGGATAAATTTCTTTAACTACTCTCACGAGCGAACTGACCTTGCCAAATCAACCAAGCTTTATGGTGAGCAAAAGTGAAACCAACGTCACTGGACCTGGTCATCTGCTATCACTGCAATAATGGACCAGGCAACTAGCTAGGCCTCTCAGTTCCTTTGTGCTCTGGCCTCAACTATTTTTCTGCTATTGTTCACGCAAAATAGAGCTACATTAGTTTGTTCGAGCTCCATCCAAATTGAACCACGGAGGGATTATGTGAAGCTAGGTTTCAATTTCTGGGCTTTCTTAGCTCCTACAATACACGAATTGTGCTAGAGCCGAAGCCACAATATACCCTACCAAATTAGCCACAAACTACGACGCGTGCATTCTTTAGTACCCAACTCTTGTTAGGTTTATTAAGGTTTGCCAATACCACCCAAATAGCTTTTGTGGTACTATATGTGGCAAACTCATCATCTTATTTATAGCACAAGCGCCATTCTTAGCCCTTCTAAGCAATTCATTGTGAATGGATTTGTTAATCTTAGTATTTTTACCATTGGGACAATCCTTATTTAAATGTTCATTTCTTCTACGAGTGTAGAAAATGTGACTTTTGTTCTAGTTTTGGCCCTTCATTTCCTTACTTCTTCTACACTTTTAAGTGACTTATCCCTTCTTTAGAAGCTTGGGTGATTTTTCTTTGAAAGAATTTTGTTCTGATCTATTAAAACTAACCTGACAAGTTTGGCGAGACTGACCTTGCTAGTTTGCTCACCATAATCAAATCAAGTCTTGTGTATACATATGCTGCAATCTAATGGCCACCCTTGCTGCACCCGTAGCACTTGCTTTTGTTGAACCCATAGACACACTGCAATTTTCAAATATCCTTGTTAGTTATGTATTAATTCATCATTCAATCTTCGACTCAATTTGCATTTTTCTTGTAGCTTGCTTTATTGTAGCCCAATCACTAATCAATCTGGGACTAAACACATGCATATCCATGATCTCATCAAGTATGTTAAGGGCCTAGATGCACTTTCGCCCAAAAACTAACCTCACCAAGGTTGAGGAAGACATCATCATGGCATCTGTTGATTAGCCAAAAAGACCAAGTGAGGGAATGATCCAACTCACTACAGGTAGGTTTAACTTTCCTAAATAAAAATGACATATTTTGCCATGTAATACTAAACTTTCATAGTATTGGTAGTTTGATATCAAAATTACTAGAATTCATCAATGTACCATCACAAAATCAATGTGCCTTTTCCTGTAACACCATAGCAAGCAAAACATTGATTTACTTGATGTCAGGAGGGGGGTAGAAAAAGGTCTTTTTTCTCACACAATTTCTCAACAATAATGGTCACCATTTTGCTCCCTCTCCAATGGGCTATGTTGTCTGCATCGCAATATGTATGATTCCACATTAGAGATGCATGTAGGGAAAAAACATGTCACTTATATTTGTCTCTAATGTGAACACATCAGTGAAGTGTATTAAGACAATGTGTCACTGATGTAAAGATATTAGTGACCCTTGATTCAAAGACATGTCTTAGATATGACTCTTATCATGACTCTTGATCCGAAGACATGTCTTAAATATGACTCTTATCAGTGACATGTCTGAGATATGACACTTATTTTTGTTTCATGTGCGTCTCAAATATGACCATTTATCTGTTATGCTTTTATTTTAGGTGTGTCTCTAATTTGTTCTTGCAATAAACATTTTTAGTTCATAAACATCACTAATATTCAACATATGTATTATGTATTAATACGAGTCTCTAATAACACAGGCACCACAACACACAAGTTCCTTTTAACACACACGAGAGCCAACCCTCGGCACAACAAGAATCTCGAAAAAGATTCCTATGCCGAGGGACCGACTCTCGGCAACATGAGGCTCTCGGCAAAGAGAACCTATGCCAAGAGCCGAGCCCTCGGCATAGAACCAACCTCGGCAAACGGAACCCTCGCAAACGGCTCCCCCTGCGGCGTTACCTTTGCCAAGAGCCCTCCGTTAGCCTCTCGGCAAAGGCTTGTATCTTTTTTTAATAAATTCTTTGCCGAGAGCCCTGGCCCTGGCTCTCGGCAAAGGCCCTCTTTGTCGAGGGCTTTAGGAGGCTCTCGGCAAAGAATATTTTTTTTTTGTTTTTTTTTTGCTCCTAATTTTTTCTGTGTCATTGCTACAGTACTACTTGCTCCCAATTTCAAATTTGGTGTCTTTTCCATACTTCTTTCTATATTTTGCGCATTTTCTTTAATTTTTTGATTTTTTCCGTGGGACGCACATTTGAACTGCAGGTGCATCAAATAATGAAACTCAGCGATTCGAAAAAAGGTATTCATTCTTCCGAGGGTATTTCGACGCCGTATCCAGAGATAGGCGCGGAAACTCGACAGTCTTGAGCACGGCGACCAAGTTTCGTGAGATTAGATTTAAAATTATTAAAAATATAAACGAAGTCAGAAAATCATGAAAATGGACGGGTGACCTTGACATCGAATGTAGATGCTATACGAAAATTTTTTGGGAATGTTTGGAGCAAGTGGTGGCGCAAGATGGTTGAAACCCTGAGATCTCCGCATATGATGTCCCGTCTTCGGATACTGAGGAGTACTTAGACATTGTTGACAGTGATGAGGAGACTCATGCTCCGGCTAATCCGGATGATCCAGATTATTTCTAATACATGTAATATTATGTTATATTTTTAGGATCTAGGGTTTTATTTATATTACATATATTTTATTATGTTATTTCTAATACAACATTATTTGTTCTTTTTAAATGCAGGAGGTCGAGGCAAGATGTCGGGAGGACGTCAGAGGCGGTTGAGTTGGTTGTACCGGAGCTCGCAGGCCGATGGACCGTCGACGAGGAGTGGCCGCCGCCGGAGGGAGCCGTCTCTAGAGGAGGAGAAGGATGAGGTGCCGGCCACGCCCGAGGCCGAGGGGCACGAAGACGGGCAGGAGGAGGACGAGGCGGACGAGGGTTCGGCTGCCTCAGTGGTGTCCACGCCCTACTTGAGAGGTCCCGCCAGCCTCCCGGCATTGCCGACACGTGCCCAACGCCTAGTGATCACGCCCCTCGGACAAAAGTACACGTTCTAACTACCTGTTCATATGACGAGACTCAAAATTGAAATAGGAGCTAATAATCTTTTTTAATCACTTATGCAGGTCATGGGACTTTGTTGGGCCTAAAGGACACAAACCCAACGGCATCCTGGGTCTCATGTGCCGCGAGCACTACCCCCGCATAGTACAGTATGCCGGGAGGCACGAGCCGGCCTACACCTTTGACCACTACACCGTCGCCCCAGACCCGGACTTCCCCAACAAGACGGCGAGAGTCAGAGCGGAGCTGTGGGCAAGCCTTCGTCAAACAACATCACATTCATCATATTTTTTTCTTTAATTAACTAGAGTTTGTATTGCGTCTGTATGCAGAACTACTTCAAGTGCGAGCCGGGGAAGGAGGCAGTGGCGGAGGTGGTGGCTACCCGGGCCTGTAGGAAGCTCGTCACCGACATGATCTACGAGGTGAGACTGCAGGCCATCATCACCTACAACGTCATGGTCTTGGGCAAGAAGGTGACGAAGGCCAAGGCGAGAGGCATGATGCTGAGCCGGGCGCAGTTCTTGCAGGTAAGTGATTACTTTTGAGATTAAGCTATTCGTATTTTCATCTGACGCTCATATGTGAAATACTTGATGATGTGCAGATGATCCCCAATGGTGTCAGTCGTTTCCTGAGTGCTGGGAGACGATCGTGGACCGGTGGCTATCCGAAGAGTGGGCGGCCCACCATGCCGAGGCCCAGGAGGCGCGTATACAGATGCCAAGTGTACCATACCACCAGGGCAACCACAACCTCGCCGAGTACGCACAAGCTTGGGTACGTGAAAAGACTTTCTGAATTCCTTGCTCAAATGTTGCCTGATTCTTAACCATCTTATCGCCATCCTCGCAGTCGGCGGCACACGGTGGCCAGCGTTGCAGCACGTTGCAGGCATACGCCATGTCCCACAAGGGCAAGGCCACGGCACCGGAGACCTCCTACAACCCCGACGACCCTACTGACGCGTACACCAACTCCAGCGTCCACACTCGCCTCACTGACTACTCAGAGGCGGCAAGGGCGGTCCACGAGGACGCCTTTTGTGACACCCCAATTTTAAGAACAAAATTGGAGCACAATATATGTATGCCACGATCAATTTTCATACATATATCCACATCATAGTAAATATCAAAACAATGCTTTATTAATATATCGAACATTATTACAAAAATGACCCTCGGGTCTGAAAGAAAAAGCACAGACTCTCAGTCTAACTCTAACGTAGACTCGCGGAAACTGGACGCCATCTCCACAGGAAGGTCGACCGGGGGCTGCGCCATCCTAGTACCAGTCGTCTGGGTCGTATCCACCGTATTCTGGGTACTCCTGCTCCACGTACGCGTAGACTCCAACGTCTGGGTGGAGTAGCAGGGGTTCAAAGAGGAAGGCTGAGTACATCGAAATGTAATCCACAAGTGTAGGAAATATATGCTTATGAGGCTAATAACAAAGGTAGGCTGACTCTGTTTGACTCAAGCGTCTAAAGCAACACATCCTATTAAATCCTATTTCCTATGCACCTATTTACTAGGTTATAACCGCAGTCTCCGTCTGTAACAGTAACCACACTCGGAGTCGCACCGAGCAAACCACACTCGGAGTCACACCGAGCAACAACACTTGGAGTCCACCAAGCAACCACACTTGGAGTCACACCAAGCAAAACCCACACCTGAAGTTCATCAGGTAAACCACACCTGAAGTCTATCAGATGACCCGAACCAGGTCGTTACAAGGAGTCCTATGTGTATTAGTTCCATACGTCACGATATAGAAAGCTACCTTCCGTAATAACTCCAGGTCTGCGCCCGAGCCTGGGAATCACTCCCGTACCAAGCAGTAACCCGCGTAGAAGAAGCCTCTGTACCCATGTCATATGAGACTAATGACCACATAAGGCTTCCCTAACAAACCAGACTCAACCCACAAACTAATCTCGAAGAAGTCCAAGCCCACTCGTGACCGTGAGCACGGCTGATATATCAGTTTATTTACTCTGCAGAGTTCGCACATCTTTACCCATGAGTCGTGTTGCCCTTGTGCCTGAGGTAGCTAGTCTCTTAACCCACTACCAAGGTGGATCGGCAGGGTTCACTACAAGGCCGTTACAAAGAATCCTCCTATGAGTATTAGTTCCATATGTCACGACGTAGAGCTACCTTCCGTAATAACACCAGGTCTGGCGCCCGAGCCTGGGAATCACTCCCGTACCAAGCAGTATCCTGCGTAGAAGAAGCCCTGTCCCATGTCCATATGTAACTAATACGACATAAGGCTTCTCTCATTAATTAGCCAGTCCCAGAGCCATATAGGCCTCATGGTTTGCGCTGTTTTGCCAGGTTACTTGTCCAGGAACCGGGTCCTAGTGATCCAGGCAGGATAACAAACTACAAACCCAAACCAACGCCAAGTCCCATGGCAAACTGTAACGCCGAGTCACACGGCAACCGTACGCCAAGTCACATGGCACCACACCACCAACGGTCCATCCTGCCGGATTTACCTACTCACCATACTACAACATTACCAGTCCATGTTTCATAGATCATGAATCAGAATTAATTATTACCATCCCATCCCATGACATCAGGGCTAACCATGTCTTCTACCCATATGTTCCCAACTAGGTGACAAGGAAAATAGTACAAAATCTAGTAAACCATATCATAGGATTCAAATTTAGACACTGCATGCATCTACAGGATCTACTCTACTCTAATACCAAAAGTAAAATAAATACGGGAGCAAGATGTTCAAGGACACTTGCCTTCGGGCTGGGTCGAATCGACGAAGGCACAAGCTGGATCAGAAGGTTCCACGTAGATCGCACTCGCTGGATCAAACATCATCACATGGCCGAAACAAAGCAATATAAGAAACATGCTGGGTCGAATCGACGAAGGCACAAGCTGGATCAGAAGGTTCCACGTAGCTCGCACTCACTGGATCAAACATCGTCACATGGCCCAAACAAAGCAATATAAGAAACATTACATCAACAGTATAAAAACAGAACATAAACAGATCTACTGCGTAGAGTTCGACGTGATGAATCTAACGCGACTTGGACGGGTCAAAACGGAGTTAAAATGAGCAAGTTATGGACTTTTGAAGTTGGATGGCAAAACTAAAAATAGAGAGAACTTGATTTTGCATTTTAAATCAATAAATCTGAAATTAAAATGACAGCAGGACTGGGCTTTATTTATTCAAAAATCAAGGGGTAGATCGGAAGACAATATAGACTCTATGAACAGTGATATTATTAGGGGATAAGTCAAGGGCTAAATCGCAAGATGTGCATACACTATGATGTGAACCGAGTCCATGGGCAGTGGACCGGTGGAGGCATAGGGTGTGCAGAGGAGAGAGCGGCTCACTACGGGCACGTTGGAGAACTCCTCAGCGCCGAAGTTGGTCCCGAGGGGATGGGCGACGAGGAAGAGCGGACCCGAGCCCACGACGATGTACGAGCAGGCGCCTGCGGTCTCGGACTCCAATTGCCGATCGGAGAGGTGGTTGCGGCCGCTCCCGCGATCCCAACCGAGGACACGGGATGGCACGGGATGCTTGGAGAGCGGCGATGCAGAAGCTCAGTCCTGACCAACAATGGCGACGGCGGCTCGGCAGTGCCGTGTCAGGAGAGGGAGGAAGTGCTCAAGGGAGGGCGATCGGGCGGGGAGCTGGGCGGAAGCTGGCTTGCAGCAACAGGAGCTGGGGTGGAGCGAGCGGGCCGGAGGGGGTGCAGGCCTGCAGGGTGGGCTCGATGTGGAGGGAAGAAGAGGAGCGGGCCGCCGGGAGAGAGCGGGCCGCCGAGAAGGAGCGGGCCGATGCAGAGTGGAGAGGGGGGAGGAGACCGGTGCAGGCCGGGTGGGCTGAAGGGGAAGGAGAAATGGGAGAGAGGGTGAGGCCCTTTGCCATTTCTTTTCCTTTTCTTTTGTTTCTTTTCTAAATTCTTTTCAAATTCTCTTAGAAATTCAAATCCAAATCAGTTTGAAACCAAATCAGTTTATAAAATTTTGAAAACATTTTCCCTAGGTTTTGGAAGACAAAGTTTTGAGTTTGACTTTGTAAAATTTTCATAAACCTTTTATTTACTTTCTAAATAGAATAAATTTGATTCGCCCTAATCGGGTTTAACAAAAATTCTTTTTCACCCAATAAAAATTATGCAACAGCATGAATGCAACAAACATCTTGTTAGAATTTTTCCTCCTTCTAGGATTTTGGCCATTTCCTCATTAAATTTTATTTTATTTTATTTATTTAAAAACCTGGGGTGTTACACCTTTGATCCTGCCACCGAGGACCTGGACGGGAGCATTGTCATGAGGATCGGAGGAGGGAAGAAGCACGGTCGGTTCTAGCTTGGCGACGGCGTCATCGACTCGGCCTCCACTCCCACTCTGTCCCAGCTCCAAGCACAGAGCACGAGCGGGAGCGTCCCCATACGCCCACGCCCGTCGCCTTCGCAGTCGTGGGTCACCGAGCTCGATGTTATTTTTGTTTAACTTGTCGTACATTGATCTTTAAATATTTGTATTGTTTTAATATTCACTTTGTATTATCGCAAACCCGCCTGGAAAGAGAAAGGCAGGCGCGCCAGCTGTCTGAGACCCAGATGCGGTCCCAGATGTCGTCCCAGATGGAGGCCCAAGCTAAGCAAATGGCGGAGCTCATCGCCTTCATGGCCTCCCAGGGCATGGCCGTGCCCCAGACGCTCATGGCTCCTCCACCGCCGTCTCAGGACGCCGGAGCTACTGCTGTGAGTATCGATGCCTTAGTGTTTCATTTCTGCATTTGCTTGTCTGACATAGAAGTCTTCCTTTTGCAGCCTCCGTTGGAAGGTTCGAATACCTGCCACGCTCCTGGATGGAACCCGGCCGTGGGTCAAGCAGGAGACACTTATTCTTCAGGGGTGGCAAGGTTGGTTGGGGGTCTAGTACATTGAATTTGGATTGAAAACTTTCATGTTGTATTGTGGTGACGTTGGTATTGAACTATTTGATGACATATATATATATATATGTGTATTTTGAACTACGTTATATGATATATATATATATATATATATGTTTTGTGACGTGAAATGTGATATATATATGTGATGTGATATATATATGTTCTGTGAAATGTGATATATATGTGATATGTGATGAATGTGATATATGTGTGTGATAATGTCGGAGAAAAGGAAAAATAGAATTAAAAAAACAAAAATTTGTCTTTGCCGAGGGTTGCTCTCGGCAAAGGGGGCCTTTGCGGAGTGTTGTGACCTTAACCCTCGGCAAAGCTGGGAACCAGAATACCAATTTCCCCAGCTTTGCCGAGCACTTTGGACATAGCACTCCGCAAAGGCTTAAGCTTTGCCGAGAGCCAGGCTACGAGCTCTCGGCGAAGAGTTTCCAAAAAAATCTCTTTGCCCAGAGCCAGCCCAGTGAGCTCTCGGCACAGAAAATAAAAAATAAAAAATAAAAATGTCTTTGCCGAGAGCCTGGTCAGCCGACTCTCGGCAAAGAAGCCGTCAACGGTCACCTTCCGTTAACGGCTACTTTTCTTTCCCAACAGCCGCCCGGGACCCTCGACAAAGGTTGTGCCGAGAGCCCGACAAAAGGCCCTCGGCAAAGGCTCCTTTGCCGGCTTTGCCGAGCGCCATAGAGCCTTTACCGAGTGTCTGAGGCACTCGGCAAAGCAGCCATTTCCGGTAGTGTTTAGTCCCGGTTGGTGTTACCATCCGAAGCTAAAAGGTCACCCTTTAATCCCGGTTGATATTACCAATCGGGACTAAAGGATGGAGACCTTTAGTCCGGGTTGGTAATACCAACCGGCAGTCTCGGTTGGTTGGTAAACCAACCGGGACTAAAAATCTTTAGTCCCGAACGCAATTTTTTACCGAGACTAAAGCTCAGTTGATAGATCGCCCTCTCGTAGTGACGGTAACTAATCAGTAACACATTACGTTCACTCGCATCTCTAATCTTAGTGAAACAATCACTTCCACTACCTAGGCCATGGCCATCGCTGCTTATGGGCTTTCCCACAAGATAATGATGGTGGGATATATAAACTGTAAACACCTCCAATTGTTATTTCCCATGGTACTATTTGCCAATTTGATGCATAGCTGAATGGGTTGAAACCTATAGCTTTAGCATGAACCTTGCTACCGCCTCTTCTCCGCCGACCATGGAGAAAATGGTGGAGCTACCACCTTTTTCAACTCCGGACAGTTGTGTGTTGTGTGCTCCTACTTGGCAAAAATGAATTCAATGTGAAATGACCAAACACCACTCAAGCTCTTCCTAATTGCCTATTAAGAAAAAAAAATATTTGCATTGGTATCTTCTAGAGAATTGCACATCTCATCCTTAATTTTGAGTACTTTAGCAATTAGACAAACGCTGAATTTTATTGGATCATTTCTTGGTACACGAATTGCAAATTACATGAGTGAAAAATCAACTCGAGATCGAACGTCACCAAACTAAAACAGAAATTCCAATCATTTACGACTACTGCACACTTAAATCCAAGTATGAAACACGATGCAGAATGAAAATCATCAAAGCATAAGAGCACCACGGATGGCCGGCCGGCCAAATGCATCCTCCTCAAATAGAATCAGAAGTGGTTGACCCTCCTGCAGTTGTGCCTGATCTCGCCGGCGGTCCCGGTGAGCGGCGAGATGTTGCCCATCTTGACCATGGACTTGGCGAAGTGGTCGAAGAAGAGGCCCTGGTCGGCGGCGTAGCGGTGGACGAGGTCCATGGTCTGGCGGCTCTGCGTGAGCAGGATCTCGTCGGAGCTGAGCAGGCCATTCATGGCGAGGATGTTGTGGTAGTAGAGGTTGTCGAACCGGAACTGGGTGACCGGGTCCAGCGCGAACAGGTTCTGGTCGCCGCCGGAGCGCGGGCACCGGCCCCGCAGCTCCGCCGCGTACGCCGGGTTCAGCGTCCGGTCCACCTGCCCGTCGTTGTTCTGCCCGTACAACCGCTGCCGGAAGCTCACGCACCGCGAGTCGCCGATGGTGTGCCCTCCGGAGAGCGCGACGAGGTCGACGACGTCGAGGCCCTGGTTGGCGAACTTGCCGACGATGGTGGGGAGGGAGTCGTTGGGAGCCGGGATGAGGTTGTTGGAGCCGCTCAGGCTCGCCGTCAGCGAGTCCCTCCTGCCCAGCGGCACCTCCCAGCCAGGCCCGCCGGTCAGGACGACGGAGTCCCTGGCGGCGACGGCGACGATGTCGGCGCAGGAGACGGTGCGCGGGCAGGCGTGCTCGAGCGCGGCCTTGATCTCGTCGATGACCTCGAACCCGCGCAGCGAGTCCTTGTTGGGGTTGGAGCGCTTCTCGGTGACGAAGCGGCCGCTGCCGTCGGCGTCCAGCAGCACGGAGGCGTCGCAGCCCTGCACGAAGCAGTCGTGGAAGTGCAGCCGCAGCAGGGACGCCGCCATGCGCGGGTCCTCCGCGTGCGCCTTCGCCACCAGGGAACCCACGATGGCCTGCATCTGCGGGCACGCGTGGTCGTAGAAGTGCGGCTGCAGCGGCGGGAACGGGAACCCGCCGCCCGGCACCGGGTGCCCCGAGCAGAGCACGGACGACAGCACGGCGACCACCGCCGCCGCCACCGCGACGCCGCTGATCCACTGTCGCCGCGCCATATATATAACCTAGCTACTCAGACAACGTCCCGATCACCTCTGCACTCTGCAGCAATGAAAGCTTACGGGATGGCACTAGCTGCTACCTGGTTGCTTTGCTCGAGCTGAGTTGGTTTAACGAAGTGTGGGATGAGCATGCATTTATAGGACGAAGCCGGAAGCTTCAAGCGGGATGATAAACATGATTTGGTATGTAAAGCTAATCTTTATACAGATTAGTTTAGCTATGACAGGATTGGGGGAGCCGGTAATATGCATGGCTGGTCTTTCCAGCTCTGACCTCACCTCATCCATCTAGCTTTTTCGCAGGGTAAGTACAACCTAAACACTATCACTATGCAGCATATGCATGTTGAGCTCGATCACCGGCTCGATCAGGTACACGTACAGAACCGACAGCGATCGGTGAAGTGACGCGGCGCTTCTATAATGCTCGCATCTGCCCCCATCAGAGCTTGCCTTTGTCACCTAAAAGCCTTGTGCTAAAATAATATAATCTCTACAACATGCATGCTCGTGTTGCAGAGAGGGCTATATGGAATTTGCCGTTTGTCGTGATTACCGGCCGACACATGTAGACAGTGTGTGCGATAAAAGAAAATGCCAGTCACAAATAAAGCCACGTTTGTAATATATAAAAGGCAACATTTTATTTCCCACATATTTATCTGTATGGTCTTTTGAAAAATGCGTCTTTATTTTTTTCATGGTCCGTTTCTTTGTATTGCCCAAAAACAAAAATATCTTCCCTCTATATGGTCTTGTGTCCAATTTAGGCCATTGACATGACGGTGGTAAATGTGGAATAAAATGATCATTTTACCCTTGACAAAAAAGTGCAGATAATGTTGTATGGTGACTCAAATCCTACTTAGAATATGACTCAAAAAGGTGTGCTATTAGGACTTCTAGTTCTATTAGGTCTTGAGTGTAGAATCCTACTAGGAGTAGGACTCCTATTTGTATGTATGAGAGCCTTGGAGAGGACTATATAAATCAAGGGGTAGAGGCCATAGGCATCACAACAAGATCATAAGCCAACACAAGGGGTCTCATCCAAGGCTTGTACGGAGCAATTAGGAGCGCTCAAGAGGATTAGGCTAGACAGTTCTATTGCACTAGATTCTTGTATATGGCAAGAATCGGTGGGTCCTGGAGGGTCAAGTAGGGTTGTGAGAGAGCGACAATCTCTTGTACTCTTTTGGAATTGTGCTAATAGAATTTGTGGTCGGCTTCGCCAAATCCTAATCTCTTGTCGTGGTTGCTTCATCATCATTTAGGGTTTTCTACGCGATTCAACTACATTGTTCTTGATATGGTGCTAGCTTGTGTCATATTCACAACATCCTTTCAAAGATCCAAGGGTTGCTGCGCATAACTAGGGGTATCAGATTATAACAAGTGATATCAGAGCCAAGGTTGGATTGATTTGATTTTGTGAGAAGGTTGACAGGGCTAGGAAGCACAAAATTAAGACGATGTCAGAGATGTGGAATCAAGTAGAGAAATTTGATGGCAAAAGAAATTTCAGCGTGTGGCAATGCGTGGTACAAGATGTGCTTGTCCAACAAGGATTGATTGATGCTCTCGAGGGCACCAAGCCGGACAAGATAACTGATGAAGAATGAAAGGTGATGGAGCAAAAGGCTGTCAGTACAATTCGACTATGTCTCTCTGATGAGGTAAAGTACTCGGTAATCAAGGAGAATTCACCGACGAAAGTATGGAAGAGCCTAGAAGAGTTGTATATGGCAAAGTCGCTGACAAATCGGTGGGTACTGAAGCGTCAACTATTTAGGTTACGCATGGAGGAAGGTACACGATTCGTTGACCATCTAAATGTCTTCAACAAGCTTGTCACGCAGCTGATTAGTGTGGATGAGAAAATTGAGGAGAACGATAAAGTCGTCATATTGGCTTCATCCTTACCACCATCGTGGGAGCAGCTAGTGATGAATATTCTCGTCGGGAAGACTACTCTCAACTTCAACGAGACAGTTGCATATCTACTAGAGGCAGAGTCGTCCTTGAAGAAGCCGCAAGATTCTTTATTTTCGGGTGATCAAGTTTTGGCTGTTTCAAGTGGAGCATGAAAAGTTAAAAATCATGGGAAGAAGAAAGGCAAGAGCAAGGGACAACGTACATGCTATCTATGTGACAAGGAGGGTCACATGATAAAGGACTGTCCAAGTTTGAAGACTATGAGAGGAACATGCTCAGTGGCAAGTGGGGATGAAGGTGACATACTTATTGTCAGTCAACCAGGTACTATTCATGATTGGATATTAGATTCAGGAAGCTGTTTCCATATATGTTCGGTGAGGGAGATGTTTGACGAAGGATCTCTACACCCAGCGAATGGAATTGTTCACTTAGCAGATTGCCAGGAGTATGCAGTCACTGAGGTGGGAACAATTACATTGGAGATGCATAATGGAACACTTTGCACACTGATGGGAGTTCGGTATATCCCGGGATTGAAAAAGAATCTAATATCTGTGAGGTCGCTAGAACTCCAAGGTTGTGAATTATCACTTCAAGGTGGAGTCATGCGAGTTACTTGCAAAGGGCAGGTAATTATGAAAAGTATCTGGATCAATGGAGGATACCGAGTGATAGGAAATCTTATGGGTGGTGCAACCATGGGGAGATTTGGTAAAAATCCTGATCAGGAGAAGGAAGTTGTCTCGTCAACGACAGGTGCTCAAATCTCAATTGTGGTCAAGTGCAAGGCTACAAAGACGGTTGCAAAATCTAACAATCGTAGAGGCGAAGCTACGCGTTGTTGGAAGAAGGAAGACGCGGTCGTACCAACCACGCAGTACCAACGAGTAGGTGGAGCTCGAAGGCGGTACAAACCTATGGCATGGAGGGCCAAAGGAGAAGGTGTTGTGGTTAACAAAACTACACAACGATGGAGCTCTCAGATGGAAGGTTCAGGCACTCCAGCCTGGAACTGACAAGCACATTGTGGTGATGTGCATGAGCCTCTGTGGTGGAGGCACTCTCGAGGTGGGAGTATAAATAAAAAAAAAGAAGCCGATTTGGAGCAAATTCTTGGAGGAGCACGATGACTTTAAAGGATTAGAGTCAAGGTGGAGTTTGTTGTATGGTGACTCAAATCTTACTTAGAATAGGACTCAAAAAGGTGTGCTATTAGGACTTCTGGTTCTATTAGGTCTTGAGTGTAGAATCCTTCTAGGAGTAGGACTCCTATTTGTATGTATGAGGGCCTTGGAGGGGACTATATAAATCAAGGGGTAGAGGCCATAGGCATAACAACAAGATCATAAGCCAACACAAGGGGTCTCATTCAAGGCTTGTACGGAGCAATTAGGAGCGCTCAAGAGGATTAGGCTAGACAGTTCTATTGCACTAGATTCTTGTATAGGGCAAGAATCGGTGGGTCCTGGAGGGTCAAGTAGGCTTATGAGAGAGCGACAATCTCTTATACTCTTTTGGAATTGTGCTAATAGAATTTGTGGTCGGCTTCGCCAAATCCTAATCTCTTGTCGTGGTTGCTTCATCATCATCTAGGGTTTTCTACGCGATTCGACTACATTGTTCTCGATACGGTGCTAGCTTGTGTCATATTCGCAACATCCTTTCAAAGATCCAAGGGTTGCTGCGCATAACTGTCATGGAATTCCAGATATCTAGTTGTATGTTGTCTACATACGGGTAAAATGTTCTTGAGATAATACTCAATATGTATTCAGTATTCTCGGAGAAAAGCACTCAAGCCAAAAAAAAAAAAAAACTTTGGAGCTGCACGATGCGAGATAAAGCTGGCTACTGATTTAACCTTTTCTCCGAGTTAGCAAGCACTGTTGTCCAAATTTTGAAATAAAAACACAGAAATGCAAGTCTGTTCGACTAATGGTTTTTACAGTTGATAAACTAGCTTATACTATTTTGTTGTGAGAGAAAAACATTATACTATAATGGATAAGTTTAAGCAAACACGACATAAGTCCTGACATGCTCGATCTCAGCACGGTCCGGACATGATGCCTATGTGCACCGGCCTCCCACTGTCAGACCTAAAGGCCTTTGCGCTACCTCAGCCGACCCACCTCGAGTCATGGTGCCGCCGCTGCTGACGACTTGCCCAGGCACGAGCAAGGCCTCATTGTGTGGTTGCTGCGGAAATAATCTGGCCTCGTTGCGAAGTCACGACCAACTCACCTAGAGCTATCGCTGACCCACCCACCTTGCTGGTCCACATCACCACCCTGCTCGGCCTCCTCCACCTACTGCCACAAGAATGACCACCTGGAGCCGCGCCTGCCGGGTCGTCCACGCCGGGCTAGCCGCGATGGATTCGGCGATGGAGAGGCCAGCGCCGGCCCTTCGCCGGAGATCTCGTCGGTGATATCCTCCCTTGCAGACCTGGCTTGCTTGCTATTTTTTCCACTAACTGCGTTTGTGGTCGACTACCAATGTGGGAGAAGTAGAGGAATTAAGGGGAGGAAGCAGGAGGGGCATTTGAGCCATTTCATATATCTAATAACAGTGGCCAAACTTATGTCACACCCTAACAGACCTGGCGGGAGACCATGAAAAGAAATCCTCCTTTTGGTGCCTCACGGGTGAGTTCAAAAAAGGCCATAGAAGAAAAATGTATATTTTTAGAGGTCATGCATGTAAATATCTCTTTATTGTCGAGACTCTCTAACTCGGGTCGTGGGGCATCCCATTTCGTGTACATTGGATGAAAATCCAGCTTACCAGCAGCAGTCTTCTTCAACCTCTGGCCATTGGACGAAGTTGATGTTGCTTGCTCTACTTCCCCGCAATTGCCACGTCACCCAACAGCCAACGTACGTGCCTCCACCTAGCCATGGTGAGATCTCACCGGAGCTCCATAACGGGAGGCCGGAGCTAAGATCTCGCAAGACCAGCCCGTTATAGGGTGGACCTATACGGACAGTAATTCTTGAGTATATTTTCAGACAAGTACAATATCAAGCTTTTTTCAAAAAAAAAATCAAGAATACACATATGTACAAAGATATTGTGCTTAATCTTCTATTTTTTCAAGTGGCGAATGAGCCCATAGAAATAACAGATGAGCCCAAATCATCTGAGCCCAAAGCAATAACAGATGAGACCTGGTCTGGCCAAACCAAATGAGCCCAAAAAGTAACAACAGATGATTAATAGTTTAATACTGATTTAGATTTTAGCCAGACCAGGGCACTGCCATCTGTTTTTGAGTTTTTCAAGTGGCAAATGAGCCCAAAGCAATAACCATTCTGCCCCTACAAATGAGCCCAAAAAATCATCTGATGGCAGTGGCTAGCTGTGCGACGCCGAGTCACCAAGGCAGAGCCAGGGCCTCGTGGGTCATGGCCTATATGGGTGTGCCCATGGTGGGGAGGGGCTGTGGCCACAACACCAGCGGCCATGCAGCTAGACTATCAGTTAAGGTCAAAGGTGAGCTTGAAGCCTCGCACTCGCTTGTTCTCTATGGGACGATCCTGAGAACTTCGTCACAGGACGATCATCTTTAACTTGTCCTTTGTTCTCATTGCCTTTACAATGGCTACGATGGTTGATTAGGGTTTTATTTTGGATGTCCGAATCAAAATGTTATCTGATTTTATAGGGTTTTTTTCAACAAAAGACGAACTATATTATATATGATAGCTAGATACATCGACATGTTACAAACACTCCGGATTACAGAATAGTATCCACGTACACTATGAATAGCACAACTCAAAACCTAACCTGATAGATGCTTTAAATTGTGGAAGACCGCACAACTAAACACTTGGTAAAAAGGCCTGAGAATAAATGTCGAATGAATGACGGCCAACATTTCTATAGGCAGAATTGAGGAAGTTTTTTTTCTGGTGTCTTCTTTCTTGTTTATGGCGCTGAAAAATGAGGAAAACTGATCTAAAAATTATTATCTCTATTCCTTTATCATAGTCAAATCTAACCACAATAAAACAGAGAAGAGACCGGAGAAAATTATTCCATGACGGCGACATCATCTCCATCTTGTGCCACCATCCGGAAACAAAAGTCTTCATGTCGTCATATCGATGAGGATGCCAAAATCGAAGTTGTCACCCTCATCTTCAACGAAGGTGCCATGGAGAAGATGATTCCGCTCTTTCCCTTCACCGCCGCCCGAGAGGAGATAAAGTTCCAATACCAAAAATTTTTTGACATGGAGGGACACCAACCCTAATGACTCGATCTAATGAGAAAAATTTATTAAAAACAATGAATCCCAACTGCCTTCAGCCCCGACGAGATACCGGAGAAGAAGGAAGGGGGACCAGCAGTTATGAAGACAGGGGACAGCGGCGGCAGTAGCGCTAGCGTAGGAGTCGCCAGTGTTGAGATAAGTGTATGACTAGATACATTCGGTTGAGGTGTATCCTTGTAACTCAAGTATGTAACGTGATAAGGATAGATATGAGGAGAGTTTGTAGCTGGTTGTTGTAACAACCTGTTGTATACTGAAGCTATGCCATGGGGGCTTGTTCCTGGCGCTATATAAACAAGGACCCGAGACCCAGGAGGGTTAAGGTTATTCATCCCATTTTACATGGTATCGAAGCCCGCTTCCTAACGGAATTAGATCATGGTGTCATCTTCCGCTGCATCGCTTGTTCCCTCCTTCGGGTTCTCTCCCGTTAGCGAGAAGCTGACTCGAGCCAATTACCAGTCATGGAGCGCGCAGGTGCTCTCTGCCATCAAGGGCGCCCAGTTGTTCAGCTTCATCAAGCCCACGGCGACTCCTCCGTCCGAGCTCTTGCCCCTCGCCAAAGGGGATGATAAGGACGCGGAGGCCAAACCCAATCCAGAGTATGAGATCTGGTTTGCAAAAGATCAACAAGTGCTCAGCTTCATCCTTTCTAATCTTGGGAAGGAAATCCTCGCCCAGGTGTCGTCGAAAAAGACGGCGGCTACGACATGGGCTGTAATTGAAGCCATGCACGCCTCTCAGTCGAGGGCGCGCATCATTGCCACAAGGATGGCACTGGCGACCGCCACCAAAGGGAGCTCATCGGTGGCGGACTACTTCGGCAAGATGAAGAGCCTAGCAGATGAGATGGCATTTGCAGGGCGAAAGCTTGAAGATGACGAGCTGGTTTCATACATCCTCACTGGACTCGATCTGGATTTTAATCCGGTCGTGTCTGCGGTGAGCGCCAGGGTGGAGCCAATCACTGTGGCGGTGTTGTATACACAACTCACCAGCTTCGAGTAGAGGATGGAACTCCATGGCGGGGGCTCCCAGTCCTCGGCCAACATGGCTACCAAGGGTGGTCGTGGAGGAGGTGGCGGCTACAACAATGGTGGCTACAACAACAACCGAGGTCATGGCGGCAGTGGCCACGGCGGCTTCGGACGCGGCACAAGAGGTGGTCGCGGCAACAACTTCCAGGCAGGAGTCTTCTGCCAACTCTGTGGCAAGGAGGGCCACACCGTCATCAAGTGCTTCAAGCGCTTTGATGTCAAAACACTGGAGCGCCACCTCAGAAGTCGGCATCGGCAACCACTGCGTCTTACGGAGTGGATACCAATTGGTATGTCGACTCCGGCGCCACGAACCATGTCACGGGTGATCTGGAGAAGCTGACGATCCATGACAAGTATGGAGGCCATGACCAGGTTCTTACAGAAAGTGGTAAAGGTATGGAAATCAATCACATTGGTTCTAGTGTTTTGCGTACCCATACTAGTAATATTCATCTGAATAACATCCTTCATGTTCCACAAGCCACAAAAAGTCTTCTTTCTGTTAATCGTCTTGCTCGAGATAACAATGTTTTCCTTGAATTTCACCCCAACCATTTTTCTATCAAACAGCAAGGGACGAAGAAGATTCTCCTTCAAGGCAAATGTGAAGGAGGTCTCTATCCTCTTCAGCCAAGCAAGAATAAAAATAAACAAGTCTTCGGTGTCTTCAAGCCATCTGTGTCGTTGTGGCATGATAGATTAGGGCATGCATCAACTCCTGTAGTGAAGCAAGTTCTTGATCGTCGTAGCCTTCCTTTTGTTAGTGATTTGAACAATAATGTTGTTTGTGATGCGTGTCAAAGGGGGCAAGAGTCATCAATTGCCCTATCCTAAATCATCTAGTCCTTTGGAACTTGTGTTTTTTGATGTTTGGGGTCCTGCTCCCACTTTTGTTGGGCGCAATGCTTATTATGTGAGTTTTATAGATGATTACAACAAGTTTACTTGGGTTTATTTTTTGCGACATAAATTTGAAGTATTCCAAAAATTCAAAGATTTTCGGTCTCTAGTTGAACGCCAATTTAACAAAAAAATCCTAACCATGCAAACCGACTGGGGAGGAGAATATCAATCTCTGAACTCATTCTTTTAGAGGATCGGTATTGCTCATCATGTTTCATGCCCACACGCTCATCAACAAAATGGCTCAGCCGAACGTAAACATCGACATATTGTTGAAGTTGGCTTGTCTCTCCTTGCACGGGCGTCTATGCCTATAAAGTTATGGGATGAAGCCTTTCTGACAGTTGTTTTCATTATTAATCGGTTGCCATCCAGGGTGATCTCCAATGAGACTCCCTATGCTCGACTTCTAAAACAGAATCCTGATTACTCTTTTTTGAGAACGTTTGGCTGTGCAGTATGGCCAAACTTGAGACCCTACAATGATAAAAAAAACTTCAATTCCGTTCCAAGCATTGTGTTTTTCTTGGCTATAGCAACATGCACAAAGGGTTCAAGTGTTTGGATCCTTCTGTTGGTCGAGTTTACATCTCACGTGATGTTGTCTTCGACGAGCGTGTGTTTCCCTTCACAGTGCTTCATCCCAATGCCGGTGCATAGCTCCGTGCGGAGCTCTCCCTTTTGCCTGCAAATCTATTGAATCCTACTGCTAGTTTTGGGGGATGCAAAAATACTTGATCAATGTGATATTTTTGTGCCTACTAATAGTGCTCAAGATGCTGGTCTAGCTGATGTTGAAATAGGTGAAGATGGTGGAGTCTATGAGCCTCAGCAAGCGAGGGACAGGCGACATTTCATGTGTCCCCCTGAGCGCAATAGCACTGACCCTGGCGCTGAATGCGGTGTTGATTCGCCTGATGGCAACACTGTCAGCCGAATCGGGTCAGCTTCGGGATCCCCAGCTGCAGCGCCTGTCGACTCGGGGGCGCCACATGGATCCTCTACGCCCATCTCCTCTTCACCAGCCGCGACACCGCACACACTTCATCTGCAGTCTGATCCGAGCGATGGGGGCAGTCCGATGGAGATCTCCTCGCCCGGATTGTCTGAGGAAGCTGGATCCGTTGATTCCAGTGTGCCGAGCACAGAGAGTACTATCTCTACCACCAATGTTTCTCGACCGATTACCAGGCTTCAACATGGTATTCAGAAGCCTAAAATCTACACTGATGGCACAGTAAGATGGGGTATGCATGGTGCTATAATTGCAGAGGAGCCACACACGGTGGACGAGGCGTTCAAGGATCAAAGATGGTTTGATGCTATGAATCAAGAGTACATGGCCCTGATAAGAAACAAGACATGGCACTTGGTTCCATATTCGAAGGGCAAGAACATCATTGACTATAAGTAGGTGTACAAAGTTAAGAGGAAAGCAGATGTCATTGTTGATAGATACAAAGCTCGACTTGTGGCAAAGGGGTTTAAACAAAGGTATGTGATTGATTATGAGAATACCTTTAGTCCTGTGGTAAAGACAGTGACAATTCGTCTTATTTTTTCTATTGTTGTGTCAAATGGTTGGTCTTTGAGGCAATTGGATGTGCAGAATGCTTTTCTTCATGGTTTGTTACAGGAAGAAGTATACATGCGTCAACCTCCAGGATATGAGGATCAGTGTCGTCCAAACTTTGTGTGCAAGCTTGACAAGGCTCTTTATGGTCTTAAACAAGCACCTCGTGCATGGTATGCCAGGTTGTGTCACAAGCTTGAAACACTCGGCTTTGTGCCTTCGAAGGCTGATACTTCGCTCTTCTACTACAACCAGGGAAAATGCATGATGTTTGTACTGGTTATGTGGATGACATTATAGTAGCAAGTTCATCAGTGGAGGCAACCAGAGTGCTACTTAAGAATTTGAAGAAGGATTTTGCTCTGAAAGATCTTGGTGATTTGCACTATTTTCTTGGAATGGAAGTGAAGAGATGTGAGAATGGACTTGTGCTGTCACAAGCGAGATATGCAGAAGAGGTGATTAAGAGAGTCGGTATGCATCTGTCAAAATGGGTCGATACACCTCTTTCTAGTAGCGAAAAATTGAGTGCGACTGGTGGACAGAAACTTGGGCCACAGGATTCTTCAAATTACAGGAGTATAGTAGGAACAATGCAAAACCAGGACAGATCTTTCCTTTGTTGTGAACAAATTGTGTCAGTTTCTTCATGCTCCCACGTCTGATCATTGAACTGCAGTCAAGCGTATACTGAGATATGTTCATGGAACATTGAAGCTTGGGCTGGATATAAGGAAGTCGGATTCTATGTTGGTCAGTGCATTCTCAGATGCTGATTGGGCTGGATGTATAGATGATCGACGATCAACAGGTGGCTTTGCAATTTTCTTAGGGTCCAATCTCATTTCATGGAGTGCTCGGAAGCAAGCTACTCTGTCACGGTCAAGTACGGAAGCAGAATATAAAACTCTTTCCAATGCAACAACAGAGTTAATGTGGGTTCAGAAATTGTTAGTTGAATTGGGAATACCACATCCGTCCGCAACCCGTCTCTGGTGTGATAACATAGGAGCTACGTATCTTTCTGCAAATCCTGTGTTTCATGCAAGGACCAAGCATATAGAAATAGACTTTCATTTTGTTAGAGAAAGAGTGGCACAAAAGCTTCTGCAGATCCGGTTTATTGCTTCCAAGGACCAAGTGGCTGATGGATTTACAAAGTCGATCACAGCAACACAGTTAGCGCGTTTTAGAAACAATCTCAATCTAGTGGCCGGTTGAGATTGAGAGGGGGTGTTGAGATAAGCGTATGACTAGATACATTCGGTTGAGGTGTATCCTTGTAACTCAAGTATGTAACGTGATAAGGATAGATATTAGGAGAGTTTGTAGCTGGTTGTTGTAACAACCTGTTGTATACCGAAGCTATGCCATGGGGGCTTGTTCCTGGCGCTATATAAACAAGGACCCGAGACCCAGGAGGGTTAAGGTTATTCATCCCATTTTATAGCCAGGAGCTGATTTTTTTTTTCTGATTTTACCCGGGTTTATACTGCTATTTTTATAGGTTGAAATTGTTCGGTGTCGCTTGTTGAGGGAAACATGTTTAAACAGAAAAACATATATAACTTGGTCTAGTGCCAGAATTGAAGATATTTGCAGCTGCACGGAAAGCTAATTGTTGTCAGTACATTTGGGTGCTTGTAATTATTGACCTAGTGTTTTCAAATAACTAATATTGACCTTTTTTTTTTTCTTTTTACTCTCTCATCATTGCTTCCTCTGTCTCCGTTCGTTCTCTGGTATCTCTGCCAACCAAAGCCGAGAGAGGCTGAGTCCGGAAAAGAAGCACGCGACGCCGGAGAAGCAGCACGCGACGAGCGCGCGCGGGGCGGCTGGCACGCGAGCGCAGATAAAGTGTACGCAGCACCGGCAGGCGCGCGGTAGCGGCGGCTGGTAAGGACGAGCGTTCACAGCGCCGGCGGGCGTGCGGCGGTGGACGGGCGAGGGCGAGCGCACGGGGCGGCTGACGTCAAGCGCGGAGGAGCACCCACGACGAGTTACCGATGGTGAAATTGTGGTTTGCTGATATGGATCGGTGCAAGAGTAGAAGTGGTTTGCAAAACGGATTTCTCTCTTTTTCATCTCTTTCTTTCTTCCTTAATTAAATGATTACGGCAGTGTTTTACTTAGCTGACAAGATAGAAATTACCATTATTGTACTATTAGGACTGCCTAATTGTAATGTAATCCCTAATTCCCCAGGCAAGCGAACAGAGAGCATTGTAGCACAGCTTATGCTATTCGCAACGAGAGAGTACAAAACAGTTCCAAAAAGTTGAGTGCAGCGGAAGCTGACGGTGCAGAATGGCTGAAACATTCCGGAGCAGAGCTGTCCTCTCCTCTGCCGAGAACCGAGTGTGGGCCGGGAGCGGGAGGGTCCGTCGATAGTGTTTTCGAACCGGGACCTCAGTTGCACGTGAAGCAAGGCGACAACCAAATACAGCAGCCAGCAGCTTTGCGCAATCTTGTCCATATCCATGGAGATGAGCCGGACAGCCATGCTATATCTTCTCTTCCTCGCCCGTCTGCCTCCATCGTCGAGGGGCCGGAGCAGGGGATACGTACGGCGCCGGCGGCAATGGCAGCGACCAGGGCATCCCCGCCGTTGCTGATCTTGCTGCTCACCATCCAGCTGAACTTGCTCGTCCACCTCCCCGACTCCTCCTCCTCCTCCTCCACCATCGCCGCCCTCGCGCAACCACAGCAGCAACAGCAGAGCACCAACAAGAAGCACCGCCAGCCCGCGCTGCTAGTGCAGTCGACGTGCAACTCGACGAGCTTCTACGACGTCTGCGTCGCCGCGCTCGGCGCCGACCCATCCAGCTCCACCGCCGACGTGCCGGGCCTCTGCGGCATCGCCGTCTCCGCGGCCGCCGCCAACGCCTCCGGCACCGCCGCGTTCCTCGGCAACGCCAGCGCCGCCGCCGCCGCGGCGGCCACCCCGGAGGCGGACTACCGCGCGCTGCTCCGCGCCTGCGCCGGCAAGTACGCCGCCGCGCGCGACGCGCTCGTGGAGGCGCGCGCGTCCCTCGCCGAGCTGGCCTACGACTACGCCTTCGTGCACGTCAGCGCCGCCGACGAGTACCCCGCCGTGTGCCGGACGCTGTTCCGGCGCCGGCAGCAGCAGCAGCAGCGGGGGGCGAGCAGGGCTACGACGACGTACCCGCCGGAGCTGGCCACGAGGGAGGAGGCGCTGCGGCGACTCTGCACCATCGCCCTCGACATCATCTCCCTGCTGCAAAATCAGGAGACCTAGCTCCATCCATCTCAATTGCTGTAATTGCCGGTCGGTTAGTCGATCTTCATGAATCATGCGTAAGAGGAGTAGTAAAATATCATGGAGCAATGATCAAGGCATGCATGCATGTCATGCGCCGTCGTGCAATGCAGTGCCGATGCCGACACCAATACGACATGATGAATTGATGATGAATATTGAATTGAATAGTCCGCGGAATGAAAAAGGTTGCTCACGGACTGTTGTTTGCGGACGGCCATGCATGAGCACAGATTGTCTCTTACCTCTTGGACTCAACCTCCCTCGGTGCGCATCTTTTCTTTTACCTGAAAATACAGCATGGAAAACTCGTTGTAAGGGCTAATTTAGAAGCAAGAGAAAGACACACCCATGAACTATGCAACATAGATATGGATACGTGTATCCCGTATCGGCTGAATACGGATACGTAGATACGTCAGTTTTTTTTAGTAAACTAATGGTATATTGGTCTATCGAAGTATCAGATACGGATACGTGGATACGTATTGGATACGGGATACGAGGTCGTATCGGGGTAATTCAGCCCATGAATAGAAAGCTCTCTATAAATAACTAAAAGACTATTCAAAATATCCCTATAGATTTCTCACTCTGGAAAAATCATGGATTTTAAAGGGATTTGAGTTTCCAAAAGGGGCATAAGAATTTTTTATTATTTTTGAAAAAAAAGTTGTACAAATTAAATAGAGATTCAAAAGAACTAAACAACATAGGTTGTAAGAGGACATGAGAAGCTCCACCCCTCCCCAGAAGCATATTGAAAGATTTATTATTTTTTATTAAATCTTATAGAAATAGGGATACTTTCTTTTTTAGGGATTTTTGGAAAAAACAAGTTTTTCTTTATCACTCGACGGCATGCGAAGACATGTTAGTTATTCTTCTTTTACGAATAGGAAGAGGGATAGTTCTATCAAGTTTAATTCACCTCCTCGCAATAGACAAAGGGCTGTTGACGTGGCGTGATGTCACACAAAGCCACAGTCCAACATCGTTCATGATTTTTTTTTTCTGAAAGTTAAGGAGGTTAAAAACTTATCTTTATAAATGAGGACGAAAATTAGAGGATTGTAAAAGTTGAGAGATATTAAAAGGACTTTTTTCCTAGAGAATACAATTTTTAAGGAAAAATTCTATCTAATCTCCACCAACTACTATGCAAGTCTAATTTGCCTCCCTTAATTAGAAAATCAGATAATTCAAAAACACGAAATTATTTTCTAATGTTAGAAATCATTAGAAAAAATACTTTAACATAGAAAAAATATTTTTTTCTAAAATCAGGCTATATATTTTTGTTACTTTCTCAAAATTATTTCCTTTTTTTTTGAGAAAATTTCCTTTTTTATTAAAATTCCTGCTATCTCAACTGAGGCCCAGTAGGAATCCGGCCCAGTCCAACTGCCAATCAAGAGAGCAATACCATTGGAGTCGAGAACGTTTTTGATTGGAGTCGCTATGATAATAAAACACAGAGAGCAATATTTACCGAACAGCCCATCGCATGGCCTACATAGTCTAAGTTAGGCCCGCTCTTGCTATATTATGCGGGCCAGGCCTAATGAAGAAATCGGAAACTAAGGCTGAGCAAGAAGGGCCCACTAAAGGGCAATTGAATCTGGGCCTAGCAGGCTGGCAGCTAGCGCGTGGCGGCGGCGGCGACGGCGACGGCGACGGCGGGGGTAGACTGAGCGGCCGAGGAGCCGGCGCGGCATCTGCGCATCGCGGCGGCCCGAGGCCGCGAGCAGCACAGCAGGGCGCGGCACGCGGCACCGCGCGATGCGCGAGCGCACGGCCGGTCTCAGCGCCACGACGCATCAAAGCCGGCGCTAGGCAGGGCGCTATCGCACTGCTGCGCAGTTGCGCTGGGCCCTGGAGGATTGGTGGCAGCACTCACCAATTTGTGTTTTTGCAGAATTGGGAGAAATCAAGCAAGAACTAACTAGGTATATAAATGCGGTTCCATTTCACTGATTCAATATAGCCCCTATTTTGATTGTCAGTTTCCAGTTGTAGATAACATGCAGTTTTTTTTTTGACAAGGGATAACATGCAGATTGTTTAGCATCATTCTCTGCGAGACTACGATTCCTTAGATTGCAGATTGTTATTTGCCATACTACCTCTTAATCATGCTGTAGTAGTCTAGTGATGATAAATTGGTGTCCCGCGTGGCCGCATCATATATTGATTTGTTTTGTCATGGACAAATCACATATTTTACTTCTCCGAGCGATGTATTCTGGATTGTTCAGCTATGTTTTCATGTAAAACTGCTTTAAATTACTATGTGGGTTTTGTATGAGACATTTGAACTCAAGTTCGTCTATGACTTGTATTTTAGAACCCATATTTACTTTTCCTTGATCTGCCCTGCTTGAACCCTCTCCTCTCTGCCATTGCTGCCGCTAGTCTCCGCCTCATCCGTGGACGGTGGTGCTTTGGTTTAAGGCAAGCAGAACCTATCCCGAATCTACCATTGCTTAGTTTCATCCATTAGCCCATTAGGGTAAGGGTTTGGTGTTTCTAGACCTGTTAGCGACTCTACAGCTGGATTGGGAGCATATCAACCTTTTTTTCTCTTATTATCCAACCACTGCAAATAGATGTAGTGGTTTGTCTGATCAAGTTTGCTTTTGTTCCTGTTTCGCCTAATCATATGGGGATTTTGGAGGAAAAGGCTGGGATATTATTTTTCGCGTGTTACGGGGTACCTGCACTAAAGGTGGTTAGATTACTTTGCAACAAGTAGTTCAATTTTGATAAGAACTGGGTTCTCTCAAGTTATGGGCATCAATCAATTCTGATAAGCGTTGGAGCATAAGAGTGGAATTCAGGTGTAGGCAACTTACTTCAAAATGGCAAACAAATGAAAAAGAGATATAAAATAAAACAAGTTCTGTTCTATTTGCCAAAGTTCTAATTATATGATATGCTATGTACAGACAACTTCAAAACAAGCTAGGAAGCTTCAAAGGTTGGCAATGGAGATGAGGGCCCAGGAATCTGTAAGCGTGTCGAAGGACCTAACTGGGGAAATCGCACCTTATGCCACCGCCCTACATGATGTGTTCCTCCAGTCCCATTGCTCATCGTGCTTCACCAAGTTACTGCCACAAGCCCCCTGTGTAGTTTCTTGCACGATGTGCTGTTCTCTTCGATACTGCTGTTCAGAGTGTTTTGGTGCAGATTCAGCAGTGCATTTTTCTTCTGGTGAATGTTGCTTCTTTGTGGACCACCTCAAGAGAGCCTCCCCTTCCTATGTTACTGAAGGAACCAGTGATTTGCGTGCTGCCCTCCGCCTTCTTTATGTGCTTGAGATGCATGGTCTTGTTTTGTCTGATTCAATCAATAACTACAATAGAATTGGTGGACTTGCAGCAAGTGGTATTGAGAAAGTTTTGGAGGAAGGTGAGGTTATTGCTGAGAGGATACTGGAGGGGAGCTTATTGATGTCATCTGCCAGAAAATCAAAGGCGCAGACTTCTGTTATTTTTTCCGATAGGCTTAAACTTGAGAAGATGGCATTATGGGCAGTGATTATCAATAGTGTTGAGGTACAACTTAGTGAAGGGTTAGCTATGGGAGTTGCAGTGTATGGCCCAAGTTTCTCATGGTTCAACCATAGTTGCTTTCCCAGTGCTTCTTACCGTTTTGTACTGGCTCCAAAGAATGAAGACTATGCTTCACAAAAATCAAAATCCTGTGTAGTCCCTGCTAGTAAACGAGTTGCAGCTGATGTGGTAAAGGAAAATAATGACCATTTTGTTTAGGACGTACTAAACTTTTACTTGTATCATACAAAAAAGTAAGATAAAATATTTGAATACTGTCCACAACATCCTTTCATTATCGTAAACAAGTGTTATTTGAATGTTTATACAGATATGGTTCCCAAACACTTCTTTGACCACCAATTGTTCAAAATTTAAATAGTTTGAATCAAACAACACTTGTTTGTGACAATTAATTGTAATGTATTTGTGGAATAAAAAAAATGTAATCATATGAAAATTTCTTTCGAGTATAAGCCATTTTCATATGCTGAATCTAAATATTTATGAAGGTACTCATGTTTAAAATTTCAATAGTTTGACTACACACATTCTAGTTAGATGAAATACGAAATACTTATCTAGTATTTACTTGAGACAAAATCATGAAGTGTATTATTGTGTTTGTTTCTATTGCAGTGGCATGCTTGGCAATACGACGAACATCATTCTACTCAAGGTACTTCATTACATTCTACTTTCACTTGCAACTGTTAAATTCATCACTCTAAACTTTCTCCGTAACTCTTTCTAGCACTGTGCAAATATGGCCCAAGGGTTGTTGTTCGTTGCATAAAACCAATTAACAAGGGAGATGAAGTTTGCATAACATACATTGATCTTCTCCAGACCAGGGTACTATTTCTTGAATTTTGCTGGACCCATATTTGTATAGTTTCCCTGACACATTAAGTCAGTTTATCCATAATATTATAGATCTAGAATCTAATCAAGGTTTACTTGTGCAATTCATTGTAGTGTGTGCTACTTGAGTTACTGTCACGCCCAGTATTTAATGCTTGCATGACCGATATATCAAATTTGCAATTAATTTTAGAATTTTGGGCTATAATTTAGAATAAAATTATCAAAGGACAACACTCTCACTCAGTTTTGGTATTTTTGTTTTTGAGCAGCCGTTGTTTGTTGATACTTGACACAATGCCCTGATTAGTAGTGTATTGCTTATTTGCTTATGCAAAAAATTATCTTGACTCACACAGTTACACCTACTGTATTCTGCAAGTTACACACTAGTGTCTAGTGCATAGCTACGCTACTTGATAAAATTGTCAACTTGTCTTTAGAACTTTGGTTTGCCTGCTTTTTAGCAGAGGAAAGCAAAATGTTGACTAGCCCCTTTTGTTTTGATGTAGCCTTCTATACTACAGTACTAATGTTTTCCACTAATGATTAGTCAATGCATACTGGTTATCTTAGTAAAATTTAGGTGATATTGTCAAAGTTCCAGTTTGAGACCAACATGTAATGTCCATAGATATTGAAAATCTTGCGCCAACAGTTCTTGCATGTGTCCCTCCAAGAATACGCAAGAACCGGATGGTGGCTGAGGCTCTCAACAATGGGGAATGGCCCAGGGACATCCAAGGCGGCTTGTCTTGGACTGGTATTAGAGAATTCCTACAGTATGGGACAGCCTCATAGGAATTGTTTTGACTGACCAAGAGGATCATCACATTTGGAGCCTAGATGCTAGCGAATGTTAGTCCTCCAAATCTGCCTATAAAGCCTATTTCTTCGGTGCTGTGACCTGGGCCCTGGCTAAATGCAAAATGTTTCTGTGGCTGGCAATCCAAAACATATGTTGCACAAAAGATGGCTTGCTAAGAGGGGCCTCTGTCACCCGGATAAATGCCCCAAGAAGATGAAACGATACAACACATATTAACAACGTGCATGGTGGCAAGACAAGTGTGGTTCAAATTGCTCCATCCGTTGGAGCTAACAGATTTAGTCTCCCCAACAAAATGAAAGGAGCTTTGCAGATTGGTGGCGCAAGACGATGAAAAGAGTCAAAAAGGAGCACAAAAAAGGAATGGACACTCTAATTATTCTCAGTGTCTGGACTATTAGGAAACATAGAAACGTGTGTGTTTGAGGGGGCTTCTCCTTCGGTTAACACGATTTTGTGTGAGCTGAATGATGAGCACGGCTTATGGTGCATGGCTCGTGCGAAGAAACTGCAGGGTTTGGACTTTCTATTGCAATCTAAGGTAGTTAAGTCGTGTGAGTTAGCTATGTGCAATGGTTTTGAGTCTGTGTAATTGCCTCACTCATATCGTTCCCCCGTATGAGTGAGGATCCTGTTGGGGACCACCCATTCTCTTTAATACAATAAAACACAGCTCTCCTGCTTTTTTTTAAAAAAAATGTCAATAGATGGAGAATATACTTTCGTGGTATTTGTACTGGTTGTATTTCAAATTAAATATTTTATTCACTTATGCTGGCATGCTCATAAGAATTCTTTACAGGAAGCAAGGCATTCGGATTTGTGGTCGAAGTATAAATTTATTTGTTCTTGCAAACGCTGTATTGCATCACCAGAGCCATACACTGATCTTATTTTGAATGTAAGAATGAAATCCGAGAGAAAACATTCTCATTATTTACTTGCCACTTTTAGTATGCTTCATTGGTATCGATACAAAGCATTGGTACTGTGTTTATAAGTGAGTAGAGTTTCCTACTTTTACATTGTTGCACAGTATTCTGTAAACTGTTAGCAAATTGCATCAGTTTGCTACTCTGCCATGAAACTTTGACCAACAACTGATGGTGTTTGAAACTTAGCTTTTATTTGTCAGGAAGCAAACTGATCCCACTGAGAAAGCAGAGAGAAAATTAGAAGAATAAAACTAAAATAGGGAGTCTGGTCAGTTGAAAACTAAAGCCTGATAAAGCTAGCTCTATGCATGTGTAGTTAACAGACTCTACTTTCAGCCATTGCTAATGCCGATATTTTATTTTGTGCCCATACATTTGTAGCAGGTCCATTTTGCTTATTTCATGTGTTGCTGGTTGTTAAGGAAATAGTGTCCCACAGCAAAGAAAAATTGTTTCAGTGTCCCACAGCCAATTTTTCATATGTGGAGTGTCCTATAGCAAAATTTTCCTTAAAATTTTGTGGAAAATGTTTAATTTTCCTAATCAGTGTTAATGTGACTACTTATTCCAGTGTGATGCGAGGGACTTGGATAAAGCAGAGGATACTGTTACAACTCCAGCAATTGAGGATTTGGGTGATATACTACAGCAGGCAATATCTGAGTACACATTGAATGGTGACCCTAAAGCTTGCTGCGATATGATTGAAAGCATGCTTTCCAACAACTTGGTGTGTGGTTTGAAGCAAGAGGAAATTTCAGGGAGAAAACATATACTACACCCTCTTCACCATATCTGTCTTACTGCTTACATGACACTTGCCTCTGCTTACCGGTTTCGTGCCTTAAGTTTAGATGGAGAAAATACTAATGACTTTTTTATAATGGCTAAAGCAGCAGCAGCGTATTCATTGGTACTTGCAGGGACTACACACCATTTTTTCTTATTCGAATGTTCTTTTATGATTCCCCTGTCTCATTTTTTGTTAAGTACTGGACAGTCTCTGTTATATCTTATTGAGTCTATCAAGGGAAAGACAAGGCAAAATATATCTGAGGCTCGGTTTAGCTTTTCTTCAAGTCCAGCAAGTTCTACAAAAAATGATTCTCCATCATACCATGAGTTTAGATCAACCTGTGAAGCGTTTGGCAAGCAAATGTTATCTTTGTCACTGCATTGCTGGTCGTTTCTAGTGCGAAGTTTACCCAGCCTGGAAAAGATAAAGAACCCGATGGAATTTAGTATGCTTGGAACAACAATATATCAGTCTGTCCTTTCTGAGGAAGATCATGTCAACCTTTCTGCACATGAGCCAGTAGGTTTCACGAAGAAACAAACAGAGTGCATTCTTAGTTTGGCTCTATGTTGTATCGCGTATTGCAAATATCTTACAAGTATATGCTATGGTTCACACCATTATCTGGCAGATCATGCAAAATATCTACTTGAAGGTGTCGATCTTGCACAATGAATTCTTTTTCTTGGCATAGGTGTGTTGTACAATCTTGTGCTCCTAGGAGTTAATGTTCAATGTGCGCATTATCAAGGCTATTGAGCTTATTTTCTATATGATTGTATGCTAAGCTCATTATTTCGTTTGTATGCAAGCACCATTTTTCTGTAGTTTTTGGTCACTGGGAAGTTGTATCATTGATATTGTACCTTCCTGACTTTTGTGTTAGTTCTGATGAAAAAAAGTTAATAATGTTTGGTTGCACTAGCTGGGTTTCACATTACATCATCGTACATCGATGGTTTCAATCTTCACTTAATACAGAGTAATCTGAAATTGGGTTCTTATATTTTGTATCCAAAAGTTGATCTCTATTTCATTGTTTCCTTAACTTTTCTCTTATTCAACGAAAAAAAACATGCACATGCTTTCTGGTTAGGATGCAAATTCTTTTTTTGTTTGCTGCTCATTTAATATGTGGCTGGCCCCCATGAAGGGCAACCATTTTTTATTCGAACAACTGTGCAAATAATATTATTTTATTTTTACTTTGAAGATGATGAGCTAGTTATGATTGAAAGATGCATGCTCATATCATTTATCACAAAAGTAGTACATTTTGGCAGCTCATTGAAGAGTGGTCTCACATTCACCAAGCAATTACTTAGGAGATTTTCTTGCAACATTTTAATAAGACAAGGAAAGGAACACAAATGCGCATTACTTTTGGGCAGCTTGGTCTTGTTTCAATGAACTGAAAACACTGTCCACCTGATTAAGAATACCATTCTCGCCCTGCTGGGTGGGGATTTGGAGGTTGGCATTGGTCCTGATTGAAATTGTTTTCTAGCAATTCTGCAAGTAAACGAGAAAGAAATCATGTATGTATTGTATGTGCAGTGAGCTTGAGCGTGTAATTGTGATTATAGTATTTTTTTTTTGGTTTCTGCAGTGTAAAGAATAATAAGATCCATGATATTATATTACCGTACGTGTTTGGACCCCCACACCGATACAGTATACATACTAATAATAAACTGCGGTTCGTGTTATACATGATTTCTGGACAGAAAACTCTCTTATTTGTTCTGGATAGAAACATGCCACGCATGTGTTGCATGCGTAAATAAATGCTACTACCATACTACACTACACACGTACTTGCACTAGGGAGAGAGATGGATATGCATGCTGCTAATAAGGTCAGTCTCAATGGAGTTTTATGGGGGTTTCATGCACATTAAATAAGGTGCCACATCAGCTTTTTGCATCAAATAAACTGGGAGGAGAGAGAGGGGAAACGTTTCATCCCGGTGAAACGTTTGAGCGTTCTTTCCAAAAACCTTGGAAACCGGGTGAAATCTGCATTGAGAGGGTAGATTCATTTCATCAGCACAACAGAAGAAAATCGCGACTGCCTCCGCCTCGTCGTCCGGATGCGAGCGCCTCCATGGGGAAACCAGCATCCGTTGGCCAGGCGCAGGTGCCTCCACCGCTGGCCCGGACGAGAAGACGACACAGGAGGGGGCTCCGCCTCTAGCCCGAGCGAGAAGATGACACGGGAGGCGGGCACCGCGGCTGGCCCGAGCAAGAGTTCCGCCGCGAGTGCGGGCTCCGCCGGCCGCTGGCGCGGGCGAGAAGACGACACGGAAGACGGGCTCCGTCGCCGGCCCGAACGAGAGCTCTGCCGCAGGTGCAGGCTTTGCCGGCCGTTGGTGTGGGCGAGAAGACGACGCAGGAGGCGGGCTCCGCCGCTGGCCTGCTGCACGTGCGTCTCGATCCATCGGCTGCTAGCTGGCGCACTAGAGGAGGAAGTGGATATGACGGGGCGAGGCTTGCCGTGCGGCCTCAGGCGCATCGGCCGCCATGGGCTCGGGTGCGTGCGGACCGCAAGCGGTAGGAGCAAAGCCGTTGTTGTACTTGTTGCGGGCGTGGGCGTACTCGCCGCCGGCGGGCGCTGCAGGCTTGAGCTGTGCGTGCGTTTGTGAAGAGAGATGTAGAAGAGAGAGATAAAAGTGAGATCGTGGGACCCATGAAGACTGTGAAACTGTACATTGAGAGAGAGACTTTTCATGTGCAGTTTCATATGTATTGGAAACTGGGAGATGAAATCATGAATTGACACTAGCCTAGGTACGTTGCCGACCCAAACTGCCGCGTACAAACCACGTGGTACGCCGGTTTGCGCGATAGCTGCCTAGCTAGCTAGTACTCTAGTAGGCATCGCGATATAGTATCATCCAAGGGCTCAGTAGTCAGTACAGTAGTAGTAGCATGCATGTGGTGCGTTCAAGTGGCGCTTCTGCATCGAACGTACATACAGTACGGTTGCTTTCAGCAATCAAACGGCTACCACGGCCGCGCTACTACACTACACGTGCGGCGTACTCCCCGTGCCCGTGGTCCGTGGATATATAGGAGCTAGCTAGTCCGGGGAAAAAAAAAGAAGAAAAATCATACGCGGTACTACAGGCGCGTGAGAATGCATGTGACATCCGAGCGCAGGCGTCCTGCCACGGCACAGGCACAGAGTGTATCCGAATGCAGCAGCACTTGTCGACAAACACGTCGCGTACGCGATCGAGCGACACTTGTCTACCAGTAGCAGTAGACGACACAGTCAGGCTACGTATCACTGATAATAACGTGAAGAACGTGAATAAAATAGAGGGATTAGAGACATCCTTACAGTAGGGTTGTCGGCGCTAGAAACTAGCGCAAAAGTAGACGAAGCATACCGTCGACGGAGATCGGCGAAGTCGACGTGGAGGGAAGAAGACGTCCATCGAGCAGTCGTGACGACGCTTCTCAAAAATCTTATACATCACCTGCCCCGTGCTAGGACGCGAGGAGACGCGGGCTTCAGAGATATGCTCTCCTGGCACCGATGGCATGTCGGCGGCGGGAGCTGAAAGGATCAAGATGCACAAGAGGGGGTGAATTGGGCTTTTCTAAAAACTTATTGCAAGAATTAAAACCTATCAAGCCCCAATTAACCCCCTAATGCCTAGAAGAGTGTCGTTTGACTAGAATCAACTGCACAAAAGACTATCGCTAAACCATTTCTACTCTAGCATGACAATTCAACTCATGAAAGAACAACAAGTAAATGCGGAATTGAATTGCTCAAAGGTAAATGTGTAGTAAAGAGAGTAGAGATGACATGACGATCTTTTTCCCGAGGTATCAAGGTGTCGGCACACCCCCTAGTCCTCGTTGGAGCACCCGCGCAAGGGTATCGCTCCCCCTTGATCCGCGCAAGGATCAAGTGCTCACTACAAGCTGATTCTTCGCCACTCCGACCCGGTGAATCGCTCGCTACCGGTCACAAGCTTGCTTGGGTCATCCACAATGCCACCAGATGCTCTCCAACCTTCACGATCGCCACCAAGCCGTCTAGGTGATGCCGATCACCAAGAGTAACAAGCTAGAACTCTCACTTGACCAACGCAAGTCCAAAGAGATGGATGGATGCACACTTGCTACTCAATTCTCACTAGGAGGTGTCTAATTCTCACAATTAGCAAATCACTCAACCTCACTAGGGCTCTTGCACTATCTCACATTCACAATGTGTCTCTCAGCAGATGGAAGTGGCAAGAACACTCAAATGGATGGAGGGAAGGAGTATAAATACTCCCCCAACCGGCCATCCAAAAACTGCACAAGACAGGGTTTCTGCAGGGGCATCGGACGCTCCGATGTCTGGCATCAGACGCGCCGATGACCTCGACCAACGGTCGACTGTACCCTCCTGTCAGACTGGTTGCAGCGTCCGATGCCACCACATCGGACGCGTCCGATGTGGTTTTACCCTCTCTGGAACCTCTCTGGATGGCCATCGGACGCTGGCCCTCAGCGTCCGTCCGATGTGGTTTTACCCTCTCTGGAACCTCTCTGGATGGCCATCGGACGCTGGCCCTCAGCGTCCGATGCCAGCGTCCGATGCGACCTCCAGTTCACGCGCACGTGAACAGTGGCACGGGCGCGTCCGATGCCACGCACCAGACTAAGCCTTAGTCGGGGTGGGCATCGGACGCGTCCGATGCCCACCTGGCCAGCGTTCGATGCCCTTTACAAGGGCAGACTCACCTCGGATCGCGACGCGGCCTAAACGACTTTTGATCCTCTCGACTTAAGGCATCTCTCGGAGCTACCTAGGGCTATGAAATAACAAGTGTGCACCACACCTACCTCAATAGACTAATCTAGGTCAAGCTACTGATTCACGCTCCCCTTTATAGTACGGCCAAAGGAAAAACAAAGACCTAAGACTACCTAAGTGTCCTCCAACTCCATATGACACTTAGCCTAATCTACCACCGTGTTCGTCGTCCGTCCTTTGAAAACCGAAACGATATCCATCGCCAGGGGACATGAACTCCAAATGCCCGTATCGTCGCCATTATTGTGACCTAACTCATTCCTGTTTATGCAAAACACACATTAGTCACAGTAATCTTGTGTTTCATCCAATCACCGAAACCCACTTGGGGCTAAGATGCGTTCAATCTCCCCCTTTTTGGTGATTGATGACAACACGAGACAGTATAGGAAGAAGAGGTTTTTTTTAAATCATGACATGTATGAACTTGCAATGGATAAGAGAAAATGGTTAGGGGCAAGCTCATACATATCATGCCATCATCCTGCACTCAACAAGTTAGAGTGAATAACAAGTGCAAGAGTAAAAGAGCTCATATACATAACCAAGTGAGAATTAAGCGCAAGTAATGAGCGAAACAAAATGACATGTCATATAATATAACATAGTGAGCACAAACATGTCACACGGTCCATAGCACAAGTATATCACAAACAAAGTGCCAAAAGATGCAATAAGTAAAGAGCGTATGTGAAAGTAACACAACATAAGAAGTCAAATCCCTCTCACATCGCTCCCCCTATCGCTATACTCATCCACTCTCCCCCTTTGGCATCAAGCGTCAAACTAAGCGTCGGAGGGCGGAGGTGGTGCAGACGAGTCAGGTGCCGTCTCCGGAGTGCGCTGAGTAAACTCGAACTGCTGGAGGTACTCCTCGGAGTCGGATGAAGACACGCTGGTAGCTGCTGACCCTCTGAAGCTGGAAGCTGCTGAGAAGCGGTCTGGGTCGGCTCCGGCACTGACTGCTCTGCCTGCTCGGGCTGCTCTGACTCTGTCACTGTCTCAGTCAAAGTCTGTGTAGCTGTAGCCGCCTGAGCCTCGGAGTGCGGAAGCTCGGGAATCATGGATAGCTCAGGCTGCGCTGTCGTGGTAGTCTCAGACTGGATTGGCTCTGTCTGCTCAGAAGACGCCACAGAACTCGGAAGAGTCTCAGTAGTGGAGGTCACTGGAGCTGTCGGCGTCTGAAGTGGGTCCTGAAGATCGGGCGTAGGAAACCCAGTGAGCTCACTGAAACTGGCAGACAAGTCGCGCGTCACTGTGGTGGTCGTCGCGAACAGAGACTCTATCGGACGTGGCGTGAAACCAGTGCGCAAAGGACTGAAGACAGGAGCTCCTCCAGGCGGAGTGGTGAAGGTGGTAAACTGAGAGGAGCTCTGTGGAAACTGCGGCGGCTGTCCCAACTGCGACTGCGAGTGAGGTGGTACGGGCGGCTGCCACTGAAGCTGCTGGTGCTGGGGAGGGGGCTGCTGCCACTGCCACTGAGGCGGACCACTCATGATACACTCCATGAAACTGAGAGTCTGTTGTTGCAACTCCAGCATCTGCCGCTGTAGGGCGTCGGACCGCTCCTGCGCCTGCTGCTGGGCCAAGGCCTGCTGCTGAGCCAGACGCTGCTGCTCCTGAGTGAGCCTCTGGACGTCCTGAGTGACCGTCCGCTGCTGCTCCTCCATCCGTCACAGTATAGCAAGGAGTGCGGGATCGGAGGTGCTGGACGGCCCGGCCTCTGTGTCGTGAGCTCTAGGCTGGTAGCGGGGCGGGAGCTGGTAATCCTCATCAGAGCTGTCGATGGGGTCCTCTGCGACGTACGTGTCACCACCCTCGAGCTCGGCTAGCTCCTGCTCTGCGAGAGCCTGGACGGCCTCGTCCTGCTCCTGAGCTGACTCTGGGACCTCAGGCCTCTGGCGTGAACTGGTCGGAGCATCCTGCTGTTGCTGCTGCCTGCGATCCCGGCCGTGTCCCAACAGCTGACTCATGTTGTACTCGGGGAACACGGTCGCGGACTCAGTGAGCGACTGACTGGGGTGAGACCCTGTAGTAGCAGCTAACTTCCACAGAATATAGGAGATCCAATGTGCATAAGGTAGCTGTCTCCGGGCCTTGATGTCCTCTGCCACTATATCCTCCATCTCACAAAGAATCACGTCCCAGACGTCGAACTACTGCTGCCTGACCATGTATGCAAGTAACCATAGTTGCAGTCTAGAAAGACCCTCTCGGAAGCCAACCCTGGGAAGCAAGGTCCGCCGAAGAACCTCATTGAGGATCCGAGTCGTAGGGGTGAGATCCCTAGGCGCGCGACTCGAACCCTCACCGAAGGGCTCAGTGAAGCAGGGGCGGACCAAGTCTGTCGACGGCTGGGCACCACCGTGAGGGCGGTGGGGTGGCTCCGTCCTGTCGTAGCACAAGTCGTGGATCCGGGTCTGTGAGTGTCTCAAGCCAAACCAACTACGGATCTCGGACGAGAACAGTTTGTAGTGCTCCCCCTCAAATGCAAACTCAATAGTCTCTCTGTCCGGGTGCACCCAAAGCGAAGCATAGAACTGGAAGACCCAATCCTCAATATATGAGCCAGACCGCCCCAGAAGGTCTGCCAGACCAGGTAGGTATGTGAGGATGGGACGGATCTGCTCTCCTGCTGCCGTAACCACTGCCTCTAGCGGACACACTCTCTGAGAACGAAGACAGATACCGGCGTTCCTGTAGCCCTGGTAAAAGTCCTCCTACAGCATGGTATAGAAGTCGGCGCTGGCCTGCTGCTGCCTCTCTCGTGGAAACCACTGCTCAACTGGCACAAGGCGTAGAGTCTGAATCTGGGAGCAGGTGGCCGCCCGGAGGTCCAGTCGCGGGATCGGCGGGGGCGCACGCCTCGACGGAGCACGTGCTCCCCGCAGAGGGGCATCGGGCCGGGGTGGCACCGCTGTCCTACGATGAGTGGATCGGCGCCGGGGAACCTCCTCAGGCACCTCCGCCTCTGCCTCGGCCTCTGACGCCTCTGCCTGTGCTGCCTCAGCCTCAGCTGCCTCGGCCTCTGCCTGGCCCTGCCCTGAGCTCTCGGGCTCCACTCCCGGAGACGTGAACGTTGTCCGGCGACCGGCAGCCATAAGCGTGCCAGTCGGTGAGTGGTGGAACCTCTCAACCTCCTCGATAGCTCTGCGTTGGTCTGGGGACAACTGATCCTCGATCCTGAGTCCGCCAGCACTGCCACCACGCTCTGCACGCTCTGCGGCGGCTGCAACCTCTCGGGCCTGGTCTGCCTCTCTCTGCTCCCTGGTGCGCTTCCTGCGCGTGATCAGCTTCCCTTTGCCGGGCCTCTGACCGAAAGGGGGGACATGGAGGAGAGTCCCCTGGGGCACCACTAACGTTCTTGTAGCGCATAGCTGACAAGAACAGAGAAACTGACGCTGAAAGCTCTGAACTACCGGGAAAGACCCACTGACTCTGAGAGACCACTGCGCCGTCACTCGCGAGGCTTGGCCTCGATCCTTACCCGCGGGCTTGGCCCCGGGTGAACTGACACTGCCAAGCTGTCAACTGAGCAAACCACTGACTCGCTGCAAGAGAAGAGGGGATACATATAAGAAATATATAGGCTAGAGATGAGCAAGTCCTATGGAAGCAAAGCAATGGAGATAAGAGGTGAAGATGGCTTTGCTACCTGACGGAACGACGAACCGAACCAAGCAGGGGGAAGGACTGACATTCCGGCACCCACAAGTCACGCCAAGGGGGACTACAAGAAATTTGGGTGAAAACGGGGTCAAAACATGGTGGAACATTCGTTGGGACATTTCATCGAACACTTTGTGGTCATGGAGACATGAAGGTGGGGGTGGTGCTCACTGAGGCAGGTGGATGGTCGAGGAGGGATCGCCGGAGAGAAGGAGATGCTCGTGGACGATGGAGGAGCTCCGGCGAGGTAGACGGTCACCGGCGAGGAGCTCCGGCGAGGGGGCTCGAAGGCTCCGGCGAACAGGTGCTGGAGTGAAGCGAGTGCGCGTGCGGTGGTGGCGTTTGGGGGCGGCCGCGGATGCGGAGGAGCACGGTGGAGCAGGGGCCGGCGGCGAGGGGCACGGCGGCCGGCGGGGAGGGCTCGAGCGTGGTTGGGTGAGGACGCGGCGGCCGACGAAGAGTTAGGGTTCAGGGCGGCGCGAGTTCAGGCAGACGGTTGCGGGCGCGAGGATGAAGAAGACGAGAGTAAAGACACGTGGGGCCACAACACCAGTGAAAGGACTAAAAGGGCTGCTTAAAGGGGCATCAGACGCGCCGTTGTGATCACAATGGACGCTCCGATGCTCGTCCAGAGAGCTCCAGAAACGCCCATTTTGCATCGGACGCGTCCTATGCCTCGGCATCAGACGCTGGGCAGCGTCCGATGGAGCATCGGACGCTCCGATGGGAACACATCGGACGCTACCCTGACACTGTTTCAGCCGGAGCTGTCTACAGTGCAGGGCATCGGACGCTGGGGGAGCGTCCGATGCAGCGTCCGATGCCGCATTTTGAGCAGTTTTGAAGATTTCTGTTGCGGCTCCATCTCCCAACCAAGTTCCAACTCAAATAAGAGGCAAACAAACACCAGTTGGAACTGAGTAAGAGCATCCTCGCATAAACCCTCAGTTTTGTAAATAATTTGCCATAGGCTACATATCTTTTTAAGGTAAAATAGGCAATAAATCCCGAGGAGACAACATGTGGCCACCAAAACTAGGGGTCTCAACCATTAGGAGCCTCAAATGCTCCCCCTAGCGGTGGACGAACACAACGGTTGCTCAAAACTTAACCGAAAAGAAACGACAAAGCAACAAACATGCATATGCAATGCATTACGGAATTTGAATCTAGGTTGCTTGTCAAGTTTGCTCATGGGTAAGCTTCTTCACACGCTTTTTAGGGCGGTTATCTTAACCACGTCTGACAAGCCTATGTGCATAGCATAATTTAAACATGGCATATGATACAATGTAATGCAAAGACAACCCCCTTTCACCTTTTGACAAAGTTACTTAGATCAAGCACATTAAGCTCACTTCGCAATCTACAAAGGGTGTTTTCATCTAGGGGTTTAGTGAAGATATCCGCCAATTGATCTTCGGTTCTAACTCCCTCTAAGGATATGTCTTTCTTTGAAACATGATCTCTAAGAAAGTGATGGCGAATATCTATGTGCTTTGTGCGAGAGTGTTGAACCGGGTTGTTAGCAAGCTTAACCGCGCTCTCATTGTCACACAACAAAGGTACCCTTTCTAGAACTACACCATAGTCTAAAAGGGTTTGTTTCATGTAGAGGATTTGTGCACAACAAGCACCCGCGGCTATGTATTCCGCCTCGGCGGTAGACAAGGCCACACTATTTTGCTTTTTTGAACTCCATGACACTAGTGATCTCCCAAGCAAATGGCACCCTCCGGATGTGCTTTTTCTATCTACTTTGCAACCCGCATAATCCGAATCGGAATACCCAACGAGTTGGAAGTTAGCTCCTTTGGGATACCAAAGGCCAAAGCTTGGGGTGTGCTTTAGGTACCTAAGGATTCTCTTCACCGCTATGAGATGAGATTCCCTAGGGTCGGCTTGAAAGCGAGCACACATGCAGACACTAAACATGATGTCGGGCCTAGATGCGGTCAAATATAACAAGCTAACAATCATAGAACAGTAGAGAGTTTGATCAACCGGGTTACCTCCCACATCTAGGTCGAGATGTCCGTTTGTTGGCATTGGAGTCTTGATAGGCTTGCAACCATCCATGTTGAAGCACTTGAGGAGGTCTTTTGTATACTTCTCTTGAGATATGAAAGTCCCCTCCTTCAATTGCTTGACTTGGAAGCCTAGGAAGAATGTGAGCTCTCCAATCATGGACATTTCGAACTCCTTTGACATCAAGTCACCAAATTCCTTGCAATAGGCTTCATTTGTTGACCCGAAGATAATATCATCAACGTAGACTTGACAAATGAAGATCTCTTCATCAAGCTTCTTGGTGAATAGTGTGGTGTCGACCTTCCCAATGGTGAAGCCCTTCTCAATGAGGAAGTCCCGGAGGCGCTCGTACCATGCTCTTGGGGCTTGCTTGAGCCCATATAGCGCCTTGGATAACCTATAAACATGATTAGGATATCTAGGGTCTTCAAACCCGGGAGGTTGATCAACATAGACTAGTTCATTTATGAAGCCATTTAAAAATGCACTTTTCACATCCATTTGATATAATTTAATGTCATGATGTGATGCATATGCAAGGAGGATACGAATGGCTTCGAGTCTTGCAACCGGTGCAAAGGTCTCTCCAAAATCCAATCCTTCAACTTGAGAGAACCCCTTTGCCACTAGCCTTGCCTTGTTTCTAACAACCTTGCCTTGATCATCTTGCTTGTTCCTAAACACCCATTTTGTTCCAATGACTCTTGCGCCTTTGGGTCGCTCTTCAAGTGTCCAAACTTGGTTGCGGGTGAAGTTGTTTAGTTCTTCATGCATAGCATTCACCCAATCCGGATCACCTAGAGCTTCATCTACAATGGTAGGCTCAACAAGAGACACAAAGGAGTGATGTTCAATAAATAAAGCAAGTTTTTGAGATCGAGTCATTACACCCCTTGTTGGACTCCCTATGATGAGATCTTGAGGATGAGCTTGTAGTAGAGGAGTAGTTCTTTGATCAACCACTTGAGGGGCTGCTTGTGGAGCATCAACATCTTGAGCATGTACCACCATTTGATCATGGGAGACATGAGTATCTTCAAATGGATCCCTCCCATCTTTGTCATCAACAAGTGGTACATTGGATGAGGATGGCTTGTCAATGACTTGCACATCATCATCATCATCTTTAGGCTTGATGGCTCCAACCGGCATGTTCTTCATTGCTTCCCTCAATGGTTCATCACCTACATCATCAAGATTTTCATGCTCTCCTTGAGAGCCATTAGATTCATCGAATTCCACATCATATGTTTCTTGTACCATCCCGGTGGCATGGTTGAATACTCGATATGCTTTGGACTTCAATGAGTAACCAACAAGAAAACCAATATCACATCGGCGTTGAAACTTCCCTAGGTGTTGGCGCTTCTTGTAGATGTAGCATTTGCACCCAAACACTCTAAAGAATGATATATCTGACTTCTTGTTGTTGAGTAGCTCATAGGGTGTCTTGCCAAGGAGACGATGGGGAAACAACCGGTTTGATGCATAACAAGTGGTGTTGATTGCTTCCGCCCAAAATCTTTCCGGTGTAGTGTACTCATCTAGCATTGTCCTTGCTAGGGTGATTAGTGTCCGGTTCTTCCTCTCAACTACCCCATTTTGTTGTGGTGTATATGTTGCGGAGACTTCATGCTTGATCCCAACTTCATCACAATACTCTTCAATATGGGTGTTGTCAAATTCTCTCCCATTATCACTTCTAATCTTTTTGATCTTTAAGTCAAACTCATTTTGGGCTCTCTTGGCAAACTTCTTGAATGAAAGGGTTGCTTCGGATTTGTCATGAAGAAAGAATACCCAAGTGTATCTCGAATAATCATCAACAATCACTAGGCAATAGAGATTTCCTCCCAAGCTAGCATATGTAGTTGGCCCAAATAGATCCATGTGAAGTAGCTCTAACTCTCTTGATGTTGATACAAAGGCTTTGGTTGGATGAGTGTTTGCAACTTGTTTGCTGGCTTGACATGCACTACACAATTTGTCCTTCTCAAATTTGATATCCTTCAAGCCTCTAACCAAATCCTTCTTCAATACCTTGTTGAGAGTGTTCATTCCCACATGAGCCAATCTTCTATGCCATAGCCAACCAAGTGATTGCTTAGTGAACAAACATGTCTTCAAGTTGACATCTTCGGAGGTGAAATCCACTAGATAGAGATTGTTGTATCTAAAGCCTTTGAATATCACTTATGTATCATCTTTCTTGGTCACAACCACTTCTTTGTCGGTGAACAAACATTGAAAGCCAAGATCACATAGTTGCCCAACGGATAGCAAGTTGAAGCTCAATGATGCAACTAGAAGCACATTGGAGATGGTATGATCATTTGATATGGCCACTTTGCCCAATCCCTTGACATTGTGGCGGAATCGTCCTGATTATAAGAGCTCAAGTACCGTCTTAGTCAAATCCGTCTGACTTCGACTCATACTTGAACCCATATAACCCCGGTAGTTCAGAAATCTCGAAGGATTTCTATCACCGTACAACATACAGGATCGCATTGTTCAAGAATTACATTCGCAAAGATACATCACAGAGAACGAAACCGAATTTAAAGTATCAGAGTGCGAATTTAGAACAGAGTTATTACAATACCAAATTTAAAAGTGCGGAAGCTTAAATAAGTTTGAAACACGACCACTACACATGTGGTCCAAATGAAACATTGTTTGACAAATCCAACTCAACACAACTCACTCTTCCCTTTTTAGATAATGTGCCACTAGGAGTCTCAGACCAGCAAAAGAAAAGGGGAAGCTTCTGGACGACCCTGCCCTGGGCCTACTCCTCATCACCTTCCACCGAGTAGAGGCAGTGCTTACAATAGCCAAAGTAGACCTGGCCATCTGCAACAAACGGGATAAACCCTGAGTACGGGAATGTACTCAGCTAGACTTACCCGTCCAACTGAAAATAAAGACACCAAGGGTATGCAAGGCCTTTTTGGGTGGATCTGGGATCTTTAGTTGCGAAAAGCTCAATTAAGATAAGTGAGGATTTAATGATATTGCTGAGCTGTCATTTTTTAGACCTATTTCTTTACTCTAGGTTTGCACCTGAACTATTGCACACACTTGAGTCTAACAAACAATAATATAACCATATCCAGTTGACTTATCCACATTTTTAGTTGAACCTTTAAAACATCACATGGAGTTGTGTCGTGGTGAAGCTCGCCATAGTTTCCCACTAACCGGGGGAGACGACGACTCGAATCGAATTCCAAACCAGCTGGTGAAAGACCTTTAATACTAGCCCACACTTTCCCCGTCGGGTCCATGCATTGGGCAACCGCTCGATGCTTGTTCGTGGTGGTAATCGTCGCGGTTCAAGCACGGACCGCCCAATTGGAACCTGGCGATGGCCTCACGCGGCAGATCGCAATTTCCATACTAGAGGGCGCGACACGGGTCGAAACCGGCCCGAACAGCTTCTAACCGGCTTTGGGGTCGATGATTACGGCACCGACGTATCCCTAAGTAAAAGAGCGCGTTAAAAAATGAACGAGGGCCAACATCGATACAAACCTACACGATCCAACGGACGGACTGCCCCCAAGTTCCAACTTGGTGCCTTGCCTTCCAGCTGACCGTATTTCATTACTACTCAGGTTCTTTTCCACGATAGCAAATATAGCCAACCGTGATCCGGTAACTACCCATCATGCGGGAACATTCTTAACTACTACTTTTATTAAGCAAGCTAAGCAATTCTACATTGTAAATAAATAACAGGATAACAAGGTAGATATTAATCAATAACCAAGGAATGGTAATGCAGCAAGTAGGTTTCATTCCAACTCCTAAACCTAATGCATCACAATATAAAAGGACTCAAGTAATTTTAATTGCAAAGGGTAGGAGGCTTAATATGCTCCGGGGCTTGCCTTGAGAGAAGATTGAGGCCTCGTGGGAGGGGCACTCAGGCAGGTTAGTGTCGGCCGCGGGGTCGACTTCCTCGGCTTGATGCAGTTCCGAGATCTCCTGCTCGGCGCTTGTCTCCTGCTCCAGGTCTTGCTCCTGAACTATCAATCCTATTGCAATGCGGTTGAAAATAATAAATAAATAATGCGTAGTGTGAGATGGGGTGGTATGAGTGTAAATATTTCTTGCAAACCAACAAAACCAACTTGTTGAACCATTTTTGACATTGAGGTAAACACTTAATTATCTCATAAAACAATTTCATTAATCCACCTATTTCTTATTTAATAATTCAAAAGAAATTTAAGTTTGAACTGCAAGTGCATTTTTCTGGACTCAGAAAAATTCACAAAAATTCCAGAAGGCAAATGGCATCTGCTGGACTTCACTGAATAATTTTCAGCTAGAAATAAAATAGAGAACTGCAGATATAAAAATAACAAATAAACTGCTCAAAAGGTGCTTTGAACTAACTTTTTACACAAAAAGTGTTCAACAGCAGATTTTATAATTTTTCTAGCTTCATCTACTCATACACATTTTTATGTAGAAAACTTGCTGTCAGAGCATAAACATGCAAGCCTACACAAAATAAATAAATCTATTCCAATTTAAACCATTTGAACTACAACCCTACTGGAAAAGGGTGCTAAACTCATTTTTATATTTTTCCCAGATTCTACTTCACATTTCATACTTATCAAGAAAGTTTCATGAACAGAAACATTATATTATTTCTTACATGAATTTCCAAAGGAAAACACAGAAAAGTACAGTTGTAAAGCAACTTCAGATTCTTCCATACAACAGCTCATGCTTAACATTTTTCTTAGCCTGAACATGTCATACAAAGACTACACAATTTTTTCCACATTTTATTTCGATATATAAAACACCTTAATATTTATTCTAAGAAAACAGCCAAAAAGGACTTTTAATCATAACAGAAACTTTTTCCACATAAACAGTGCAGTATATATTTTTTAGAGGTGCAAATCATGATAAGAAACCTACACAAAGTTTCCCATGAATTATCTCAACCAGAAAACACCTATTTTCATTTATCTAAACAAAAGCTCACAAACTGAATTAAATAAAAACAGTAATAAAAACTTTCACCAAAAATACTTTCATATTTTTCCCTGATAGATCTACTCATAAGCAAGCTAACAAAACTGAAAGTACTTCATTTGGACTTTTAAAACGAGCTACACAAAAATAACAAGCATTTCTGGAAAATAAAACAAAAAGGAAAACATTTGAAATCATCTCGGCTCAAACTGCGTGAACTCGGTCCATGGACCGGGTGAGGCTGACGCGCGGGGTCCGCTGGTCAACGGGACCCACCCGTCAGAGAGGGCGAAGCAGGGAAAGGTGTTGACCGGCGAAAACTCGTCGACGGTGAGGTCGCCGGCGGTGAGGCTAGGCTCGATAGACTCGGCTCGACGAGGCGCATTCAGCGGTGGGGTCAGCTTGGCCAGAGGGTGACCGAAGCGTGCCGGCGGCGAGCGGTGGCGGCGACACACGGCTACGCTGTTTCCGGCGGTCGCCGGTGAAATTGGGGAAGGCATAGGCTTAATCGAGCCCTAGGGAGGCTATCGGAGGGCTCGGCTTGGCTCGGGAAGCTCCGAGGAAGCTTGGCCACGCGAGCGGCCATGGCGGACGGTGGCGGGGCTCGGCGAGGCCGTGTCCGGCGGTCGCCGGCCAAATTGGCGCGTGCGCAGTGCTTTGTGAACCCTAAGGAGCTACTTGAGTGGGTTGGTTTGGCTCGGATGGCTCCAGGGAAGCTTGGCCTCGTGCATGGCCGCGGCGGCGGCCATGGCGTTCGGCCGGGGAAGAAGAGGTGGGAGAGAGCGGTAGCGTTGAAGCTAGTCGGCGTTCTCACCTTGCCTTGGCTCAGTGAAGCTCGAGGACGAAGGAGAGGAGCGGAGGAGCTTCGGTCGGGGAAGAACAGTCGCGAGCTCCGGACGGCGCTGATGGCGTTCGCGGCGGGGCTCCTCGGACTCCGACGTCAGCGAGGCTCGGCGGGTGGTGCGGAGGTGCGCACCGTGTGGTCGGGATGATGGTGGGGTGGTGGCCGAGGTTAATCGGTCAGTGGTGGCTCGGCTAGGGCGGAACGGGGGTGCGGTTCTTCGGTGCCGAACGACGGCGAGCAGTGAAGTGCTCGGCGTGTTCGCGGGAGAGGAGAGAGAGAGGGAGCAGGCGGGTGTGTGCGAAATGAGAGTGAGAGAGCGGAGAGAGGGAGGCGCTCGGGTTTTGGTCTCGGCGGAGCGGCGAACGGCCAGTCGCTGCGGGGGCCACGGCGGCGCGGCGGGCGAGGCAGGGTGCGGTCGACGAGGGCTCGGCAGGCGAGGCGAGCGTGGAGTGGGCGAAGCCGATCGTGGCGTGATCAGGTGGAGAAGGATCGGAGAGGGAGTGGCCGCGCGAGATTTTTCGCAGAGATCGCCGGCCACGCGGCGCTTGCGGCCGGCGTACGGCGCGGCGTGTCAGCGGCGGCAGCGGGCCGTGCGCGGGCGGGCGCGAGCGCGGGCGAGCGGGCGAGCGCTGGGCCGGCGCGGTGAGCTGGGCCGAAAGGCCGGTTGGGCCAAAAGTGAGGGCGCGGAAAAAATCATTTTCCTTTTTCTTTTTCCAAAAACTTTTTAAACTTTGACCATTCAAAAACAGTTTCAAAAACTCCAAACCAGGCTTTGACCCAAATATAAAAGTTGCTCAAAATAATTTTCTCTACAACTTTCATATAAGACACTTTTTCTGAAAACCATTTTTACAACCTCCACATAAATAAAGCCAATTTTGAAACATACACCATTTTGCTTGCCTCATTTTTTTATCTGATAAACTATTTTGAACTAGGTCAAAATATCAACATGAAAAGCACTCTACTCATTATTCTCTATTTTATAAAACTATTTGCCAACACAGAAATCCACTTTAATCATCAAGTCAAATAGAAATCCAAAATCCAGATAAATAAACAAAAGGCAAAAAGCACTCATATGCACATGAAATGATGCAATGCATTGCTTATGCATTTTGGTAGCTAAATGTGGTTCCTAATGCAGTGCTTGACACTAGGGTGTCACAGACATTGCCCTTTGAGTTGTCACCAAAAGTAATCTTTTCTTGGTCATTGACATTCTCTTCTAGTGAGGTGAACATCCGGGGATCACCGGTCATATGTTGTGTGCAACCACTATCAATCACCCAATGAGATCCACCGGTCTTGTAGTTCACCTACACACACAAGAAATCAAGCTTGAGCTTTTGGGACACAAACTTGTTGTGGTCCCTTAACCTTCTCTACTAGTGACTTTGCAACCCAAATTTGCTTTGGTCTACACTTGCTAGGAGGCCCCATGAACATGACTTTCATCTTGCCACTAGAGTCTTGTCTAAGCATGTAGTGAGCATTGAAAGCAAAGGGCCTAGCATGCTTGGGCAAGGGTGTAGGTTTAGGCTCTTCACAATCATGAGCAAAGTGTCCTTCCTTTCCACACTCATAGCATCTTCCAATCTTCTTCTTCTTTGGCTTAGTGATGCTTTTACGTTGCTTCATCTTCTCTTCAAGGAAGCCAATACCATTTCTATTTGTCTTCATTACGGTGTTCATGAGTAGCTCACTTTGAAGACATTGCCCCTTGGTGAATTTCTTCAACCCGGTGGTAAGGTGCTCCTTCCCTCTCTTGAGCTTGTCATTCTCTTGTTGGAGCTCTAATTGAGATGGTGTCATCTTGTAGTCCCTCTCCATCTTCAATCTCTTGTTCTCTTCTTTTAGCATGTCTAGCTCAAGTGACATGCTATAGTCATCATCTTGGGTCTCAACAATGACTTGCTTTGTGGTTGCAAGCTTCTCTAGATCAACCTTGAGCTTTGCATTCTCATTCTTGATCTTGACATAATCATCATAATGATCGGCCACAACCACACTCTTGCCCTTGCCACTAGCTCTTTGCTCATCATGTTCACTAACCAAGTCCTCACAAGATGTTGCTATGTCACACTTAACAACAAGGTTAGGAGCATCATGTGTCTCATGTGAAAGCATATCATAAGCAACGGTGAGAGTTTCATAGTCAACTTTCACTTGAGTGTATTGTTCTTTGAGCAAGGCATAACTAGTGGTAAAGTCACTATGCATCTTATCAAGTTTTTCATTTTTAGCTTTGAGCTCCTTGTTAGAGGACTTGAGCTCCTTGATGGAAGATGACATAGTAGCAAGTTCATTTTTTAGCTCATCACTAGCATGTGTAGCATTGTTATATTTTTCAACAAGAGCTTCATTGTCATGAACAAGCCTATCATTTTTAGCTCTAGTCTTTCTTATGATTTTAGAGTAGTTGTTTAGCAATTTAACAAGCTCATCATAAGAAGGTGCCTCAAATTCACCATCACTATCACTATCACTAGAGTCATCATCGTTTTGTACCTTCCGGTCACCCTTAGCCATAAGGCATAGGTGTGTAGATGATGGTGGCGACGGTGGTGGTGGTGGTGTAGAGGAGCCAATGACTAGAGCGGCCACCTTCTCCTTCTCATCATCACTATCTTCATTGGATGAGCCACCGGAGGAGTCAATGTCGGTGAGCCAATCACCAACAATATAAGATTTGTGGCGGAACCGTCCTGATTATAAGAGCTCAAGTATTATCTTAGCCAAATCCGTCTGACTTCGACTGATACTTGAACCCATATAACCCCGGTAGTCCGGAAATCTCGAAGGATTTCTAACACCATACATCATACAGGATCGCATCGTTCAAGGATTACATTCGCAAAGATACATCACAGAGAAACGAAACCGAATTTAAAATATCAGAGTGCGGAATTTAAAACGGAGTTATTACAATACTAAATTTAAAAGTGCGGAAGCTGAAATAAGTTTGAGACACGACCACCACACATGTGGTCCAATTAAACATTGTTTGATAAATCCAGCTCACACAACTCACTCTTCCCTTTTTAGATAATGTGCCACTAGGAGTCTCAGACCAGCAAAAGAAAAAGGGAAGCTTCTGGACGACCCTGCCCTGGGCCTACTCCTCATCACCTTCCACTGTGTAGAGGCAGTGCTTACAATAGCCGAAGTAGACCTGGCCATCTGCAACAACGGGATAAACCCTGAGTACGGGAATGTACTCAGCTAGACTTACCCGTCCAACTAAAAATAAAGACTCCAAGGGTATGCAAGGCTTTTGAGGTGGAGCTGGGATCTTTTAGTTGCGAAAAGCTCAGATTCAGATAAGAGGTAATTAATGATAAAGATGAGCTGCCATTCTTTTTAGACCTATTCCTTAGCTCTAGGTTTTTCACCTGTACTAGAGCACCCACTTGAATCTATCAATCAATAATATAACCATATCCAGTTGACTTATCCACATTTTAGTTGAACCTTAAATCATCACATGGAGTTGTATCGTGGTGAAGCTCGCCATAGTTTCCCACTAACCGGGGGAGACGACGACTCGAATCGAATTCCAAACCAGCTGGTGAAAGACCTTTAATACCAGCCCACACTTTCCCCGTCGGGTCCATGCATTGGGCAACCGCTCGACGCTTGTTCGTGGTGGTAATCGCCGCGGTTCAAGCACGGACCGCCCAATTGGAACCTGGCGATGGCCTCACGCGGCAGATCGCAATTTCCATACTAGAGGGCACGACACGGGTTGAGACCGGCCCGAACAGCTTCTAACCAGCTTTGGGGTCGATGATTACGGCACCGACATATCCCTAAGTAAAAGGGCGCGTTCAAAAATGAATGAGGGCCAACATCGATACAAACCTACACGATCCAACGGACGGACTGCCCCAAGTTTCCAAACTTGTGCCTTGCCTTCCAGTTGACCGTATTTCACTACAACTCAGGTTCTTTTCCACGATAGCAAATATAGCCAACCGTGATCCGGTAAATACCCATCAGGGTATTACGGAGACATCCTTAACTACTACTTTTATTAAGCAGGCTAAGCAATTCTACATTGCAAATGAATAACAGGATAACAAGGTAGATATTAATCAATCATCAAGGAATGGTAATGCAACAAATAGGATTCATTCAACTCCTAAACCTAATGCATCACAATATAAAAGGACTCAAGTAATTTAATTGTAAATACTGGGAGACTTAGAATGCTCCGGGGCTTGCCTTGAGAGAAGACTGAGGCCTCGTGGGAGGGGCACTCAGGCAGGTTAGTGTCGGCCGCGGGGTCGGCTTCCTTAGCTTGATGCAGTTCCGGGATCTCCTGCTCGACGCTTGTCTCCCGCTCTAGGTCTGACTCCTGAACTGTCGATCCTATTGCAATGCGGTTGAAAATAATAAATAAATAATGCGTAGTGTGAGATGGGGTGGTATGAGTGTAAATATTTCTTGCAAACCAACAAAACCAACTTGTTTAAACCATTTTTGACATTGAGGTAAACACTTAATTATCTCATAAAACAAAATTCATTTATTCACCTTTTTCTTATTTAATAATTCAAAAGAAACTTAGGTTTGAACTGCAAGTGCACTTTTCTGGACTCAGAAAAATCCACAAAAATTCCAGAAGGCAAAAAACACTCTCAGGATTCCACTGAACAAATTTCAGCCAAAAATAAAATACATAGCTGCATATACAAAAATGACAAACAAACTGCCCAAAAAGGTGCTTTGAACTAGCTCTCCATCCAAAAAGTGTCAAACAGCAGGTTTCATAATTTTCCCGGCTTTTGCTACCCATAACCATGCTACTGCAGAAGATTTACTGCCAGAACATAAATATACAAGCCTACACAAAATAAACAAATCTATTGCAAAATAAACTACTTGAACTGCAACCCTACTGGAAAAGGGTGCTAAACTAAATTTCATATTTTTCCCAGATTCTTCTTCACATTCTATGCTTATCAAGGAAGTTCCATGAACAGAAACATTATATTATTTCTTACATGAATTTTCAAAGGAAAACACAGAAAAGCACATCTGTGAAGCAACTCCAGATTTCTTCACATAACAGATCATTCTTACATTTTTCTTAGCTTGAACATCATAAACAGAAACTATACAAATTTTCCCATATTTTATTTCAGCATATAAAACACCTTAACATTTATTCTAAGAAATCAGCCAAAAAGGACTTTTAATTAAAACAGAAACTTTTCCTATATAAACAGTATCTCATAAAATTTTCACAGGTACTCCACATGACAACAAACTTACACAAATTTTGCCAGGAATTATCTCAACCAGAAAACATATATAACCATTTATCTAAACAAAAGCATATAACTGAAATAAATGAAAACAGTAAAATTAGCTACCACCAAAAATACTTTCATATTTTTCCATGATAGATCTGCTCATAAGCAAACTAGCAAAACTGAAATTTCATAATTACAGAGCTACAGATTAATTATAGCAAAATTAACAACTTAGTTACTGAGCAGAAAAAGAAAAACTTTCTTCTAGCCCAAACGTGGCTTTCGGCCCAGTCCAACTCGATCCAGCCTGGCTCGGGCGCACGGCGGCAGGTGTGTGTTTGCTCGAGGCCCGGCTCGAACGAGACAGTGTCCGAGGGTTCGCTCGAGGCCTAGCTCGAGCGAGATGATAAAAACAAACGTCTGTCCGAGGCCTGGCTCGGAGGCTCGGGCGAGACGGAAACAATCGCCCGTCCGAGGCCGAGGCCTGGCTCGAGGCTCGGGCGAGACGGAAAATAATCGCCCGTCCGAGGCCTGGCTCGAGGGGTCCGTGGGTCAACGGGACCCACCCGTCAAAGAGAGGAAAACAGGGGAGAGGTTTGACCGTTGATTCCTCGCCGACGGTGAGGTCGCCGGCGGGGAAGCTAGGCTTGTGGACTCGCCTCGGCGAGACGCATCGAGTGGTGTAGGTGGTTTGGCTAGCGCACGGCCGGAGCATACCGGCGACGAGCGGCGGCGCACGGAGGCGGCGACATCGCGTGGCTACGCCGTTTCCGGTGGTCGCCGGTGAAATAGGTGGAGGCATAAGCTTCTACGAACCCTAGGGAGCAAGACTACGGGGTTGGTTTGGCTTGGATGGCTCCAGAGGAGCTTGACCTCGTGCATGGCCGCGGCGGACGGCCATGGCGTTCGGCCGGAGAAGAAGAGGGAGGTAGGAGGCGGTAGAGTTAGGGCTAGTTGGCGTTCTCACCTTGCCTTGGCTCGGTGAGGCTCGAGGAGGAAGAAGAAGAGTCGGTGGAGCTCGGGTTGGGGAAGAACGGCGTTGCGGCTAGGCGGTGGCGACTGGCGGACCGAAGGAGGCGCTATGTCCTCCGGCGGCGTCGGGGCTCAGTCGGGAATGACGACGTGCGCACGGCGTGTGCACGGCGTAGGCGGAGCGGCGTGCGGAAGGAATCGATCGGCGATGGAGGGTGGTGGTCGGAACGGAGAGGGGTGGTTGCGGCGGTGGTCGCGGCGGTGGTCGCGGCGAGAGCGAGCAGTGCTCTCGACTCGCGTTCGTGGGTGAGGAGAGTGTGAGCGAGAGTGGGAGAGTGTGTGTGGTTGGGAGAGAGGGCGAAGGGTGCCCGGGGTCTTAGCCGGGGGCCTTGGCCGGCCAGTGGTGGTGGCGGGGCCGGCGACGGGACGTCGCGGCAGCGCGGCGCGGTCGGCGAGGCGGTGCGACAGGCAAGACCGCGCGGGAGTGGGCAAGCGCGATCGCTTGCGTGATCGGGGAGGCGAGGATCGAGCGGGGAGTGGCGGAGGCGGATTTGGCGCAGGGTTTGGGGCGCCACGCGGCAGGGCAAGCCGCCACGCGGCGATTTTGGCCGGCGTACCGCGCGGCCGTGTCAGGCGGCCGGCGCGCCGTGCGCGGGCGGGCGCACGCGCGGGCGAGCGGAGCTGGGCCGGCGCTGGCGCGGCGAGCGGGGCGCGCGGCGAGCGGGGCCGAAAAGGCCGGATGGGCCGGAAGGGTTGGCGCCGGGAAAAATCGTTTTCCTTTTTCTTTTTCCAAATTCTTTTCAAACTTTGACCACTCAAAAACAGTTTCAAAAACTCCAAACCAGGTTTTGACCCAAATATAAAAGTTGCTCAAAATAATTTTCTCTACAACTTTCATATAGGACACTTTTTTCTGAAAACCATTTTCATAGCCTCTGCAAAAATAAAGCCAATTTTAAAGCATGAAACATTTTTGTTCAACATATTTTTATTTGACAACTATTTTGAACTAGGTCAAAACGTCAACATGAAAAACACTCTACTCAAAGCTCTCCACTTTATAAAATCATTTGCCAAAGCAAGAATCCAATTAAATCATCGAGTCAAAAGAAATCCAAATTCGAATAAATAAACAAAGACAAAACACTCTCATGCTCATGAAATGATGCAATGCATTGCTTATGCTTTCTTAGTATCTAATTGCAATTCCTAATGCAGTGCTTGACACTAGGGTGTCACAAGCTTTACCACCTTTCTTGTGGTATTGTTTCTTCTTCTTGCCATCCTTCTTGTAGTAGGGCTTCTCATTCTTCTTCTCATCTTCACTTGATGAGTCATACTTCTTGCCCTTGTTCTTGTTCTTGTAGCTTTCTTTCTTGGGCTTGGTGCATTGATGAGCAAGATGGCCAAGCTCACCGCAATTGTAGCAATCCATTTCGGAGATTGGCCTCCTCTTGCTACTTGTGAAGAACTTCTTCTTTCTTGAGTCAAAGTTGACTCCATTCTTGTGAAGCTTCTTCAACATCTTGGTGGTCCTTCTCACCATGAGAGCGATGTTGGAATCATCCTCTTCATCACTTGAGCTCTCATGATGCACCTCAATAGCCTTGGACTTGCCCTTCTTGTCATGGCTAGCTTTGAAGGCCAAGTCCTTCTTCTTGTTGATGGAGGAGCCACCACTTGGTGTGATGTGCATGTACATCTCATGCGCATTGATCTTTCCCAAGATTTGGGTTGGTGTAGCGGTGGAAAGATCGCCTTGATGTAGCACCGTCACAATGTGTCCATACTTCTCAATTGGAAGGACACAAAGAATCTTCCTCACAATATCGGATGGTTGCATTTGTGTGAGGCCAAGTCCATTTAGCTCCTCTACAAGAACATTCAACCGTGAGTACATTTCATTTGCACTTTCATTAGCATGCATATCAAAAGAGTGAAGCTTTTGCATAACTAAATGATAGCGTTCCTCACGCTCACTCTTAGTTCCCTCATGGAGCGCACAAATGTTTTCCCATAGATCATGGGCATTTTTGTGGTTCCGAACATGGTTGAACACATCTTTGCAAATGCCTCTAAAAAGGATGTTTTTGGCTTTTGCATTCCATTTTTCATTATCCTCCTCATTAGGAGTGAGGCTTGTGCCTTCCTTGGGCTTGGCAAAGCCGGTGATCGCGGCATTTAACATCAACCGCTTCTAGGTACAACTCCATACGGATTTTCCAATATGGAAAGTCGTCTCCCTCGAACATGGGAGGTGGTCCATCACCTCCGGACATCTTAACTCTAGGCGGTTAAGCCTAAATCGAGAGCACGAGGCTCCGATACCAATTGAAAGGATCAAGATGCCCAAGAGGGGGGTGAATTGGGCTTTTCTAAAAACTTCTTGCAAGAATTAAAACCTATCAAGCCCCAATTAACCCCCTAGTGCGTAGAAGAGTGTTTGACTAGAATCAACTGCACAAAAGACTATCGCTAAACCATTTCTACTCTAGCATGGCAATTCAACTTATGAAAGAACAACAAGTAAATGCGGAATTGAATTGCTCAAAGGTAAATGCATAGTAAAGAGAGTAGAGATGACACGATGATCTTTTTCCCGAGGTATCGAGGTGTCGGCACACCCCCTAGTCCTCGTTGGAGCACCCGCGCAAGGGTATCGCTCCCCCTTGATCCGCGCAAGGATCAAGTGCTCACTACAAGCTGATTCTTCGCCACTCCAGCCCAGTGAATCGCTCGCTACCGGTCACAAGCTTGCTTGGGTCATCCACAATGCCACCGGATGCTCTCCAAGCTTCACGATCGCCACCAAGCCGTCTAGGTGATGCCGATCACCAAGAGTAACAAGCTAGAACTCTCACTTGACCAACACAAGGCCAAAGAGATGGATGGATGCACACTTGCTACTCAATTCTCACTAGGAGGTGTCTAATTCTCATAATTAGCAAATCACTCAACCTCACTAGGGCTCTTGCACTATCTCACACTCACAATGTATCTCTCAGCAGATGGAAGTGGCAAGAACACTCAAATGGATCGAGGGAAGGAGTATAAATACTCCCCCAACCGGCCATCCAAAAACTGCACAAGACAGGGTTTCTGCGGGGGCATCGGACGCTCCGATGCTTGGCATCGGACGCGCCGATGACCTCAACCAACGGTCGACAGTACCCTCCTATCAGACTGGTTAAAGGGACATCAGACGCTGGGCAGTGTCCGATGCCACCACATCAGACGCGTCCGATGTGGTTTTACCCTCTCTGGAACCTCTCTGGATGGCCATCGGACGCTGGCCCTCAGCGTCCGATGCCAGCGTCCGATGCGACCTCCAGTTCACACGCACGTGAACAGTGGCACGGGCGCGTCCGATGTGAACACATCGGCGCGTCCGATGCCACACACCAGACTAAACCCTAGTCGGGGTGGGACTCACCTCGGATCGCGACGCGGCCTAAACGACTTTTGATCCTCTCGACTTAAGTCATCTCTCTGAGCTACCTAGGGCTATGAAATAACAAGTGTGCACCACACCTACCTCAATACACTCATCTAGGTCAAGCTACGGATTCACGCTCCCCTTTATAGTACGGCCAAAGGAAAAACAAAGACCTAAGACTACCTAAGTGTCATCCAACTCCATATGACACTTAGCCTAGTGTACCACCGTCTTCGTCGTCCGTCCTTTGAAAACTGAAATGATATCCATCGCCAGGGGACATGAACTCCATATGCCCGTATCGTCGCCATTACCGTGACCTAACTCATTCCTGTTTCTGCAAAACACACGTTAGTCACAGTAATCTTGTGCTTCATCCAATCACCGAAACCCACTAGGGGCCAAGATGCGTTCAGGAGCGACATCGCAACACTAGGGCAACGGAGAAGGAGAAATGTTGTGTACTGAGGCTGACGTCTCGTCCCTATTTATACACATGTTGTTAACACAGAATTTTCGCACTGTGACAAGTGGGCCAGCACAACGCAGGAGTCGCCACCTAAGGGATTCGGCAGATAGCGAACGCGGTTGGCTAACTCAATGTATTCGGCAAGGCTGTGAGGGCAACTAGTCAACAGCGAGCAGGTTCGGCAACGTGACGCTACGGTCGGCTACCTCAAGCCAAGTCGGTTTGCGTTAGAAGATGATAGATACGGCATGACAAGAAGATTTAGCGATAGGGATCTCGTCACTTTAGTGCATGCCGGTTATTAAAGGAAGCTTAGAGTAGAAGGCATCATATTTTGATAAGTTTCCTAATTCTATCATTGTAATCGTATCCTTCTAGGACTCAGAGAACACCAGGGTATAAATATAAACCCTGAGACTATTGTAAAAACGTTCACAATCAATACAACCAACCCGGCCCCGTGCCGTCTTCGAGTCCAAGTCGTGTCGTCGTGTTCTTCGAGAGGGGCCATCGATCCGTCGACCTCCGTAAGTTCCGGCAACCTTGTTATCATGTCTAGTATCGTGCGGCGGATTTAGATATGGTGCAAGTAGTCTCGTACGTTAAGCTTAGTATCGTGCGGCGGATTTAAGCTTATGACGGGAGGTTTTTGCTTATGCCTTGTATCGTGCGGCGGATTGAGTCATGAGTAAAAATAGTTATCGGCTCTGTTAGATTTGGCAATCTGATAGATTCATTAAGTTACCTTGTGTTATATGTTTTGTTATGTTTATCTCATCATAACACTTTTGCCCAATCTAGATATCGTTCGGTTCGGCTCCATCTTTATAGATCTGCTCTGTTCTTCCACGTTTATTATTGAGAGGTCTGTTATGCAGCAGATCTATTGTTCATAATAGCCGATCGGATCGTATCTGGATTGCCACGTGGTGAGGGTTCATGCATGTTGAGCGCGTTTGATCTATGACAAGGCTAGGTGTCGTGCGGCAGGCACAGGCTTTAGATTAGCTTAGTCATGCTTAGTTTGTATGTTCAATCCCCATGGACCCCAACTCGGTTGTACAATCGAGATTGGTTAAGTTTTAACTTATATCTAATACATCATGCAAGTATGATTTTTATGCAAACGTGTTCGGCAACCTGTTATTCACGTAACCCTGTTCATATTGCCAAATAATTTTTAAACCTGTTGACAGATAGCTTTCATAGCTATATGTCATCGTAAGTGGCTTCAGGGCCGTACATCTTGGAACTGTCTGGTCATACCCGGCACGTTCCAGCTTTGTATTTAACAGTTTATCTCCCTTGTTAGTTGCAGGGCAAACTGACTGGCACGCACCGGACTTCCGAGCACCCGGGCCACGATTGAAGCCAGCTTCTCCGGCTTGCTGTGTGATTGGCACAGTGCGCCACTTTTGGTGCCAACACACTTTTTGGCACGCCCAGTGGGACCACCCTTTTTTCCTGCAGCGATGGTCGAAGTCACTGAAGCCGAGGCCAGCAACAAGGCGGGGCTCGTGCAGGTGCAGCTCACTGAACTACCCGACGAGTACAGAGAACAGGTGGATGATGCTTGTGCCGAATTCCAGGCCAAGTGCCTAGAAGCCTTTTCCAAGAACAAAAGCGGAAAGGTTCGCCGTTTGCACGATCTGCCGAAGCCCGTCCAGCTCAACCCGAATGATCCCGGGGAAGCAGAGGCAGTGTCGAAAATGTCTCATATGATCAACGAAGCTGTCTCTGGTGCCATCGGTCGCATGCATGGGGCGTTTCTCAACACTTTCCGCACCATCATGATCGCCCAATTCGGCCCCAAGGCCGATGAACTTATGGAGGCCGAGTTTGGCCCTATAGCAGGACCACATCTTTTCAATCTGCCGAATCACCTCAAGGGGGCAGGAGCTGCCGGTGAGGAGACCCCGCCTAAGGCTCAATCAAGCGGGATGACCATTCAGGAGAAGCACACGCCAGAAGGCCAGTTGCCGACCATGGGGCAGCTCACGTTCGGCACTAAGGGTCAGCCGCCAGAGTCAACACGCAAGATCTCCCCGCAAACCTATAGGCTCATAAAGGACTACTACGGAAACAGGTACCATGAGATGCTTGAGCCTCACAATATAGAGGGTGCCCCGCATCCAGGATATGGGAAGCCGACGGCCGAGAAAACCGCCGACTCTAATGTCGATGTCATGCTAGAGAAGATGGCGGATATGATGCAGCACACTTTCGGCCTGAAGCCTAAGGGCACGTATGCTTACAGGTCTCCGTTCCCCGAATGGTTCCACCGTGTGGCTCTACCTCCTAGAGTCAAAGTGCCGACGGACCTGTCCAAGTTCTCCAGCTTAGACGACACCAGTACGGTGGAGCACGTCAGTCGTTATCTGCTCCAGCTTGGGGAGGCCAATACCGAAGACGCCTTCAGGGTTCGGTACTTCCCGTCGTCACTCACTGGACCGGCATTCGCGTGGTTCACGTCACTACCGCCGGGCTCTATTCTCTCTTGGGCGGACTTGGAACAAAAGTTCCACACACACTTCTACACGGGCACCAAGGAGAAGAAACTGGTGGACATCATGTATGTACGCCAGAAGCCGAATGAGACACCACAGGACTACCTGCGCAGGTTCAAGGAGGTCAAAAGCCAGTGCTTCGGCATGCACCTGCCGGACGATCAGCTTCCACCATTGGCCGTGGCAGGCATGCTCCCGAGCATCAGGGACAAGCTGTTCGGTCAGGAGTTTGAAGACTTGGGTCATCTCTCTCGCCGGCTGAATGAAATGACTATCCAAGCGCAAGGTTTCCGGAGGGAAGGGCGCTTCCAGAAGGACAATGTCGCGGCCCAGATGTATCAGGCTTTCTTGGACGAAGCCGATGACTATACCGATGCCGAAGATGAGGTGGTCGCTGCAGAGCTCAACTGGGATAAAGAGCCGACCCAGGCCAACAAGCAATGGCTGCGCCAGCAGAAAGGGACATACGACTTCGACGTCACCAAGGCCGACAAACTCTTCGAGTTTCTGATCGCCGAAGGGAGAGTCAGGCTACCCCCGGATCACCCGATGCTGCGTCCTGGAGGGGTGAAAGACAAGAAATACTGCGGCTTTCATAACACTAACACTCATTCTATTAATGATTGCCGTGTGTTCAGGACAAGGATCCAGAAGGCCATCCAGGATGGACACATCAAGTTCAATGGCAAGATGAAGATCGATGCCAACCCCTTCGCCCAGAACTCCGTGTTCGTCTCAGTGAACATGGTAGCCCCGGAGGATCCCAGAGGCAAGGGCAAGGTCAAAGTCCTCACCTCCAACAGGGCACGCGAGTCTGGCGCAGTGGATCCCGATCGGCAAATCACTGGCGATGAGCTCCGACAGCACGCCCAAGCCGCGAATAGCCGATACGAGCACGGAGAATCGTCTTCCAGGCGCAGGCCTACCCACAGAGATCTCCTTAACAAGTGGCGCCGGCAAAATGAGAAAGAGCAGAGGCGTTTCCAACGCGAAGAGCGGGAACTCACTGGGGAATACCAGCGTGAAGACGGTCGCACGGGAAAGCACCGGTATCATCTGGAGGAGAGGGCTTACCACAGAGAACAGGCCCGTCGCTGGAAACAAGAGCACCTCCAAGAGCGGGAGCAAGCTCACTGGGGCTGTCCGTTCTTCCGCCACTGCTGGAACGAAGGCTTGAAACTGCCTGCCGTCAACAACTGCCCCGAATGCAGCGATCAGTACAGTGGGTATAGGTAGGATCGGGTCAACCGCCGTCCCGTCCATGAAAGGTTGGGAGCGCGCATCCCAATGGACGATCGGCGCCTAAAAATGAGGAGCCCGGATCGGCGAGCCAAGAGATATGCCGACCAGGAGTGGGTGCACCACCAAGGTAACAGCGAGGAGGCACAGCCCCGCCCATATAGATGGCAAGAAGGGCAGTGGTGTCCGCCAGGGCTCAGAAAGAGCCAGAAAAGGAGGGTGCAGCGCCTCCGGAATAGGGAGTTGGAAGAAGCAGCCGCCGATGGGAAGAAGCAAGAGTGGCGTCCGAAGGAAAAGCCAGACAACACTGGCAAAGGCGCTGGCGTGGCCATGACTTTCTTCCTTCCCCTGGAATTCATGGCTCCAATCGGCCAGGGGGCACAGGACGAAGCGCGTTCGGACTCTGACGAGGCCGAGCACAACGAGCTCGCGGCACAGCTCGTGTTGTCTCAGAAGGCAGCATTTGACAAGCCAGCCAAGCATCGGCATTTGAAGCCGTTGTATGTCAAGGGGTACGTCAACGGGAAGCCGCTAACCAAGATGTTTGTTGACGGCGGCGCAGCAATCAACATCATGCCTTACGCTACGTTCAGAAAGCTGGGCATGAACGATGAAGACCTACTCAAAACAGATATGATACTCCGCGACTTTGCCGGCAATCCCTCCGACACTCGGGGTGCCGTGCACGTGGAACTGATGATTGGATCCAAGACGCTCATTACGACCTTCTTTGTCATTGATGGCAAGGGGGCATATAGCTTGCTTCTGGGCAGGGATTGGATCCACGCCAACTGCTGCATACCTTCAACCATGCATCAAATACTCATACAATGGGTTGGAGATGACATCGAGATTGTCCAAGCTGATGACTCGGTGAGTGTTGCCACTATTGAGCCCACCTACTGGGAATTCGACGGGGTAGACTGCTTCTCCGATCGCGTGTGGGGAGAGGGTCCTGTCAACGTCTACGGCAGGGATCAACAGCCGATCCAAGCAATCGGCTCTCAAAGCTTCTTTTAGATGGACAACCCAACCGACAGCAGCGAGGGCAAACTGGGACGTGGCTTCGCATCGGCCGACCAACTGGAAGAAGTGGATGTTGGCGACACAAGTAAAAAAGGCCGATGTTCATAAGTTCTAATTTAGACCCTGATTTCAGATTGCTACTAGTAAATCTTTTAAAGGAGTTCAAAGACTGTTTTACGTGGGACTACACAGAGATGCCCGGATTAGATCGGTCCATTGTTGAGCATAAACTGCCGATCAAGCCTGGATACCGCCCATACAAACAACCTCCGCGTAGGATCTACAAGGAGGAGGTGTTGGCCGACGTGAAAAAGGAAGTGGAAAGATTACTAGAAGCCAACTTCATTCGGCCGTGTCGATATGCAGAATGGATCTCCAATATTGTCCCGGTGTACAAGAAGAACGGGAAGATGAGAGTATGCATCGACTTCAGGAACCTCAACAAAGCCACCCCTATGGACGGTTATCCAATGCCGGTGGCCGATTTGCTAATAGACGCTTCGGCCGGTTTTGAAATTATAAGCTTTATGGACGGCAATGCGGGATACAACCAGATCTTCATGGCCGCGGAGGACGTGGCAAAGACCGCCTTCAGGTGCCCTGGCCATTTAGGGTTGTTTGAATGGGTTGTCATGACTTTTGGTTTGAAAAATGCCGGTGCTACTTACCAGCGGGCCATGAATTACATATTTCATGAGTTGATCGGCAGAGTGGTAGAGATATACATTGATGACGTGGTAGTCAAGTCGAGAAGCAAAGAAAGACACTTAGCCGATTTAAGGAAGACCCTGGAATGCACAAGGAAACATGGCTTGAAGATGAATCCAACCAAGTGTGCATTTGGGGTGTCGGCCGGTGAGTTTCTGGGATTCTTAGTCCACAAAAGAGGTATCGAGGTTGGCAAAAAGAGCATGGAAGCAATTGATAAGGTAGTGTCGCCGACCAATCTCAGGGAACTGCAATCACTGCTTGGCAAGATCAACTTTGTCAGGAGGTTCATATCCAACTTGTCCGAGCACGTGTTACCATTCTCTCCACTGTTGAAGCTCAAGAAAGATCAGGAGTTCGTGTGGGGTGACGTGCAACAGAAGGCTTTCAATGAAATCAAAGAGTACATGAAGGCGCCACCAGTGTTGGTTCCTCCACGACTCGACAAGCCTTTCAAGTTGTACGTGGCGGCCGACAACCTAACGATAGGGTCGGCCCTCATGCAAGAATTCGAAGGAAAAGAGAGAGTCGTAGCCTATCTTAGCCGAAAGCTACTGGACCCCGAAACAAGGTATTCGGCTACGGAAAAGTTGTGCTTGTGCGTTTTCTATTCCTGTACCAAGTTTCGGCACTATCTACTGAATGCCGAATGCGTGGTAGTATCAGAGTTTGATGTAATCAAGCACATGTTATCAATGCCAATTTTAAGTGGGAGGATCGGTAAATGGGTTTTAGCCCTTTCGGAATTTGACTTGCGTTTTGAATCGGCAAAGGCTGTTAAAGGCCATATTATGGCTGATTTCGTCACTCACCATCGTGATCCTAACGCTAACATAGTGGCCATTGCCCCCTGGGCATTGTTTTTTGATGGATCGTCGTGTAGCAAAGGTGGTGGAGTCGGGATCATGTTGATTTCTCCCAAGGGGGCACCCTTCAAGTACTCTATACCGATCGAGTACCCGGTGACTAATAATCAAGTAGAGTACGAAGCACTGCTCCGAGGGCTGCGGTTGCTTGTGGACATTAAGGCAGACACCGTGGAGATCTTCGGTGACTTGGAATTAGTGATCAAGCAATTGACCGGCAAGTACGAGTGCAAGAACGACACGCTGCAAGAATATCTCGAAGGTTGCCAAGAGCTCCTCAGACAGTTTCGATCGGCAACCTTGCAACATATTCCTAGGGGGCAAAACGAAGAAGCAAACCAGTTGGCTCAGGCAGCATCCGGGTATAGAGAGAATCAAAATATTTTTGCACTTGAGGAAGAGCAAACAACCCCAGAAGATGATCAAGCAGTCCCAAGTGATAATCAGGCAATTGAAGACTGGAGAGACAACATTGCCGATTACCTCAGGGACCCATCCAGGAAAGTCTCCCAAAAACTCAGGTACAAGGCTCTTAAGTTCACGCTCTTGGACAATCAATTGTACTACAAATCCATAGATGGGGTTTTGCTTAAATGCCTGAACCAAGACGGGGCTAGGAAACTGATGTATGAGGTGCACGAAGGCGTATGTGGTGCACACCAGTCGGCTCACCGTATGAGATGGTTAATCAGGAGGACTGGATATTTTTGGCCGACTATGCTCGAAGATTGCTTTGAGTACTACAGAGGTTGTCGGGATTGTCAGCGATTCGGCAATGTGCAAAGGGCTCCAGCATCGGCCATGAATCCGATCATTAAGCCTTGGCCTTTCAGAGGATGGGGCATTGATTTGATCGGCCAAATCCACCCTCCATCTAGCAAGGGACATAAGTTTGTTCTGTTAGCCATGGATTACTTCACTAAGTGGGTTGAAGCCATCCCATTGAAGAAGGTGACATCAGAGAACATGGTGTCCTTCGTCAGGGAGCACATCATTTACCGATTCGGCATCCCTCAGTCCATCACTACCGATCAGGGAACTCAGTTCACTTCCTCGGAGTTTTGTGGCTTTGCCGAAGGGATGGGGATTAAGCTATATAATTCCTCTCCTTACTATGCACAGGCCAATGGACAGGCAGAGGCTTCTAACAAAATCATGATTAAAATCATTCAAAAGAAGATCGAAGAGAAACCTAAAAGGTGGCACTTGGTACTCAACGAAGCTTTGTGGGCATACCGAATGGCTTGTCATGGGTCAACTCAGACGTCACCTTACGAGTTGGTCTATGGGCATCACGCAGTTTTACCATGGGAGTTGCAGTCGGGGTCAAGACGAGTTACATTGCAGAACGATCTGGCTAAAGGGAATTATAAGGATTTGATGATGGATGAGCTAGAGGATTTGCATTTGATTCGTCTCAAGGCCTTGGAAAATATTGAGAAGAACAAGATACGCGTTGCCAAGTACTACAACTCGAAAGTGAGAGAAAAAGGATTCGAAGAAGGAGACTTGGTTTGGAAAATTATCTTGCCAATCGGTACCAAAGACAAGGTATTCGGCAAATGGTCCCCTAACTGGGAAGGGCCTTTTCGAGTTCTGAGGCGTGCTCCGGGTAACGCGTACATTCTGAAAACCCTCCAAGGAGAAGAGTTTACTAGGGCAATTAATGGACGTTATCTAAAGAGATTTCATCCTAGCGTGGAGGTCGGTGCATAACGGAATCAAGGACTAGCGGGCACCGACGGCCGATACAAGGTTGTATCGCCCTTAGCACAAAAAATGGCCAATAGGTTCTATCGCCCTTAGAGCAAAAAACAGCCGGCACGCCATGTGTTGCCTCTAGCGCAGAAAACGCAGAAATACGGGGCCAAGTGCACGCGGTGCTGTGCAATCGGCTAGATAAATCAAACACTCAACAAGCACAAAATAGGAGAATGGACAAAACATGCTATGCTCGATCTGTTACAGAAATTATCAATTCACTCGTTCAAAAGCTGGTTGATCGACTTTATGGCTTCTGCTCTAATTCGGCTGACGGCATCTAACACTTGTTGATCTTCATCTGCGGAGTTTTGGATCTTGGAGAGTCTGATCTTGATTTGCTGATCTTCTTTGAGGATTGAAGTTACCTTCAGTGAAGCTGTCCTTATGTTCCTCGGCAGATCAACCATGCGAGCTTTGTGAGATTGGATTCTAGTGTTAAGATCGGCTAACTGAGCTTCCAGCTTGCTTTTCTTTTCCTCCATTACTTTCAGTTCGGACTCCAAGGTTTCCAGGGAAGTTTTTGCAATCTGGATGTCAGAATGCAGGTTCTTTACTTCCTGTTTCTTGGAAGACCTACTATGCTGCAGGGCAGTTTTGGATGATATGTTTTTGATCGCTCTCTTCACTGAACTGAAGAAGTCATCAAGACAAGCTGCAGGTTCTAGATGAGCTAAAGAAGCAGAGGGAATGTCTTCATCAATGAGCTCCAGAGTGTCCCTTATCTGATCTGCGTTTTGAACCAAGTCGACGATGTCTTTATTCAGAAAATTGGTTATTTCTTTCAACCGGGCCTGGTTCTCCTTTGATAGGGTCTGTCGGGAGGTACCCTCCTCGCCTCTCTCGGTGATGTAGTCTTCGGTAGGAAAGGAATAACTTGTACTCGGCTCTTTGATGTTTTTCTGGAGAGGAAAGAGGAAGAGTTGGCCGAGTAGATGTTTTTGGTAAAATGCAGAAAAGAAGAGGAGCTTTACCTGTTGAATTGATTGATCATTGGAAGGTGCTACACCTTGACTCACTTGAGGACTCTGTTGAAATTCCGGAGGGGAACTTGGAATGCGATCGAGGGGTGACTTTGTTCCTAGTGCTTTCAAAATGGTATCTGTTTCAGGTAGAGAATATGGACATATAGTAGCAGAGGGAAGAATAACTAAATATAGCACCTATGGTTCGGTCAGCATCTTCATTCCTTGAAGCATCAGGAGATTTTTGATTCTCATCTTCATCTCGAACATTCCTTACGGGGGTCTCAGAGGATGTTTCGGCAGTTGTTGAGGTATCACTGGGTTTCAGAATTTCAACCTGTGGCTAAAACGAATAATAAAACGGAGGTTTGGTCAGATCCATTGCCAAATGAGATTAATTGGCGCTGAGTGAAAACTCATACCTCGGAGGATGGTTTCGCTCTTTTAGTCCTTGTTTTCTTAGATGAAGAGACAATTTCAGATGCTTTCCTCTTGCCTTTTCCTTCTGGGAACATGATAGTAGAGGTTGCAGGGATCTTCATAAAGCTGGCCAGATTTGGAGCGTTAAATCCAAGGGTAGGATTCGGCCCAGCCTGATAATATTTGGGCACTTTGGCAGGAGGTATAGGCTCGGGATCCTGTATATGACCGAATGTTAAAGACTGATTGGATTCAGAAACAGAGAATGACAAGAGTAATGAAATTACCTCACTATCAGAGGCGAAGTCAGACTGTAAACTCTGACATAGAGGATGGATTGGCACGTTGAAAATATGAGTATGCCATTCTCCCCACCAGGAAATGAAGAAGGAGTGAGTTGCATCTATTATCCCAAATGGAGATGGCTTGTATGTTGGCAGCTCCCATCCAAGTTCAAAAACTTTTTTGGCCATTATACCTTCTGTAATGATTTCCCTGGGCCTTATTACTGTTGAAAAGAAGAATCTGGGGGGCAACTGGCCGCATCCTAATTGTCTGGCTGCTGTGTTTGGGTAATAAAATTCATAGGTAGACTGTACCAGTCTTCCGTGATGGAATTCGGCTGGCAGGGCGCAGGGCCTAATAAAGGAATTGAAGATATCTATAGATGTTTGATCCACACAGCCGAATTCATAATTAAACTTACAAGGGAAGGTCAAGTTCTCATTCTCCCTGTAAGGAAACCAAAGCACGTTACCAAAACCTTTGAAGAATAGTTTGAAGAGGTGGCCAGTGTCCATGTCAATGTTGATGGATGATGCTGCTTCTCCGTAGGTTTGGCAGGCTTTAACTCTTGCTGATTGGCCTTCGGCGTAATTGACTGAAGGGAAGCTCAAGTTAAGCAAACTCACGGATACTATCTGGTGCATATATAGTTGAAGCCACATTTGGACCAACCACCAAGGGCCGTTGACACAAGCGACCTCTCTGCCTGTGTGCATCTGGATAGTAATTTGATGCATCATGTGATAAACGGACCCCAGGAGGTATTTGCCTAGTGGAATTTGAATGCCTGCCGATAAATCCTCGGCCATCACCATATGGTTTAGAGTAGGTTCATTGGATTTTCCGCAGAAAATAAATCTGCATAGCCACATGTTCATAAAAGCTTTCGATTCTTTGTCAGAAACAGTATTGGATGGCTCCATATAGGTCTGAATGTATTTGGCCCATCCGCATCCGGAACTGACGGCTCTTTAACTGCTCTTGTTCTTGTATTTATATGGATATACTGGTAAGGTTGTATTCAGACCCGTCATCATGAAGATATCGGCCAAGGTGATGGTCATCATACCATGGCCAAAGATAAATGCATTAATAGCATTGGACCAGAAATGAGATACCGCTATCAGAAGGGAGTCATTTCTAGGCATTTCTGATAAAGATAATTCTAGGCAGTGACCAATGTCCTGGTTTTCCCAGTGGTTGCTTCTCTTTTCCAGTATCCTCCGATACCAATTCCGCCATCCGACAATTGGGGGAAAGGGCCAGTTCTTGAAGGTGTTTGGCCAGTGACTCGGTGGAGTAACTCCGGACTTGAAGGGAATTCTTTCAGTTTCTTTCTCGATGATGTCCGTCGGATTGGGGTTTCCCATTGGACCAAGAAGATAAAAGTTGGGATTGGCAGCATAAGGGATCAGAATTTGGTTCTCATATTCCTTCAGAAAATAGCAAAAGGGGCGAAGGAATGAGTCGGGGAGAAGGCTGAGGGGAAATTGATAAGTAAGTGAAGTTTACCTCTGGAATCTTGTCTTGAGTCGCCATCAGAAACTTGAGGTAAAGGTCGACTGCGCAAAAATTTTGGGATTCTCGGATGGCGGCTGCAGTGCTAGAACGCGGAAACCTAGAGGAAAGAGGACTTGTGGTCAATTTCAGAACAAATGCCTTTGTTCAAAAATTGAGGGGGCATGTGTTAACACAGAATTTTCGCACTGTGACAAGTGGGCCAGCACAACGCAGGAGTCGCCACCTAAGGGATTCGGCAGATAGCGAACGCGGTCGGCTAACTCAATGTATTCGGCAAGGCTGTGAGGGCAACTAGTCAACAGCGAGCAGGTTCGGCAACGTGACGCTACGGTCGGCTACCTCAAGCCAAGTCGGTTTGCGTTAGAAGATGACAGATACGGCATGACAAGAAGATTTAGCGATAGGGATCTCGTCACTTTAGTGCATGCCGGTTATTAAAGGAAGCTTAGAGTAGAAGGCATCATATTTTGATAAGTTTCCTAATTCTATCATTGTAATCGTATCCTTCTAGGACTCAGAGAACACCAGGGTATAAATATAAACCCTGAGACTATTGTAAAAACGTTCACAATCAATACAACCAACCCGGCCCCGTGCCGTCTTCGAGTCCAAGTCGTGTCGTCGTGTTCTTCGAGAGGGGCCATCGATCCGTCGACCTCCGTAAGTTCCGGCAACCTTGTTATCATGTCTAGTATCGTGCGGCGGATTTAGATATGGTGCAAGTAGTCTCGTACGTTAAGCTTAGTATCGTGCGGCGGATTTAAGCTTATGACGGGAGGTTTTTGCTTATGCCTTGTATCGTGCGGCGGATTGAGTCATGAGTAAAAATAGTTATCGGCTCTGTTAGATTTGGCAATCTGATAGATTCATTAAGTTACCTTGTGTTATATGTTTTGTTATGTTTATCTCATCATAACACTTTTGCCCAATCTAGATATCGTTCGGTTCGGCTCCATCTTTATAGATCTGCTCTGTTCTTCCACGTTTATTATTGAGAGGTCTGTTATGCAGCAGATCTATTGTTCATAATAGCCGATCGGATCGTATCTGGATTGCCACGTGGTGAGGGTTCATGCATGTTGAGCGCGTTTGATCTATGACAAGGCTAGGTGTCGTGCGGCAGGCACAGGCTTTAGATTAGCTTAGTCATGCTTAGTTTGTATGTTCAATCCCCATGGACCCCAACTCGGTTGTACAATCGAGATTGGTTAAGTTTTAACTTATATCTAATACATCATGCAAGTACGATTTTTATGCAAACGTGTTCGGCAACCTGTTATTCACGTAACCCTGTTCATATTGCCGAATAATTTTTAAACCTGTTGACAGATAGCTTTCATAGCTATATGTCGTCGTAAGTGGCTTCAGGGCCGTACATCTTGGAACTGTCTGGTCATACCCGACACGTTCCAGCTTTGTATTTAACAGTTTATCTCCCTTGTTAGTTGTAGGGCAAACTGACTGGCACGCACCGGACTTCTGAGCACCCGGGCCACGATTGAAGCCAGCTTCTCCGGCTTGCTGTGTGATTGGCACAGTGCGCCACTTTTGGTGCCAACACATGTCCTAGTCGCAGATTGCAAAGAAGCAGCCGCGTAAACATAATATTAAGGCGATTCAACCTTCCATCAATGTACTCGTCAATCACCATTAATACGAGAATAATTATTTGCAAAAATATCGAGTGACAAAAGAAAGTCGCGCACTCACAAGGCCTCGGTCGGACCATTCATGCGCATATCGCCCTGCGCGAGTCGTCTCGCCTCGCACTGCCGCCCGTCCTGGTGAGCGAGCACGTGGGTTTCCTCCTTTTCCTCTCCCCAATAGCTTCAATTAGTTGGAGATAGCTCAACTATATAAGTTGGTCTCCCTCCTAGAGTAGCAATGTGGGACTAAAGTCCCCACCATACCTTGCATATGTGTGAGTGAGCCTTTGAAATTTATTTGGAATATTAATTTGGGCCAAGCCTAAATCTTCTAACAATCCGCCACCAGATACAGAGGCACTCATCCAGTACTGTTAATATATCAGCTATTCAATGAAGACCGGTCAGGATTGAACATCCACCTAAAGACCGGTCAGGATTGAACATCCACCTAGGTGACAAGCTATACTCATCCACAATTGCACAATGGACTAAGCCTTAAATTAGCAGTGTGGTGTGAACAAGCTTCACTTGACGTCTTGACTGATACTAGACTGTCATATGCCTACCTCGTGAGTGGAGCGTATAAGTTATACTCCTATCTCCCTTCACATGAGCTTGTTAGAGAGTTCTCAATTCTCACAAACTGCGACTAACAGTTAGAATCACATAGTTCTTACAAATATACTTTGTAGGACATTATCTCGCTATAAAGCCTCAGAACACATTAAGGCAAAGTCAACCTTCCTTATAGAAATGAGAGTACGTACTGCATCTCCAATAAAATGGGTTAAGTAAAATTGTACTCTCCCATCAACCAATAGCTTGTTCTCAGGTCTTGATTCACGGGATCTCCGATCACATAGGTTGGGTTACTACTGAGGTTAACTCGAATGGGTCTCAGTCTCATCTCCTTCGATGCATTATCAATCATAGTACGTGATAGTCCCTTGGTAAAGGGATATATATTTCAGGTTCTTAGTTGTCTAGATGTAGTTCACAACTATTACTCCGGAGCTTCTCAATTTCCTGACAGACTTCAGTCTACGCTTCACATGTTTGTTGGACTTTATATTATCCTGACTATTTTTCACCTTCGTAATAGCCGTTTGGTTATCACAATTTATGATAATAGCATGAATTGAGTTTTCAACCATAGATAAGTAGTGGCGGATGCAGGAATTGAAGATTCGGTGTACAGACAACATATATACACATACAGAACCAAATCATAGTAGCATATGCAAAGCTATTAATTCAACGCAAGCAGTACTAGAACAAAGTACATTAGTACAATTAATTAATATAATACATATAATATTTGTGAAGTCTCAACTAATAAAGGAACGTTACAAATTTATTCAACGAGACGGCTTTTGGAATCGAGAAATGATGTCTTCGTCAGCAACACGCAGAAAAAAAAATGCTTCTCGATAAATGTAACCAAGCAATTGTTCAAGTATTGATCCCCCATGCTATTTCTTAGCTTGTTCTTTGTGAAGTTCATCACTGAGAATGCTCTTTCGACACTTGCAGTTGCAACCGGTAGCAATAGCACTAATTTCAAAAGCTTATATACATACGAGTGTAAGACATGCTTATTTGTTTCAACAAGCAAAATTGAAAGCTTGGCAATACTTTTCACTTTGTTAAATCTTTTATCACCACGCATATCAGCAATAAAGTTACAAAGGTGATAGGTTAGACACCTCAAGTCGGTAATTGAGAAGTCATTGGGGTAAAACTTTGCAAATTTACAAAGTTGTCCTTGCTAAAAGAAGCAAATGAATCTTTGGGGTTGAATGATGACATGCACATTAGCAGATCAGTGTTTACCTCATGAAACCTATCATTGAGTTCTTTAAGCTGCCTATCAATGACATGTAGAAACATGTCAACTTTGAAACGATGATAATTTGTTAATTTGACATAATACCTCTTTGATCTTCCAACTGACTTGTTTCTGCCATCCATTTTAGGAACTAAAATTTTGCACTTCACACAAAAATAAGTGACATCGGCAAGAAATTTCACCCATCCATCATCCTCTCGCAACAACTCAAGTTGAGTTTTTGTCAAAGATATGAGCGAAACAACATTAAGAATATCTTGATCCCTCTTTTGCAAAGCACAATTCAAGTCATTTGTGTACCCAAGTATGGTGTCCAACAAATTTGCAAGGAACACAAATTCAAATGACTCAAATGAATATAATGCTATTTGAGCCTTTGAAGATTCTTTGTACTCGGGATCATCTCCAATTTGTTGAAGTACCCGTCAGATTGAATGATACATAAGAATAACATGTTGTATTGTTTTGTAGTGAGATCCCCAACAAGTATCAGCTGGCTTAGCTAACCCCATCTCTTGATTCAAACCACGACCACTTTCAATTTCACCCAACTTTAATGCTTGAATAACCTCATCAACTTGAGCATCTCTAAGCAGTTCCAGCCTCTTACAAGAGTTCCCAATGGCAGTCAATATCAACACAAGTTGCTCAAAAAACCATTTGCAATCTTGGTTCTCCTTAGCAACAGCCACAAGGGTTAGTTGAAGCTGATGTGCAAAACAATGAACATAATAAGTAGAGGGAAACTCATCCATAATCAGTTTCTTGAGACCATTAACTGCACCCTTCATGTTGCTAGCCCCATCATATCCTTGCCCTCGAATTCTAGACAAGCTCAATGAATGTTCCATAAGTAAAGTCTCAATAGCAAGTTTAAGGTTCGCAGAGGTAGTGTCCCCCACATGGACAATACCAAGAAATCACTCAACAACCTTTCCCTTCTTATCAACATATCACAGGCAACGAGCTAATTGCTCCTTTTGGTACACATCAATAGATTCATCCGCAAGTATTGCAAAGTAGACATCACCAGGATCATCTATGAAAAGTTTAGTAGTCTCTTTGGCACAACAGTTGATGAGCTCTTTTTGTATCCTAGGGGATGTCAACTTGTTGTTCTTTGGAGCATTCTTTAGAACGACCCTGCTAACATCCTCAAAATTTTTTGCTAGCCAATTAAGAAGTTCTAGAAATTTTCCTCTGTTAAGAGACTCCTCACTCTCATCATGACCATGACATGCTAACCCTTGTCTCAAAAGAAACCTCGTGCACTTAAGTGAATAACTCAAACGTGCTTTGTACATAACTTTCTCTTCCGTGGTTTGCTTCACTAAAGTGTTTGCTATTGATGTTCCATTTATAGAGAACCTATCAAATTTCTCTTGAGCTAGATGGTGTGACTTGCAAGCAGCATGTTTGTCAAATTTACTTGTATGATTCCAAAGCCTAAAACCTCCAATCACAAAACTATTCCCACCTTTAGTTGTTTTATTCTTGAACAGATAGCAAACAAAGCAAAATGCAGCATCTAGTTTTACACTGTACTCAAGCCAACCATATGTATCAAACCAACTACGTACAAAGCGACGTATACCTCCAATATCTTTTCTTGGAAAATCATGTCCTCGAGGTTGACATGCCCCCAATGCAATATATCTTTTCCTGACATCAGCTTGATAATTGGGATTATAACTTGATATGGGAATCGTCTCCCCAGGATCATGTGGAAGCTAGTTACCATCATAAAATATCTCTTAATTGATATCATAATCATCAAATTCATCACCAGTTCCCTCATGTTGATCTTCTTCTATTACTGTTGTTGGCACTGCATCTCCCATAACTTGAGGCTCTGTGCTTGCTACCTCTGGTTGCACTTCAATTTCATTATGTGTTTGCAAGTGCACAGAAGGGGAATCACTTTGAATGATGCTTTCCACTGTTTATAATATCGACGTTGAGTTACTAGCTACAGATGGTTTTGGTCTCTTTGCTGCTCTACTCCATAAAGACTTCAAATCTACAACTTTTATTTTTTTACTTGACTGGGTCCCTATAAATAAATAAATAAATATACTTAATTAAACAAATCTGAATCAACTGCAAATTTGCAACAACCAAATAAAGATGAACTACTACTGTCTACTAAGGGCTAAATGCATATTGCCTAACTGTCTCCATCCTGTGGTCGTTCTGAACTTACTGTTTGAACTGTTGCTGCTGCGTGGTCTGTGTGTGGGTGCGGCGTCGGCGTGGCTTGCTCCGTTTCGTCCTTGGCGATTGTTGTATCTTCCCCCAACTGCTCCAAGCTGGTTGTAGCCTCCGCTTCAGGCGCATCCACACCGATCGTGGGCTCTTCAGAGCTTAGATCCGCACGAGCGTGACGACGACCGGCAACCGACCGATGTTCGTTGGCGCCCCGTGGTGCCATGGTGAGCTCCCTGTGTGGCGCTGATTGTGCCCCAATGCCAATCAAATCCAACCCTAGGCGGCGGCACGGTGCAGGTAGAGAATGGGATTTTTGGTCGAAATAGGCAGCGGCGAGCGCTCTCGAGGCATCGCTCCTGCTGGTTGCCTTGGGGGGCGTTTGGCAGATCTCCACAGAGCGGATTCTCAGGAAGAATCACTCTCTGACTGCCAAACATATTTTTCAATGAGAAGTGATTCTTTGTTGATTCTGTGAAGTGATTCTATGAAATGAACTAGGAGGCTGAGAGCTGAAAAAGTAGGTTCACATGATTTTGTGAAGTGATTCTCTATCCTAATTTTGAGAGTTTAGTCTAAAGAATTAAAGAGAATCTACTTTCAGCCAAAGAATCACTTCACCAGAGAATTTGAGAGCACAACTAGAGAATCAGGGAGCACAGCTCTCCCAAACAGGCCCTCGTTGGTTGACTCCCTCCGTGGGTTTGCTTCCCGGGCTAGTAGCAGGCCGGCCCAGCTGGGATGGTACACGGGAGGAGACAAAGTGACCTTTTTAATTAACTATTACTTGGACAAATGGATACAATTTAATCTACTTATATATGTATAATACATGTATATATATTACTTGTAATTTTTTTCTCAAAATTATTGGGTGTACATCTATACACCCATCCATGTCCACATACTGCGTCCGACCTTGTAGGTAAGTCCATCAACAGTTCTCTCAACCATTCAGCTCGAGTAGAAGCTGTGTCCAAAGCTGCAAGCTCTGCCTCCATTGTTGATTTTCTAAGTATTGTCTGCTTACAAGATCTCCAAGAGAAGGCACCACCTCCTAAAGTGAATATATATCCACTAGTGGCCTTTAGCTCATCACCATCTGCAATCCAATTTGAGTCACTATATTATTCAAGTACATCTGGATACCCTGAATAGTGAATCTCATAACTCATTGTACCCTTTACATAGCGCATTACTCGATCAATACCGCGCCAATGATCATCTCCTGGACTAGATGTGAATCTACTCAACTTGCTTACAACAAATGAGATGTCAGGGCGGGTTGCGCTAGCTAGATACATCAATAAGCCAACAATCTGGGAGTATCTCAGTTGATCCTTTCCTAGCCTTCGATTCTTCCGAAGTATTAGACTAGGGTCATAGGGTGTTGGAGAAGGTTTGCTATCCATATAGCCAAAACGACTCATAACCTTTTCCACGTAATGAGGCTGCAAAAGAGTAATCTCATTCTCGCCCTTATTAAGTTTAATATTAAGAATCACATCAGCTTCCCCCAAATCCTTCATGTCAAAGTTTTGGGATAATAATGATTTTACATCATTAATCTCATCGATGCTTGTCCCAAAAATCAGTATGTCATCGACCTACAAACACAAGATTACTCATTTTCCCCCACCATAGCGGTAATACAGACAAGTATCGGCTTCATTTACAACAAACCCAATAGAGGTTAAAGTATCATCGAACTTCTCCAAGCCACCGTTTGGGTGCCTGCTTTAGACCATACAAGGATTTGAGTAACCTGTACACCTTGCCCTCTTGTTCATGTGCTATAAATCCATCAGGTTGATCCATATAAATTTATTCCTCTAGCTCTCCATTAAGAAAAGTCGTCTTCACATCCATTGAATTGATGCACAAGAAGACCATGGGAAGCAACCAAGGATAATAACACTCGAATTGTAGTTAGTTTGGCAACAAGTGACTAGGTATCAAAGGAATCCTCATCTTGCTTTTGTGTGTAACCTTTAGCCGCAAGCCTCGCCTTGTACTTTTCAATAGTATCGTCAGGCCTAAGCTTCTTCTTAAATACCCATTTGCAGCCAACTGGCTTACAACCCATTGGTCTATCTTTCACTTCTCAAGTACCATTTGCCATGATGGAGTCCATCTCGCTACAGACTGCATCCTTCCAATATTCTGCATCAGGTGATGCATATGCCTCTGCAATGGTCATGGGTGTATCATCCACAAGGTAGACAGTGAAGTCTTCACCAAAATATTTTGCAACCCTTTGTCTCTTACTCCTTCTAGGAGCTACAACACTGTCATCCTCTTCATTACCAAGTGAGTTTATAATTGGTTGAATTATGGGTTTGGGTTTAGAGGTAAATTCATTTAACGAACTAGGCAAGGAATAAGCATCTTTCATCAGGAATATGTTCTCAAAGAAAGTAACATCCCATGACTTTATAAGTGTATCAACTAAAATACCATGCGTATCTGATTTTATCACTAAAAACTTATATGTTGTGTTGTGGTGCGCATATCCTTAAAGAACACAGTCAACTGTCTTAGGTCTGAGCTTGGCTTCTTTTTCAAGTGATTTTCCACCTCAACTTTATAGGTCTTAAAGCATTCTAACACCACATCTTTAGTTTTTAGAAGAAAAACACATAACAATATTTTGTTGCATCAATTAAAGTCATAAAGTATCTTTTTTCCTCCCTTTATCAACACACCATTCATCTCACATATATTAGAATGTATGAGCTCTAATAATATTGTGCACCTCTCGTCTACCGCCTTGTGTGGCTTATGAGGTTGCTTTGCTTGCACGCACGCTTGCCATTTAGAGCTTTTGACAGTCGAAAAATTTGGAATTAAATTCATATTGGATAAACATGTCATACAACCAAAATTAATGTGACACAAACGTCAATGTCATACATGAGCCACTGAATTTTTTGAATCACACATATGGTTTACCACTTTATAATAGAAATCAGAGAGTGAAAAGTGGAACAAGCCTCCGTTGTCATAGCCTTTGCCAATGAATTGGCCATACCTCGAGATGATTACTTTATTTGTCTCAAATATCAGCTTGAATCCATCTCGACACAAGAGGGGTCCACTAACGAGGTTCTTCTTTATTGAGGGGCATGCGACACGTTCTTGAGCCGCACGATCTTTCCCAAAGTGAACTTCAGATCGACCGAACCAACATGAAGAATAGTAGCATGCAAGTTGTTCCCCATCATGATGGTTGAACGTCGTGCGACCTGGTAAGATAAAAACATAGAGATATTAGTACACACATGAATATTGGCCCCTGTATATCCACCAATCATTAGATTGGCATGCATAAAATACGCTAGGTAAATAATTACTATACCCAGATCCGCTAGGATCGCCAATAGTCACGTTGGTAGATTTCTGCCCTGGTTGATTCTTCTTTCCTTTGCGGTTCTTGCACTTCTTGCCAAAGTGTACAGTTTCACCGCAAACGAAGCACACAACTCGTCCATGTTCATCTTCTTATTCTTGAACTAAATAGTCTGGTTAGGTCTTTGCTTGTTCTTACCAGTATGCTGCATCACGTTGGCGCTGGACTGCCCTTCATGTGCTCTTCGTGGAGCAACCTTTGCCCGAGCCTTCTCTTCAAACATCAAGACCAGCCAATAAATCTTCAACAAAGATTTTCTGTCTTTTATGTTTCAGAGTTGTGGTGAAGTTCCTCCATGACGAAGACAACTGACAATAATGCTACCTGCCACAAATTTATCAGACAAGACATGTCCAAGCTGTTTGAGCTCCCTCACAATGAGTTGGAACTCATTAGCCCACGACAGAACGGTTATCAACCATTTTGAAGTCATGGTACTGCTCCATCATGTATAGCTCACGCCCAATGTCTGAGGCCAGAACTTATGTTCAAGTGCCTCCTACAGTTCAACAACACTTTTGATGTTTATGTAGACATCACACAACTGGTCAGAGAGAACACTAAGAACACATTTGACAAAAATCGTCGTAGCCGCAGTAAAGTCTTGCACCTCTTTCTCAGATCCAAGAGGTAGTGCGGGAGGATCACTAATGACCCAAAATACGCCCATAGTCGTGAGCCACAACTGAGCTCTCATCTACCATCTCTTAAAATTCACACCAATGAATTTCTCTGGTTTCATCGCATGAGTAAATCCAGCCATCATTAAATGCCTATAAGGATTTTGGAGTGTTAAAAATAATAACAATTTAGTGACGCATAAATTAATCCGACAATGAGGAAAAGAGAAACAACATGTATAGTAGATGTATAATCTACCACTATCCTATTAGCATGATCCAAGACACAGTCAGACTATGTATCACTAATAACGTGAAGAGCATGAAAAGAAAAACAGAGATATTGAAGACATCCTTACAATGGGTTGTCGGCGCTAGAAACTAACGATGCAGACTGTCGATGGAGATTGGCGAAGTCGACGTGGAGAGAAGAAGACGTTCAGCGAGCAGTCGCGACGACACTTTCCAAAAACCTTATACGTCCCCAGCACAACACTAGGGCAAAGGAGGAGGAGAAATGTTATGTACTTCGTCCCTATTTATACACACGCCACATCCGCAGCTATGGAAAGAAACAACCGTATAATCACAATATTAAGACGATTGAACCTTCCATTAGTGTACCAGTCAATCACCATTAATGACCTCGGTCAGACCATTCACGCGCGCATATCGTGCGGCCCGTCCCGCCCGGCGAGGCGAGCGTGAGTTTCTCCCTTTTCCTCTCCCCAATAGCTTCAACTAGTTGGAGATAGCTCAATTATATAAGTTGTCATTTCTCCTTTTAGAGTAGCAATGTGAGATTAAAGTCTCTCACCATGCTATATATGTGTGTGTGAGTGGACCTTTGAGATTTATTTGAAATATTTATTTGCGCCAAGCCCAAAGTCTTCTAACAAGTATAACACACAGCACACAGCGTTGCGTTGCATCTAGATAAAGTAAGAACTTTCGGTGCAGAACTTAGTTCCATTCTGATAACGAACCATGATGACTTATTAATCTTCTCCTCCACCATGCGACGATGTTGGCAAGCATGCATATCCCATGCATCTCGACTTATTTCATCTGAATTTTATCTAGTTATTTCACTTTGTCAGAGCAAATTATGAGTGGCTCTAGTTTATAATTATGAAAAAGTGATCTGTTCGCTTTCCTTAATGCAATCATACACATATTCAAGAAAAAAAGATTCGGATTTCGATCAGGGAATAAACCGTCATCCATTATTTAATCCATGGCCCAATATTGCATGCCCAACCAGATGATGCCGACAACCAAGCAACTAGCCAACTAGTTTGTGTCTGGAGAAAAATATCTCCATTAATTTTCAAATCAACTAGAATTATCAACTACGGCCTGCTGTCCGATCTTTTAATTTGCTAGGACGTGTGCAGCACATTAGCCATGTATCCCTTGTATAAATACTTGGCCATTGCTGTGTTCTTGGAAACATACAAGCAGTGTGCAACAGCAAACAAGCTCTCTACTACTACTCTCTTCTGCACTGAAACACCTGAACGTGACTAGCTTATTAAGAAGCGTGCGTGCGTGAAGGATGGCTGACGAGTACGGCCGAAGCGGCTACGGCAGGTCCGGCGCCGGCGACGACTACGACAGCGGTTACAACAGCAAGTCCAGAACCGATGACTACGGCCGTGGCGAAGGTGGCTACAACAAGTCCGGTGGCAGGGACTACTACGGCCGTGGCGAAGGTGGCTACAACAAATCCGGCGGCGACGACTACCGCCGTGGCGAAGGTGGATACAGCAAGTCCGGCGGTGACGACTACGGCCGTGGCGAAGGTGGCTACACCAAGTCCGGCGGCGGCGACGACTACGGCCGCAGCGGCGGCAACGATGAGTACGGCCGTGGCACCGGCGGTGGGTACAACGAGTCCGGCAAGGACGACTACGACGGTGGCTACAACAAGTCGGGCACCAACGACGACGAATACGGCCGTGGCACCGGCGGCGGCGGCGGGTACAACAGCAAGTCCTCTGGCGACGACGGGTACGGCAAGCAGTCCGGTGGCGCGGACGACGGCGAGTACGGTTCCTCCCGGCACGACTCGGAGAAGTACAGGAAGGAGGAGAAGGAGCACAAGCACAAGGAGCACCTCGGCGAGATGGGCGCCCTCGCCGCCGGCGCCTTCGCACTGGTAAACTAATAACTTCCATGCATTCTTATATTATTGACAACTTGTGATCGACCATGCATATATATGACACGCATGTGTTGCGTGGTGCAGTACGAGAGGCACGAGGCGAAGAAGGACCCGGAGCACGCGCAGCGGCACAAGATCGAGGAGGGCGTGGCGGCGGTGGCGGCCCTGGGCAGCGGCGGCTTCGCGTTCCACGAGCACCACGACAAGAAGGAGGTCAAGGACGCGGCGGAGGACGCCGAGGAGGAGGAGGAGGAGTCCGGCCGCGGCGAGGGGAAGAAGAAGAAGCACCACTTCTTCGGCTGATCGATGGATCGGGCTGATGCTGCTGTTCGCTGCTCCCACGCGGAAGCAGCATGATGCATGCAGCAGCTGGCGAATAAAGAGAGCCGGGGTTTCGAGAGCACGGCTCAGTGTGTCCGTGTACTATACGATGTATCATGATATGTGAGATGTACGTGCCGGTACGAGCACCTCGTGTGTGTTTAATTAATTTGGTGGTGTGTCTGCATGTGCATTTGCCAAATAAGTTGTTTTTGTACTCGTATATATATGTGGTATATGTAAGTGTTTTAATTTTCACTTGACTTTTTATCAAGACTTTGAAAATAGAAGATTTCATCTCCTCGTGTGTTTTTTTTCAAAGAAACAACCGTACATTCTTACATGTGAGCATTGTGTGAAGTGGATGTGTTCGACAACACTTATATGAACACAAGTTTTTTTTTTTAGAATGGCTATACAACACAAGCGTGTTTTGTTGGTTGTTGACAAGTAAATTTTGTGACCGCTAGATTAATGATAGACGTTTGATTTGTTTCCATCTTTGCTGCTTTATTTTGTATCGCTGACGTGTATGACCCACTCTGAGCATACTACTTTTAATTTATAATCTGTTAGTTGTCTTTACATAAATTTTTGTTGTTGTCTAACTATAGAAAAAAATTGTAACTTGTTAAAATTGTATTTCTGTCAAGATATATATATTATTTTTGTATCCTTGTCTCACTATAGAAAAATTGTCTTTGTATCACATATATTAGATTTTGTCAAATTTGTACCTTATAACCGGATTTGAAGTTGCAGATTATGAAAATTAATTTCAACGAACTAAAGCTATAATTTTAATACAAAATATATGCTATAATTATCACCAACCGTTGGATTTCAATCTAATGGTGGTAGAATTCGTGTCCTACTGTTATCTCAAACAACTGAATTTATGTATGATAGAAATCGTGTGTTATATATTGATGTAACAGACATGTGCTAGTTGGTCAGAAAACACACAGAATATGATATAGTGAAACTCTTTTTTCTATTAAAGGGGCAATATATAGAAAAAATCAATATAATGCATGATGTTTGCCAAAAGTTTTTTTTCCTAACTTTGACAACATATACTGCATATGCTGTCCTTTTTTTTAAAAAAAAAGGAAATCAACGTGGTGTGCAAACCATGGGCCATTGGGCCACGAGCCAGGCCGAAGTAGTTCCTTCTCCCGGTCCCATGCATGGCGGCCCGGCCCAAGCCGACACGTACCGGAACCGGCCGGACGGGACAACGGTTTCCGCCTTTTCCAAATCTCGGTGACCAACGGCAGCCTACGACAACGGGTATACCGGAGTAGTGGGTGGGACCTGGCTGGGAACGTGCGAGTGCGAACTGCGAACGCCTCCCGTGGTCAACCTTGCGCGGTTCACTGATAGAGAACCGGGCTCTAGTGCTTGTTCCTAACCTTCTTTCCTAACCCTCTTATGTCCTGTTTGGATACAAAGTATTTTTAAAGTATTCAAGAAATACTATGGTTTTACAAAATACTTTAGTTTTTAAAAGCTAATAGATGTTTGGATGCAACAAATTTTGTAGTCTCTAAAACCATGGTTTTGTCAAAATTGTAGTCTTTTTGGAGTTTTAAAAACTCCACTCATGACCTCTTTTTTCTAAACCACAGTTTTGTGTCTCTTTGGCTTATAAAACTACAGTTTTATGATACTACAGTTTTTAAAAACCGCATCATCCAAACAGTCTGGTTTTATCAATCGAGGCTGTCAATTCGAGACTAGGCTCTGTTTGGATACAAAGTATTTTTGGAGTTTTGAGAAAATACTATGGTTTTGTGAAATACTTTGGTTTTAGAGTACCATGAAGTGTTTGGATGTAACCAATTTTATACTTTCAATACCATGGTATTGCTAAAAACTGTAGTTATTTTGGAGTTTTAAAAACTCCACTCTAGACCTCTTTTTTCTAACCATAGTTTTGTTTGTCTCTTGCTTCTAAAACTAAAGTTTTTTTCATACTAGAGTTTCTCAAAACCACAACATCCAAATAGGGCCTAAAGGTCTTAAATTTATAGTCCCGGGTCACTCAACTGGACTAAAGGCTACCCTTACGATAAAAGAATTATTTAAATCCTGAAAATCTCCCTTGCGTTTTGTGAGATTCGAAGTCAGGATCTCTCACCTCACGCGTAATTTATTTAGTAACTCAATTCCGGACGCTCTCTTTTTGAATTAACTCATGAGAGAGCTTTAGTCCTGGATGAGAGACCTTTAGTCCATGTTAGTGTTATTGACCAGGACTAAAAGGACACCCTTTAGTCTGGATTGGTGTTATTAACCGAGACTAATGTAGACCCTTTAGTCCGGGTTTGTAATACCAACCGAGATTAATGCTTAATTTGTCCCCGATCTAATTTTAGCCGAGACTAAATTCAAATTTGAGTGTGGTTCAAAAGTTTGTTCTCTGTAGTGGTTCCAAGTTTCCAAATGGCCACCGATACTCCCTCTGTATCGGAAATATAAGTCATTTTGGACAAGGTTTGAGTCAAACAATGAGAATATAAAATCATGAAAAACTTTTAAATTGTTGAGTTTAGAGATGAAAAAATCATATAAATAAATTTGTCTTGAAAAATACTTTTATAAATATATATATATATCACTTTACAATAAATATTTTTTAAGAAAACAAGTGGTCAAAGTTATCATTTGACGACTTCTATTTGCGATACGGAGATGTTGGAATCACACCAGCTCAACCTCCACTTCTGTGCAGGGGTATAGCGAGGGTGATCAACTGTCGGACGCAAGCGAAGGTACAAGAAGTGTACGAGAAAGTGAGATGCTGGTAATATTTTACTATTCCCAATCTGCATGCCCGTTACACTGTTCATCCCATGGTATTTATAGGGGATACCAAGGGACACTGGCCAAGTTACAATAGGGTACAGGAAAGATTCCGTAGCGCTGTATAGTGAAAGGGCAAAATCGTACAAACACAGGGAGAGTGCAAACCCTAGTTCGACTTCCTCCCGTCCGCCGCCACTCGGCTCCCGCATACCTTCGCAGGAAAGCAAGGGTCAACTTCTTGGCTTCGCCAGTCGCGAGGCCTGCGTTCGCTTGCCACCCGCTGAGCTCGACGTCTTCAGCGAAGGTTCCCTCGCAGGAACGCGCGAGGGTCACCTTCTGTGTTCTTCACGCCTATAGCCTGCAAGAGCCACAAAGTTTGCGAGGGTCGAGCCAATATCCGAGGGTTAGGAAAACGATCCGAGGGACTCAACAGACGACGTGGAGGTGCGCGGGTCGCGCGAAGGTCGTCTTTGAGCCAGCCTGCGTGGCGCCACTGCCGAGGGTCCCTTCCCCCAACAGTAGCCCCTCGATGTCTTGGATATAAAGAACAAAACTTAGGCCCAAGCAGCGCCCCTTGATGGGAAACGTAACGTGACCCTCTGCAGCGACGCTCGCGGCTGCTTTTGGGCCGGGCCATTGTATTTTGCTTGTGCTGTTGTGATCCATCTTGTTTTTTGCGCCGTGGTTTTCGGGGGCTGTGCTGGTCTTGTCAGGTGGGGTGGCTTGCCTTCCGGCCTATAAATAGGAGGGGTTGGTGGAGAGTTTGAGATTGAGCCATCCTTTTGCCCTAGCCATCCTGCTGCTGCGCGTTGCTTGTTACGAAGGTCTGTTTTGTCTAATTGCGAAGGTTCTGAAAACAGAGATGGCCAGGTCTAAGCAAACCGCTCGAGTTGCTTCTCCGTCTGCTGCGGATGAAGGAGTGACGTTTGAGTTTGGACTTAGCCGGGTTTGCAGCTCGGAATTGGCAGCTTATGTCAAACGAGGTTGGATTGAGGACGGAAAGGCGAGGACTAGTGCTGGGGAGACTGTCCCGAAGCCAGATGCTGATGAGATTGTTGTGTTTGAGGAGTTCTTTGTGGCTGGTCTGCGTTTTCCGGTTGCTTCTTTTGTGACTTCGGTTTTGCAAAGGTTCAATTTGAGGTTTCACCAGCTGACACCATCGTGCTTCACGAAGCTTTCAGTATATGTCTGGGCATGCCGCTCCCAGGGCATTGTCCCTCACGTCGAGGGTTTTATTCGTACTCATCGAGTGCATATGCAGCCTCGCAAGATTTTGGATGGCGAAGGTAAGACCAGCCTTGGCCACTTTGCAGTGTACACATTTTGCCATCGCGCTGGATCGGAGTTGCCAGTGCAAGCTCAGAAGAACAAGTGGGCCAGTGGGTGGTAGGAGTTTTGGTTCTACTACAATTTTGGCGGCGTAGCCGACATTTGTGGCTGAAGGACCGAAAATGCTAAAGCAAGGCGACCAGAGGGGGGGGGGGCGGTGAATGGGAGCCTAAAATTTCTTCTCAGAAATTACGGCCTCTGTCCCAACAAAATCAACCCCAAAAGCTTCGGACTCAAACGTGATGCCCACGACCCTTCGAGAGAGGGTGGATGATCCCTAGGATCACAGCGAGGCACCACACAAGAGAGCAAACCAAAACTCTCAAAACCCCGAGTCAAGTTCGTGCCTAAAAGACCCACTCCCAAACGTAGATAGAGGGCTACGTCGGGATTCCTCCAAATACCGATGCTAACGCGTAGCAAAGATATGTAGAGAAGTTCCTAGGTGAACTCTAGGAGCAAACGAGAAGTCCGAAAACAAAACGGAAAAGCCGGGAGGGCCAACGCACTAAAACTGCACAAACTGCCTGGACTGTCCGGTGAAGGCCGGACTGTCCGCCACACGGGGGCCGGACTGTCCGCCGGCAAAAGGACTCAAAATGAACTATTCTGCAACAGCCCTGGACGAGTCCTGGACAGTCCGCGGTTTGCACGCCGGACTGTCCGCGGTTCACGTGAACAGTGAACACAGGGCGTCCGATGCCTGCCCGTAGCAGCGTCCGATGAAGACCCCGGACTGTCCGCGGGTCCTGACGGACTGTCCGCCGGCTACGAAGCAAAAACAGCAAAGGTGCTGCAAAGTTCCTGCGCGACTGGTGGACTGTCCGCGCCTGTCAACGGCGGACTGTCCGCCGGTCACCTGAGAGGAAAAGGCCCGAGGCCAACAGCTACTGCTCGGCTGAAGCCGCGATGCGCGGACTGTCCGCGACCTCCCAGAAAGCCCAAAAACAGCTCGGGACAAAACCAAAATCGATTGGATCTTCACTAAATCGAACGGGGCTGCCACCAAACTTCTCCCAAGTGTTCTTCTACGTGTTGGGAAGCTAATCCTAGGATATCATCGCTTCAATCCAACTAATCCATGAGAAATCCGAAGAACACTAGAAAAGGGGAAGAACGAAGAACAAAAACGATTTTGACCCGATCTACTTGTTAGTGAGGGTAGAGATGAATTCCTTCGGTGGAAATGTTCTCCTCACTTCAAAGAACAAGTTGATTCAAACGGAATCGCAAAAGACGCATCTTAGAGGGAGATCGAGTGAGGGGAAATTCGTGGAGAAAAGAAGAACGCGAAGAACAAATTCAAAACGCGAATTCAACCACGAATTTGATCCTTGGATTCAGAGGAATGGATGATTGATTAATCACTCGGTGTCGGGCTACAAGCCACTCCTCGCAACACAAAGCTCGGATGGCGAAAAGCTCAAGAACAAGAGCCAACTCTCCCTAACCCTAGCCTTCTCTCACAGGAACAAAATGAGAGAGACACCGTCCAAAGGATTCCCCGGGATCCGGCTGCCCTAGCAGCCCCCTCATATATATAGGCGCACGTCCGAAGACCAAAAATGCCCTTACATTAAGCACTCAACCCAAATACCCCCCAGGGGTAAAACTGTCCAACCCTAGCAGTTTCATCCGACGGCCACGCCCGCACATCCGGTAGCTTCGCCTTGACGCGACCTCCCTGATGCCGCCACGTGCTGTCATGTCAACCACCGCGCCTTCCTCGTGGATAGCTATGCCGCCGCGCCAGCCTCTCCATGCCGCCACGCGTCGACCGTCCTTTCGGACCAACCCCCGGTTTTGAGGCCCAAACCAGGAAACCCGCCAGCCCTGGTTTTGAGGCCCAAACCTGGCAAACCGTCCACCCCGAGTTTTGAGGCCCAAACTCGAAAACCGGCGAGCCCAGGTTTTGAGGCCCAAACCTGGAAACCGTCCAACCCGAGTTTTGAGGCCCAAACTCGGAAACCGGCTAGCCAAGTTTTGAGGCCCAAACTCGGAAACCGTCGATGGTAGCTTTTTGAGGCTCAGCTACCGAACCCGCATCGTAGACAGGATGTGGTTCGCACACCCGGACCACCGGCACCAATGCCGATGCATGTCCAGCCTCCACGCCGGGCACAATGCCTTCACCTTCCTTCTTGACTTGGCTGACGGCACTTGCGCCGCACGCAAGCCCGTGTCCGACCTCCCGCCAAGTGCCACGACGCCATCGTCTTCCTCCCGACTCGGCCGATGCATCGCACATCCCCATGTGCTCTCGCTCGCCGATGCCACGTGCCAGCTACCACAGCTAGTCCTCTGGCCCTCTGGTCCGTCAGTCCAAGCCTCACGTCCGCCCTTCACCGCTCTGGGTACATCGGCATGGCACGTCCGTCGCACGGCACGCCCATCCTTCACCGCTCCCGATCCGTCGGCACGACACGTCTCTACTTGACCTTCACCTCGCCATAGACCACTGTATCTGAGCTCAACACCTGCACATCAACACAGCCAAGAGACACATGTTGCACACGCACACCAACATAGAAACACCACAACTCTACGCCACCGGTTAGTCATAAACATTAAGCGCATAGCAAATAATGACTCAACCGGGAAAAGCCTCAAACCTTCCTCATCAAAGTCAATCATTCATCATATATGTTCTCAATCTCCCCCTTGATGAATGCATTGACTAACAATAAAGCCACAAAGTTAGGGTTTGAAGGAAAGCCTCATTCATGTGCCCAAAAGCCAAGCAAAAGCGAACACAAGGCTACTTGAGATGAGGAAGGGTCATGAAAACTCCAAATAAAAGCTCTCGGTCCTGAAAGAAACGGGAAAAGCGGGCAAAACCTCCACACAACCGAAGAGTCAAGAGAAGACAAGAGTTTCATGAAATCCCAAAAGGCACTCGAAAACCATTCTCAAATAAATTGTCAAACAATCATCACAAAAGAAACAAAAGAACCAAGGTACTTATCCACTTGGGTTCACTTGGGTCAAAATTTCTCCCCCTTTTTCTCCCCCTTGATGATTGAATTGACAAAAACTAGGCACAAGAGATGGTTTGAGATACCAAAACCGAAAACTTGGTCCCCAAAGACATGGGCAACGGCTCAACGCAACCAAGCAAAGGATCAGAGCAACAACTCATCAAAGAGCAAGACTCGATCACACAGAGCGAAAGACTTGGTTCCCAAAGACATGGGCAACGGCTCGACGCAACCAAGTCAAAAATGAGGTAGCCCTCAAGAAAAGGCAGAAAATGGCTCAACACCACTAGCTCAAGGCTCGATACCAATTGAGGCTGAATCAACGCATAAGAATGCAAAACTGCTAGTTCCTCAAGATAGAGGCACAGAGGCTCAACACAACTAGCAGAAGACTCGATACCAATCACATGCAGCCAAAAATTGGTGAAAACAGCTAGTTCCTTAAGACAGAGGCACATAGGCTCGACGCAACTAGCTGAAGGGTCCATACCAATCGAAAATACCAAGCAAAAACTGCTAGTCCTTCAAAAGAGAGGCAAAAACAACTCAACACGACTAGCAGGCTCGATACTGATTGAGAAAAACACAAAGAGAAGCTCAACACTAAATGGAGCACAAACACTCGGTGCACGCGGAGAAGCAGCAAGACAAAAGCGACTCCCCCTGAAAGCAAGCCTATATACAAAAGCAATGCAACAAAGCTCATGACACCAATTATACTCCATACCAAAAGATGGATACCAATTGAAACACATAAAAGAGCTATACCAAGTGAAGAAGGACATAAAAGAGCTAAACTCCCCCTTGCTCAAAGCTCTCCCCAAAATGCATGACTCTCCCCTTTGTGCCAACACACAAGCTCCCCCTTGCAAACAGCTTCTCCCCCTTGACAAAAGGGAACATGCTGAGGGGTTTTGACATTTTTCACAAGGTTGACACAAACACAAGACAAGTCATCAACCAAAAGCATATGGGCGCAATGAAAAGCACTGAAAGTGACTACAAAGTGTATCGGAGCTGGAGGTATGTACACTAAGCTAAAAATACATGATATGCACAATGCAACAGCTTCAAGTGTATAGCAATCAGAATGAAAAGATGCTCAAAAGGGTGCTGCCCTGAAAGTGTAGCAATCAATACAAATGCTAGCAAAGGCTCAAACTGATCAAATGAATACGAAATATGAACAATTAAGCATATGAGCAGTTTTAAGCCATTTGAAAAGGAGTTCACCACTAAAATAGCACTTAGCATGAATAAACAGGAAATCAACCAAGTGCTAACTCAAGTATACAAGGTGAACTACCCCTAGCAAAGTTCAATCATCATGCCATAGAATGAAACATCGACTTGTGTCATTATCAAATTTTTGCAGCGGTATTAACACAAGTTCAAATTAAAAGCATGTGATTGCGAGAGGTTGAAAGCATGGTCATTGCCTAACTTTTCAACCGGGCTAAGCCTATGCAAGAAAAGCAATCAGAAGCTTAAAGCACCGGTTTCGGTCTTACACTACACAACTCAAGTTTAACTCAAATGTGCAATGAGAAACAGTCTCGATACCGTGATGTGCTGACACATGCAATCCCATCTCGATCTTTTTATTTCACTTAGACTTGGATCAAATTTTAAGCACAAGGTAAATATGAACAATCCAAACAAGTGAATGACTCAGTGCAAGAGACATAGCAACCTAGCATACAAAAGATAGCACAAGTAATCTCAACACATCCTACCCATGCTAGTTGCCACTCTCAATGGTGAACAAATTAAATATTTCATAGTTGATTAGTCAAGTTCACCATTTGCAAAAATAGCTTAGCTCATAACATGTATCAAGTGGTCAAAAAGAGCCTAAGCTACAAGCATCATCATGAATAACCAGGGCATACCAAAAAGAGCATAATCTCATTCTCATTACTCTAAACATGAAGCTCTAAAATGCACTAGAATACATGATGAAATGCATGCAAAAGCCAGTCTATCAAAGACAAAGCAAAACTAGCCTAAAAAGGAAAAAACCAAAACAAAAGGGTATCGGAGAAATCCAACTAAGATACAATAAGCAAAATGCATCCCCATCTAAAAGGAAACACACACCAAACTCACAAATAAAGAGCCAAGAAATGCTCAAGCGACAGCCAGCAAGATCCACATCAAAAAGACCACACAACAAAAAGTGGTCAATGAAGAAGAGTACCAAAACCCGAACTCAGAAGTGTGTCGGAGGTACCTCATGAAGTGCTTGACGGTCTGCTGGTGTGATACCCGAGGGGACGCCTGAATCTGCTGAACTCTCCGGGGCTCCTGCCTCGCCGAAGTCGTCTCCCCCTCGCCTGATGCTGTCACCCCCACAGGTGCAGCTAGTGCACACTGGAGAGCTGCTCGAACGGAACCCCAAGACGTGGAAGTAGTGGGATCGGGTCCGTGAGCCAAAATGCTCTCTCCAGGCTCCTGTTCTCCTGCACACTCAAAAGCAGTAGAAACACAAGGCGTTGTCTCGTCTAGTGTGACCTCAAGGTCTCCACGAAAACGGTTAGTCACTTAATAGGCATAAGGTGAACTTTCAACAAAAGAAGATCTACCTATGAATGATACCGCAAGGAGATCTGAACTCAAACTAGTCAAGACTACCATGCAATAGGATAAAGCACTGTATAGCAAAATGCAGCCTAAAGACATGATCAACCCAACCACAGCCTAAACCTCAACACATGCTACAAAGCAAGATAATGATAGCAATAGATCCAAAAGCATGTAACATGATAAAATTGTGGAAAAGACTAGTGCTCAAACTAATCATATCAACAGGGTACATGTAGCTACACAAAAACTAGCACCTGAAAAATGACACCTAATGAACATCATACCTCTACAAGGAAAGCTCATGGGGAAATATGGTAAAACATGGTACAATGTTCATGCGGATCACAAACTAGCATGAAAAGTGGATTAACCACCAAAGCTGTACACAAAGCTAGCATGACATATGATATACAGGGTAGCACATGCTAGACAAAAAAAAAACATGATACAAAGGAAAATGTACATGTAAGAACTATACAAGTGAGCACATGAAAGACCATCTCATACCACAAGATATAGAACATGGATGTTCAAGGCATGAGTGTGTAAGAAAGCTCACCGAGTAGCAAAAACATCTTTGGAGGCAAAACTAAGCGGGGTGTAGAGAACCATCAAATCTTGGTCACATCTAAAAGACCAAGTCCCATCAGGTGCATGTTCTCCACCTCGCGTCCTCATATCTACACACAAGAGGACAAAGTAACCCGAGTCTTGGACCCCGAAGGGTTAGCAAGCATATACTTGGGAACCCAAAACTTGGTCACAAAACTCAACTTATCTTGTGGGTTAGCATGATGCAAATGTTGGTTCAAATGCAATTGTGAAACACCCTTGGAAGCATTCCTCAAAAGGAGGACTCGAGGAGAAGAACGAGTCGTACCACGGGAAAGGAGGCAAACATCTTCCAAGGTTTTTGTAGAAGAACCAATAGAAGCATCATGAAAAGCATGACGTGGACCAAGAGAAGAAGCACTAGAAGCATGTCCACGACCATTACCTATCCCACTAGAAAAGGAGTCATAAAACCCATCAACAAAGAGGGGCTTCTTACTAGGAACACAAGCGTTCATGCCATGAGAAGGGCCATGAACCACCAACTTCCTAGAAGAGCGAGCTTGGCGCAAACGTTTGGCACGCCGATAGCAGAAGCTTTCTTGATGCCCATCTTTCTCACAAAAAGTGCAATGGTACAAAGGCCTACTGGAAGGCACACCATTCTCCGACAAGTGAGAAGTCCCTTGGGTCTTAGAACAAGAAGCATCAACGTTCAACTTGGTGCCATCACTAGGAGCACACGTGCCATGGGAAAGGCTACGTGGCTTCCTAAAACCTTAGCTCGAATACGTCGTTCGTGCTTGACACGGCGAAAACAAAAATCGAATGAATGTCCATCCTTCTTGCAAAAAGTGCAATGGAAAACCGGATTGGGAGCACGAGTCCCAAAAATATGAGAAGCACCCTTATCAAGAGAAGTCCCTTGAACATCACTCGAAGAACCAGCAAGGTGAGGAGTAGCTATGAAAGAGCTATCCGAAACCTTGACACTAGTGCTAACGTCAAAAAAACTCACGCGCAACATAAGAACTCAACTCCGGTTGCAAAGATGCAATCTTGGAAACATCAACCTCGGAGTTGGAAGAAATGCGTGACTCGAATGACTTAGCACAAAAGCTCTTGCATCTTTTGGCCCAAACCTCATTTTCAAACATGAGGCGGTCACAAGTACCACAAGGAGTGTTTCTCAAGTTTTCCATCTCCTTTTCAATGCACTCGGCATATGTGGTACACAAGAGCTCAATCTCCTTCTCAAGGTTGGCACTCGTATCATTGTGCTCAACCAACTTAGCGCTCATATCATCGCGCAAAACTTTCAAAGCCAAAACTTCTTTTTCTAAATCAATGCATGATGTGCACATGAAATCGGTGGAAGAAACATCACCATTCACATCAAGCAAAGAATCATGAATAGCACAAGAAGTAAGACAAACATCTTTATTCAAAGGGCACAAGCTACAAGGCCTAGCATTTATCTCAATAATTTCAGCCCTAGCATGCTCAAGTTCATCTACACATGTGGTGTGAGTCAATTTTAGTTTATCAATTTCAGCAAGCAAAGACTCACAAGAAACACATGGTAAAGAAGCTTTTGACCTAAGCAAGGCTATTTCAGATTTAGCATAAACAAGGTCCTTGCGCAAGTCAAAGCAAACAAGACATGGTATGGAAGCATTTGATTTCAACATTTCATTCTCAGATTTTAAGCTAGCAAGAGAAAAGCATAGCTCATCATTCTTCCTAACCATGTCACTACAAGAGGTGCAAGGTAAAGATGCACTAGACTTCCAATGAAAAAGGCCACATTTTAACCTAGTGATGGAGCATTTCAATTTCTTGATCTTTCTATGCAAGGTATCACAAAGCTCATCATATCTTAGGTTATCATCACAACAAGCTTCAAATCGTTGGGACAAAATCCCAAGACTAGCGAGAAGTGTACCTTTCTTGGCCTTGCCAAGTTCACGTATACGATCCTCCATTGAATGCTCATCATCTCCTAGGAAGTCCAACAAAGCTTCCACCTCACGTTCCGCCTCAAGAGCCGCACTCCTCCTTCTTGCCAAAGTGTCGTCCTCAATCGCATGTCCAAGACTCAATCCTAAGGACAAAGACACACTGGAAGAAGAACTTGGTGCCATTTCTAAAAGCACCGTTAGTGTTAGCCAAAACACAAGCTCAACACCTCGACAAGCAAAGTCGGAAACACAACCGCTCTCAAAAGGTCGCCTTCGCGGATCCGAAACCGGTTAAGGTAGATAGATCCTTAACTGGCTCCGATACCAATTGAAGGACCGAAAATGCTAAAGCAAGGCGACCAGAGGGGGGGGGGTGAATGGGAGTCTAAAATTTCTTCTCAGAAATTACGGCCTCTGTCCCAACAAAATCAACCCCAAAAGCTTCGGACTCAAACGTGATGCCCACGACCCTTGGAGAGAGGGTGGATGATCCCTAGGATCACAGCGAGGCACCACACAAGAGAGCAAACCAAAACTCTCAAAACCCCGAGTAAAGTTCGTGCCTAAAAGACCCACTCCCAAACGTAGATAGAGGGCTACGTCGGGATTCCTCCAAATACCGATGCTAACGCGTAGCAAAGATATGTAGAGAGGTTCCTAGGTGAACTCTAGGAACAAATGAGAAGTCCGAAAACAAAACGGAAAAGCCGGGAGGGCCAACGCACTAAAACTGCACAAACTGCAGACTCCCGGACAGTCCGCCGTCAGGCTCCCGGACTGTCCGGTGAAGGCCGGACTATCCGCCACACGGGGGCTGGACTGTCCGCCGGCAAAAGGACTCAAAAGGAATTGTTCTGCAATAGCCCTGGACGAGTCCCGGACAGTCCGCGGTTTGCACGCCGGACTGTCCGCAGTTCACGTGAACAGTGAACACAGGGCGTCCGGTGCCTGCCCATAGCAGCGTCCGATAAAGACCCCGGACTGTCCGCGGGTCCTGACGGACTGTCCGCCGGCTACGAAGCAAAAACAGCAAAGGTGTTGCAAAGTTCCTGCGCGACTCGCGGACTGTTCGCACCTATCAACGGCGGACTGTCCGCTGGTCACCCGAGAGGAAAAGGCCCGAGGCCAACAGCTACTGCTCGGCTGAAGCCACGATGCGCGGACTGTCCGCGGCCAATATGGCGGACTGTCCGCGACCTCCCAGAAAGCCCAAAAACAGCTCGGGACAAAACCAAAATCGATTGGATCTTCACCAAATCGAACGGGGCTGCAACCAAACTTCTCCCAAGTGTTCTTCTACGTGTTGGGAAGCTAATCCTAGGATATCATCGCTTCAATCCAACTAATCCATGAGAAATCCGAAGAACACTAGAAAAGGGGAAGAACGAAGAACAAAAACGATTTCGACCCAATCTACTTGTTCGTGAGGGTAGAGATGAATTCCTTCGGTGGAAATGTTCTCCTCACTTCAAAGAACAAGTTGATTCAAACGGAATCGCAAAAGATGCATCTTAGAGGGAGATCGAGTGAGGGGAAATTCGTGGAGAAAAGAAGAACGCGAAGAACAAATTCAAAACGTGAATTCAACCACGAATTTGATCCTTGGATTCAGAGGAATGGGTGATTGATTAATCACTCGGTGTCGGGCTACAAGCCACTCCTCGCAACACAAAGCTCGGATGGCGAAAAGCTCAAGAACAAGAGCCAACTCTCCCTAACCCTAGCCTTCTCTCACAGGAACAAAATTAGAGAGACACCGTCCAAAGGATTCCCCGGGATCCGGCTGCCCTAGCAGCCCCCTCATATGTATAGGCGCACGTCCGAAGACCAAAAACGCCCTTACATTAAGCACTCAACCCAAATACCCCCCAGGGGTAAAACTGTCCAACCCTAGCAGTTTCATCCGACGGCCACGCCCGCACATCCGGTAGCTTCGCCTCGACGCGACCTTCCTGATGCTGCCACGTGCCGTCATGTCGACCACCGCGCCTTCTTCGTGGATAGCTACGCCGCCGCGCCAGCCTCTACACACCGCCACGGGTCGACCGTCCTTTCGGACCAACCCCCGATTTTGAGGCCCAAACCGGGAAACTCGCCAGCCCAGGTTTTGAGGCCCAAACCTGGCAAACCGTCCACCCCGAGTTTTGAGGCCCAAACTCGGAAACCAGCGAGCCCAGGTTTTGAGGCCCAAACCTGGAAACCGTCCAACCCGAGTTTTGAGGCCCAAACTCGGAAACCGACCACCCGAGTTTTGAGGCCCAAACTCGGAAACCATCGATGGTAGCTTTTTGAGGCTCAGCTACCAAACCCGCACCGTAGACGGGATGTGGTTCGCACACCCCGACCACCGGCACCGATGCTGATGCATGTCCAGCCTCCACGCTGGGCACAACGCCTTCACCTTCCTTCTTGACTTGTCCGACGGCACTTGCGCCGCACACAAGCCCGTGTCCGACCTCCCGCCAAGTGCCACGATGCCATCGTCTTCCTCCCGACTCGGCCGATGCATCGCACATCCCCATGTGCTCTCGCTCGCCGATGCCACGTGCCAGCTACCACAGCTAGTCCTCTGGCCCTCTGGTCCATCAGTCCAAGCCTCACGTCCGCCCTTCACCGCTCTGGGTACATCGGCATGGCACATCCGCCGCACGACACGCCCATCCTTCACCGCTCCCGGTCCGTCGGCACGGCACGTCTCTACTTGACCTTCACCTCGCCATAGACCACTGTATCTAAGCTCAACACCTGCACATCAACACAGCCAAGAGACACATGTTGCACACGCACACCAACACAGAAACACCACAACTCAACGCCACCGGTTAGTCATAAACATTAAGCGCATAGCAAATAATGACTCAACCGGGAAAAGCCTCAAACCTTCCTCATCAAAGTCAATCATTCATCATATATGTTCTCAGTGGCGAGCTTTCGCCTCTTGGTGACGTGAGTGCGGAGGCTAAGATGAATGCCGAGGCGCATGCTGCGGTTGACTGTCTGAGGGTGGTTGCGCGCTCTCAGTGTGCTCGCGACTTGGTCGAGGAGTACTGCTGTGCTAAGGTGTGGCCCCTTAGCTGGAAACAATTATGGTTTGCAGTTGAGGATGATCCCAAGTATGAGGGTAAAGGTTTGAAGAAACCTAAGTTGGAGTTGAACAAGGTTTGAGAGAACGTCCTTAGGAAATTTCCCAAACATGAAGATGGAATCGAAGCTATCTATAAGCGTGTTCAGCAGAGAGCGGAAGACCTCGTTGGAAAGCTGTCTACACTCGAGGTTAAGGCTATCCATAGCTCCGTGGGTAGCGGAGGTCGAGTTAACAGGCTCTTCGACATGCTTGGGCTCCAGTACGCTGACTCGCCCGCACCTTCGAGCGACGATGCGCCGAAGAAGAGGAAGCGTGCTACCGCGGAGGAGAAGGAGTTGGTGTCGCGGGCCGAAGAGGGGCCGTGGTCGAGGCCGCGGCGGCGCCGGCGGCTGAGTGAAGACACTTGCGACGAAGGTCGCTGTGGGTTCGGGTGCTACCGGTACTTCCTCTTCCTCGGCCGTTGTTTCATTGTCGAGTGGCCGAGGTCTTGCGAAGGTCGGAGGGGGGGGGGGGGTAATCGGCGGGATTGGCGCTCTGATCCAGGTTTCAAATGATGAAGGTGTCTCCGATGATGAGGATAAGGAGGAGGAGAAGGATGTTGAAAAGGAGGCCGACATTGAAGATGATTCATCTGATGAGGTTAGCGACTCTTCTAGTGGCGAAGGTGACTCAGATGATGAGCTATCCATTGGTGAACACTAGTACACAACGATACTGCACAGGCTGTTGTTGACCCATTTGTACAGGCATTTTTCTCAACCGCCTGCGCTGGGGGCCAGTAGAAATAGGACCACAGCACAGACGGCTGCTTATGAACCGCCTGTGGAAAGGATTTTCACAGGCGGTTGACTTAGCAAACCGCCTGTAAAAATGGGCATTTCCACAGGCGGTTGACATAGAGAACTGCCAGTGGATTTTTTTTTTGAAAAAAGCCAAAAATAAATAGGGAAAAAATATTTTAATTATGGCGAGGACCTCACTGCCAAGCGCCCGCCCGGGACGCCCGTCTCCGTCGAAGTCGCAAGTCGTGGCATTTTTCGCGCAAAATACGCGGCTAGCGCGGCCGGTGGGATTCGAACCCACGACCTCGGCTTCGCACGAAGCCTCCTCTACCACTGCACCACACACTCACATGTGTTCAAATACCCCTTCGGTTCCCCACATATTATACAAACTCGAGTGTAATTTGCTTGTTTGAGGTCCTAAACGATTTCAAATCAAAAAATTGTCAACAACAAAATTTCATAACTTTTCGAGACAAACAACTTTTGTATTGGTCATTTCTCCATCTGAGGTCGTTTACAAAATTTGAATTTCAAATTTGAGACCATTGAAACATATTTTTCAATGACAAGATGACTGCAAATTAAAAAGTTGTAATTTACAAAGTTTCTGCGGATACATGGGTGTATGCCGGGTCTCTGAGTGATGAGTGATTGTCAACTGGGATGATGCGCATGTTCTTTGGCTTGTGTTGTGCAGGTGTCGAGCACGGATGCAGTGATCAAAGGTGACGTGAAGGTCAAGTAGAGACGTGCCGTGCCGATGGACCGGGAGTGGCGAAGGGCGGACGTGAGGCTTGGACTGAGGGACCAGAGGCCCGAGGATCAGCTGTGGTGGCTGGCAGCCTGTGACGACAACAAGTGAAGAAGTGCGGTCATGTGTTGCCTGAGTCGTGGAGTTGGGGACACGTGTCGGTGGACGGGGTGCACGGGAGGTGCATCCCATCCACGACGTCGGTTTGGTGGTAGAGCCAGGCAAAAGCCATCGGGTGGATGGTTTCCAGGTTTGGGCCTCAAAACCTGGGCGTGGATGGTTTCCGAGTTTGGCCACAAAACTCAGGCTGAGGGTTTCCGAGTTTGGCCACAAAACTTGGGCTGAGGACGGTTTTCCAGGTTTGGGCCTCAAAACCTGGGTGCTGAGGGTTTGCTGAGTTTGGCCTCAAAACTCAGATGCTTGGTGGGCTGGTTTCCCGGTTTGGGCCTCAAAACCGGGGGTTGGCTGGAAAAGGCTGGTTTCCCGGTTTGGGCCACAAAACCGGGGGTGCAGAGCGAGGGCGGCACGTGGCGGCAATCGGGAGGTTGCGTCGAGGCAACGCTACGAGTTGTGCGGGCGTGGCTGTCGGATCCACCTGTCACCGAGTTGGTCCAGAATAACCTTAGGGTTTAGCTGGTTCGCTCTGTAAGTAGTTAGGGGTAGAATGGGAATTAGGAATAGGTTAGAATTAGGATAAATAGGGGGAGACACCCACCTCCCCATCTATCTTAGTTAGTCATCCTGTCATTTGCTCTTTGTTTCTAGGGTTTCTTGCTCTCCCACATCCCTGCTGTAGCTAGCTGAGATCCACAGAGAAGAGAACAATACCTCTGTGTTCATGAGATTTTGAGGAAGTGAGGCCGTAACCTCACTGTTGTAGCATGTGGTAGCCACACGGTTGCAATTCGTGGTTGCGATTCATGTTTCGTCCGTGTTCTTCGCGGAATCCTTTTTCTCCACGATTTTCCCGTCGCTTTGATCTCTTTGCTCGGTTCATCTTTTACAAAACTGTTTGAACCAAGTTGTTCTAGATCGTGAGGAACTTCTTTCCACCGAAGGAATTAATCTCTAACCGCACGGTCTAGGAGATCGATCGATTTTCGTTTCGGGTCAAGTTTTCTCCCTTCCCCCGAAATTCTTCGATTCATCGATTTGGAGATAGGTTCGAGCCATGATCTCTTAGAGATAGCTCACTATACTCCTTGTGACTCATCTCTCCAAGTTTGAACCCTAGAGGTTTCATTTTGGGAGAGTTTGATTCAAATCGGTGGATGAACTGTGTTGTCACGGGGTGACCGGACGCAGGGGTCGAGGCGACCGGACGCTGACTAGGTGAGTCCGGTCGTTGAATGTTTACTGCGATTTCCTGCTGGTTGACCGGACGCTCGGCGAGCTCACTGACCGGACACACAGCTCTTACTGTTCACCAGTTTTGACCTTGTGACCGGACGCTGCCTTGTTGACTGGACGCTCTGTTCACCAGAGTCCGGTCCAACTCAGTAAGCTCCCGTTTTGGGTTTTGCTCGACCGGACGCGTCCGATCCCTGACGACCGGACGCATAGCAGTCGACCGAACGCCCTACTTCTCAGAGTCCGGTCCAACTCAGAGAGTTTCTGTTTTGGTTTTCGCTCGATCGGACGCGTCCGGTGAACTGTGACCGGACGCAAGCCAGAGTCCGGTCAGTTCTGTCTCGAGCCGTTTCGTTCGCAGTTTGCTCGCCCGTTGTCGGATTTGTTTTCAGTCTTTTGAGTTGGCTTTCTAGAGTTGTGTAGTGTCCCGCTGTGCTTCTTGAAAGCATCCACCCTACATCTAGGGTCGTGGACATTAGCAAGCTCTAGGGTTTGTCTTTCGGGGTGATTCTCGGGATAGTGGCTCCTAGTTTCCAAAAGGAAAATTTGAAGCTCCCATTCACCCCCCTCTGGTCGCTTTCTGGTTGCTTCTCGGTCCTTCAATTGGTATCGGAGCGGGTTAAGGATCTTCCACCTTAGCCGGTTCCAGATCCACAGAAGGCGACATGGATCGCGGCGTGGGCAAACCGCCGTTTTTCGATGGGACGAACTATGCGTATTGGAAGATACGCATGTCGGCCTATCTGCAGAGTTTGGGTGCTTCCATCTGGGATATTTGCAACTCTACCGATTACGTGGTCTTGGCTGCTGGTGTCTCTCAGCTTCAGATCGATGAGCACGAAGCCAATAGCCGAGCCCGTAATGCTCTTTTCTCATGTTTGAGCATGAGTGAGTTTGATCGCGTTTCTCACCTCGCTACGGCTCGGGAGATTTGGGCCACCCTCATGCGTTTCCATGAGGGAACCTCTCAAGTCAAAACCTGACTCTATGAGTCGTTCAAGCGAGAGTATGAGAACTTTAGACATATGCCTGGCGAGAGCATAGAAAGTTTATTCGCTCGCTTTCAGGTGATTGTCAACAGGATGAGGGCTAACAAGGAGTTGTTGCCTTTCGACGATCATGAGAGAGCTTTGAAGCTTTTCCATACTCTTGATCGATCGGTGTGGGACTCCAAAGTTCAGGCGATCATCGAATCACCTAACTATGAGACCCTCACGTGCGACGAGCTCTTCAGTAAGCTCAAGTCCAGTGAGATTGATGCCATGGCGAGGGCTTCTTATGAGAACCCTTCTGGCCCGACTATGGCTTTGGTTTCTGGCTCTTCTAACCCCTCTGGAGGCTTTGCTCTTTCGTCTCTCTTTTCTGTCACAGAGGACCAGCTGGAGTCTTTGGGGGATGACGAGTTGGCATTGCTTGCCAACCGGTTCTCGCGGTTCCACAACAACCGCATGAACCATCGCCGCGGAGGAGGACGCTAGGGATGCTACGAGTGCGGCGACCCCGATCACTTCATCGCCAACTGCCCCAAGAAGAAGCATTCATCTGGGAAGGGCGATCATGGGCACAAGTATGACTCCGGCAAGCGCAAGGAGAAGTACGTCCCCGCGAGGCACAAGCGGAGGGGCGGCTTTGACAAGGAGTACATCAAGAAGAAGTACTTGGAGAAGGCCCAGGCCGAGCAGCGTGCGTTCTTCGCCACGCTCAGCGACGTCGACGGCTCGGATGACGACTCCGCTTGCTCAAGCGACGATGAGTCCAAGAAGAAGAAGAGGATCGAGGACAAGCTGAACGGCCTCTGCTTCTTCGCCGCCGACGACGACGGCCTCTGTGCCATGGCCCTCGGCAAGGAGGTCGACGGCGAGCTGGTGAACTCCCCTCGGAACGACGACGATGACGATGACACCTCCCAGGTATCTCTGACCCACGATGAGCTTTCCGCTGAGGTCGAGAAACTTACTGCCGCGCTCCTTAGTCAGGATAAGATGCTTAGGCGAGCCGCTAGAGAGCGCAAGGAGTTTAGGCAGAAGTGGGAGGATACGGTGAAGGAACTTGATTCGGTCAAGTCCACCGTAGTTGTTACCGATGAGTAGGAGTGCGAGGCATGCACCACGCACATGATTGATCTTCTCACTTTGAGAAGCAAGTATGTTGCGTTGGTAGGAGAGGTGGATGAGCTCCGTGCTAGGCCCATGCTGTTGGGTGCTTGCAAGACTTGTCCTGTCTTGCATTCCGAGTTGGCAGAGAAGAATGCCAAGATTGTGTCTCTTGAGGAGGCCAGCTCGGGTAGCACTTGTGTGACTAGGTGCGCTTTGTGCGAGGGTTTGGAGATGGAGATTGATAATGTGAAGCATGACAAGATGCAAACCGAGGAGGAAAACACATACCTTCGGACCATCTTGTCATGGGTGTCTTGTGGTGAGCCACAGCTCGGGATGATGATTTCCCAATTCAAGCGAGCTGCTGGAGGTCCCGGTGTAGGCTTTGCTCAGGGTGTTGATCTTTCTGCTTTTGGGAAGATTGGAGAGTCGAGTGGTTTGAACCCGAGTGAGAAACCCAACTCCACCACTACTCCCAAACTAACCAAGCTTCCACCCAAAGAGCCTCTCAAGCCTAACACCAAGGATGGGGTGTTTGAGGAACCCCCGAGAGCTCCACCCAAGAACCAAGTATGGCATCCCAAACCCAACCACCTAAAGAACAAGCTGGACACAATGCTACCTATCCAGGAGGAGTTGCCACAGAAGGGCAAGGTGATCCACACCCACAACCGTGAGTACCAACAACCCCCTTTGAGAGCGGTGAGGTACCACTGTGAGCACTGTGGGAGAGATGGACACTTGAGCGAGTTCTGCTTTAGGCGCAAGAGAGAGGCGCGCCGTGCTAGGGAGATGAACAACCCGGACATGTACCATCCTCTCCATGATGTACATGCGCTGAATGTTCAGAGGAGAGCACCAAGACGTGTTGCTAGGCCCAGAGGTCCAGAACCTCAAGTTCCCAGGCCTAGGCAGCATAGAGCTCCGAGGAGAGATGCTAGGCCTAGAGGTGTTGAGCCTCAAGCCCCTAGGCGTGGGCCTCATAGAGAGCGTGCCCGGCGGGAGCCTACATTTGTAGGCTATGGACCCCGTGGCGGTGGCTTTGCAGTTGAGCGTTTTCCCCCACCGCGTTTTGAGTATCGCGGTGAGCGCTCCTTCCCCAGCGGACCATGTTCTTCTAAACGTGGTGATCACTTCCTTCGTAGGTGTGCTAGGAATGGTTTTTTCACTGACCGTTCTTTTGAGCAGCCGGCCCAACACTGGTATTCTTCCTACTTCACTAACCCCAGTGTTGGACCGTATACTCACCCTATGTCTTTTTATTGATGTAGGTAAAACGATTGGAGAACGTTTGTTTGGTGGATTCCGGGTGTTCGAGGCACATGACCAGAAACGCCAAGTGGTTCTCCAGTCTTAGTCCGGTCGCCGGAAAGGAGTATATCACCTTCGGCGACAACAACAAAGGTAAGGTGCTGTCTCGTGGGTCTGTGCGAGTTAATGAGCACTTTGTGTTGCGCGATGTTGCTCTTGTTTCTAACTTGCATTTTAACCTTCTTTCTGTTTCGCAACTCTTTGACGACGACTATGAGATTCGTTTTAAACCGAATCTCAGTCGTATTTTGGATCCTTAGGGCAATCTTGTGTGTTTGATTTCGCCCTTTGGAAAAGTCTTTCGTGCGAATTTCTTGGAGTCTTTTGGTACTTCTCATTGTCTTGTGGCTGGACCTTCCTCTTCTGATCTTTGGAAGTGTGAAAGTCCTTGTTTGGTTTTGGATAATTGATGTCACCTAGAGTACTAACATTGTCATGAAGTGTTTATGAGCTAGGTTGGTACATTCCGAGTACGGGAGCCAAATGATGATCGTGGTATTGGTGGTGATGACCAAAAGATAGGTCATGTGCTCCACATTTGGAAGAAGAAGAAGAGAAAAACAAAATCCTATGGAGATCAAGGCAAAGGTATAAATAGGAATTTTGTTTTGGCACTCAAGACACCGTAGAGGGTGTGAGTGCATTTAGGATAGATAGCCGTACTATTAAGAGGGGAATATCTCAGTGATCACGGTTATCAAGTGCCACTAGGTGGATTCATACATGCATATGCATTAGGACCTAGTGTGCTAACTCGAATCCTTTGAATATGTTTGTGAAAATGCTAACACACATGCACATGATGTTGTACACTTGTTGGTGTTAGCACATTTGCAAAGGAGAAGTTGTTGGAGTTGTTTTGGATCAACACAGAGAAGAAAATGGAGTTTTCTGAGTGTGGTCGGTAGTACCGCCCAGGGGGTCGGTAGTACCGCCCAAGGGGGCTGCTTGCAATGCTCTCTGTGTTGAGTCTGAAATGGCCTGGCGGTAGTACCGCCATAACCTCGGTACTACCGTCGGCGGTGGTACCGACCAGAGGGTCGGTGGTACCGTGGCTCTAAGGGGTTTCGCGAGGCTCTCTATAGTTTGAAAATGGCCTGGCGGTAGTACCGCCATAACCTCGGTACTACCGCCCGCGGTGGTACCGACGCAAGGTCGGTAGTAGCTTGTTTTTCGCAGAGCTCTCTGTTCGCGGCCGTTTTTGGCTTGGCGGTAGTACCGCCATTACCTCGGTACTACCGACCTCGGAGGTACCGACCAGAGAGTCGGTGCTTCGCCTATATCAGCGGGTCGTGTGTTAAACGGCTAGTTTGACTCTGTCGGTACTACCGCCCAGGAGGGGTCGGTACTACCGACCAAGCGCAGAAAAGTAGGGTTCGGGTTGTCGTCCTCCCCTCTCTATATATTGGCTGTGGCCGTCTTTGGGGTGTTCTTCTTGACTCTCTGACTTCTTGAACATCCTCTTGAGCAAGATCTAATCCCTCCCTCCGATCTCTTTGCTTGTTAGTGCGAATCCAAGTGAGATCGAGAGATCCAAGTGCATTTGCTTGTGAGTTTGCATCTAGTGGCACTTGGCGATTGTTGTTGCTGCGGATATTCTTATTACTCTTGGTGGTTGCCGCCACCTAGACAGTTTGGAGCAGCGGAGGAGATAAGGCACGAGTGGTGATTGTTCGTGGCCATCTCCCGGTGATTTGTAAGGGGTTTCTTGTACCTTCCCCGGCGGAGCGCCAAAGGTAACTCTAGTGGATTGCTCGTAGCTTGTGGATCCCCATCTTGTGTAGGTTGTGCGGCACCCTATTGAGGGTTAGGCGTGTGATGCCTATTAGCGCTTGAACCTCCAAGTGGTGTATCGCTACAACGGGGACGTAGCTTGCCGGCAATCAAGTGAACCTCGGAGGAAAAATTTTGTGTCAACACTGTTCTCCGTGGTATTCTTTGATATTCATCTATTAATCTTCTTGCCGGCTTCGGTATACACACTCTATCTCTTGTACTTACATTTGTTACTTTCTTGCAAGTTAATATTATACCTTGTTGTTAGTTACATTCTCTTATCTTGGTGTGAGTGGATATACATTATTGCTTATTTAGTTGTTGAATAGTTCCTTTGATATTGTGGACTTAGATTTTGTGGTTATCTAGAATGTGTGAATAGGTGGCTTGCATCTGTGTAGAGCTAGCGCAAACTTTCGCTTCGCCATTTAATTGTCTAACTAGTTTGTTTAAGTGTTGTTTGTAGAAAATTTTTATAGGCTATTCACCCCCCCCCTCTAGCCATTTAGGACCTTCAATTGGTATCGGAGCAAGGTCACGTTTATTTGAGGCTTAACAACCTTCGGTGCCAAAATGGCTCATATCAACAACACCAAAAGGCCACCCCAATTTGATGGCACAAACTATAGCTATTGGAAGGCAAAAATGGACCACTCATTTAAAGTCAATCAATAGAAAGATATGGCAAGTTGTGGATGTCAAGATTGAGATAGTCGATCCGGAGCATCTCACAATGCCGAAGAAGCGAAGATGCAGAACAATGACATTGCTCTCAGTGCTATTCATGATTAGCCGTTGATGAGAGGGTATTTGAGCAAATCCAAAAATTTGGAGATGGCATATGATGATTGGAAGAAATTTGAAGAATCATTTGAGGGCACTCAAGCAGTGAAAGGAGCAAAAGCATACATTCTCAAAGAAAAGTTTGCTAGCTTCAAGATGAATGAAGATGAAAGTGTTCCAGAGATGTTCCCATAGGCTTCAAGTGCTTGTCAATGATCTCAAGCACTTGGAGAAGAGGTGAAGGACAAAGACTTCTCTCATAAATTCTTGAGATGTCTTCCCAACAGATTTGGCATGTTAGTCACGTTGCTTGTAAGAAGCGGTTTGGACACTATGACACCAAACCAAGTTCTTGGAGATGTAATGACCGATGACACCTACAGAGATGAGAATGATCAAGAAGTAAACAAGGATGAGAAGAAGAAGAGTGTGGCATTCAAAGCCACAACATCATCATCAAAGAACAAGAGCAAAGCAAAGAAAGAAGATTCTAGCGAAGATAACTGCTCAAATGACAGTGATGACGATGATGAAGAGATGGCTCTATTTGTCAAAAGGTTTGGCAAATTCATGAAGAAGAAGGGCTACCGGGCAAGGAGGAAGAAGACTTCATACAAGAACAAGGATGAACCAAGGAGGTGCTTCAAGTGCGGTAGCAAGGACCATCTTGTTGCTCAATGTCCGTACAACAGTGAGAATGATGATAATGACAACAAGAAGGACAAGAAGAAGGAGAAGAAAGAAAAGAAGAATTACACAAAGAAGAAGAAGGGGCAATCATATATGGTCACTTGGGATAGTGATGCATCCACAAGTGATAGTGATGAAGATAGTGATAATGAAGATCGCAAGACAAGCAAGAAGAAGGCACTTGCAAGTATTGCTATCAACAACAAGCCTTCAATCTTCGACACTCCATCATGCTTCATGGCAAAGGCCACAAAGGTACTATCTGATGATGATGTGAGTGATAGTGATGATAGTGATGATGATGAACCCACTAAGATGAATTAATTGAAATGCTTGATGATGCTAGAGAACACTTTGATAAAAAGAGAAAGGAGTGCAAAGAATTGCAAAAGAGACTAAAAGCTCTTGAGCAATCCTTTGAGGAGCTCAATGCTACTCATGAGAGGCTAGTGGAAGCCCATGAGGAGCTTGGCAATGCTCACACTAAGCTTAAGGAAGCTCACTCCTCACTTGTTGATCAAGCTAAAACTGAAAAAGTGGTTAAAACATGTGACATAGGCATAGCTTGTGATATAATCGATGAATCTTTCTATAAGCCTATTATTATTGCTGCTACTAACCCTTCATGTAGCTCATCATCGACCACTACTACTTCATCTATGGATGATGGCTTCACTTGTGATGCCTCACTCATGGTTGAGAATGAGACATTAAAGAAGGAGGTAAATGAGCTCACTCACGCCTTAGGTAAAGCCTATGGTGGTGAGGCCCGCTTGCTTAAGTGCTTGGGTAGCCAACGTTTTTCTCTCAACAAAGAGGGATTGGGCTATACCCCCAAGAATGGCAAGGCGGCTTTTGCTACTCACAAGACTAGTTTGTGAAGAGCAATGGTCGGTTTTGCACTAGATGCAAGCAAAGTGGGCATGTAGAGCAATATTGCAAGAACAAGAACAAAAATGCTAATGTATCCTCTATTAAATTTGATTCTTGTTATTTGCTTACCAAGGGTGTTAATGGCATGAAAGCTAAATTCATTGGTACACCAATTGTGGGCTCAAAGAAGAAAGCTATTTGGGTACCAAAGAGTTTGGTCACTAATCTTGGAGGACCCAAAAAGGTTTGGGTACCTAAAAAGGATTGATTTGTTCTTGTAGGTCAACTATAAAGCCGGAGGGAGGCATTGGGTGCTTGATAGTGGGTGCACTCAACATATGACCGGGGATTCAAGAATGTTCAATTCAATCAATTCAAGCGGCAATCATGGTTTTGATTCTATCACATTTGGTGACAATGGCAAAGGCAAGGTTAAAGGGCTTGGTAAGATTGCAATATCCAATGACATGAGCATTTCCAATGTGTTGCTAGTTGAGAGCTTGAACTTCAATTTACTATCAGTTGCTCAGTTGTGTGATCTTGGTTTCAAGTGCATTTTTGGAGTTGATGATGTAGAAATCATAAGTGTAGATGGTTCTAATTTGATATTCAAAGGATTTAGATATGAGAACCTATACTTGGTTGATTTCAATGCTAGTGAAACCCAGCTGTCAACATGCTTGTTCACTAAATCTGGTTTGGGTTGGTTATGGCATAGAAGGCTTGGTCATGTTGGAATGAAACAGTTGAACAAAATAGTGAAGCATGTTTTAGTTAGAGGCTTGAAAGATGTCACTTTTGAGAAGGATAAACTTTGTAGCTCTTGTCAAGCTGGCAAACAAGTTGGTAACTCCCATCCTAAGAAAAGCATGATGAGTACTAGCAAAGCATTTGAGTTATTGCACATGGATTTATTTGGACCAACAACATACACTAGCATCGGTGGAAGTAAATATGGCTTTGTGATAGTGGATGATTACACTAGATACACATGGGTCTTCTTTCTTAGTGATAAAAGTGAAACTTTTGATATCTTCAAAACTTTTGTCAAGAAATGTCAGAATGAGTTTGAAACAACAATCAAGAAAGTTAGAAGTGACAATGGGAGTGAATTTAAGAATACAAGAATTGATGAGTTGTGTGATGACTTTGGCATTAGACATCAATTCTCACCCAAGTATACTCCTCAATCAAATGGGATTGTTGAAAGGAAGAACAGAACTTTGATTGATATGGCAAGGTCTATGCTCAGTGAATACAATGTCAGTCATTCCTTTTGGGCCGAAGCTATCAATACGGCTTGCTATTGTAGCAACCGTCTCTATTGCCATGGCATGCTAGAGAAGACACCATATGAGCTATTAAATAGAAGAAAGCCAAATATCGCATACTTTAGAGTTTTTGGTTGCAAATGTTATATATTGAAGAAAGGTGCAAGATTGAGCAAATTTGAGAAGAAATGTGATGAAGGATTCTTACTTGGATATTCAACAACAAGCAAAGCATATAGAGTTTGGAACTTGGCTAGTGGTATTATTGAAGAAGTGCATGATGTTGAATTTGATGAAACTAAGGGCTCTCAAGAAGGAAATGAAAATCTTAATGATGTGAGAGGCACTCAATTGTCAAATGCAATGAAGAATATGGATATTGGTGATATTAGGCCAAGACAAGTGGATGATAATGAAGATGACCAAATGTTCTCCTCAAATGAGCAAGTTGATGCAAATCAAGCTAGTGGTTCTCATGATCAATTAAGTGCTAGTGAAGATCAACAAGCTAGTTCATCTCAACCAAGCAATCAAGTGCAAATCCTCCAACCAACCAAAATTGCAAGAGATCATCCCATAGATCAAATTGTTGGGGATATTAGAAGTGGTGTGCAAACAAGATCAAGATTGGCATCATTTTGTGAGCATTTTTCTTTTGTTTCATCATTTGAGCCAACCAAGATAGAAGATGCATTGATGGATGTTGATTGGGTAAATGCTATGCATGAAGAGCTAAACAACTTCACCCGCAACCAAGTTTGGGAACTTGTTGAGAGACCAAAGAATTACAATGTAATTGGAACCAAATGGGTATTTCGAAATAAGCAAGATCAAGATGGGATAGTAGTAAGAAACAAAGCAAGATTGGTAGCTCAAGGTTACACTCAAGTTGAAGGTCTTGATTTTGGAGAAACATATGCACCGGTTGCAAGAATGGAAGCAATTAGAATTCTATTGGCTTATGCATGTGCTCATAATATCAAGTTATATCAAATGGATGTCAAAAGTGCATTTCTCAATGGGTATATCAATGAGTTAGTATTTGTAGAACAACCTCCCGGTTTTGAAGATGACAAGAAGCCCAACCATGTTTACAAGCTCAAGAAGGCGTTGTATGGTTTGAAGCAAGCACCAAGAGCATGGTACGAGAGGTTGAGAGATTTCCTACTCTCTAAAGGTTTCAAGATGGGCAAGGTTGATACTACTCTCTTCACCAAGAAGATTGGCAAAGACTTGTTTGTGTTGCAAATATATGTTGATGATATTATCTTTGGGTCCACCAACCAAGAGTTTTGTGAAGAGTTTGGGAATATGATGGCAAATGAGTTTGAGATGTCTATGATTGGAGAGCTTAGTTACTTCCTTGGTCTTCAAATCAAGCAAATGAAGAATGGCATTTTTGTGAGTCAAGGCAAGTACATCAAAGATATGCTCAAGAAGTTTGGTCTAAATGATGCAAAAGCTATTAGTACACCTATGGGAACAAATGGACATTTGGATAGTGATGATAGTGGCAACATGGTGGATCAAAAGTTGTATCGGTCTATGATTGGAAGCTTACTCTATGTGACTGCTTCTAGGCCGGACGTCATGTTTAGTGTATGCATGTGTGCAAGATTTCAAGCTTCACCAAGAGAGAGTCACTTGAAGGCAACTAAAAGAATATTGAGATATTTGAAGCATACACAAAATGTTGGATTGTGGTATCCCAAGGGGTCAAACTTTGAGTTGATTGGATATTCGGACTCCGACTATCCAGGATGCAAAGTTGATAGAAAAAGCACATCGGGCACATGTCAATTACTTGGAAGATCACTTGTATCATGGTCATCGAAAAAGCAAAACAGTGTTGCACTTTCAACCGCCGAAGCAGAATACATATCCGCAGGGAGTTGTTGTGCTCAATTACTTTGGATGAAAGCAACTTTGGATGACTTTGGAATTAAATTCCAACAAGTACCATTGCTATGTGACAATGAGAGTGCAGTGAAGCTCACCAACAATCCAGTACAACATTCAAGAACAAAGCACATTGACATTCGCCATCACTTCATAAGAGACCATCAACAAAAGGGTGATATTTCAATTGAGAATGTTGGTACCGATGATCAACTTGCCGATATATTCACCAAGCCACTTGATGAAAAGAGATTTTGCAAGCTAAGGAATGAATTGAATATACTTGATTTCTCAAATATGAGTTGATGCACCCTCCATTATATGACATGCCTCTCCTTCGACAAAGCAAAGGTAAAATTGTTTGGCATGACATTCATTCTTGCTAAGGATATGTTTAGTGCATTTAGACATTCCTTGCATCTTATAGGCTCATTCATGAAAATAAAATACTTTTGATGTACATATGGTGCCACTATTGCTTCTATGTTTGATATGATCTAGTGGTAGCATATGACATGTTTATAGGCTTGTGACCCTAGTGTTTGATCTTGAAAACAAGCATTCAAGGGTTTAACCGATGTGAGTAAGATAACCATTGAAAGATGTGTGAAGAAGCTTACTCTAGAGCAAACCGTGTTAAATATCTTATGTTTGTTTGCTAGTTTGAACCATACTATGAACTTGATCACCCTATTGATTAACTTAACTCCTACTAAAATTGGTGTGCCTTTTATGGTACTTAATGACAAAGGGGGAGAAATGGTTAAGATAGATATATATAACAAAGGGAGGATCAATTAAAATTTGAGCACATAAGTCGGGGGAGCAAGCTCATGAACTTATTGTTGCATTTGAATGTGCATATTCATATGAGTGATTGCATTGTAAAAATTTAAATTCAATATACATGCTTGTGTGATGTATGCTAGAAGTAAACTTTGAATGATGATTTGTGAACTAGCATGCATAAGTGGTAGCTAGATGTAATCTGTTTTTGCAAAGTGGTACTAGAACCTTTTATATAATGTTGATCTCATAAGGTATCTAGTGCTTTTTGTAAGTCTAGCTAATCAAGATGCTAAGGATGGTGTACATTGGCAACTCCGATTGGTATCACGCTTCAAAGGTCCATTCTTTATACCTTAGCATCATTTGATAGTATTACTCTCCCACATTTCATATCTATGCATATGTGCCGAACTTGAACCAAACACTATAGCACATATGTAGGGGGAGCTAATACTAACAAAGTGGTGACTCAAATTTTCAAACATATATCTTTGTGAAAGGTTGTCATCAATTACCAAAAAGGGGGAGATTGAAAGTCCTTGTTTGGTTTTGGATAATTGATGTCACCTAGAGTACTAACCTTGTCATGAAGTGTTTATGAGCTAGGTTGGTACATTCCGAGTACGGGAGCCAAATGATGATCATGGTATTGGTGGTGATGACCAAAAGATAGGTCATGTGCTCCACATTTGGAAGAAGAAGAAGAGAAAAACAAAATCCTATGGAGATCAAGGCAAAGGTATAAATAGGAATTTTGTTTTGGCACTCAAGACACCGTAGAGGGTGTGAGTGCATTTAGGATAGATAGCCGTACTATTAAGAGGGGAATATCTCAGTGATCACGGTTATCAAGTGCCACTAGGTGGATTCATACATGCATATGCATTAGGACCTAGTGTGCTAACTCGAATCCTTTGAATATGTTTGTGAAAATGCTAACACACATGCACATGATGTTGTACACTTGTTGGTGTTAGCACATTTGCAAAGGAGAAGTTGTTGGAGTTGTTTTGGATCAACACAGAGAAGAAAATGGAGTTTTCTGAGTGTGGTCGGTAGTACCGCCCAGGGGGTCGGTAGTACCGCCCAAGGGGGCTGCTTGCAATGCTCTCTGTGTTGAGTCTGAAATGGCCTGGCGGTAGTACCGCCATAACCTCGGTACTACCGCCGGCGGTGGTACCGACCAGAGGGTCGGTGGTACCGTGGCTCTAAGGGGTTTCGCGAGGCTCTCTATAGTTTTGAAAATGGCCTGGCGGTAGTACCGCCATAACCTCGGTACTACCGCCCGCGGTGGTACCGACGCAAGGTCGGTAGTAGCTTGTTTTTCGCAGAGCTCTCTGTTCGCGGCCGTTTTTGGCTTGGCGGTAGTACCGCCATTACCTCGGTACTACCGACCTCGGAGGTACCGACCAGAGAGTCGGTGCTTCGCCTAAATCAGCGGGTCGTGTGTTAAACGGCTAGTTTGACTCTGTCGGTACTACCGCCCAGGAGGGGTCGGTACTACCGACCAAGCGCAGAAAAGTAGGGTTCGGGCTGTCGTCCTCCCCTCTCTATATATTGGTCGTGGCCGCCTTTGGGGTGTTCTTCTTGACTCTCTGACTTCTTGAACATCCTCTTGAGCAAGATCTAATCCCTCCCTCCGATCTCTTTGCTTGTTAGTGCGAATCCAAGTGAGATCGAGAGATCCAAGTGCATTTGCTTGTGAGTTTGCATCTAGTGGCACTTGGCAATTGTTGTTGCTGCGGATATTCTTATTACTCTTGGTGGTTGCCGCCACCTAGACGGTTTGGAGCAGCGGAGGAGATAAGGCACGAGTGGTGATTGTTCGTGGCCATCTCCCGGTGATTTGTAAGGGGTTTCTTGTACCTTACCCGGCGGAGCGCCAAAGGTAACTCTAGTGGATTGCTCGTAGCTTGTGGATCCCCATCTTGTGTTGGTTGTGCGGCACCCTATTGAGGGTTAGGCGTGTGATGCCTATTAGCCCGTGAACCTCCAAGTGGGTGTATCGCTACAACGGGGACGTAGCTTGCCGGCAAGCAAGTGAACCTCGGAGGAAAAATTATTGTGTCAACCTGTCTCCGTGGTATTCTTTGATATTCATCTATTAATCTCTTGTCGGCTCGGTATACACACCTCTATCTCTTGTACTTACATTTGTTACTTTCTTGCAAGTTAATATTATACCTTGTTGTTAGTTACATTCTCTTATCTTGTGTAGTGTAACACCTCTGGTGTTTAATAAGTAATTAACCTGACATGTCATCATCATTAGTCTTTAATCATTCTTGCCATGCATTTAAGTTTGCTTAATTTTTGTGTAAATCTTGTTCAGTTAAGTGTTTTGATGCTGTGTTATGAGGACCAAAATTCAAAAATCAAAATAAAATTTAAATTCCTTTTGAAAACCCCCAAATTTCCAAACTCTAGTTTTACCCCTTTTTCTAATTCAAAAGTTGTTCAAAATTTGAAGTTGGTCCTTTTAGCAAAGATGTAGATCTCAAATTCTAAACAACTTTGGTGTTTTGAGTTTTCCTTGTGCAGTTCAAAGTTTAGGAGTAATTTTCAAGATTTCAAAAGAAGAATAGGTTTTCACTGTGCACAGCTGGAGGACCCCTACCTCATCCTCACCCGGCACCCACCGTCCTTTTGCCCGTACCCCCACCGTCCTTTTGCCCGGACCCCACCGTCCTTTTGCCCGGACCCCCACCGTCCTTTTGCCCGGACCCCCACCGTCCTTTTGCCCGGACCCCCACCGTCCTCTTGCCCGGACCCCCACCGTCATCTTCGCCCGGACCCCCACCGTCCTTCGCCCGGCCCCGGCATCACCCCGCGCCTATAAAAGCCACCAAGCTCCCCATTGCCACCACCAACACTTCCTCGCCAACCCAAGCCATCAGGCAGCCCCAGCGCCCGCCAAGGCCGCCACTGCCTTCGCCTTGAGCTTCTCCACCTTCCCAAGCCACCAATTTCACCCCTCCGTCCTTTCCTTCGCCGGCGCAGCGACTCCTCTCCAACTCCGGCGAATCGCTCGAGCCTCACCCTCGAGCCAACCTTCGAGCCAACCCTCGAACCGCACACCCTCGAGCGTCCCCTCGAGCCACATCCCTCGAGCCGCATCTCTCGAACATACCAAGGCCAGCCTCGAGCACGCCTGCGAACCGCGCCCCCTCGAAGCAGCCGAGTCCCACCCTCAGCCTCGGGCGAATCGCAGCCACCCTCGGACTGAGCCTCGAGCACGCCGAGGCTACCCTCGAGAGGTTAGCCGAGCCTCCGCCAAGGCCTCGCCACCATCGAGCTCCCGCCTCCGACCCTTGCACCGCCTCGCCGAGCCTCGTTTCCAACTCTTGGTGAGCCCACGAATCTATCCCCACCCTCTGCCTTCCCAGCCGAGACCTCGAGCGACCGGTCCGCTATCCGCCTTACAGGCAAGCGCGCCGAGCCTCGAGAGAAGCACAGTTTTCCTTTTCTTTTAAAAATATGAATAGTGTTTTGTTTTCTTCTTTTTGTGAGGTTTAATCTGTTGTTCTAAAAATCTTGAGATAAATGTTGTGTGTTCCTTGCTCTGTGTAGTATTTTAGAAAAATAAGAAACTCTACTTTTCTGCAAAGTTTAAAATATGAAAAATCCTCCTTTTAATTAATAAATGGATAGTTTTAGGTTTTTAGTAAAACATGTATAGCTCCAAAGGTCATGAAATTTGTTTTGTCATCTATTTACACCATGATGAACCTATGAGATTAATTTGGTAAATTTTGGGACAACTGTATAAAATGATCTTTTAAAATAAATTAGGAAAAACAGAAAAGTAATCATGGTGTGACCTTTTGGATTGTTTGTTGTTCATAGACCCCACCCCTCTGGTCTATGATGATTGTGATGCCTTGTAATGTTTTGTAAATAATGCTTAATAAGTTTGTTTAATCTTGCTTAAAAAGATAAAGATAATTAATCTTTATGTCTATCCTAGAAGTTACTCACATGTTAGAAAGTTGTACTCTAGAATCAGTAGTCTTGTCCTGCACCTTAGCATGCATTCCATGGCATCATGTTAAAGCATACATCATTTATCCACGTGTAGTATCCAAGAGTGTTGAAGTCGTATTGATCAAGCTCTGGTGTTCACCATTGTCGAACGAGCCTCGGAGGAGGGTTCTTGTTGGACAGGCTTCGTCGAAAAAGACTTAACTTCAAGCAGCAAACGAACTAACTTGTGTCAATCTTTCTTGGATCTTATCTTCCCTGCAACGAAGGCAAGCCCTGGTGCATTTAACCCTTCCTTGGATTTATAAAATGTTTTCCTTAAATGCTTTTGAGTTAAACTACTGCATTAGGTTATAGGAGTTGTGTGATGACCTATTACCTGCATTATTTACCTCCACCAGAAGATCCATCAGCCCTGCTTTAAAACTATTTGCAAAATGCTTAGTGATGCTATACTATAGATTTGCAATAAAATGTCATTTTCAAAAGTGTGATCACTGAAAGAATCTTTATGGGAATTTGGCTTTACTTCCCGTTCGATGACTGCTTGCCTAGCTAGCATGTGGTCATTGTCGAGAAGAGGTTGTCCGCGCGTACGGTGCCGTCATGTTGTAGTCTGGGACTCAACAGTTGACACCGACCGGGACAGGGTTGAAAAACTGACAGGACTATTACGCTTGGGTGAGATATAACCAAGGTGTAGTTCTGGCTGGAAAATTAGGGACCATCCGTATGGGGGACTGCTGGCCAAGACTTGCAACTATTCACATACTACAGAAAGCTCTGGCTCCGAGGAATCCTTTATTGGACCGACAACCGCGCACTGGGAGTGGAGAGATGGCGGAAGTAGCATGTACCCACGTGGTCGTCGTACCTGGATAGGAGTGGTGTACTATACTTCCGGGTGGCGTAGGACCGGGCCCAATCTTGGAGGAATCGTGGTAGACGAGTTGGCATATGCAAGCTTGGGTGCTACATATGCAGTGTGGATAGGGATCCTCAGCTGAGTATTATTTATTCGGATTAACGTTGCTCCTCGGTTATGGAGACTTGGTCACTGACTGTCAACGGAGAGTGGTTCTCAACTAGGTATGTTTTGAAATGTAAAATGAATCATGGACAATGAAGAATTGAGAAATGCTTGAATCTTTCCAAAATAAAACCAGGTTTACAAAATGCTTTTTCTGCAAAATACTTAAGCCTTACCTTGACTACCCTAAGCCTTTCATTCCTGAGTCTTCTCCCTTTTTCTTTAGTCGGGTAAGTCTTGTTGAGTACCCCAGTACTCAGGGTTTGTTAATCCCCTGTTGCAGGTTTCTATTAGGTGGTGTTGATCATGATCATGTCAGTGGGCTTGACGTGATCTGGTTGTTCCTCTTCTCCAACTTAGGTACTCCGCCTAAGTGTGGTTCTGTCATACTACTCTACTTCTGCAATACCAGTTATTTTATGTAAAAATTAACATCTTCATAATTTGTAAAGTTTATCTATCTTGCTTCCGCACTCCGATGGTATTTTGTATCAACTGTTGTAATGTTGTAATTATTCCAACCTTCATGATGATGGTCCTGTGGCTCGTGAGTAATTCGGGGTCCTCTTGGGGACACCCGACGGATCTTTCCAGTAACGTGTTTCTTTTGCACAGTCATTGGGCTCCCTATGACGATGACGTGTGCAAGTGGGCCACATTATTGGGCGGTTCCATCACAGAATGGTATCGGAGCAGGATTGTCATCAAGGGAAGACTGGTTACAACATTACTTTTGAAAAACTTCAAAATGGTTTCTTAATCTAAAAGTTTTTTTTGAATTAACAAATTAAAAATGATACTTCCCTAAGTTTCTTGCTTTGCTGGAAGACTTCGTGAAGACTATACTAGTGATTCCGACAGAAGGTACCAAGTCAGTGAAGCTAGTATATAAAGTATAGCCCTATATCTAACTAACAGGTGGAGACAGAGATCTCCTGTCAGTGAGAGGTCGTATAGGACGAGCATGCATCATATCATGCATAATAATAAAATGTGCTTCTTCTCTAAATTCTAAAAGCAGCTATGATCCTCGATAGTTGATCGTCCCTAGATTCTGTTGCTCTTGCTACTTTCATTCCATAAGTTCCTAATCCTTGGGAATTTTTGGATATCTTTCATACACTCTACCACATAAAGTCAGAATCATGGTAAAGTCCTTGGTTCTTCTGGAAAGCGCGTGTCATGCCTTGAATTGGCACGTGCTGGTTGCTTGGTGTCGTGAAAACGACGAATGGTGGTTGAAAGTTATTGAAATTGTGTTCTTTGAAAGGACCCTGATCTATGGACCGGATAAAAGCGTGGGAACCTGAAGTCGCCTATGGATGGCCACCATAGAGCGTTACGGCCAGGTGCTCACTAATATCCAGGCCTATAGTCATAATTCCTTCTAGTCCACTATGAAAGTGCTTTCATTTCTGAATGCCCGAAAGGGAGTTCAAAGCCACTTTCCTTGTAGTTATAACCAACCTTTGTTTTTGGTTATAATTTCCTTCTTATTGAAATGAGGGATATAGAAGTTGTGCTCTATTATGGTGCCATGATTGGCGACCACGGTGCCGCGACGGAACCCAAAGAATCCTGTGTGCCGGATTGCACAAGTTTCCATTGGGTGCGCGCAGGTATCGAGGTCTACAGTTATGATCCATTATAACCCACAGCTAATGTACGCTCTCTCTTGGTTCTTGATAATTTTTCTTGCTCCACTCAAATGTCTTCTACCTTGCTACTTGCAACCGCGTTCTGATCCCAGTTGTAATCCCAACCGCAACCCAGTTGCCTTGTGAACTCCTTGCGAGAAACAAGTGTGACACATTTCCTTTTTCATTACTCAACCGCAGCCTTTAAGCACTTCTTAAATCTCGGGACGAGATTTCTTTTAGGGGGGAAGGCTGTAACACCTCTGGTGTTTAATAAGTAATTAACCTGACATGTCATCATCATTAGTCTTTAATCATTCTTGCCATGCATTTAAGTTTGCTTAATTTTTGTGTAGATCTTGTTCAGTTAAGTGTTTTGATGCTGTGTTATGAGGACCAAAATTCAAAAATCAAAATAAAATTTAAATTCCTTTTGAAAAACGCCAAATTTCCAAACTCTAGTTTTACCCCTTTTTCTAATTCAAAAGTTGTTCAAAATTTGAAGTTGGTCCTTTTAGCACAGTTGTAGATCTCAAATTCTAAACAACTTTGGCGTTTTGAGTTTTCCTTGTGCAGTTCAAAGTTTAGGAGTAATTTTCAAGATTTCAAAAGAAGAATAGGTTTTCACTGTGCACAGCTGGAGGACCCCTACCTCAACGTCACCCGGCCCCTACCGTCCTTTTGCCCGGACCCCCACCGTCCTTTTGCCCAGACCCCTACCGTCCTTTTGCCCGGACCCCACCGTCCTTTTGCCCGGACCCCCACCGTCCTTTTGCCCGGACCCCCACCGTCCTGTTGCCCGGACCCCCACCGTCCTCTTGCCCGGACCCCCACCGTCCTTCGCCCGGACCCCGGCATCACCCCGCGCCTATAAAAGCCACCAAGCTCCCCATTGCCACCACCAACACTTCCTCGCCAACCCAAGCCATCAGGCAGCCCCAGCGCCCGCCAAGGCCGCCACTGCCTTCGCCTTGAGCTTCTCCACCTTCCCAAGCCACCAATTTCACCCCTCCGTCCTTTCCTTCGCCGGCGCAGCGACTCCTCTCCAACTCCGGCGAATCGCTCGAGCCTCACCCTCGAGCCAACCTTCGAGCCAACCCTCGAACCGCACACCCTCGAGCGTCCCCTCGAGCCACATCCCTCGAGCCGCATCTCTCGAACATACCAAGGCCAGCCTCGAGCCTCACCCTCGAGCACGCCTGCGAACCGCGCCCCCTCGAAGCAGCCGAGCCCCACCCTCAGCCTCGGGCGAATCGCAGCCACCCTCGGACTGAGCCTCGAGCACGCCGAGGCTACCCTCGAGAGGTTAGCCGAGCCTCCGCCAAGGCCTCGCCACCATCGAGCTCCCGCCTCCGACCCTTGCACCGCCTCGCCGAGCCTCGTTTCCAACTCCTGGTGAGCCCGCGAAGCTATCCCCACCCTCTGCCTTCCCAGCCGAGACCTCGAGCGACCGGTCCGCTGTCCGCCTTACAGGCAAGCGCGCCGAGCCTCGAGAGAAGCACAGTTTTCCTTTTCTTTTAAAAATATGAATAGTGTTTTGTTTTCTTCTTTTTGTGAGGTTTAATCTGTTGTTCTAAAAATCTTGAGATAAATGTTGTGTGTTCCTTGCTCTGTGTAGTATTTTAGAAAAATAAGAAACTCTACTTTTCTGCAAAGTTTAAAATATGAAAAAATCCTCCTTTTAATTAATAAATGGATAGTTTTAGGTTTTTAGTAAAACATGTATAGCTCCAAAGGTCATGAAATTTGTTTTGTCATCTATTTACACCATGATGAACCTATGAGATTAATTTGGTAAATTTTGGGACAACTGTATAAAATGATCTTTTAAAATAAATTAGGAAAAACAGAAAAGTAATCATGGTGTGACCTTTTGGATTGTTTGCTGTTCATAGACCCCACCCCTCTGGTCTATGATGATTGTGATGCCTTGTAATGTTTTGTAAATAATGCTTAATAAGTTTGTTTAATCTTGCTTAAAAAGATAAAGATAATTAATCTTTATGTCTATCCTAGAAGTTACTCACATGTTAGAAAGTTGTACTCTAGAATCAGTAGTCTTGTCCTGCACCTTAGCATGCATTCCATGGCATCATGTTAAAGCATACATCATTTATCCACGTGTAGTATCCAAGAGTGTTGAAGTCGTATTGATCAAGCTCTGGTGTTCACCATTGTCGAACGAGCCTCGGAGGAGGGTTTTTGTTGGACAGGCTTCGTCGAAAAAGACTTAACTTCAAGCAGCAAACGAACTAACTTGTGTCAATCTTTCTTGGATCTTATCTTCCCTGCAATGAAGGCAAGCCCCGGTGCATTTAACCCTTCCTTGGATTTATAAAATGTTTTCCTTAAATGCTTTTGAGTTAAACTACTGCATTAGGTTATAGGAGTTGTGTGATGACCTATTACCTGCATTATTTACCTCCACCAGAAGATCCATCAGCCCTGCTTTAAAACTATTTGCAAAATGCTTAGTGATGCTATACTATAGATTTGCAATAAAATGCCATTTTCAAAAGTGTGATCACTGAAAGAATCTTTATGGGAATTTGGCTTTACTTCCCGTTCGATGACTGCTTGCCTAGCTAGCATGTGGTCATTGTCGAGAAGAGGTTGTCCGCGCGTACGGTGCCGTCATGTTGTAGTCCGGGACTCAACAGTTGACACCGACTGGGACAGGGTTGAAAAACTGACAGGACTATTACGCTTGGGTGAGATATAACCAAGGTGTAGTTCTGGCTGGAAAATTAGGGACCATCCGTATGGGGGCCTGCTGGCCAAGACTTGCAACTATTCACATACTACGGAAAGCTCTGGCTCTGAGGAATCCTTTATTGGACCGACAACCGCGCACTGGGAGTGGAGAGATGGCGGAAGTAGCATGTACCCACGTGGTCGTCGTACCTGGATAGGAGTGGTGTACTGTACTTCCAGGTGGCGTAGGACCGGGCCCAATCTTGGAGGAATCGTGGTAGACGAGTTGGCATATGCAAGCTTGGGTGCTACATATGCAGTGTGGATAGGGATCCTCAGCTGAGTATTATTTATCCGGATTAACGTTGCTCCTCGGTTATGGAGACTTGGTCACTGACTGTCAACGGAGAGTGGTTCTCAACTAGGTATGTTTTGAAATGTAAAATGAATCATGGACAATGAAGAATTGAGAAATGCTTGAATCTTTCCAAAATAAAACCAGGTTTACAAAATGCTTTTTCTGCAAAATACTTAAGCCTTACCTTGACTACCCTAAGCCTTTCATTCCTGAGTCTTCTCCCTTTTTCTTTAGTCGGGTAAGTCTTGTTGAGTACCCCAGTACTCAGGGTTTGTTAATCCCCTGTTGCAGGTTTCTATTAGGTGGTGTTGATCATGATCATGTCAGTGGGCTTGACGTGATCTGGTTGTTCGTCTTCTCCAACTTAGGTACTCCGCCTAAGTGTGGTTCTGTCATACTACTCTACTTCCGCAATACCAGTTATTTTTATGTAAAAATTAACATCTTCATAATTTGTAAAGTTTATCTATCTTGCTTTCGCACTCCGATGGTATTTTGTATCAACTGTTGTAATGTTGTAATTATTCCAACCTTCATGATGATGGTCCTGTGGCTCGTGAGTAATTCGGGGTCCTCTCGGGGACACCCGACGGATCTTTCCAGTAACGTGTTTCTTTTACACAGTCATTGGGCTCCCTATGACGATGACGTGTGCAAGTGGGCCACATTATTGGGCGGTTCCATCACAGAATGGTATCGGAGCAGGATTGTCATCAAGGGAAGACTGGTTACAACATTACTTTTGAAAAACTTCAAAATGGTTTCTTAATCTTAAAGTTTTTTTTGAAGTAACAAATTAAAAATGATCCTTCCCTAAGTTTCTTGCTTTGCTGGAAGACTTCGTGAAGACAATACTAGTGATTCCGACAGAAGGTACCAAGTCAGTGAAGCTAGTACATAAAGTATAGCCCTATATCTAACTAACAGGTGGAGACAGAGATCTCCTGTCAGTGAGAGGTCGTATAGGACGAGCATGCATCATATCATGCATAATAATAAAATGTGCTTCTTCTCTAAATTCTAAAAGCAACTATGATCCCCGATAGTTGATCGTCCCTAGATTCTGTTGCTCTTGCTACTTTCATTCCATAAGTTCCTAATCCTTGGGAATTTTTGGATATCTTTCATACACTCTACCACATAAAGTCAGAATCATGGTAAAGTCCTTGGTTCTTCTGGAAAGCGCGTGTCATGCCTTGAATTGGCACGTGCTGGTTGCTTGGTGTCGTGAAAATGACGAATGGTGGTTGAAAGTTATTGAAATTGTGTTCTTTGAAAGGACCCTGATCTATGGACCGGATAAAAGCGTGGGAACCTGAAGTCGCCTATGGATGGCCACCATAGAGCGTTACGGCCAGGTGCTCGCTAATATCCAGGCCTGTAGTCATAATTCCTTCTAGTCCACTATGAAAGTGCTTTCATTTCTGAATGCCCGAAAGGGAGTTCAAAGCCACTTTCCTTGTAGTTATAACCAACCTTTGTTTCTGGTTATAATTTCCTTCTTATTGAAATGAGGGATATAGAAGTTGTGCTCTATTATGGTGCCATGATTGGCGACCACGGTGCCGCGACGGAACCCAAAGAATCCTGTGTGTCGGATTGCACAAGTTTCCATTGGGTGCGCGCAGGTATCGAGGTCTACAGTTATGATCCATTATAACCCACAGCTAATGTACGCTCTCTCTTGGTTCTTGATAATTTTTCTTGCTCCACTCAAATGTCTTCTACCGTGCTACTTGCAACCGCGTTCTGATCCCAGTTGTAATCCCAACCGCAACCCAGTTGCCTTGTGAACTCCTTGCGAGAAACAAGTGTGACACATTTCCTTTTTCATTACTCAACCCCAGCCTTTAAGCACTTCTTAAATCTCGAGACGAGATTTCTTTTAGGGGGGAAGGCTGTAACACCTCTGGTGTTTAATAAGTAATTAACCTGACATGTCATCATCATTAGTCTTTAATCATTCTTGCCACGCATTTAAGTTTGCTTAATTTTTGTGTAGATCTTGTTCAGTTAAGTGTTTTGATGCTGTGTTATGAGGACCAAAATTCAAAAATCAAAATAAAATTTAAATTCCTTTTGAAAAACCCCAAATTTCCAAACTCTAGTTTTACCCCTTTTTCTAATTCAAAAGTTGTTCAAAATTTGAAGTTGGTCCTTTTAGCAAAGTTGTAGATCTCAAATTCTAAACAACTTTGGTGTTTTGAGTTTCCTTGTGCAGTTCAAAGTTTAGGAGTAATTTTCAAGATTTTAAAAGAAGAATGGGTTTTCACTGTGCACAGCTGGAGGACCCCTTCCTCATCCTCACCCGGCCCCCACCGTCCTTTTGCCCAGACCCCCACCGTCCTTTTGCCCGGACCCCCACCGTCCTTTTGCCCGGACCCCCACCGTCCTTTTGCCCGGACCCCTACCGTCCTTTTGCCCGGACCCCACCGTCCTTTTGCCCGGACCCCCACCGTCCTTTTGCCCGGACCCCCACCGTCCTTTTGCCCAGACCCCCACCGTCCTTTTGCCCGGACCCCCACCGTCCTCTTGCCCGGACCCCCACCGTCCTTCGCCCGGACCCCGGCATCACCCCGCGCCTATAAAAGCCACCAAGCTCCCCATTGCCACCACCAACACTTCCTCGCCAACCCAAGCCATCAGGCAGCCCCAGCGCCCGCCAAGGCCGCCACTGCCTTCGCCTTGAGCTTCTCCACCTTCCCAAGCCACCAATTTCACCCCTCCGTCCTTTCCTTCGCCGGCGCAGCGACTCCTCTCCAACTCCGGCGAATCGCTCGAGCCTCACCCTCGAGCCAACCTTCGAGCCAACCCTCGAACCGCACACCCTCGAGCGTCCCCTCGAGCCACATCCCTCGAGCCGCATCTCTCGAACATACCAAGGCCAGCCTCGAGCCTCACCCTCGAGCACGCCTGCGAACCGCGCCCTCTCGAAGCAGCCGAGCCCCACCCTCAGCCTCGGGCGAATCGCAGCCACCCTCGGACTGAGCCTCGAGCACGCCGAGGCTACCCTCGAGAGGTTAGCCGAGCCTCCGCTAAGGCCTCGCCACCATCGAGCTCCCGCCTCCGACCCTTGCACCGCCTCGCCGAGCCTCGTTTCCAACTCCTGGTGAGCCCGCGAAGCTATCCCCACCCTCTGCCTTCCCAGCCGAGACCTCGAGCGACCGGTCCGCTGTCCGCCTTACAGGCAAGCGCGCCGAGCCTCGAGAGAAGCACAGTTTTCCTTTTCTTTTAAAAATATGAATAGTGTTTTGTTTTCTTCTTTTTGTGAGGTTTAATCTGTTGTTCTAAAAATCTTGAGATAAATGTTGTGTGTTCCTTGCTCTGTGTAGTATTTTAGAAAAATAAGAAACTCTACTTTTCTGCAAAGTTTAAAATATGAAAAAATCCTCCTTTTAATTAATAAATGGATAGTTTTAGGTTTTTAGTAAAACATGTATAGCTCCAAAGGTCATGAAATTTGTTTTGTCATCTATTTACACCATGATGAACCTATGAGATTAATTTGGTAAATTTTGGGACAACTGTATAAAATGATCTTTTAAAATAAATTAGGAAAAACAGAAAAGTAATCATGGTGTGACCTTTTGGATTGTTTGCTGTTCATAGACCCCACCCCTCTGGTCTATGATGATTGTGATGCCTTGTAATGTTTTGTAAATAATGCTTAATAAGTTTGTTTAATCTTGCTTAAAAAGATAAAGATAATTAATCTTTATGTCTATCCTAGAAGTTACTCACATGTTAGAAAGTTGTACTCTAGAATCAGTAGTCTTGTCCTGCACCTTAGCATGCATTCCATGGCATCATGTTAAAGCATACATCATTTATCCACGTGTAGTATCCAAGAGTGTTGAAGTCGTGTTGATCAAGCTCTGGTGTTCACCATTGTCGAACGAGCCTCGGAGGAGGGTTCTTGTTGGACAGGCTTAGTCGAAAAAGACTTAACTTCAAGCAGCAAACGAACTAACTTGTGTCAATCTTTCTTGGATCTTATCTTCCCTGCAACGAAGGCAAGCCCCGGTGCATTTAACCCTTCCTTGGATTTATAAAATGTTTTCCTTAAATGCTTTTGAGTTAAACTACTGCATTAGGTTATAGGAGTTGTGTGATGACCTATTACCTGCATTATTTACCTCCACTAGAACATCCATCAGCCCTGCTTTAAAACTATTTGCAAAATGCTTAGTGATGCTATACTATAGATTTGCAATAAAATGCCATTTTCAAAAGTGTGATCACTGAAAGAATCTTTATGGGAATTTGGCTTTACTTCCCGTTCGATGACTGCTTGCCTAGCTAGCATGTGGTCATTGTCGAGAAGAGGTTGTCCGCGCGTACGGTGCCGTCATGTTGTAGTCCGGGACTCAACAGTTGACACCGACCGGGACAGGGTTGAAAAACTGACACGACTATTACGCTTGGGTGAGATATAACCAAGGTGTAGTTCTGGCTGAAAAATTAGGGACCATCCGTATGGGGGCCTGCTGGCCAAGACTTGCAACTATTCACATACTACGGAAAGCTCTGGCTCCGAGGAATCCTTTATTGGACCGACAACCGCGCACTGGGAGTGGAGAGATGGCAGAAGTAGCATGTACCCACGTGGTCGTCGTACCTGGATAGGAGTGGTGTACTGTACTTCCGGGTGGCGTAGGACCGGGCCCAATCTTGGAGGAATCGTGGTAGACGAGTTGGCATATGCAAGCTTGGGTGCTACATATGCAGTGTGGATAGGGATCCTTAGCTGAGTATTATTTATCCGGATTAACGTTGCTCCTCGGTTATGGAGACTTGGTCACTGACTGTCAACGGAGAGTGGTTCTCAACTAGGTATGTTTTGAAATGTAAAATGAATCATGGACAATGTAGAATTGAGAAATGCTTGAATCTTTCCAAAATAAAACCAGGTTTACAAAATACTTTTTCTGCAAAATACTTAAGCCTTACCTTGACTACCCTAAGCCTTTCATTCCTGAGTCTTCTCCCTTTTTCTTTAGTCGGGTAAGTCTTGTTGAGTACCCCAGTACTCAGGGTTTGTTAATCCCCTGTTGCAGGTTTCTATTAGGTGGTGTTGATCATGATCATGTCAGTGGGCTTGACGTGATCTGGTTGTTCCTCTTCTCCAACTTAGGTACTCCGCCTAAGTGTGGTTCTGTCATACTACTCTACTTCTGCAATACCAGTTATTTTTATGTAAAAATTAACATCTTCATAATTTGTAAAGTTTATCTATCTTGCTTCCGCACTCCGATGGTATTTTGTATCAACTGTTGTAATGTTGTAATTATTCCAACCTTCATGATGATGGTCCTGTGGCTCGTGAGTAATTCGGGGTCCTCTTGGGGACACCCGACGGATCTTTCCAGTAACGTGTTTCTTTTGCACAGTCATTGGGCTCCCTATGACGATGACGTGTGCAAGTGGGCCACATTATTGGGCGGTTCCGTCACATGTAGTGATATACATTATTGCTTATTTAGTTGTTGAATAGTTCCTTTGATATTGTGTGACTTAGATTTTGTGGTTATCTAGAATTGTGAATAGGTGGCTTGCATCTGTGTAGAGCTAGCGCAAACTTCGCTTCGCCATTTAATTGTCTAACTTGTTTGGTTAAGTGTTATTGTAGAAAATTTTTATAGGCTATTCACCCCCCCCCCTCTAGCCATTTAGGACCTTTCAAAGTGGCATAGGAGACTTGGACATTTGAGCTTCGACTTGCTTGCAAGGCTTAGTTCACTTGGCCTAATCCGAGGATTGCCCAAGTTATCTATGGAGAAGGATCTTGTTTGCCACTCTTGTAGACACGGGAAGATGGTTGTCGCTCCCCACCATCCAGTGACTCAGGTCATGACCAAGCGCCCTGGAGAGCTTTTGCACATGGACCTTGTTGGTCCGGCTCGGGTGAGCTCGGTTGGGGGGAAGTGGTATGTACTTGTTGTTGATGATGACTTTTCGAGATATTCGTGGGTCTTCTTTTTAGCTGAGAAGACCGAGACTTTCTCCTTTGCTCGCAATCTGATTTTGCGTCTTCAAAATGAGTTCCCTTTGAACTCTTTGCGAGCAATTCGGAGTGATAATGGTTCCAAATTCAAGAATTCGGATTTTGAGAAGTTTTGTAACTCTTTGGGTTTAGAGCATCAATTTTCTTCCCCCTACACACCCCCTCAGAATGGTGTTGTAGAGAGGAAGAATCGGACCCTTGTAGAGATGGCCAGGACGATGCTCGATGAGCATAGGACTCCTAGGCGATATTGGGCCGAAGCTATGAGCACTGCATGCTATATTTCCAATCGCATTTTTCTTCGAGCTTTCTTGAAAAAGACCTCTTATGAGTTGCGTTTTGAAAAACTCCCCAAGGTGAGTTATTTTAGAGTTTTTGGTTGCCATTGTTTTATACTCAAAAAGGGCAACTTGGACAAGTTTGAGTCTCGTTCTTCTGACGGTGTGTTTTTGGGTTATGGCACTCACACTCGAGCTTATCGTGTACTTAACCTTGACACTAACCGAGTCATGGAGACATCCGATGTCACCTTCGACGAGACCATGGTTTGTCCTTCTTCTCGTTTTGAGCGTGCAGGTGATCATGAGGTTGGCGAACCTCTTTTCGATGATGAAGAAGAAGGTGCCGAAGGGATAGATGACCCAACACCTCCTCCACCTGCTGTGCCGCAAAGAGCAGCCTCTACGACGACTCACGGCCCCGACACCTCTTCTTCCTGGGGGCCGTGGGATCCGCCACCCCGAGCGGTACCCTTTGTACCCGGGGAGGCACCAGCTGCTGTTGAGGGGGAGGCCACTTCGGCTAGGGAGGCGCCACGACACATTCAGCGCCAGCACCCGCCTCAGCAGATGATCGGTAGCATCGACGAATGCATCACCCGGTCAAGGCAAATCTCTCACTTTGCTCATTCTGCATTTGTTGCTGATTTTGAACCCCGGGATGTTGGACACGCATTGACGGATCCTGATTGGGTCAATGCCATGCATGAGGAGCTTGAGAACTTTGAGAGAAATCGGGTTTGGGTTCTAGTGTCTCCACCTTCTGAGTGTCATCCAATTGGGACAAAATGGGTTTTCAAAAACAAACAGGGAGAAGATGGCCATGTTGTGAGAAACAAGGCCAGACTCGTAGCCCAGGGATATAGTCAGAAGGAGGGGATAGACTATGAGGAGACATTTGCTCCTGTAGCACGTTTGGAGGCTATTAGGATACTCTTGGCTTTTGCTGCATCCAAAGGTTTCAAACTTTTTTAAATGGATGTCAAGAGTGCCTTCTTAAACAGCTACATAGAAGAGGAGGTATATGTTAGACAACCCCCCGGTTTCGAAAATCCCAAGTTTCCAAACCATGTCTTTAAACTTCACAAAGCTTTGTATGGTTTGAAACAAGCCCCTAGAGCCTGGTATGATAGGTTGAAAACCTTTTTGCTTGCTAAGGGTTTTAAAATGGGATGTGTAGATAAAACGCTCTTTCTCCTCAAGCAAGGCACTGATACTCTCTTGGTCCAAATTTACGTGGATGATATCATTTTCGGTGGTTCTTCTCACGCTTTGGTTGCCAAGTTTGCAGACATTATGAGCAGGGAGTTCGAGATGAGCATGATGGGCGAGTTGACGTTTTTCCTCGGGTTGCAAATCAAGCAAACCCAGGAAGGAACGTTCGTGCACCAGGGCAAGTATACCAGGGATATCCTGAAGAAGTTCGACATGGGTGAGGCCAAGGCTCTTCCAACACCCATGGCGACTACGACGGCCCTAGATGCGGACAAGGAGGGAGAACAGTGGACCAGAAGGAGTACAGGAGTATGATCGGGTCGCTGCTGTACCTGACGGCGACACGCCCGGACATCCAGTTCGTGATGTGCCTCTGCGCGCGCTTTCAGGCGTCGCCGCGCACCTCTCACTGTCAGGCGGTCAAGCACATTATGAGGTACTTATCCTTCTCTCCAGAATTCGGGATTTGGTATTCTGCTTCCTCCACCCTTTCCCTTTGCGGTTATTCCGATGCCGATTTTGCTGGTTGTCGTATTAATCGCAAGTCCACTTCTGGGACTTGCCAGTTTATTGGTTCTTCTCTTGTTTCGTGGTCATCTCGCAAGCAGTCTAGTGTCGCCCAGTCTACCATGGAGGCTGAGTATGTTACTGCGGCTAGCTGCTGTTCCCAGTTACTCTGGATGATGGCCACTTTGCGTGATTTTGGTCTGAGCTTTTCTCGTGTTCCATTGCTTTGTGATAGCACGAGTGCGATTAGCGTTGCTAAGAACCCCGTGCTGCACTCGAAGACCAAACACATTGATGTGCGCTTTCATTTTCTGCGAGACCACTATGAGAAGGGTGATATCGACCTTCGCCATGTCGATACTCATCATCAGCTTGCTGATATCTTTACCAAGCCTTTGGACCAATCAACCTTTAATCGGTTGAGAGGTAAGCTTGGTGTGTGTTTCCCCTTTTAGATGGGGGAAACACTTTGGATTTTGTATGATACACTGACTTTTTGGTTTCAATTGTTTTTACTTCTTTTTGATTTCTTCGTGCATCTTTTGCATTTCAGCATACGCTTTTACATTTTGAGCTTCATGTGTATAATCTGAAGAATGTAACTATGCTCTGTGTAATTTTTGCTCCGATGCTTTATGTTGATGCTGTAGCTTATTCTCTTTCTGATCACTAGTGCATACTATGAGCTGAGCTATCTTTGAATGCTGAATTTGATAATGAACTTAAAACTTGAAAATGTTCACCATTGAGATATGCAACTAGCATGTGTAGGATGTGTTGAAGTCACATGTGCTTTTCATATATGCTAGGTTGCTATGTCTCTAGTGTTGAGATATGCAACTTGCTTGGTATGTCATATTCTGTTTAAAATCTAAACCAAGTTAAGTGAATTGGAAAGATCGAGATGGGTTTGCTTGTTAGCACCTCACAGTTTCGAGACTGTTTCTCATTGCACTTTGAGTTAAACTTGAGTTGTGTAGTGTATGACCGAAACTGTTGCTTTAAGCTTCTGATTGCTTATGCATAGGCTTCGCACAGTTGAAAAGTTAGGCAATAACAAGCATTCAACCTCTCGCAGTCACATGCTGTTTTCTGAACTTGTGTAATTTCACCGCTGCAACTCCGATTAAAATATGAAATCACAAGTAAAATGCCTAAATTGGTATCAGCATGATGATTGAACTGTGCTAGGGGTAGTTCACTTGGTATACATGCTTAGCACTTTTGACTTCCTGTCTATACATGTCTTGTTCTATTTTGATGGTGAATACCTTTTTGGCTTAAAACTGCTCACATGTTCTTTTTTCAGACTTAGTGATCAGTTTGAGCCTTTGCTAGCATCTTGTGCATTTTCTGAGTCATCGGACCCACACTCCGTAGAACATTTTTGCACTCTTTTGAGTATACTCCTGAAGCTCCTAACTTGCTTTCTGACTCATATGCATGTTGGAAGGGGGAGAACCTCCCTTGTTGGCACTTTTATTGGTGCATTTTCTGATGGGGAGAGTTTTTTTTACTTGATTAGTGCATTTTCAACTAAGGGGGAGAATTTGCAAATCATATGCTTCCTGCGTATTCAACTAAGGGGGAGTTTTCGTTAAGGGGGAGATTTTAATCTTTGTGCCCCTCCCTTGTTGGACCTAAGGGGGAGATTTTTCTGGTTGTATGCACTATTCGAGGGGAGCTTGCTGTTTATGCGGGTCGTAAGGCATTGGTATCGAGCTTTCTTGCTGGTTGTGTTGAGCCTCTGTGCCTCTTTCTTGAGGGACTAGCATTTTGCTTCGATATTTTCGATTGGTCTTTGCTATCGGTGTTGAGCCTGTTCTACCTCTTCTTGAGGGCTAGCTTTGCTTTGCTTGGTTGCGTCGAGCCGTTGCCCATGTCTTTGGGGACCAAGTTCTTTCGTTCTTTCCACTTGACCTTCTTTGGCTTTGCTATGCTTTTGGGTCATTTGGTCGAGTTCTCTCTTCTCCTTCTTCTTTCTTCTCTTTCTATTATGATTTGTGTTGGTAGTTGACAATGCACTCATCAAGGGGGAGATTGCGGATACATGGGTGTATGTCGGGTCTCTGAGTGATGAGTGATTGTCAACTGGGATGATACGCATATTCTTTGGCTTGTGTGTGTGCAGGTGTCGAGCACGGATGCAGTGATCAAAGGCGAGGTGAAGGTCAAGTAGAGACGTGCCGTGCCGATGGACCGGGAGTGGCGAAGGGCGGACGTGAGGCTTGGACTGAGGGACCAGAGGCCCGAGGATCAGCTGTGGTGGCTGGCAGCCTGTGACGACAACAAGTGAAGAAGTGCGGTCATGTGTTGCTTGAGTCGTGGAGTTGGGGACACGTGTCGGTGGACGGGGTGCACGGGAGGTGCATCCCATCCACGACGTCGGTTTGGTGGTAGAGCCAGGCAAAAGCCATCGGGTGGATGGTTTCCAGGTTTGGGCCTCAAAACCTGGGCGTGGATGGTTTCCGAGTTTGGCCACAAAACTCAGGCTGAGGGTTTCCGAGTTTGGCCACAAAACTTGGGCTGAGGACGGTTTCCAGGTTTGGGCCTCAAAACCTGGGTGCTGAGGGTTTGCTGAGTTTGGCCTCAAAACTCAGATGCTTGGTGGGCTGGTTTCCCGGTTTGGGCCTCAAAACCGGGGGTTGGCTGGAAAAGGCTGGTTTCCCGGTTTGGGCCACAAAACCGGGGGTGCAGAGCGAGGGCGGCACGTGGCGGCAATCGGGAGGTTGCGTCGAGGCAACGCTACGAGTTGTGCGGGCGTGGCTGTCGGATCCACCTGTCACCGAGTTGGTCCAGAATAACCTTAGGGTTTAGCTGGTTCGCTCTGTAAGTAGTTAGGGGTAGAGTGGGAATTAGGAATAGGTTAGAATTAGGATAAATAGGGGGAGACACCCACCTCCCCATCTATCTCAGTTAGTCATCCTGTCATTTGCTCTTTGTTTCTAGGGTTTCTTGCTCTCCCACATCCCTGCTGTAGCTAGCTGAGATCCACAGAGAAGAGAACAATACCTCTGTGTTCATGAGATTTTGAGGAAGTGAGGCCGTAACCTCACTGTTGTAGGGTGTGGTAGCCACACGGTTGCAATTTGTGGTTGCGATTCGCGTTTCGTTCGTGTTCTTCGCGGAATCCTTTTTCTCCATGATTTTCCCGTCGCTTTGATCTCTTTGCTCGGTTCATCTTTTGCAAAACCATTTGAACCAAGTTGTTCTAGATCGTGAGGCACTTCTTTACACCGAAGGAATTAATCTCTAACCTCACGGTCTAGGAGATCGATCGATTTTCGTTTTGGGTCAAGTTTTCTCCCTTCCCCGAAATTCTTCGATTCATCGATTTGGAGATAGGTTCGAGCCATGATCTCTTAGAGATAGCTCACTATACTCCTTGTGACTCATCTCTCCAAGTTTGAACCCTAGAGGTTTCGTTTTGGGAGAGTTTGATTCAAATCGGTGGATGAACTGTGCTGTCACGGGGTGACCGGACGCAGGGGTCGGGGCGACCGGACGCTGACTAGGTGAGTCCGGTCGTTGAATGTTTACTGCGATTTCCTGCTGGTTGACCGGACGCTTGGTGAGCTCACTGACCGGACACACAGCTCTTACTGTTCACCAGTTTTGACCTTGTGACCGGACGCTGCCTTGTTGACCGGACGCTCTGGTCACCAGAGTCCGGTCCAACTCAGTAAGCTCCCGTTTTGGGTTTTGCTCGACCGGACGCGTCCGATCCTTGACGACCGGACGCACAACAGTCGACCGGACGCCCTACTTCTCAGAGTCTGGTCCAACTCAGAGAGTTTCTGTTTTGGTTTTCGCTCGACCGGACGCGTCCGGTGAACTGTGACCGAACGCAGGCCAGAGTCCGGTCAGTTCTGTCTCGAGCCGTTTCGTTCGTAGTTTGCTCGCCCGTTGTCGGATTTGTTTTCAGTCTTTTGAGTTGGCTTTCTAGAGTTGTGTAGTGTCCCGCTATGCTTCTTGAAAGCATCCACCCTACATCTAGGGTCGTGGACATTAGCAAGCTCTAGGGTTTGTCTTTCGGGGTGATTCTCGGGACAGTGGCTCCTAGTTTCCAAAAGGAAAATTTGAAGCTCCCATTCACCCCCCCTCTGGTCGCTTTCTGGTTGCTTCTCGGTCCTTCAGTTTCATAACTTTTTGAGACGAACAACTTTTATTTTGGGTGTTTTCTCATCCGAGATAGTTTGAAAAAAATCAAATTTTAAAAAACACATCTATTTCTACTGGCGGTTGTCTTAACGAACCGCCTGTATACAGGCGGTTCGTTAAGACAACCGCCTGTAGAAATAAGACATTTCTACAGGCGATTGTCTTAACAAACCGCCTGTAGAAATCCATTTCTACAGGTGGTTCTAGACTTGAGGTCCACCGGTTCATTTCTACAGGCGCGTGGCAACTCAAACCGCCAGTAAAAAAAATTGAGGCGCTAGAAAAAATCATCTTTCTACTAGTGGAAGACCGTGGGAAAGCGGTTGTTTCATCGAGCGCCGGTGCTGCGGCAGCTCGTAGTATTGATGAGATTATCCGGGACTTCAAGCCTGAGAGTCCCCCGCGAGGGTCAATTCCCTCGTTTGCGGGGTCGCATATTTGGGTTGACGGTTTCGAAGTAGCCGGTGACCTTGAATCGGAAAGAAACCCTGGGAAAAGACCGTATGGCGAAGCCAACCGATCAAGCCTTCCTTATTTTGCTAAGAAGGTCGGGGTCTCGGATCCGGCGACGGAGCTTTTTACTAGTCCGGACCTTCGAGAGTGCCATCTGCATTGTGCTCCGGAGGAAAGGCGTTTTCTCGGTCGGTTGTTTAGTCGGATTTGTGTGCCGGAGGCGGAGCTTCGACTAGCCAACCAGCCTCTGGACAACCTTCATGATGATATTGATGTCAAAGTGGCTGAGCTAATGCTCCTTAACCGTTCAGCTCGCCGGAGGGCGAGTTACAATCTAAACTATTTGAATGACCGGCTGGCCGAGGTTGAGAAAGATAATAAGGACCTTCGACGAAGTTTGGAGAATAAAGATGTTGAGCTTAAGGTTGCTTTGGAGAAGGCTAAGAAGTCACGGGAGGAGGCGCGAGAAGTTGCGAACAGTAACGCTGAACTCTTGTCAACTTGCCGCGAAAAGGACAAAGAGTTGGTTTCTGCGAACAATCGGATAGATGAACTGATGTCGGAGATGGCTTCGCAATCAGAGGCTTGGCAGAAGAGCATGGGAAAGATCAAAACCAAGGTTGATGTGTGCTTGACTGAAGCCGGCGGCTCTGCCGGGGAGCCACTACCTGATGCTACTGCGGAGGCCTTCGAAGGCTGGCTAAGCAACGAGCTTGATGTCTTTAGCTCATTGGTTGGTAACGCGGCCGACTTTGGGGGCTACGCCGGGGCTTTAGCGATGGCCGGTACACTTCGCCAGGCAGATTGCGAGCACCTTCGCAAGATCAGAAAACTGAACCATGTTTTCCCAACGGTCAACGAGGTGCGTCAAATGAAAACTGATGACGCGGAGGTTCGGAATTGTACGATGCGCTTGCTTCGCAAATTCTGGATTTCTAGGGGGGGTCGAGCTCTTGCCTTTGAAGAGGCCGCCGAAGCCACACGTCAGGTTGTTATAACGCAGAGAGTTTCATTTTTTGATTTGTATGTTTGTTGATGGAGGTGTTAGTATTTATTTGTGTGTTCTTTTTTGCAGGCTCGGAAGGATGTGCTGCCCTTGCCAACTGCAACCGATGACGTTGCGGGTTGCTCCAAGTCTGCACCTACGCAAAGTTCTGGGGAGGTCCCACTAGTCGAGGTAGTAGCCTCGGCCGAGGAGATCCCTGTCACTGGAGAGGCTAATGTAGAGGAGGCGGCGACGGTCGAAGCGTCTGCTGCTAAAACTGCTACAACTGTGGAGAGTCAGGACGCTGCGGTCGGCGATGATTTGGATGCTCCAGTTGGCGAAGCTGATGCGGTGGAGCATGGTGGTGCCGAGCAGGTGTGAAAAATAGGGATAGGTCGAGTGAGGGTCATTTTGTAATATGTTGGGTGGTGGAAATGACTTAGTGACACTGAGATATTTTCTTTAACTCTGTGAAAATGTAGGTTCCTGATGGAACCATGCTAGAAGTATTTGTTGTGACGCCACTGACGCTAAATTATCAGGATATTTTTATAACCGGTGAATCATGGGCTCGAGCTAAGTTTAAACATCCTTCGCTGCCTTTTGAACGTTTTTGGTGGTCAAAGGTGCGAAGGTATGATCTGAAGAATAGTCGATCAAGTTGTTTTTGGCGTGATGCAGATTATACTGATCGGCAAGCTACACGATTTTTGTTTGGTTCTTCTTCTTCTTCTGCGCAATCTGTTGTCGACGATGATATTGATGAGAGAACGGCTTTGGATTTTTTGTTTGGACGAAGCCACCTTGAACTGGGTTCAGATGGTTCACTTGTAATTCCGAAGGAGGAGCCTTCGGAAGTTAGTGATACAGACCGGAGATATATGTATAGGGCGAGGGTTTTGCCCGGGGAACTGCCAATCGTTCCTGCGGCTCCTTTGTTGTGGGGACCCATAGTTCCGGTGGATATAGGATTTGAGGAGGGTAGCGAGGGTTTTGAAGATTTAATGTTGATTGAGGACGGTGATGGTTCCTTGTAACTTTGTACTTTCTATTGAGTGTGTATCATACTGCGGTTGCTTTGTACATAAGCGAACAATTGTAAGAATGTTTTGTGCAGATGCTATTCATTTTTGCAATTTGAGAAAAAGGATGTTTGACCCTCGCCGTCAAATGGCGAGGCTCGTTTGTTGTTTGCGTAAGATTTATTGTTTGTGTATGCTGTTTCGGAAAACAGCGACGCCCCCCTTTTCTTTTTGGCGAGGCTCGTTTTTCGTTTGAGAGAGATGTTTGCTAAAACAGCGACGCCCCCTTTTCTTTTTAGCGAGGCTCGCTTTTCGTTTAAGAGAGATGTTTACTAAAAAAGCGACGCCTCCTTTTCTTTTTAGCGAGGCTCGCTTTTCGTTTCAGAGAGATGTTTGCTAAAACAGCGACGCCCCCTTTTCTTTTTAGCGAGGCTCGCTTTTCGTTTGAGAGAGATGTTTGCTAAAACAGCGACGCCCCCTTTTCTTTTTAGCGAGGCTCGCTTTTCGTTTGAGAGAGATGTTTACTAAAACAGCGATGCCCCCTTTTCTTTTTAGCGAGGCTCGCTTTTCGTTTGAGAGAGATGTTTACTAAAACAGCAACGCCCCCTTTTCTTTTTAGCGAGTGGATGTAATTTTTGCCTTTTGACCCTCTGGCCTGTCTTGCGAGGTTGTTCGATTTTTTAATACTTTGCGCCTCCCCTTGTCTGAGTTGGAGGTGAAGTTTGCTTTTCGAGCCCCTATCGTGTGTTGCGAGGGTGCTCGAGTTTTTTGGACTTCGCGCCTCCCCTTGTCTTAGGTGGAGGTAAAGTTTGCTTTGCGAGCCCCTGGCGTTTTTTGCGAGGGTGCTCGACTTTTTTGGACTTCGCACCTCCCTTTGTTTTAGGTGGAGGTGAAGTTTGCTTTGCGAGCCCCTGGCGTTTTTTGCGAGGGTGCTCGACTTTTTTGGACTTCGCGCCTCCCCTTGTCTTAGGTGGAGGTGAAGTTTGCTTTTGCGAGCCCCTGGCGTTTTTCGCGAGGGTGCTCGACTTTTTTGGACTTCGCGCCTCCCCTTGTCTTAGGTGGAGGTGAAGTTTGCTTTTCCCAAGTTTGTTTCAAAAAAATTGTGTTTCGAAGCAATCTTCAGGGGTTTTTATCGATTATAAGCGCTCTTGGATAAGACCTGCTTTTATCGATGTTTATGGAAAACTGAAAAAGGACTTTAGAGTCTTGTTTTTTTCGGGGGTTGATGCCTTTATTAAGGACTTGGAAACTGCCTCGTTAAAAAACCTTATGCCCCTTCGTAAGGAAAAAGAGTGCGGCTCCTTTGTCTTATTTACAATCATGGTACTCAAAAAGTCAAGATAAAGAAAAAGGGAAATTACATGTTGCGAGAGCTCGCTAAAGGCTCCGCTATGTATAATATTTGCGAAGGTCGTCAACATTCTAGGTATGAGGCAGGCGATTTCCTTCGCTGTCAGAGAGGTGGTAGGACCCAGGACGATTGCATTCTACTATTAGGTATGGTCCCGTCCATTTTGGCTGAAACTTACCCGCCATGCTGGCGTTTTGTTTCCGAATGAGGACGAGGTCACCCTTCTTCAGTTCTTTGATTCTCACCTTTTTGTCTCGCCATTTTTTGTTTCTTCTTGATATTTGCGAAGGTTGTGCACTGCGTTGCATCTCGTTTCCTCGAGCAAATCTTTATCAAGCTGTTGGTTTTGTTCATCTGGTTCGAGGGTTGTTCTGAGTGAACCATGTTTCAATTCTTCTGGTAACACAGCTTCTTCGCCAAATAGGAGCCTAAAAGGTGTGAATTTGGTAGCTCTGCATGCCAAAGTGTTATGGGACCAGGTTACCGAGGTTAGCTCTTCCGCCCACTTTCCCTTGGGCCTTCCTTGTAATTTTTTGGATATGGCTTGGAAAATTGTTGCGTTGGCTCTTTCAACTAAGCCATTGGATTGAGGGTGCCGGACTGAGGCGAAGCACAAGATTGTTCCTATTTGTGCGCAAAATTTCTTGAAGACCTCGCTGTCGAACTGAGTGCCATTGTCGACAGTTAGGTGTTTGGGAATCCCGAAGCGACAAATTATTTGCTGCCAGAAGAATTTTTTCACGGCTAGAGAGGTGATAGAAACCAACGGTCTAGTCTCAATCCACTTGGTGAAGTATTCCACAGCTACCACCGCGTAGCGGAGGTTTCCTGGAGCTGTTGGTAGTGGACCAACGAGGTCCATTGCCCATCTATGCATGGGCCATGTTGGGCATATCAGAGTTGTTGGGGCCCCTAGGGCGTTTTGTGTTTTTGCTGTTAATTGGCAACCCTCGCAATGTTTGACGACATCTTCTGCATCTCGTAATGCTCTTGGCCAATAGAAGCGTTGACGGAAAGCTTTTCCAACTAGCGCCCTTGGGCCGTTGTGTGAACCGCAGATACCTTCATGAATAAGTTTGAGAATATCCTTTCCTTGATCCTGTGACACGCATTTCTGCCATGGCGAGGTCACCGAGGCTTTGAACAAAATGTTGTCCACTATTTTGTATCCTCGAGTTCTTTGTTTGAGTCTGTTTTCTTCCTCTTTGGACTCGGGTTCATGCAACCCGTTGATGTAGGCCATGATAGGTGCTCTCCAGTCTTCGCTCTGGATTGCATTGATCAGCTTTGCAGCCTTTTCGGAGGCTTCAACTGCTGATTGAGTTGTTACTTCATGAAACACATCAGGGGGCAGCTGTAGTTGTTGTGCTGCTGCTTTGGCCAGGCTGTCTGCCTCGCTATTCTCTGATCTCGGGATTGCTTTCACTGTTATGTCGAGGAAGAAAGATTCTAGCCTTCAGATATATTGTAAATATTTGTGTAGCTCTGGATCTTTTGCTTTGTAATTTTTCTCAATATGACCCGCGATGACTTGGGAGTCTGTGCTAATGACCGCCCTTCGGACTGATAATGCTCGGAGCCTTGAAAGTGCTAATATTACAGCTTCGTATTCTGTGGAATTGTTTGTGCACTTGAAGTTGAGTCTTTTTGCGTATTGTAGCTTCGATCCAGATGGCGAAACTAGGATAGCGGAGGCTCCTGCTCCAGCTGCTCCCCAAACTCCGTCGACATACACTGTCCAAAACGGATCTGTTTCGACTCCATCTCTGCGAGGGTCTGGAGTCCATTCGGCTATGAAATCTGCTAAGGCCTGCGATTTGATCGCTGTTCTTCTCACGAAGGTTATGGTGTAGCTGTTCAATTCGATTGCCCATTTTGCTATCCTGCCGACTGCCTCATTGTTCTTGAATATGTTTTCGAGGGGGTATGCTGAGGGTACTTGGATCTCGTATGCCTGGAAATAGTGCTTTAGCTTTCGCGACGCCATGACCACGGCGTATGCTATCTTCTCGAGCTCTAGGTAGTTTTGCTTGGGACCTTCGAGGGTCTCTGACACATAGTAGATTGGGGCCTGCCTGGTTCTGTTATTTTCATGCAGCTCTTTGATCAGTACTGCGTTGGCTGCATGAGGCGAGGCTGCGACGTACAGGAGTAGCAGGTCCCCTTTGCTAGGGCTGGTCAAGACGGTCAAGCTGGTGAGGTACTTTTTCAGATCCTCGAAGGCTTTCTACTGCCGAGGTCCCCAATTGAATGGAGCAGCGCTTCTCAAAGTTTCGAAGAAAGGTAACCCTCGCTCAGCTGATCTGGAGATGAATCTGCTGAGTGCTGCTAAGCGGCCTGACAGCCGTTGAGCGGCTTTTTTTGTTGTCGGGGGTTCCATGTTGATGATGGCATCAATTTTCTCAGGGTTGGCTTCAATTCCCCTTGCTGAGACGATGCAACCTAGCAGTTTTCCTTCGCTTACCCCGAAAACACATTTTTCGGGGTTTAGTTTTAATCCGGCTGACCGAAGGTTGTTGAACACTCTTGCCAAGTCTGAGATGTGGTTTTCTTTTTGTTCGCTTTGAACAATCAAATCATCGACGTAGGCAGAGATAGCATGTTCATCTTTGAAGACTTCAGATGTCATGCGAGCGAAGGTAGATCCTGCGTTTCTCAAACCTTCTGTCATTCTTCTAAAACAAAAGGTGCCCGAGGGTGTGATGAAGCTTGTTTTTTCCTCATCTTCTTCATTCATCCAGATTTGATGATACCCCAAGAAACAGTCGAGGAGAGAAAGCATTTGGCAACCAGCTGCTCTGTCAACCAAGGTGCTTATGTTTGGTAGGGGAAAGTCATCCTTCGGGCAAGCTTTGTTTAAGCATGTGAAATCTACACACATTCGCCACTTCTTGTTCTTCTTCTGTACGAGGACCACATTTGAAAGCCATGTTGGGTATTTTACTGGGCGGATGACCCCTGCATCTAGGAGTCTTTTTACTTCTGCCCTCGCCGCCTCTTTCCTTTCTTGTGACATTTTGCGAAGCTTTTGTTTGACTGGGCGATATCCTTGCTTTATGTTTAGGCTATGCTCGATCAAGGTTCTGTTCACTCCCTTGAGGTCCTCCGCAGACCAAGCGAAGGTGTCGGAGTTTTCCTTGAGGAAAAGGATGAGGTTGTTTTCTGACTGGGGGTCTAAGTTGGCTGAGATGAGTACCTTTCTTTCGAAGTTGCCCTCAAAGAGTTGAACTTGTTTGGTTTCCTCTTTGGGTGATGCTCTTCTTTGGTCATTGATTACTTCACCTTCGTTGTGAGGCTTTGATATTTGATGGTTTGTTAAATTGTGTACGTTACGTTGCCCAGGTGCTACTATTCCTTCAGCGGCTCTTGCAACGTCTTGATCACCGTATACTGCAACGACCCCCTTTGGAGCAGGAAGCTTCATGCAAAGGTATGCAAGATGGATGACTGCGTTGAATGCATTGGTGACCCCTCGGCCAAATATTGCATTGTAAGGATAAAACATGTCAACCACATCGAAGGTTATGTGCTTTGTTCTGCAGTTCACCTGGTCTCCGAAGGTTACGAGCAAAGATATTTTCCCAACAGCTCTTACTTGTTGACCGCCGAAACCGTATAGAGGGTTGCCAGCGGGTTGCAAGAGGTTTCTGTCAAGCTTCATGTTGTCGAAGGTTGTGGCAAACAGAATGTCTGCGGAGCTTCCGGTGTCGACCAGGATTTTGGTGACTGTCCATCCTGCTAGATTGGTTTCGATCACCATAGCGTCAGTGTGAGGGTAATCCCTTAACTTCATGTCGGAGGAATCGAAGGTTATTGGGATGTGGGACCATCGCCCAAATTTGTGCGGTCCTTCGACGGCTACGTGGTGTACTCTTCTGGCATGCTCTTTCCTTTGCCTTTTGTTACCATGATCTTCGTTGGAGCCCCCGATGATAGCTAGTATTACCCCGAAGGTTGATGTTGGGTTATATATTGATGGTTGTCTGGGTTTGGGCTTCGGATTTGATAAGTTGTGGAGCTGGCAGTGCTGGTATTGGTGATGGTGGTGGTAAAGCGTTGCTCGCTTGTTGGTTGATTTGGGTTTGAGGGGTTGTAGGGTATGTGACGGTGTATGGTGTGTTTTGTCGTTGAGGGATGAAGGTTGGTTGATATGAGGTGTGGTTGTAGTGTGGGTGATGAGCGTAGAATGGTTGATGCGAAGGTAGGCCATAGTTTATAGGTGTGTACTGGTATGGAGGATGGGTTGGGTTGAAACTTGGTTTTCTGGTGTGATTGATGGTTCTGTTTTCGGCCGAAGTGACTCTTTTGGACTCTTGGTACTCCTTTCCTTTGGCGAAACACTCGCATTGTTTTATTGTGTGCCCCTTTCTTGGACCGCAAAAATGACAGTACATTTTGGCCGGATCCCTCTGTTGGTTTCTTTGGTCAGGCGGGGCTGGGAATCCTTGCGGATTCTGGCCGCCCGAAGGCTGAGTGCACCTTCTCTGGTCTTCGAGTGTGTTTGCCTTGTTGATTGCACCAATGTTGCTTTGGTCTTGGCGAGGGTTATTTTCTCTTGCTTGGGCCGCAACTGTGGTTTCTGCTGTGACTTTCGGGCGTCGAACTTTGCCCTGAAGTCCATGTCCGCTCTACAGTATCTCTCCATTGTCTCATGTAGTTCTTCAATTGTGTTTGTCGGCTTCCTAGAAAACTTCGAGGAGCAGGGTCCTGGGCGCAGACCGCTTACGGCTGCGAGGATTACGGCTTCGTCAGATATGCCAGAAGTTCTTGCTCTGATTTGGATGAACCATCGCCAGTAATCTTACAGTGATTCACGCTCTTCTTGTTTGCAGTTGAACATGTCAATAGGATTGGATGGGGCTGCTGTGATACCCTTGAAGTTTGTGCAGAGCCTGTCTCTGAGGTTGGCCCAGGAATCCACAGTTCCGAGGCGGAGGTTGCTGTACCAAGTCTGGGCGATGTCGCGAAGTATAATCACGAAGGACTTCGCCATTGTTGATTCGTCTCCCCCTGCTGCGGCCACTGCTGCCTCATAGCTCATTATGAATTGGCGAGGATCAGTGAGTCCGTCATAACGGGGCAAATTTTGTGGATTGTAGCATGGTGGCCAGGGTTGGGTTTGCAGTATATGGGAGAGTGGTGATCTTGGGTCGTAGGGCATCTGGTGTTGTTGAGCCCTTTGCTGAATGCGAAGGTTTGGCTCTCGCTCTTCTGGGTAAAGCTGGCGAAAATTTGGTGGTGGTGGTGGGGGTGGTGGTGGCTGACGAGCGTTGCCCTGCCCCTGCCCAACATTCTCCTCTTGAAGTGGCAGCATTTGCCTGTCATTCCAGTCCTCGGCTTCGGCCTCAGTTGCTGCGAGGGACTCCTCCATTCAGCGAAGCTGCTCTCTTGCTTCATCCGCCTTTTGCCTGATAAGGCGCAGCCGGTTGTGGCTTTCAAGCTGGTCTAGACGTCTCTTCTTCTGCTGCAACTCAACTTGAAGTCTCTCTAAAGCCTCGAGGCCCAACTCCTCCTCATCTCCTTCCCCATCTCCTCTGGAGGTGTGCGGGTGTGGCTGTGATACCAGCCGAGTGTGAGGGCCCGGGACCTCCGTCCCTAGAGCAACTTCTTCTGTTTCCGAGGGTTCTACATTCTCTTATACAGGCTGGACCGTCGTCGTGGCCTCTCTGGTCACGCGTTGGTCCCTGGTTGAGGACGCTCTTCTGTTTCCTGCCATTACGAACTTCTGTTCCCCACGGACGGCGCCAAACTGTTGGAATCACACCAGCTCAACCTCCGCTTCTGTGCAGGGGTATAGCGAGGGTGATCAACTGTCGGACGCAAGCGAAGGTACAAGAAGTGTACGAGAAAGTGAGATGCTGGTAATATTTTACTATTCCCAATCTGCATGCCCGTTACACTGTTCATCTCATGGTATTTATAGGGGATACCAAGGGACACTGACCAAGTTACAATAGGGTACAGGAAAAATTCCGTAGCGCTGTATAGTGAAAGGGCAAAATCGTACAAACACAGGGAGAGTGGAAACCTTAGTTCGACTTCCTCCCGTCCGCCGCCACTCGGCTCCCGCATACCTTCGCAGGAAAGCAAGGGTCAACTTCCCGACTTCGCCAGTCGCGAGGCCTGCGTTCGCTTGCCACCCGCTGAGCTCGACGTCTTTAGCGAAGGTTCCCTCGCAGGAACGCGCGAGGGTCACCTTCTGTGTTCTTCACGCCTATAGCCTCCAAGAGCCACAAAGTTTGCGAGGGTCGAGCCAATATCCGAGGGTTAGAAAAACGATCCGAGGGACTCAACAGACGACGTACGTGGAGGTGCGCGGGTCGCGCGAAGGTCGTCTTTGAGCCAGCCTGCGTGGCGCCACTGCTGAGGGTCCCTTACCCCAACAGGAGAGAAGAGGGAGTACCATCTGGCACGAATCCCGGGCACATATCCCGGGAACGTGAACGAGAACGAGAACGAGAACGATTGCGAGATGCGAGCCTGCTGCTGCTCGGCAAGTTGGCACGTCGTCGTCTCCTCTCCTCCCTGGCCGGTGTGGCCGGCTTTCTTGCTTTGCATCACGTACGTACACGGTCACGGGCATTATCCTTACCTCCTAAGGAAAAGGAAAATTAAAGGAACCTGCTGCGGGGCTGCCAAGTTTATTTATTTTCCACCACCCAACCAACATAGTACATGTCGCCGTCCGGCTGATGAGGCGCGGCGACGACGTTCAACCGGTGCAGGAGCATGTAGACCGGCGCCATCTCAACAGCCACCGCGCGCCACTTGTGGAATAAGTGCCTGCCTGTATGCTCTTGTATTGACTAATCACATGATGACCACAGACCACGCAAGAAAGATACCGAAGAAGTTATATATATTAATCAATTGTTAGACTATTATTACTATCTTCTTTTATCCAATAATAATGCTTGCTTGCTAGGGGTGACAATCCTATATGGGTACGGTATTGTTATTGTAGCCGGTAAGCATATATCGATGTATTACAAATTTTCAACGGGGGTGCTGGTCACGGTCACAAAAATTTCTGATACCTAGGTATGAGGAACACGGTAAGTCACTAGTAGAATGATGATTTTTTTTAGCGTCTCAATTTTTTTTACTGGCGGTTTGAGTTACCACGCGCCTGTAGAAATGAACCGGTGGACCTCAAGTCTAGAACCGCCTCTACAGGCGGTTTGTTAAGACAACCGCCTGTAGAAATGTCTTATTTCTACAGGCGGTTGTATTAACAAACCGCCTGTAGAAATCCATTTCTACGGGCGGTTCGTTAAGACAACCGCTAGTAGAAATAGATGTATTTTTTAAAATTTGATTTTTTTCAAACTATCTCGGATGAGAAAACACCCAAAATAAAAGTTATTCGTCTCCAAAAGTTATGAAACTTTGTAAATTAAAACTTTTTATTTGAAGTCATCTTGTCATCGAAAAATATGTTTGAATGGTCTCAAATTTGAAATTCAAATTTTATAAACGACCTCGGATGGAGAAATGACCAATACAAAAGTTGTTAATCTCAAAAAGTTATGAAACTTTGTAGTTGACACTTTTTTTATTTGAAATCGTTTAGGACCTCAAACAAGCAAATTACACTCGGTTTTGTATAATATGTGAGGAACCGAAGGAGTATTTGAACACATGTGAGTGTGTGGTGCAGTGGTAGTGGACTTTCTACGCGAGGGTGCGGTCGTGAGTTCGAATCCCACCGGCCGCGCTAGCTGTGGATTTTGCGCAAAAAATCCCGCGACTTCGACGGAGACGGGCGGGCTTCTCCCTAATTAAAATATTTTTTTCCTATTTATTTACCATTTCATGCAGTTCGCTATGTCAACCACCTGTGAAAATTCTTTCCACAAGTGCTTCATAAGCAACCGCCTGTGCTGTGGTCCTATTTCTTGCTGTGGTCCTATTTCTACTGGCCCCCAGCGCAGGCGGTTGATAAAAACGCCTGTACAGAACGATACTACACACGAAATACGTTTTTTTGAAAAGTATTTTACATTGTTGGGATAAAAATGTTCCACGTTTCCGGGACGGGGAACGTGGCATTGTCCCACTTTCCGGGTGATTGTGGTGCAGGTGCAGGTGTAGGTGTGGATGTAGGTATAAGATCCTACTGGCCGACATATATATATATATCGTTTCACCCGTTAATCCTCCCTTATAATAATAAAAAGCTAAAATTCTACTATCAGAGAGGCAAATCTAGCATGGTTTATTGGGGTCCGGCGACCCGACAGACTTTTTAAATCCTTCAGTAAATTACCGTTCAAGCTTAAGAAAATTTGTATCATCCAACAAAGTTGATCCCGATGACCCCAATGATGCTTATGGCTACGTTCGCCACTATATCTACTATGTATTTTTTCGTCCAACTTTACGACCACACTTCTTAGTTTCCAATCGTCCTCGCGTGATCCAACGCTGTCTGCCAACCTGCGTCTAAAGAGGGTATAGTAATCCGTGGCAAAACCATGAAGCCGAGCAAGGCCAATAGAGTTTGATTCTGTTTCCATGTACAAAACTGTATCATGCATATTAGAGAGTTTCTGGAGCCCGTATCGAGCACAGCTTGGATTAAGCTTAACTAGCTATATACGAGTCTTATTGATTATCTTGAGCCAACCACGTATATATCTGTAGGTAAGATATGTGCTTGCATATTTCTTTTGAATCACGACATAACACAGAAACACTTAATAATGCAAAACTTGCATACCCACGTAAAAATTAAATATAAATAGCCAAAGATGTCATTTCTTTGCACGAATAAAAAAAATGATCTTATCCATACACCTAGCTAGCTATTATTAAATAGAAATTCTTGAAACATATTGTCAAACACAATTAGAAAAAAGTTTCACACGGAAAATGGAGAAAACTAAATCTTAGAGCAGAAAATATTGTACCTCTTACTACTTCCTCCATTCCAAATTATAAGTCATTTTGGCTTATCAAGTACACTACTTTTTATCATAAATCTAAACATAGTGACTATAATGACCCTCTTTAGTAACTAAAATATACTGTACAAAGTAACTAATTAATGACACTCTACGAGCACCAAAGTAACTAATGACACGATCGTTGCATAAATATTTGACCCGCACACTACTAGAGAACAGACCTTTGGACGATTTGCAAAATCAGCTTTAGTCACGGAAAAATTTGCGTCTGGGACTAGAAAGGTCTTTAGCCCCGGTTGGGCTAAAGTTCCCCTGCCCAATGGCTTATTTGTCAGAGGGACCTTTAGTCCCGGTTGGTGTCACCAACCGGAGCTAAAGATTGACCTTAAAGGTTTTGCCCCGGTTGCTGTATCCAGCCGGGGCTAAATGCCAACATTTAGCCCCGGCTAGGAACAAGGCCCGGGACTAAATGTCACTCCCTATATTTGAACTGTTCTTCTGTAGCACCCGGTTTTAAAGAACAAAACCAGGTACGCTATATGTGTGCCCAGGAAGTCCACACATACAACCACAGAGGGAAAAGATATCAAAAACAGTGTTCTAGATATTGAAAACAACACTTACATCAAAGTTAAGCGGAACAGATACTAATCTTCTCTTCAGACTTCATTCTTCACAGGGACAGTTGACTGGGGTAACATACGCCTAGCACTTCCATCAGTCTTCCGAAAACTCCTTGACGTCTTCACCACACTTCCGCTGCGCGACTCTGATGGAGACTGAGGTGTTGGGGAAATAGCAAGGGTGAGCACATGTCGTACTCAGCAAATACAACATGGGGTCATGAAGCTCAAAAGGCTTGACACTGGTTTACTGCAGTTAGCACTTTTAGTTGAGTCAATATTTTAGCATTAGATAGTCATCAAGTTATGCTTACATCCCATTCAAACCACATGAATAATATTATGAGCAACCACATCAAAGATTAACAAGTTGACAGTAATAATATGAACATAAAGTATATTTCGTTTAAGTTATTAGCCTGCAAGTTTTCCGAGCCGCTCGTGACCGTGAGCACGGCTGATATACCAGTTTAATACTCTGCAGAGTTTGTACAACTCTACCCGTGAGCCGTGATCCCCATGTGCCAGGGGTTGCAAATTCCATATCACCTCTTCCAAGGAAGTGCGGCAGGGTACACTATGAAGTCTTTCGAGGTTCCCCTAACAAGATAGTGGCCACTAGGTTTCCAATCGGCAAGCAGATATAGGAACCCCCCTTTCCGATGGCACATTCCTTCCCGGCTATACACATGAGACCAGAGGCTGTCCTATACCCGAGTCGGCGAGCCCCTTTTGTGCCCTTTCGGGTAACCACCATCAAGCGAGGAGAGGTCCTCGAACCAACTAAAACCAGAGCCATGTAGCCCTCACGGTTGTACTGTATGTCCCAGCTTTTGCCCGCAGAAGATCACTTTGGGATGACATGTTCACATTACCATGGAAACAAGTTATCAGTATGTGTTGCACATATTATTAGTCATCTCGTTTATTCATATAAATTGGAGATAAGCACTAGCAGATCTACCCATATGCATATATCCTACGGTAATAAGGTATAGAGTTGAATCATCTAGATAAACCGTATGGCTTGCAAATTTGACACATGCACATGAATAGTGAATTATAAATGAGTAGGTAACCAGGATGGTCCCATGTTATACTTGCCTGTTAAACTTGACCAATTCTCACATCTTCAGCTCTGGGTCATCAACTTCTGATCTTTAGCGCGCACAACCGATCGACGTCTACTCGTAGCAAGCATCACACATAGGCAACATACAAGCAAACAACAGAGAACTAAGAACAACATAACACGAGACAAAACAACTTACTAAAAGAGAGCTCGCACTACGGTCGCGGGATCGCACGGAACGACTGAAAGACACGTCTACCGGGAATTTTATATTATAAAAAGAAAAACTACCGGCTTGCTTTATTTTAATTAAATAAGCTCATGACAAAATATTAATTCAGATTAGACAAAACATATTTTAGTTATAAAGTCGGGTTAGTCTAATCATAATTTATTCATAAACAATTCTATAATATTAATTAAACCATTTAAACATTTGTAATTTTAGAAAACATAGATCATATAAGAGGAACTAATCGAACCATGATATATGTTTCGTGTTTAAACTAATCAAATTGTAATTAATAAAGACACATTAAAGTTATCATTAATTAAGTTATGATTTAATTATAAAAGACCGAAGATTAAACCCTAAGTTGCTTTTAATTAGAAAGACATTAAATAATTATTAACCAAATTAATAAGATTAGATTTATAAAGATGTAACTTGATGAAGAGAGAGCTTACGCGTAGCTTATATCGGCACGGTCGGAATTGAAACGGACTTAAACGGAGATTAGATCATTAAACGGTGGAGATTAACGCTGAGTGGCAAAACTGTAAATATCTCATCTTATACCTTGGAAATCTCGTTCACGTGAACAAACTGCACAGGCCATGGCCGCCGCTGTACTGCCAACGCAGGGAGGAAAGGTTCGGCCGCGGCGAGCTTGGCCGGCCGGCCTGCTGGCAGCGGCGTGGCGCGCTGGCCCGCTTGCTGGAGCGGCAGCAGGCATGCACGCCCGCGTCCGCACGTGCAGGGCAGCGGTGACCGGTGACCACCTGCGGCTCATGAGCAGGGGCACTGCAGGGGCGCCGGACTCGGCAGGACGCGGGAGGTGGGGGCCCAGGGCAGCGGCGCAACTACAGGAAGGAGCTCCACCCAGAACGATCAGAACGAGCTCCACCCAGGACGAGCAGAACACGACCTTCACTTCGCCTTTATGGTATTTTCTCGCCGGAGAAACAGAGATATTAGGGAACAAACGGTGATGGATTCGTGAAAAGGAAGACATGACGGCGTAGAGATTGACGAGAGCTACCTCGTGGTGGTCCCGGAATTCACCGGGGACGTCGGAGCTGGCCGGAAACGCTCACCGAAAATTCGCCGGAAGTTCGCCGCAGATGCGAAACTTCGGCTTCAGATCTGGGTTGATGGGAGTGGCGGCTGCGAAAACGGATCGTACTTCTGTAATCCTCGCGTCGAGATGAACACCGGCATATATATAGTGTTAGGGTTTGGATAAGATGGAAAAACGAGATATTTTATTATTTTCGGAATTAATTAATTTCGGGATTAAAATAATTCCAGAAAAGTCCAGAATTGTTGTTTAAGCCACGAAAAATAATTCGATGGCTCCGAAAATTCTAGGAAAATTCTCAGAGACACTTTGAAATATAATGAACCCAAATAAAGTATTTGGAGCTCATGAAATGATATTTTGGAGCATCTAAAAATTAGATTATGCTTGCAGAAAGATCGGAAACTATTCCGAAAAAGGTCAGAAAAATAACCGAGAAGTTTGTAGCGATATGATGATGGATGATGGACTTAAAGGAGTGACTCGGAATATAATTAAAAGGATTTTGAAAAAAAAAGTCTAACAAGAGGATAGAGCTCGGAACGATAAATTTGGTTTTAGAAAAAGACAGGAACAAACCAGATATAGATAGACAACCTACCAACGTATTTTGAAACTCTACCGACTCACAACACAAGGTCAAACAACACCCAAACATCACATCAAACAACCCATCAAATTGGTTTACCAAAATTTTAAAATTCTTGATTTACTACAACTAAGTGGCGCTAGCTCCAGCTAAACATGGTCAATTTTATAAAAATATTAAAATTATTTATTTTATTTAGTATTTTCTACTCACAACCCAAAATCAGAAATTTTGGGGTGTGACAAACTACCCCACTTAACATGAATCTCGTCCCGAGATTCGAAGAGACTAGGGAGAAAGATAAAGTCGACCATTATTGATATGAGATTGATGCACGATAAGACATGGATCGAGGATGGCCAAACGAAGGCTAGAAAGATAAAGGTTGATCTTCAGTTCTTCTTGCCTTGTAACTTGAGAGACTCAGAGCTTGCTATTGGTGATAGTAGCCGCTACCCCACTTAACAAAAGCTTTGCTCATCTTCAAAACTTGATCTTCAGGGTCTTCTTCGGAACACAAAGATGGAGACGTCACACCAGCAACACACCAAGCAAGACAAACACGCAGCACAACAATGATACTATACATGCTTTTGTTCAACTGGTGGGCATCCTAATGGGTAGATTAGATGATGAGAGGCCATCGAGATTTTAAACAAGATGATTTCAAAATTTTAATAAAGCAAATAAAATACAAATTCAAGGATACCAGAAACCAATAGCTCAAAGGTAGCTCTCAATGAGAGGAGGTAATGGGGCAAGGATTGAGAAACAATTAATTCAAAGGACAAGGTGGTATAAAACATTTTATAGCAAAACAAACTTCAAAAGGCGTCCAGTGCTAAATAGGCATACGTCCTACAGTCAACATTGCTCTGATACCAATCTGTAGCACCCGGTTTTAAAGAACAAAACCAGGTACGCTATATGTGTGCCCAGGAAGTCCACACATACAACCACAGAGGGAAAAGATATCAAAAACAGTGTTCTAGATATTGAAAACAACACTTACATCAAAGTTAAGCGGAACAGATACTAATCTTCTCTTCAGACTTCATTCTTCACAGGGACAGTTGACTGGGGTAACATACGCCTAGCACTTCCATCAGTCTTCCGAAAACTCCTTGACGTCTTCACCACGCTTCCGCTGCGCGACTCTGATGGAGACTGAGGTGTGGGGGAAATAGCAAGGGTGAGCACATGTCGTACTCAGCAAATACAACATGGGGTCATGAAGCTCAAAAGGCTTGACACTGGTTTACTGCGGTTAGCACTTTTAGTTGAGTCAATATTTTAGCATTAGATAGTCATCAAGTTATGCTTACATCCCATTCAAACCACATGAATAATATTATGAGCAACCACATCAAAGATTAACAAGTTGACAGTAATAATATGAACATAAAGTATATTTTGTTTAAGTTATTAGCCTGCAAGTTTTCCGAGCCGCTCGTGACCGTGAGCACGGCTGATATACCAGTTTAATACTCTGCAGAGTTTGTACAACTTTACCCGTGAGCCGTGATCCCCATGTGCCAGGGGTTGCAAATCCCATATCACCTCTTCCAAGGAAGTGCGGCAGGGTACACTATGAAGTCTTTCGAGGTTCCCCTAACAAGATAGTGGCCACTAGGTTTCCAATCGGCAAGCAGATATAGGAACCCCCTTTCCGATGGCACATTCCTTCCCGGCTATACACATGAGACCAGAGGCTGTCCTATACCCGAGTCGGCGAGCCCCTTTTGTGCCCTTTCGGGTAACCACCATCAAGCGAGGAGAGGTCCTCGAACCAACTAAAACCAGAGCCATGTAGCCCTCACGGTTGTACTGTATGTCCCAGCTTTTGCCCGCAGAAGATCACTTTGGGATGACATGTTCACATTACCATGGAAACAAGTTATCAGTATGTGTTGCACATATTATTAGTCATCTCGTTTATTCATATAAATTGGAGATAAGCACTAGCAGATCTACCCATATGCATATATCCCACGGTAACAAGGTATAGAGTTGAATCATCTAGATAAACCGTATGGCTTGCAAATTTGACACATGCACATGAATAGTGAATTATAAATGAGTAGGTAACAAGGATGGTCCCATGTTATACTTGCCTGTTAAACTTGACCAATTCTCACATCTTCAGCTCTGGGTCATCAACTTCTGATCTTTAGCGCGCACAACCGATCGACGTCTACTCGTAGCAAGCATCACACATAGGCAACATACAAGCAAACAACAGAGAACTAAGAACAACATAACACGAGACAAAACAACGTACTAAAAGAGAGCTCGCACTACGGTCGCGGGATCGCACGGAACGACTGAAAGACACGTCTACCGGGAATTTTATATTATAAAAAGAAAAACTACCGGCTTGCTTTATTTTAATTAAATAAGCTCATGACAAAATATTAGTTCAGATTAGACAAAACATATTTTAGTTATAAAGTCAGGTTAGTCTAATCATAATTTATTCATAAACAATTCTATAATATTAATTAAACCATTTAAACATTTGTAATTTTAGAAAACATAGATCATATAAGAGCAACTAATCGAACCATGATATATGTTTCGTGTTTAAACTAATCAAATTGTAATTAATAAAGACACATTAAAGTTATCATTAATTAAGTTATGATTTAATTATAAAAGACCGAAGATTAAACCCTAAGTTGCTTTTAATTAGAAAGGCATTAAATAATTATTAACCAAATTAATAAGATTAGATTTATAAAGATGTAACTTGATGAAGAGAGAGCTTACGCGTAGCTTATATCGGCACGGTCGGAATTGAAACGGACTTAAACGGAGATTAGATCATTAAACGGTGGAGATTAACGCTGAGTGGCAAAACTATAAATACCTCATCTTATACCTTGGAAATCTCGTTCACGTGAACAAACTGCACAGGCCATGGCCGCCGCTGTACTGCCAACGCAGGGAGGAAAGGTTCGGCCGCGGCGAGCTTGGCCGGCCGGCCTGCTGGCAGCGGCGTGGCGCGCTGGCCCGCTTGCTGGAGCGGCAGCAGGCATGCACGCCCGCGTCCGCACGTGCAGGGCAGCGGTGACCGGTGACCACCTGCGGCTCATGAGCAGGGGCACTGCAGGGGCGCCGGACTCGGCAGGACGCGGGAGGTGGGGGCCCAGGGCAGCGGCGCAAGTACAGGAAGGAGCTCCACCCAGAACGATCAGAACGAGCTCCACCCAGGACGAGCAGAACACGACCTTCACTTCGCGTTTATGGTGTTTTCTCGCCGGAGAAACAGAGATGTTAGGAACAAACGGTGATGGATTCGTGAAAAGGAAGACATGACGGCGTAGAGATTGACGAGAGCTACCTCGTGGTGGTCCCGGAATTCACCGGGGACGTCGGAGCTGGCCGGAAACGCTCACCGAAAGTTCACCGGAGAAGAGCAGATGCGAAACTTCGGCTTCAGATCTGGGTTGATGGGAGTGGCGGCTGCGAAAACGGATCGTACTTCTGTAATCCTCGCGTCGAGATGAACACCGGCATATATATAGTGTTAGGGTTTGGATAAGATGGAAAAACGAGATATTTTATTATTTTCGGAATTAATTAATTTCGGGATTAAAATAATTCCAGAAAAGTCCAGAATTGTTGTTTAAGCCACGAAAAATAATCCGATGGCTCCGAAAATTCTAGGAAAATTCTCAGAGACACTTTGAAATATAATGAACCCAAATAAAGTATTTGGAGCTCATGAAATGATATTTTGGAGCATCTAAAAATTAGATTATGCTTGCAGAAAGATCGGAAACTATTCCGAAAAAGGTCAGAAAAATAACCGAGAAGTTTGTAGCGATATGATGATGGATGATGGACTTAAAGGAGTGACTCGGAATATAATTAAAAGGATTTTGAAAAAAAAGTCTAACAAGAGGATAGAGCTCGGAACGATAAATTTGGTTTTAGAAAAAGACAGGAACAAACCAGATATAGATAGACAACCTAGCAACGTATTTTGAAACTCTACCGACTCACAACACAAGGTCAAACAACAACCAAACATCACATCAAACAACCCATCAAATTGGTTTACCAAAATTTTAAAATTCTTGATTTACTACAACTAAGTGGCACTAGCTCCAGCTAAACATGGTCAATTTTATAAAAATATTAAAATTATTTATTTTATTTAGTATTTTCTACTCACAACCCAAAATCAGAAATTTTGGGGTGTGACATCTTCCATCTTCTTCAGCTGCCCGAGCTCTCTCAGTCTTCATTTTTTTCATTGAGTTCTTGCTTTGCTCCTTGTTTGCTCTCTTCTCCGGTGATTTTTGTTTGTTAACATATCTCCGGCGATTGATCTATTTCATCACATCTACGTCGATATCGACTCGTTCAAAGGTTACTAGCTTCAGTTTTTCATACTATTAGCTGCTATATATATATATATGTGGTTTTTGAAGCTATTTTGAGTTCATTCACTTGATAGTTTAAATTAGTACCCTAAAAACAAAATGTGACCAGTTTAATTAGTTTATTTTAATTTTTTTAGAGAAATAGAGATCATTTAAATCATTTGTTTACAGAAAATAGAAATATATAATACTTTAGTTTACAAAATATGACCGGTTTAATTAGTTTATTTTAATTTTTTGGAGAAATAGAGATCATTTAAGTCATTTGTTTACAAAAAGTAGAAATATATAATACTTTAGTTTACAAAATGTGACCGGTTTAATTAGTTTATTTTAATTTTTTGGAGAAATAGAGATCATTTAAATCATTTGTTTACAAAAAGTAGAAATATATAATACTTTAGTTTACAAAATGTGACCGGTTTAATTAGTTTATTTTAATTTTTTGGAGAAATAGAGATCATTTAAATCATTTGTTTACGAAAAGTAGAAATATATAATACTTTAGTTTACAAATTGTGACCGGTTTAATTAGTTTATTTTAATTTTTTTTGAAGAAATAGAGATCATTTAAATCATTTGTTTACAGAAAATAGAAATATATAATACTTTAATTTACAAAATGTGACCGGTTTAATTAGTTTATTTTAATTTTTTGGAGAAATAGAGATCATTTAAATCATTTGTTTACAAAAAGTAGAAATATATAATACTTTAGTTTACTGCTCAACTAAAATGCAGAAGGATGCTTGCTTGGTATGTCGTTTTCGAAGGCACCAAGCCAGATATTTACACCAGCTGGGCCGAGTGCAGTCAGTATGTCCTCAAAGTTAAGGGAGCTGTGCATAAAAAGTACAAGTCTTTTGAGGAAACTTCTGCAGCTCTAGAGGATTTCAACTCAAGAATCAACTCAATTCCTACTGCACCTACCCCTACCTTACCTTCCTATCAGGTTGGAGTGGCACGCTCAGCCGAGAGTAATCCTTTTATATCTTGTACAGTGGGTTCTACGGCAGTCACCGGGAAACAATTTATGTGCATACTATGTTTGCGAGTTCCCGACGGTGTATGAAAAAAGAACTCCTCTACAGAGTCAGCAAGTACGTAACATGTAAATGAATTTATTTCATTTTGTTTGCTTTTACATAAATATTATGTATGCTAATATTTTCTTTTTCTTTTAATCCAAATTGAAGGAGACATGGTTGAAGAACCAGGTGATGGATAAGGTCCGCCTCAAAGCAATTCAAGAGACCATCGCGGGCTTCATTAATGACCATGTCCTTAAGTCTGGCACCGAGTATTGGTTTAACAAAGATGAACCAATGAAGCCAAACCAAGACGAACACTTGTATGACCTCTAAGTCAGGAATAATATTTATGTTGTAAATATCAAGTTAAGGATGCATGATGGATCATATATTTTATGTACATATGTATAGCTCGATCTATAATATATATAGTTCCATATTTCATTTGTGTGTAATTGTAAATTTTATGTGTTTATATATATTTATTAGCAGCGAAGAATACGAATTTGAAACCCTAATGGAATATATTAGCAGCGAAGAATACGTATTAGAAACCCTAATGTAATTGTAAAACCGAAAACAATAACCAATTGAAAAGAAAAGAAAAAGAAAAAAGAGGCGGCCTCTTTAGCCCCGGTTAGTAATACCAACCGGGACTAAAGAAGCCAGCAACCGTGGCTCGGCTGGAGACCTCTTTAGTCCTGGCTGGAGACCTCTTTAGTCCTGGTTGGTATTATCAACCGAGGCTAAAGGTCCCCCTTTAATCCCGGGGCGGGGAACCGGGGCTAAAGGTCGGGCCTTTAGTCCCGATTCCTTAGCCCCGGCTCCATGCCCGGGGCTAAAGGCCAAAATGGACCGGGGCTAAAGGCATGTTCTCCAGTAGTGGCAAATCGTCCAAGTGATCACACAATAAGTTGTACGGTCTATTGCAACACACGGATATTTTTGCTGATACTTATAAAATATACAAAGGATTCCACGTATTCTAGTGTACAAATGCAAAAATATTAACCATATATGGGTACAAATCGGATATGAATTTTTTCTATTATTAGGCAACTTGTCAAGAACAGATATTTAGAGCATCTCCAAAGAGTTTTTTTTTCTAAATTTATTCGTTCTCTCTAAATCATTATTTAGAGACTCATTTGATTAAATTTTTTTCTTTATATCTTCCCATCCAATAACTTTTCTATAACTTATGTGCACAGTAGAGTCAATTCTGCCCTCTATTTTTGTCAGCAAAAAACAATATTTGAAGATCTAACTAAAGAAGTTGTTGGAATATATTTTTATCAAAATCTCTACTATTATATTAATAAGGAAGGATTATAGATGGGCTCTTAGAGTTGCTCTTACCCCATCCGTACTTAACCCGCTGTCATCCCTAATGTCGACTATTGCAACTTCTGTTCCAATTTTTAATTCATTTGACTTTTTTAACTATATACTAGTTTGACCACTTATCTTATTTAAAAATTTGGACAAACTGTCACTTCTTTTATTGTGTCTTGCTTTATTTATTAAAGTTTTTCAAAAATAACTTAAATTTTACTTTGTTTGTATATTTTTATCAAATTTAAGGTAAAAAAAAGTCAAATAAATATAATTTGCTATGAAAGGAGTGGATCTTATATATAACACATTTTCTACATTTCAGGTGCCTAAACAGTTTTGTCTTTATTCTTCTATAGAAAAAAAATTATCATTTATTTATTATGATTTGTGTTAATAGATTTGGACCATTAAATGAAGATCTGAAAGTTATAGTCGTCGTCTGAAAAGATGCTATATTTCAGGCGCCTGAAATATAGCAAATTCAAGCCAATAATGGTCAGCATGTAGCTTTCACCTTTGATCTTCTGGATGGTCTCGGCAACGTGATTTTCTGCGCGGTCACGGACAAACTTTTGAATTCCAGCACAAGATCGATCGATCCATGGTTAACGCGTTCCTGTCCAACTACTGTTGCTACCTATTAAAGTTTCCGTGGAAATTAACACGGTTAAGACGCGCACTATATATCCTGTGTAGCCTGTATAGGGCATCTTAGGCTATATTAACAGTAACAAACTCGTCAAGTATTTTATTTCTCTCGCAACTACTCCATTCATGTTTAACACAAAACTATTCCATTATTGGTTTCAAGTTGTATTTTTAGTTATTTTTAATATTTTTAATTCTCACTAAATTTATAGAAAAATATATAACTTATTTTGGATGTTTCAAAAATGTTATGTGTACGAGAGAATAAACCATAGTACAGTTGATAAGTTGAAGGAAATAGAACCTAAACTCTAGTTTTACTTAAAACAAAGATAAGGTGAACTATAAGTAAAAAAAAAAATCATTTTACAAATGATCCATACAACAATTAGCTAGGTTCATTTAACTATATATATGGTCAACAACTCAATGAAATTTTAAAAGTAAACATTCATTAAAAAAATTGAGCAAGTATACTACCTAAAATGCCCTCTGACTAGGCGAAGGATGAACAGTTGGCAGGTCCAGTTGTGCATTGCAGCATCCACTCCACCCCTATAAATGCTGCCCATTAGGCACCACGGTTTCTTCAAGTCATCCAAAGAAGTCATCTCCCTTGACAAGTTCACCGATCTTTCTTTGACGAGTCATGGCCGAGGAAAAGCACCACCACCACCTGTTCCACCACCGCAAGGCGGAGGAGGAGAGCTCCGGCGAGGTCGACTACGAGAAGAAGGAGAAGCACCACAAGCACATGGAGCAGCTCGGCGAGCTTGGCGCCATTGCCGCCGGCGCATACGCTCTGGTGAGATGAAAATCCAACTTCTTTGATCGCCGGATCCATGCATGATTCAGCCCTTGATGATCTCTGTCTGGTATATATATGCATCTAAATGTGTGTTCCTGTGCACGTGACTGCAGCACGAGAAGCACAAGGCCAAGAAGGACCCGGAGAACGAGCACGGCCACCGGATCAAGGAGGAGGTGGCCGCCGTCGCCGCCGTGGGCTCCGCTGGGTTCGCCTTCCACGAGCACCACGAGAAGAAGGACGCTAAGAAGCACGGGCACAACTGATCGACCGACTGCCTGAGCCGATCCAAGCAGCTCTGCGGCTTTGATTTGTTCTTTCAACTCGTGTGTGCGCCAGGTCTTGATTTGGGCTACCGATATATTTGCACGTAGGAACTCTTGATCCTCTGTGATCTTGTATCAAGTACTACAAATCAAGCCTTCAATAAGTTTGTGTGTGTGTGAGTGAGTGCGTTCGCATGCGAGCATATATCCTTTAATTTTTCTCTTTGTATCGAGAGTTGTTTTTGATCTATACTCCAACAATGTGAATTTACGTGTGTTTAAACTGATTTAATTAAGAAGTCCGCCCTGATTTGATTTGTCTTGATGAACTAAACCACGCATAGAGCTGAGCAATAGTACTCCATTCCTTCACTTTTAATATGGAACTTTTAGGACAAATTAAATTAATGGCTCAAGGAGCGTTATATATATTTTTTGAGATTTTTTACAAAGATTGTCAAAAAATAGAGGGCTTATAACAAGCGATCCAACGGTTAAAAAAGCACAGGGGAACCATTTAGAGAGGCACCCAGAGGAACTAAATGTATACTAAATGGTGGGACCGTATGCACCAGACGCGTATCAAAATTGGTGGTTGAAGGACCGAGAACTCTAGCAGAAAGCGACCAGAGGGGGTGAATGAGAGCCTAAAATTTTGTCTCAAAACTTTGGCCTTTGTCCCAAAAATCAACCCCAAAAGCTTCGACCGAAATGTGATGACTACGACCCTCGGAAGAGGGTGGATGATCCCTAGGATCACAGCGAGGCACCACCAAGCAAGAGAGAATCAAATACCAAAAGCTTCGGCACAAGTTCAACCCTAAAAACCAACCCTCAAATGTAGATGGAGAGCTACGTCGAAAAATCTCCAAATACCTATGCTAACAAGTAGCAAAGATACCTAAAGAGGTTCCTTGGTGAACTATAGGGCCAAACGAGAAGTTCGAAAACCAAGTGGAAAAGCCGGGAGAGCAAACACACTAAAATGCAACACTCAGCCAATTCCCGGACTGTCCGGACTCTCGGTCTCGGACTGTCCGCATCAGGGGCGGACAGTTCGCCAGTCCGCCGGCCAAAAACGGAAAACAACACAGCTGCTGAAAGTCCCCTGCACGACTCCCGGACTGTCCGCGGACACCTACTGCAGACTGTCCGCCAATCAGTTCGAGACAACACAGCCGAGACTCGCGACCACTGACTCGGCCAGAGCCTGACGCGCGGACTGTCCGCGGGCACACTGGCGGACTGTCCGCGAGTGCCTAGAAATGGTGATTTTGGTCGCCCTCAACTCAAATCTCCTCCAAATCGATCCAAATCAAAATCTCTTGATCCCAAACTTGGGGAGGATGATCACGAGGTAGTTGGGAGACTATCCCCAAGAAATCATCCGCTCAAATCAACACAATCAACGGGAAATCGAAGGGGAAGGTGTATGAACCGAAAAAGCGCCACGAAACTTGAATCAACCCGATCTACTTGTTCGTGAGGAGCTAGATGAATTCCTTCGGTGGAAATGATCTCCTCACATCAAAGAACAAGATGATAAAAATGGATTCGAAAAAGACGCACTGAGGAGGGAGATCGAGTGACTGGAAAAACGTGGAGAAAAAGAAGAACGCGAAGAACAAGTTCAAAACGCGAATCGAACCACGAATTGCCAGCTGAAATTCGTCCCCACGAGGAGACAACGAGATTATGGTCTCGTTTCCTCAAAAAGCAAATACACAGGTATTGTTCACCGTCTCTGCGGATCTCAGTGGCTACAGCAGGAAATGGGAAGTAGGATCCCTAGAATAAAAATAGCAATGGCTGAGATGGTCTGGAGGAAGGGGCTGCCTCTCCTTATATAGCCTAATACAATTATTTTCCTTCTACCCCTACTGCTAATGAACGAGCAGGCTAACCCTAAGGGTATTCCTGACCAACTCGAAGTTGATGGTGATCCGACGGCCACGCCCGTACAACTGGTAGCTTCGCCTCGACGCGACCTCACCGATTGCCACCACGTGCCGCCACCGCTCCGCTCGTCCTTTTCACGGACCTTCCCCCGGTTTTGAGGCCGAAACTGGGAAACCTGGGCCATCCCCCGGTTTTGAGGAGAATCCTGGAAACCTGTCGTCTGTCGCCTGAGTTTTGTGGCCCAAACTCAGAAACCCACCAGCACCCAGGTTTTGAGGCTAAACCTGGACACCGTCCTCAGCCCGAGTTTTGTGGCCCAAACTCGAAAACTGGCCGCACCCAGGTTTTGAGACCCAAACCTGGAAACCGTCCACTCGGTGGTTTTTCTGTGGCTCAACCACCAAACCGAGCCGTTGAAGGGATGCACCGCCCGTGCACCCCGTCCACACACAAGTCTTCACTTGTCGCTGTCCCAGGCTGTCAGCCACCACAGCTGATCCTCAGGCCACCGGTCCCTCAGTCCAAGCCTCACGTCCGCCCTTCACCGCTCCGGGTCCATCGGCACGGCACATCTCTACTTGACCTTCACCTTGCCTTTGATCACCGTATCCGTGCTCAACACCTGCACAACACAAGTCAAAGAACATGCGCATCATCTCAGTTGACAATCACTCATCACTCAAGATCCGGCATACACCCATGTATCCGCAGTGGCATAACATCACCTAAAAAAATTCAGATTATTCTATTTTCGTAGTTTTTAATGTAATTAAGGGTATAATGGTAGATTTATAATTGAAAAATAATGTTTTTTTTGAAGAATTGAAAAATGATGTTTGAGTAGTACGATTGATTCTTTCTTCTTTCCACCGTCGTCGAGTCCCTCTGTTCTCCCAATGTCGGATGTGGCGGCATGACCGCCTTGCCTGGCGCCGCCAGCCCGCCCGCACCGCAGATCTGATGATGGCAGCGGAGGAGGCGAGATCCAGGTCCGTCGGCAGCCGTGCCGCCCTTCAATGAGGTGGCCGCCGCTCCATTTCCCGTGCTCGCGACGGCGACCCTCACGATGCTCGTCCTGGCGGCCAACGACCCCACGACGCCCCTAACGGCGGCCAGGGGCAGCGGTGCCCCTCCGTGACGCGCCTGCAGCACCGCGTCCCAGCCGTGGTCGCACGCGGATTGGCTGCCGCGGCCCTCATGGTGTCCATCGGCAGTGGTCCGCGCCCCCACGAACCACCTCGGTTGGCGCCGCCAGCCCGCACGTAGCAGACATGTATGCCACCTTATGTTGCATGCCCTTCATTGTTGCCATTGAAAATGTCATGCCTTTGGTTGTATTAGGTGTTGGAAAAAAAATAAGAGGTACCAGCTTTTCTTAGCATAACTAGACTACAGAAGAACTCAATTGTTCACAATGCTCTGTATTAATTTCCAGCGTCTCATTTGTTCTCTACAGCATAACCAGCCTACGTAAGTCTGTACTGATGAATCTTCCAAATTTATAACAAATTCAAGTTTTTATCCCCTTACGTCTATACTGTTGAATCTTCCAGAATGATCCTAACAAATTCTACTTACATGAACCGCAGGATATTGACAAGGAGATCAGCGAGCTGAAACTGTCAGTAAACACTCGTGGGTGGCTAGTGGAGACTGAATCCTTGAAGCAGTTCATATGAGTCGGCCATAGCAGTAGTCAGTGTTGACTATCAGTGCCTGTAACTACGTTATTGTTCTGCAGCAGCCTAAGTTTTTTTAGCCTAAGTTTTTTTTAGAGTAAAGTACACCAGCGGTCCTTGAACTTGTGTTATTGTGTGGTCCCGGTCCCCAAACTCTCAAAATAGTTATTTAGATCCATAAACTTTATTTGAGTGTCAAAATAGTCCAAACGGGTCTGCACAATGACTAAAGTGGCTCGCTGACATGTAGGGCCCACACATCAGCTCCATCTTTCACCTCTCTATCCTCGCGATCTCAGGCCGCGACGGGGCGACACATCGCAGCGGCGGCACGCCGGCCTGAAGTAGACAGCGCATGCCACGGTGACGGCTTTCGCACAGAGGGTGAGCGCGGCACGGAGGTGGACTTCTGCAGCGGCGTGGGCGAGCGTGGCAACGAAGTTATGTTGGCCGACCGCAGCAAGCGAGAAGGAAGAGGATGCACTGGAGAGGAGCTGTGGCAGGTGGCTGGTGGTGCAGAAGGCAGCGGCGAACGAGGCTCTCCACGCAGATGCGGTGGCAGGCGCAGGTAAAGCGCCTAAGCAGCACCCACGCGCTCTGGGAGCACGTTGTGTGCTAGGTGAACCTAATGGCTAATGCTTCTCCAGATCACCTGCGGCTACATGTCCTCCGTCGCGACCGAACTGCTAGTCGACGGCGTGGACAGCTCGCGGCTCGCCAGTGTCGTCCCTATGCGCGGCGGTGGCTTGGGCGACCAAAACATTCGGCGGTGCGTGCCTGTACTGTGCGTGACCTTGGCTGTTGCTCGCCTGCGTGGTGCGCGTTTGCCTGTGCGCGGCGGCGATGACAGCTATATCCTGTGCCCTGAGCGGCCGCGCGCTGCTCGTTCGCGCCGGCTGCCTTCGCAGCGTCCCTGGTTGCGAGCCGTCCCACGTGAGGGGTGGTTTGGGGTGGTGTCGGCCAGCCATCATCTTCTGCATCGTCACAAGAAGATACTAGCTAGATGGAGAACCAATTAAGCTCAGCTTGCTCGCATGTTATTGTGTTCATTCATCAGCCTTCAGACTACTACGACTTCGTTCCATTGGATCAGGCCGGACGACAAGTGTACTCCTAGTTGTACTAGGCTGCTGGTAATCCACATCCACTCCTTGCTTAGCTTCTTGCATCCGCCACAGATGACCTGAGGTGCTAGTTGCCGCAGCCAGCTAGTGCCGCCGGGGACGTGCCACACTGCTGCACGGTGACCTGGTCCATGGGCAGTGTGTCGGTCGGGAACGGGCAGGCGCCGTCGTGCGTGCCCTGGGGTGGCTCGCACGGAGCAGGTTTGATTCACGGACATGCCCTCAACGTCGGCACACGTCCACGGGTTTTCCTCGACTTGTGGACAGCTCCGTCGTGACGTTGGCTACGCAGATGCCCCGGAACGGCGCACCCTGAATGCTCTTTTGTCGCGTCGCCTCCCAGTACACCCCCTGGCCACCACGTGTCCTGGTACCTGGGTACGGGTCCAGACCCGTTTTGGATTATTTTAACACTCAAACAAAGTTTAAGGACCTAAACGATCGTTTTAAGAGTTTAGAGACCAGAATGATACACTAGTACAAGTTTGAAGACTGGTAGTGTATTTTACTCTTTATATATACTCAGATTTTTTGGTTCAGCAGGAGCTCTTGTAAATGCCTTGTGAAAGATGCATTCTTGGCTTTGGACCACTTGACAGCAGCTAACAATTGCAGTATCATGACGCATATAATGAACTGTAATAATTGTTCGTGTGTGCAAATCACCCTGTTCTTCGGTCCTTTTTAGCGGCTTATCAGCTCTATCACAGCTTATTTCTCTCAGAAAAAACTATTAGAACAATCCTAATTAGCTGCGAAAACGTCTATGGGGCGAATATTGCGAGATGAAGGCCCCCTACATCTTGCATCAAGCTCCGCCACTGTCAGGATGGAAATAAATGCCACATAGATTCGTGAAGGCATCTCGACTCCGCCAGAGAAGCACAAGGGCGATGCTGTAGCAATTGGTGCCGTGGCCAGTTGTTGACGTTGGAGGAGATCCAAATCACATATCAGCAGGGCTAGCATGCCCAAGAGGTTGCAAATCAACCCACCACGCAACAAGAACAGAAGCAAAACGACAAAACTGATCTAGAGACCGGTTAGGCCGATTTTGGGCTCGATTCTTGCGGAAAAGACTCCCGAACGCCTCCTGGGAAGACCCGTCGGGCAGGAGCACGTGGAGGATGTCCTAGGACCAGCAAGGCCGCATAGAACACCGTTAAATCTCGTTGGGGGACGTGACGAACAGCAGGGTAGAGAAAGTAGGGAAAATAGGGTTTGAGCAGTGTATTTTAACGATTAAGGGTTGGATCCTCCGTGATCCTCTCATATATATAGAGGGGGTGGTCTTATCCTAGTAGAAAACATCCTCAGATCGCGATCCCCAAGTTTCCTACTCAAAATATAGAATTAAAAGAGTCCAAACCGACTAAGTTGGTTCTTGCGGGCTCCGGCACCACAGCCAGGGGCAAATCCGACTGACCCGACTTAGTCGGCTCAGGATCCGGCTAAGTCAGCTCAGGGACCCGGCTAAGTCAGTTCTTCGCAGCTCAGGCAATAATCTTCCGAAATTCATAATTAATTCATCCGGACTCCAAACGAGATAAACCATATATGTTTTTTTATCAACTCGATAAGAGGAACACAATAGTGAAGTCCATTCTTGCATTTGAAGAATTTGCCAAAATCGACCTAGCCGGTTTTTGGACATGGCTAAGCCTACTCTGGCTGATTCAACACCAGAAAAAACTGTTTTCTTCGCATTGGCTCCAAATGTGATGATCCAAGTGTGCTTTCTGGCCATCTTGATAATATAAACATGATGGATGAGTCTATTATATGCTTATGATGCTTTTGAGTGTCAACACCTATAAAAATGGATGCCTTCATCTTCTCTGATCTTGATACGAGTTGGCTCCTCCAGCTGTGCTACTTGCCACTGACGTCTTGTTACAGTTCGGGTGCGCTGTGAGCCGCCTGATGGGGTGCGGCGTAGGAAGGGGCACAAATTACCATTATAACCCTGAACGAATATAATTAATTAAAACTAGTACTCCCTCCATACCCATATTAGTTGACGTTTAGGACAACGACACGGTCTTCAAAACACAACTTTGACCTCTTATTTTTATAAGAATATTTATGGAAAAGTGATATATGTATACTTTTATGAAAGTATTCTTCAAGACAAATCTATTTATATAATTTTTATATTTGTAAACTTAGAAACTTAATAGTTATCGATAATTTATATTCCCAATGTTTGACTCTAATCTTTTCTAAAACGTCAACTAATATGGGTATGGAGGGAGTATTTAGCAGAGGAACCGGGAGGTACCCATACCCCCCGTAAAAGAGCTCATATATTTTTTTAAAAAAAGAGTACATTTTGTCTGCAGATGGCCACATGGCATGGGGATCCGAACTGAATATGCCATAGTTTGACGAGTCTAGCCTCAGTGGTTTTATTTAATCCATTTAATATTGTAACACGTACATCAACAAATTTAATGACTTGGCAGATTGATTGTGAAGAAAGAGATAGAAAGAATTCATAGTTTCATTCGGATGCACTGTCACGGTTACCAAAAGAAAAACCGATCCCCACTGAAATTGGCCTTATGCCTGTTTTGAAAAGACCAAAAGCAACATCATGGTGTTACGTGGTTGGACAGTTTAGGTCTTGTTTGACTGCATATAAATACACTTCAATCCATATGAGTTAGGATTTAGTTCAAGTTACACTCCAATCCACTCTAACCCACGTGGATTGGTGTGTATTCATATGCAGCCAAACAAGGCCTTAAGTGGAAAAATCATGGAATTTTTCTGCATTTTGTTTAGAGCAACTCCAACCAAGGCCTTAGTTGAGTGCTCATCCTATTTTGAGAGTTCAAACACATGAAAAAAAATTCTCTAAGTGAGCTTCTATTGAACACTAATGGATGAGGGGCTCTCATTCCTCTCCTCTGATCTCCCAAATGCAAGAGCCCCTCTCCTATCCCTATTGCTCCTTTCTCTCTTCCCACAAAGCTGACAAATAGAGCCCATATGAGCGGGTCAATGATAATATAGGGTAAAGTAAGAAAGATTTAGGAGATTGGTTAGAGTAGCGCTGAGAAGTAAGGGCTGGCCATTTGAGGGAATAGGGGGTGGGGGAGAGGGGTAAGAGTTTGGTTGATGTTTGTCTTACGTACTTAGCTTGATGATCTTTCATAGGCTACTCCAAAGTAACAAGGTATTCCCACCCTCAATGTTTGCCATTTCAGGACCCTTGTTACAAGGGTATACAAGTTTGAGAATATCAAGAATATTTTTTAATATTGGAGTAACTTCAGCAATGACACTTAAAATAGGGTTCCTATTTGGATTTCAAGGTTTCATCTACTTTTAAGGTCTTGTTTTCTAGACCAAACTCCACCAATAATAGTGCTCAAATCAAGGCTCATATGTATTTTTGGTTTTCTTTATTTTCTCATAATCTCTATTTATTTTATCTATTTCACCCAACATAGTACATTTCTCCAATAATGTTACTACTTTATACAAATAACTACTTCCGGCCTTCATTCTAAATTGTAAGTTGTCGGGTACCAAAATAAGGGGTACCCTAAACGAGCGGAGTAAAGGGATACGCCTGGTCGAACCCAAGGAAAAATTCAACCGTCCGCCGGTGGATTCTAGCCTCGGTTGGTCCCTTGTGAGAAGGCCTCGGCAGAAGGGTCTCTCTCTACCTTCATCTCGCCCGAAGCTCCCCAAGCCAGGCCTCGGACGGAGGGCAAGTAGTCCAATTCATCAGACTCCTCGCCCCAAGGGGCAGTGATCTTTCACCTGGAAATATCGAACCACACCCGTCCAATGACTGGCACCAAACGGGCGTGGAGCGTCACGAGACTGGTCAGGCACGCCAAAGAACAACATGCGTGAACGATTGGCTAATACGGTACGCCCTGATGGAGTGGCTGCTTCCATGGCACGCCTCTCTATCCATGCCGCTACAGGGTAAGAAGCGTGATCCTGCAAGACCAACGACATCAGCCGCTGCGCCTCACTGGCCGCACGACACCCACGTCTCAATAAAGCAGATTGGTCAGGAATCCAGTTCTAGTGAATCTGATAAAGGCAATCACATGCACAAATTCATTGTAACACCTATGCTCGAGCCCACAAGGGAATACGACCATTTTCCGTCTCGCCCGAGCCCTCGCGCAGGGGCCTCAGGCCAGACGATTCTTCGCTTCGCCCGAGGCCCCCGTGCTAAGGCCTCGGACGAAGGCCACATTCCCAATTCGCCTGAGCCCTCCCGGGGGCCGAGCCTCAAACAAACCAAAGGCTCTCCGACTCACTTAAGGCTCCGCCCAGGCCTCAGACCAAGGCTGAATCGCCGATTCGACCTCAAGTTGCTTCGTGTTGTGGTGCAGAAAGGGTTATTCCTTATAAAGGGGAATTCAAGTGCATGAGAGGCTGAGATGCCACGAGGAAACTATCCATGAATTGTAACATCCCAAAATTTGCATCAGTTTTACAATAGGCAATATGATTTAATTACACATTTTATGTGTTGGATAAAACCTAGTTAATAAATTATTTGCAAAAGCTAAAATAAATCCTAGGCCAAAGACCATGATGAAGCATACATGCTGGTGCATATCTTATTTTTGTGATGATTGGTTTTTGCTCAAAACTTGTTTGAATTCAAAGGGATTTCAAATTTATTCTTGAAAATCAGTTCTGGAAAATGGGAAATCATTTTCCTTCTCTCCCTCTCCTTTTCTCTCTTTTGGCCCGAACCGGCCTGGCCGGCCCGCACTTTTTCTCTCCGCCGGCCTGCCTCCCCTTTTCTCTCCTTCGCCCGCGTGGGCCGCCGCCCGGCCCAACTCCTGCGCGCAGCGCTCTCCTCCCTCCATTTCTTGGGCCGCACTCTCTCCGCCGGCCCGCTCCCAGCGCCTGCCGCATCTCCGCACGCGCGTGGCCCCGTCTCGCTGTCGACTGGGCTCCGCCTGGCAGCCTCCCAGCGACGCCCGCGCTCGCCTCTCCCTCGCTGACGCCGATGGCCCGCGTGTCAGCTCGATCTCCATCCTCCCGTATCCGACCAGAACACGAGCCCGAGCTCGAATCCATCTATCCTACGCGTCTTCGCTTGCCTAATCGGCCGAGCCAACCCCATAAATAGATCCTCAGGAACCCGCCGCCTATCCCCACGCAAGAAGCTTACGCTCTCGTGCCCTATTCGCCGCAACCGAGAGCCCCGCCGCCCGAAAAATGTCCGCCGCCGTCAACCTCGTTTCTCGGTAGGGTTCGGCCGCCACCGAGGGCATCTAGAGCTTCGTCTCGACCTCACGAAGCTATCAATTCCTTCTATCTCCTTTTTCCCTATTTTGTTGGTGCCTTAATCGCTCCCCGTCGCTTTTCAGAGCCGCCGCCGCCTCGCCGCGCAATCCGCCATCACAGAGACCTCACCGACGCCATCATCACCACTGGTGAGTTCGCCTTGAGCTCCTTCGTCGATTGGATCTTGTCCCGAGGTCTCTACTATTTCCTAGCGTATATCCGAGCAGCGCCACCGCCTTCCGGCCATGTCGCCGCCGCGCCCTCCCTTTGCTCCGGCGAAGAGCGCCGCTGACCCCCCTGATCTGATCTGGAGCGTCCGTCGCCGATCCGACGCCCCAGGAAGCCCCGTACCCCTTCGATGCCGTTTTTGCTAAAGAGCCCTTACAATTTTTTGGGTCTCAACCCGCGGTCCAAACTGCACTGTTCCTTGAGTCTGTGCTTTCTTCCGTTTAAACCCCTGTGCTTTCATTTAATTGAGGCGCAGTCCAGTCAATTCTGAAATCCGTTTAAAATCGATTTTAAATTCAAATTCAGGGTTGGTTTATTTACAGTTTTGCCACCAGTTTCAAATGCTTATAACTTCTACGTTTTTAGTCCGATTTAGTCCGTTCAAGTTGCGTTAGATTCGTTTTGAAAAGATCTATCTTTCTGCATGAAAATCTATACTGTTTTCAGTACTTAAAATTTGAGTTAGGTTTAATCTACTAACTAAGGTTTTGTAACTTGTTTAGCTCATAACTTTCGCGTTATAATTCCGTTTTTCGTGATCTTCGCGTTTATGTGATCGTGTTGGATCGTAGTTTCTGTTTTCAAACTTTTTATATTATTTTCTTGCTGTTGGTGTAATGTTCTAATTATAGCTTGTTTGCTTTGCATGATTGTGTCCCGATGATTGTGTGTTGATGTGGTAATCGAGTATAGACGGTGAGACATACGCTGGTGATCAGGAACCCTTCTACGACAACCAAGAGCAACCAGAGTTCACTGAATCAGGCAAGTATAGCATGGGATCCTCCTTGTTGACCTATTCACCATGAAACATCTAAATTCATATGCATGTGTCTAATTTTGATCTCCTATTTAGTTTACCCTAGACTCTTAACCCGTTACCTTGTCAACCTTGGGATGCTATGCATATGGGTAGAGTTTTGCTAGAGCTTTACTTAAACCAAACATGATCTAATAATGGTGAATAAAATTTGATCTTTTTAGCAACATGGTATAGGACCCCCTGTCAGCAAAAGCTGGGACATACAGTGCAACCATGAGGGTTATATGGCTCTGACCTTAGCTCAGTATAAGGACCTTTTCTAGCTTGTTAGTGGACACCTGTATAGGCGCGTTGGGTCTTGCCGAGCTGGATTTAGGGCGGCTACTTTCACTTTGCCTGCGTGCCGCAAGGTTGAGAGACCCTTCTTCCCCTTGCCTTAAGACCTAGCGGCCCTAACTTGTTAGACGAACCTTTGAAAGGCTTTGCGTGTATCCTGCCCGCTCACCTCGGAAGTGTTATGGGAGTAATTAACCCGGGCATCTGGATATCACGACTCATCGGGTAAAGTGTACAACCTCTGCAGAGTGTAAAACTGATATATCAGCCGTGCTCACGGTTACGAGCGGCCCGGAAAACTCACAGATTAGTTGTTATATGTTGTTTATTTATGTTGCACATGTTGATTACCTTATTGCTATGTTTCAGTTATTATGATCATGTGGATTGGGTTTAAGCATCCATATATGTTCACCTTAATATTAAAATTGTGCCAACTAAAAGCTACTGCAGTTTAACCAGTGTCAGCCTTTTTGAGCCTCATGAACCCCATGTTACACTTGTTAAGTACGAGATGTACTTATGCTTGTTTATTTCTTTCTACTTGGATAAAAATCCCGGATGGGTAACAGATTGCTATGGTAACGACGACTTCCCTGAGGAGTTCTAGTCTTGCTGTCAACCAGTCATCTTCCCTGTGATGGAGCTACCGTGAGAGATGCTTTATTTATCCGCTGCTACGTAAAGACTTTGAATAATATTCGTTATGTAATAAACATATGTAATGGTACTTCTTAATTTGTGGCTTATGTGTGTGATTGATCTCTGGGCACACATGAGTTATTGCATTCAATTTTGTTCTTAAAATTGGGTGTGACAAATTGGTATCAGAGCTATGTTGACTGTAGGACGCAAGCCTAGATAGTTTATGGTCGTTTTAGTGGTCCTTGCTTCTCAATTCTTGCTATTTATCTTAGCCTTGTTAATTTATCAAAACTATATGCTTCTCTTTACTTACTCTATTACACAAATATATTGACTCTATTGTATCTATCTCTTGGTCTACTCCATAGATGGCTCGTCGTACCGCCCACAGGACCATCGGTGGACGCAGGAGGGCAGGCAACCCCGTTTCGCAAGCACCGCAAGCACCCCAGGAGCCAGAACCGCAGGAGGTAGCACCGCAAGAGCCAGTACTGCAAGAACAAGCACCTCTAGAAGTGGAACCACAAGCGCCGGTACCACCAGTACAAGCTCCAGCCCAGCAAGCACCAGCTTCACAAGCTCCAGTACCTCCCGCGCCAGTGCCTCCAGAAGTGCTGGAGGTTGAAGATGATGAAGAGCTCCCGTTGGGATGGGACGTGGACTCCGGGTATCTCGTCGGAGCGCCCACAGCTGCCCAGAGTCCCACACATCACCGGCTGATGGGACTTTTTGACGCCTACTACCCCGACAAGAACATCATCGTACAGTACACCCACTGGAGGTACAGTCATCCCATGGAAAGGACCTACTGGAAGGCAAGAGTGACTGTCGCCGTCCGAGAACCAGAAAGTGGCCTATACCTGCATGAGATGGTGATTGGCCACAGGGCTCGTCGGTCCACTCTAGCGTCAGCCTTGGAAGCCGTGGCAGTTGAAGCCTACAAAGCATTCCGGGGTCGTCGCATTGAAGACATGAGGGATGATGCATACCGCTATCTGCCCTATTGGAACAGTGAGAATAAGGAGGCTATGGTAGAAGACCCCAATGCAACTCCAACCGAGAAGGCCACACGAGATTTTCTCCTTGACAGGGAAAGGTCTAACGCGGACTTGGAAAAGGAAGTAATATCCCTGGGAAAGGATCTCAAAAGATGCTATAGCACCATTGATGGGCTTTTGGAACTTCTCCACCAACCCCCTATGTACAAGAGGCTCCGCGAACCGCTCTACAAATAGGCATAGGTCACCCTTCCATGTAATAAGACGATATTAGTAAGCGTTTTGTCGAGTCTAGTTAACTTTTGTGCTAGTGTGCTTCTTTATGTGTGAGTTGGATTATTATTATGCTTATGTGTGATTTGAATCTTTGTAATGAGTGTTGAGATATTGTAGGCTTGTCTACAAATCTCATAGTTAGACATAACGTTTATGAATAATAAGAGGATTAGTTATATCTTGTCCTATGCTGTTTTCTGGAGCAACCTGTGATCTTTTGGTTATATCTCAAGTTCTGATCGTGCAACATGGCTGAAAATTTTATGGTGGAAAATAGACTCCTATATCTAACCAATGTCTCTGGAATCACTTCAATAGCTGTTATGGTTTGTGAGATATGGCTGTTTCAAGTTAGAGTTTCTGCGCAGTTTTGAGCTCTGGATAGATCTGTTTGTTCTCTGTTTTTGACTAACTTAACGACAGAATCTGGGAAAGTCACTTAAATAAAAGTTGTAGATAATTTCGTTATCTTTCCAACCGTGTATCACACGCCCTGTTTGGATTTCTGGAACTCCGAATATGACTGTTTTTTTGTACTGCTGTTACCGGATCTCGCCCAGAAATTTTCAGATCTCCTGTTTCCTCTCATATAAGTGATCTTTCCTTAAAAATTTCGCTAACCTTGATCCCTGTTTGGAAACACAGATGGCAGCCAGAGGAGGTGGAGTTGGAGGTGGACATGGACGTGGCCGTGGTCGTGGAGCACCTGTTAACCCACCACCACCACCCCCAGTTAACATTCAGCAGTTGATGGGCATCCAAGCCCAATTTATGCAAACCATGATGCAACATATGCAGAATCAGCCAGTTGGAGGAGCACCACCGATGCAAGTGAGGGACAAGAGGGGTGAGTTTTTAAAGGGTCACCCGCCAGTGTTCTCCCATGCCGCTGATCCCCTGGAGGCTGATGACTGGCTTCGTGCTATTGAACGCCAGCTTACCATCGCGCAATGCAATGACCAGGAGAAGGTGCTCTATGCTTCGGGTCAGTTGCAAGGAGCTGCTCTGGATTGGTGGGAATCGTTTCAATTCGGTCAAGCCAACGATGCTCCACCTGTCACCTTTGAGGAATTCAAGACCAACTTCAAAGCATACCATATCCCTGCTGGTCTGATTGAATTGAAGCAGGAAGAGTTCAGATCTCTGCGCCAAGGAGCCATGACTGTTGCTGAGTACCGTGACAAATTTGCTCAATTGTCACGCTATGCCCCCACAGATATTGCTCAGGATGCCGACAAGCAGCGTCGCTTTCTCAAGGGTCTGAATGACGGACTGGCACTGCAACTAATGTCCAATGAGTATGCCAGTTACCAGACTCTAGTCAACCATGCTATAGTGGTTGACAACAAGCGTAAGGAGATGGAGGCTAGAAAGAGGAAGCTCCAAGGTCAGTCTTCTGGTAGTAACAACCGCCCTCGTTCCAACTTCGCACGAGGCAATCAGCAGAGGTACCAGGGACCGACTACTCAGTGGAACCGCAACCAGGGACAGCAACGTCCTTCATACCCGCAACAGCAGCAGAACAATAATCAAGCCTAGCGCCAAGGCACTCCCAACAATGCTCCCATGAAGAGTAGTGCACCCAACACCCCCGCCAAGAATGGAACACCCAATACCTGTTTCCGTTGTGGTGATCCCGGTCACTATGCCAACCGCTGTCCGAAGAGGCAAGATCAGCTCCCACCTCAGAGTAATGGGCAGAAGGGAAGGCAGCAAGCACCCCCTAATGCGGGCAAGGTGAATCACGTGTCCGCAGAGACCGTGCAGGAAGCGCCAGAAATTATGCTTGGTACGTTCAACATTAGTTCCATCCCCGCTACAGTTCTTTTCGATTCTGGTGCATCGCATACTTTCATATCACATACATTTGTTAGAATGCATAACCTACCTGTTAGCCTCATGAAAACCCCCATAATGGTTACCTCACCGGGTGGAGGATTGCAAGCTACGCTTCAGTGTATGCCTATAGATGTGTCCCTAGGGGGGTAGATTTCTCAGTATCCCCAATTGTGCTGAGAACAGCTGGCATTGATTTGATACTGGGTATGGACTGGATGAAGAGGTGTAAGACAGATATACAGTGTCAAGATAAAGTTGTGACAGTTACTACAGCTAAGGGAGACAAAATCAGTGTGAAGGTAGTGCTACAACCAACACCGACGGCAACCGTGAACCAGATGAATGAGGAGGTTTTCCCGGAAGATCTAGTGGTGGATGATTTTCCGGATGTGTTCCCCGATGACTTGCTAGGTATGCCACCTGATCGCGACATTGAATTTATTATTGAACTTTTACCTGGAACTGCACCCATAGCTAAAAGACCATATAGAATGGGAGTACCTGAATTAGAAGAACTTAAGAAACAAATTAAAGAGTTACAAGAAAAAGGGTTTATTCGTCCTAGTTCATCACCTTGGGGAGCTTCTGTTATCTTTGTTGACAAGAAGGATGGTGGTCAACGGATGTGTGTTGACTATAGATCGCTTAATGAAGTTACCATCAAGAACAAGTACCCGTTGCCGAGGATTGATGATCTGTTTGACCAGCTTAAAGGTGCATGTGTGTTCTCTAAGATTGATCTGCGTTCTGGTTACCATCAGTTGAAGATTCGAGCATCTGATATTCCAAAGACAGCTTTTACTACCAGGTATGGGTTGTATGAGTACACAGTCATGTCCTTTGGATTGACCAATGCACCTGCCTACTTTATGTATTTGATGAACAAGGTGTTCATGGAATATCTCGACAAGTTCGTTGTTGTGTTTATTGATGATATTCTAGTATACTCTAAGAACAAGGAAGATCATGCTAAACATCTGAGGTTAGTACTACAAAAACTCAGAGAGCACAAGTTGTATGCCAAGCGCAGCAAGTGTGAGTTTTGGCTGAAGGAAGTTTCTTTCCTTGGACATGTTATCTCTAATGGAGGCATTTCAGTAGATCCAGGCAAGGTTGAAGATGTGTTGAATTGGAAGCCACCAACAGATGTGACCGAGATTCGTAGTTTCCTTGGATTGGCTGGTTACTACAGAAGGTTCATTGAAGGATTCTCCAAGCTTGCTAAGCCAATGACAGCTCTGCTAGAGAAGAATGCTAAGTTTGTCTGGTCTGATAAATGTCAAGCTAACTTTGAAGAGTTGAAGAAACGTCTGACCACAGCTCCAGTGTTAATACTACCAGATCTAAGTAAGGACTTCTCTATTTATTGTGATGCATCTCGTCAAGGTTTGGGTTGTGTTCTTATGCAAGAAGGCAGAGTTGTAGCATATGCATCGAGGCAGTTGAGAAAGCATGAGCTGAATTACCCCACACATGATCTAGAATTGGCAGCTGTCGTCCATGCATTAAAAATTTGGAGACACTACTTAGTGGGTCACAAGACAGACATTTATACCGACCATAAGAGCTTGAAGTACATATTCACTCAGTCTGATCTGAACTTGAGACAACGCAGATGGTTAGAATTGATTAAGGACTATGATTTGGAAATACACTACCATCCCGGTAAGGCTAATGTTGTAGCAGATGCCTTGAGCAGAAAAAGCTATGCCAATGAGATCCAAATTGCTTCTATGCCAGAAGAGTTGTGTGCTGAATTTGCACATCTAAATCTGGGATTTGTGACCAATAGAATGGAGTTAGTACTTGAACCGGTATTGATGCAAGAGATACGTAAAGGTCAGATGGCAGATGAGAAGCTGAAGCAGATAGCCGATAACATTGTTCTTGGCAAAGCATCAGGTTTTCGGTTAGATGATGATGGTACGTTATGGCATGGGAATAGGTTATGCGTGCCTGAAATCAAGGAGATACGTGAGACTATACTGCGAGAAGTGCATGAGTCAGCTTATTCCATTCATCCTGGAAGCACTAAGATGTACCTTGATCTAAAGAAAAAGTATTGGTGGGATGGACTGAAAAGAGATGTAGCCGAGTATGTAGCTCTGTGTGATACCTGTCAAAGAGTAAAAGCAGAACATCAGAGACCCGCCGGTCTGTTGCAACCAATGAAGATACCTGAATGGAAGTGGGAAGAAGTTGGTATGGACTTTATAGTTGGGTTGCCCCGTACTCAGAGAGGATACGACTCCATATGGGTAGTAGTAGATCGATTGACCAAAGTTGCTCACTTTATACCGGTCAAAACTACCTACACGGGAGCTAGGTTGGCAGAATTGTATATGGAACAGATAGTATGTTTGCATGGAGTGCCTCGAAAGATTGTGTCAGATCGTGGTACTCAGTTCACCTCTCACTTTTGGCAGATGATACATCGATCATTGGGTACAAGGTTGAACTTCAGTACTGCTTATCATCCGCAGACTGATGGACAGACAGAAAGAACAAATCAGATTCTAGAAGACATGTTGAGAGCTTGTGCATTGCAGTATGGCACCAGTTGGGACAAGAATTTGTGTTATGCAGAGTTCTCATACAACAACAGCTATCAGGAGAGTCTTAAGATGGCACCGTTTGAAGCTTTGTATGGAAGACCGTGTAGAACACCGTTGTTTTGGGATCAGACAGGTGAAAGTCAAGTGTTTGGACCTGATGTGTTGAGGAATGCCGAGGAACATGTCAGGATAATCAGAGATAACCTGAGAGCCGCTCAGTCTCGGCAGAAGAGTTATGCAAACAACCGTCGTCGAGATCTAACTTTTGCAGTAGGTGATTATGTCTACCTAAAGGTGTCACCGATGAGAGGTGTGAAAAGGTTCAATAAGAAAGGAAAGCTAGCACCCAGGTATATTGGACCGTTCAAAATTCTTGAAAGACGTGGTGAAGTGGCGTATCAGTTAGAATTGCCTGAAAGCTTGTCAGGAGTGCATAATGTGTTTCATGTTTCTCAGTTGAAGAAGTGCCTACGAGTGCCCGAAGAGCAGATACCGTTGGAGGAGCTCACAGTTAAGGAAGATCTGACTTATGATGAGTATCCGACAAAGATTTTGGAAACAGCCGAAAGAGTTACCCGGAGCAGAGTAATAAGGATGTGCAAGGTTCAGTGGAATCGGTACTCAGAAGCAGAGGCAACTTGGGAAAGAGAAGAGGATTTGAGAAAATCATACCCGCAGTTGTTTGAGTAAGCATCGCTGGAATCTCGAGGACGAGATTCTTTAAGGGGGGTAGAATTGTAACATCCCAAAATTTGCATCAGTTTTACAATAGGCAATATGATTTAATTACGCATTTTATGTGTTGCATAAAACCTAGTTAATAAATTATTTGCAAAAGCTAAAATAAATCCTAGGCCAAAGACCATGATGAAGCATACATGCTGGTGCATATCTTATTTTTGTGATGATTGGTTTTTGCTCAAAACTTGTTTGAATTCAAAGGGATTTCAAATTTATTCTTGAAAATCAGTTCTGGAAAATGGGAAATCATTTTCCTTCTCTCCCTCTCCTTTTCTCTCTTTTGGCCCGAACCGGCCTGGCCGGCCCGCACTTTTTCTCTCCGCCGGCCTGCCTCCCCTTTTCTCTCCTTCGCCCGCGTGGGCCGCCGCCCGGCCCAACTCCTGCGCGCAGCGCTCTCCTCCCTCCATTTCTTGGGCCGCACTCTCTCCGCCGGCCCGCTCCCAGCGCCTGCCGCATCTCCGCACGCGCGTGGCCCCGTCTCGCTGTCGACTGGGCTCCGCCTGGCAGCCTCCCAGCGACGCCCGCGCTCGCCTCTCCCTCGCTGACGCCGATGGCCCGCGTGTCAGCTCGATCTCCATCCTCCCGTATCCGACCAGAACACGAGCCCGAGCTCGAATCCATCTATCCTACGCGTCTTCGCTTGCCTAATCGGCCGAGCCCACCCCATAAATAGATCCTCAGGAACCCGCCGCCTATCCCCACGCAAGAAGCTTACGCTCCCGTGCCCTATTCGCCGCAACCGAGAGCCCCGCCACCCGAAAAATCTCCGCCGCCGTCAACCTCGTTTCTCGGTAGGGTTCGGCCGCCACCGAGGGCATCTAGAGCTTCGTCTCGACCTCACGAAGCTATCAATTCCTTCTATCTCCTTTTTCCCTATTTTGTTGGTGCCTTAATCGCTCGCCGTCGCTTTTCAGAGCCGCCGCCGCCTCGCCGCGCAATCCGCCATCACAGAGACCTCACCGACGCCATCATCACCACTGGTGAGTTCGCCTTGAGCTCCTTCGTCGATTGGATCTTGTCCCGAGGTCTCTACTGTTTCCTAGCGTATATCCGAGCAGCGCCGCCGCCTTCCGGCCATGTCGCCGCCGCGCCCTCCCTTTGCTCCGGCGAAGAGCGCCGCTGACCCCCCTGATCTGATCTGGAGCGTCCGTCGCCGATCCGACGCCCCAGGAAGCCCCGTACCCCTTCGATGTCGTTTTTGCTAAAGAGCCCTTACAATTTTTTGGGTCTCAACCCGCGGTCCAAACTGCACTGTTCCTTGAGTCTGTGCTTTCTTCCGTTTAAACCCCTGTGCTTTCATTTAATTGAGGCGCAGTCCAGTCAATTCTGAAATCCGTTTAAAATCGATTTTAAATTCAAATTCAGGGTTGGTTTATTTACAGTTTTGCCACCAGTTTTAAATGCTTATAACTTCTACGTTTTTAGTCCGATTTAGTCCGTTCAAGTTGCGTTAGATTCGTTTTGAAAAGATCTATCTTTCTGCATGAAAATCTATACTGTTTTCAGTACTTAAAATTTGAGTTAGGTTTAATCTACTAACTAAGGTTTTGTAACTTGTTTAGCTCATAACTTTCGCGTTATAATTCCGTTTTTCGTGATCTTCGCGTTTATGTGATCGTGTTGGATCGTAGTTTCTGTTTTCAAACTTTTTATATTATTTTCTTGCTGTTGGTGTAATGTTCTAATTATAGCTTGTTTGCTTTGCATGATTGTGTCCCGATGATTGTGTGTTGATGTGGTAATCGAGTATAGACGGTGAGACATACGCTGGTGATCAGGAACCCTTCTACGACAACCAAGAGCAACCAGAGTTCACTGAATCAAGCAAGTATAGCATGGGATCCTCCTTGTTGACCTATTCACCATGAAACATCTAAATTCATATGCATGTGTCTAATTTTGATCTCCTATTTAGTTTACCCTAGACTCTTGACCCGTTACCTTGTCAACCTTGGGATGCTATGCATATGGGTAGAGTTTTGCTAGAGCTTTACTTAAACCAAACATGATCTAATAATGGTGAATAAAATTTGATCTTTTTAGCAACATGGTATAGGACCCCCTGTCAGCAAAAGCTGGGACATACAGTGCAACCATGAGGGTTATATGGCTCTGACCTTAGCTCAGTATAAGGACCTTTTCTAGCTTGTTAGTGGACACCTGTATAGGCGCGTTGGGTCTTGCCGAGCTGGATTTAGGGCGGCTACTTTCACTTTGCCTGCGTGCCGCAAGGTTGAGAGACCCTTCTTCCCCTTGCCTTAAGACCTAGCGGCCCTAACTTGTTAGACGAACCTTTGAAAGGCTTTGCGTGTATCCTGCCCGCTCACCTCGGAAGTGTTATGGGAGTAATTAACCCGGGCATCTGGATATCACGACTCATCGGGTAAAGTGTACAACCTCTGCAGAGTGTAAAACTGATATATCAGCCGTGCTCACGGTTACGAGCGGCCCGGAAAACTCACAGATTAGTTGTTATATGTTGTTTATTTATGTTGCACATGTTGATTACCTTATTGCTATGTTTCAGTTATTATGATCATGTGGATTGGGTTTAAGCATCCATATATGTTCACCTTAATATTAAAATTGTGCCAACTAAAAGCTACTGCAGTTTAACCAGTGTCAGCCTTTTTGAGTCTCATGAACCCCATGTTACACTTGTTAAGTACGAGATGTACTTATGCTTGTTTATTTCTTTCTACTTGGATAAAAATCCCGGATGGGTAACAGATTGCTATGGTAACGACGACTTCCCTGAGGAGTTCTAGTCTTGCTGTCAACCAGTCATCTTCCCTGTGATGGAGCTACCGCGAGAGATGCTTTATTTATCCGCTGCTACGTAAAGACTTTGAATAATATTCGTTATGTAATAAACATATGTAATGGTACTTCTTAATTTGTGGCTTATGTGTGTGATTGATCTCTGGGCACACATGAGTTATTGCATTCAATTTTGTTCTTAAAATTGGGTGTGACAAATTGGTATCAGAGCTATGTTGACTGTAGGACGCAAGCCTAGATAGTTTATGGTCGTTTTAGTGGTCCTTGCTTCTCAATTCTTGCTATTTATCTTAGCCTTGTTAATTTATCAAAACTATATGCTTCTCTTTACTTACTCTATTACACAAATATATTGACTCTATTGTATCTATCTCTTGGTCTACTCCATAGATGGCTCGTCGTACCGCCCACAGGACCATCGGTGGACGCAGGAGGGCAGGCAACCCCGTTTCGCAAGCACCGCAAGCACCCCAGGAGCCAGAACCGCAGGAGGTAGCACCGCAAGAGCCAGTACTGCAAGAACAAGCACCTCTAGAAGTGGAACCACAAGCGCCGGTACCACCAGTACAAGCTCCAGCCCAGCAAGCACCAGCTTCACAAGCTCCAGTACCTCCCGCGCCAGTGCCTCCAGAAGTGCTGGAGGTTGAAGATGATGAAGAGCTCCCGTTGGGATGGGACGTGGACTCCGGGTATCTCGTCGGAGCGCCCACAGCTGCCCAGAGTCCCACACATCACCGGCTGATGGGACTTTTTGACGCCTACTACCCCGACAAGAACATCATCGTACAGTACACCCACTGGAGGTACAGTCATCCCATGGAAAGGACCTACTGGAAGGCAAGAGTGACTGTCGCCGTCCGAGAACCAGAAAGTGGCCTATACCTGCATGAGATGGTGATTGGCCACAGGGCTCGTCGGTCCACTCTAGCGTCAGCCTTGGAAGCCGTGGCAGTTGAAGCCTACAAAGCATTCCGGGGTCGTCGCATTGAAGACATGAGGGATGATGCATACCGCTATCTGCCCTATTGGAACAGTGAGAATAAGGAGGCTATGGTAGAAGACCCCAATGCAACTCCAACCGAGAAGGCCACACGAGATTTTCTCCTTGACAGGGAAAGGTCTAACGCGGACTTGGAAAAGGAAGTAATATCCCTGGGAAAGGATCTCAAAAGATGCTATAGCACCATTGATGGGCTTTTGGAACTTCTCCACCAACCCCCTATGTACAAGAGGCTCCGCGAACCGCTCTACAAATAGGCATAGGTCACCCTTCCATGTAATAAGACGATATTAGTAAGCGTTTTGTCGAGTCTAGTTAACTTTTGTGCTAGTGTGCTTCTTTATGTGTGAGTTGGATTATTATTATGCTTATGTGTGATTTGAATCTTTGTAATGAGTGTTGAGATATTGTAGGCTTGTCTACAAATCTCATAGTTAGACATAACGTTTATGAATAATAAGAGGATTAGTTATATCTTGTCCTATGCTGTTTTCTGGAGCAACCTGTGATCTTTTGGTTATATCTCAAGTTCTGATCGTGCAACATGGCTGAAAATTTTATGGTGGAAAATAGACTCCTATATCTAACCAATGTCTCTGGAATCACTTCAATAGCTGTTATGGTTTGTGAGATATGGCTGTTTCAAGTTAGAGTTTCTGCGCAGTTTTGAGCTCTAGATAGATCTGTTTGTTCTCTGTTTTTGACTAACTTAACGACAGAATCTGGGAAAGTCACTTAAATAAAAGTTGTAGATAATTTCGTTATCTTTCCAACCGTGTATCACACGCCCTGTTTGGATTTCTGGAACTCCGAATATGACTGTTTTTTTGTACTGCTGTTACCGGATCTCGCCCAGAAATTTTCAGATCTCCTGTTTCCTCTCATATAAGTGATCTTTCCTTAAAAATTTCGCTAACCTTGATCCCTGTTTGGAAACACAGATGGCAGCCAGAGGAGGTGGAGTTGGAGGTGGACATGGACGTGGCCGTGGTCGTGGAGCACCTGTTAACCCACCACCACCACCCCCAGTTAACATTCAGCAGTTGATGGGCATCCAAGCCCAATTTATGCAAACCATGATGCAACATATGCAGAATCAGCCAGTTGGAGGAGCACCACCGATGCAAGTGAGGGACAAGAGGGGTGAGTTTTTAAAGGGTCACCCGCCAGTGTTCTCCCATGCCGCTGATCCCCTGGAGGCTGATGACTGGCTTCGTGCTATTGAACGCCAGCTTACCATCGCGCAATGCAATGACCAGGAGAAGGTGCTCTATGCTTCGGGTCAGTTGCAAGGAGCTGCTCTGGATTGGTGGGAATCGTTTCAATTCGGTCAAGCCAACGATGCTCCACCTGTCACCTTTGAGGAATTCAAGACCAACTTCAAAGCATACCATATCCCTGCTGGTCTGATTGAATTGAAGCAGGAAGAGTTCAGATCTCTGCGCCAAGGAGCCATGACTGTTGCTGAGTACCGTGACAAATTTGCTCAATTGTCACGCTATGCCCCCACAGATATTGCTCAGGATGCCGACAAGCAGCGTCGCTTTCTCAAGGGTCTGAATGACGGACTGGCACTGCAACTAATGTCCAATGAGTATGCCAGTTACCAGACTCTAGTCAACCATGCTATAGTGGTTGACAACAAGCGTAAGGAGATGGAGGCTAGAAAGAGGAAGCTCCAAGGTCAGTCTTCTGGTAGTAACAACCGCCCTCGTTCCAACTTCGCACGAGGCAATCAGCAGAGGTACCAGGGACCGACTACTCAGTGGAACCGCAACCAGGGACAGCAACGTCCTTCATACCCGCAACAGCAGCAGAACAATAATCAAGCCTAGCGCCAAGGCACTCCCAACAATGCTCCCATGAAGAGTAGTGCACCCAACACCCCCGCCAAGAATGGAACACCCAATACCTGTTTCCGTTGTGGTGATCCCGGTCACTATGCCAACCGCTGTCCGAAGAGGCAAGATCAGCTCCCACCTCAGAGTAATGGGCAGAAGGGAAGGCAGCAAGCACCCCCTAATGCGGGCAAGGTGAATCACGTGTCCGCAGAGACCGTGCAGGAAGCGCCAGAAATTATGCTTGGTACGTTCAACATTAGTTCCATCCCCGCTACAGTTCTTTTCGATTCTGGTGCATCGCATACTTTCATATCACATACATTTGTTAGAATGCATAACCTACCTGTTAGCCTCATGAAAACCCCCATAATGGTTACCTCACCGGGTGGAGGATTGCAAGCTACGCTTCAGTGTATGCCTATAGATGTGTCCCTAGGGGGGTAGATTTCTCAGTATCCCCAATTGTGCTGAGAACAGCTGGCATTGATTTGATACTGGGTATGGACTGGATGAAGAGGTGTAAGACAGATATACAGTGTCAAGATAAAGTTGTGACAGTTACTACAGCTAAGGGAGACAAAATCAGTGTGAAGGTAGTGCTACAACCAACACCGACGGCAACCGTGAACCAGATGAATGAGGAGGTTTTCCCGGAAGATCTAGTGGTGGATGATTTTCCGGATGTGTTCCCCGATGACTTGCTAGGTATGCCACCTGATCGCGACATTGAATTTATTATTGAACTTTTACCTGGAACTGCACCCATAGCTAAAAGACCATATAGAATGGGAGTACCTGAATTAGAAGAACTTAAGAAACAAATTAAAGAGTTACAAGAAAAAGGGTTTATTCGTCCTAGTTCATCACCTTGGGGAGCTTCTGTTATCTTTGTTGACAAGAAGGATGGTGGTCAACGGATGTGTGTTGACTATAGATCGCTTAATGAAGTTACCATCAAGAACAAGTACCCGTTGCCGAGGATTGATGATCTGTTTGACCAGCTTAAAGGTGCATGTGTGTTCTCTAAGATTGATCTGCGTTCTGGTTACCATCAGTTGAAGATTCGAGCATCTGATATTCCAAAGACAGCTTTTACTACCAGGTATGGGTTGTATGAGTACACAGTCATGTCCTTTGGATTGACCAATGCACCTGCCTACTTTATGTATTTGATGAACAAGGTGTTCATGGAATATCTCGACAAGTTCGTTGTTGTGTTTATTGATGATATTCTAGTATACTCTAAGAACAAGGAAGATCATGCTAAACATCTGAGGTTAGTACTACAAAAACTCAGAGAGCACAAGTTGTATGCCAAGCGCAGCAAGTGTGAGTTTTGGCTGAAGGAAGTTTCTTTCCTTGGACATGTTATCTCTAATGGAGGCATTTCAGTAGATCCAGGCAAGGTTGAAGATGTGTTGAATTGGAAGCCACCAACAGATGTGACCGAGATTCGTAGTTTCCTTGGATTGGCTGGTTACTACAGAAGGTTCATTGAAGGATTCTCCAAGCTTGCTAAGCCAATGACAGCTCTGCTAGAGAAGAATGCTAAGTTTGTCTGGTCTGATAAATGTCAAGCTAACTTTGAAGAGTTGAAGAAACGTCTGACCACAGCTCCAGTGTTAATACTACCAGATCTAAGTAAGGACTTCTCTATTTATTGTGATGCATCTCGTCAAGGTTTGGGTTGTGTTCTTATGCAAGAAGGCAGAGTTGTAGCATATGCATCGAGGCAGTTGAGAAAGCATGAGCTGAATTACCCCACACATGATCTAGAATTGGCAGCTGTCGTCCATGCATTAAAAATTTGGAGACACTACTTAGTGGGTCACAAGACAGACATTTATACCGACCATAAGAGCTTGAAGTACATATTCACTCAGTCTGATCTGAACTTGAGACAACGCAGATGGTTAGAATTGATTAAGGACTATGATTTGGAAATACACTACCATCCCGGTAAGGCTAATGTTGTAGCAGATGCCTTGAGCAGAAAAAGCTATGCCAATGAGATCCAAATTGCTTCTATGCCAGAAGAGTTGTGTGCTGAATTTGCACATCTAAATCTGGGATTTGTGACCAATAGAATGGAGTTAGTACTTGAACCGGTATTGATGCAAGAGATACGTAAAGGTCAGATGGCAGATGAGAAGCTGAAGCAGATAGCCGATAACATTGTTCTTGGCAAAGCATCAGGTTTTCGGTTAGATGATGATGGTACGTTATGGCATGGGAATAGGTTATGCGTGCCTGAAATCAAGGAGATACGTGAGACTATACTGCGAGAAGTGCATGAGTCAGCTTATTCCATTCATCCTGGAAGCACTAAGATGTACCTTGATCTAAAGAAAAAGTATTGGTGGGATGGACTGAAAAGAGATGTAGCCGAGTATGTAGCTCTGTGTGATACCTGTCAAAGAGTAAAAGCAGAACATCAGAGACCCGCCGGTCTGTTGCAACCAATGAAGATACCTGAATGGAAGTGGGAAGAAGTTGGTATGGACTTTATAGTTGGGTTGCCCCGTACTCAGAGAGGATACGACTCCATATGGGTAGTAGTAGATCGATTGACCAAAGTTGCTCACTTTATACCGGTCAAAACTACCTACACGGGAGCTAGGTTGGCAGAATTGTATATGGAACAGATAGTATGTTTGCATGGAGTGCCTCGAAAGATTGTGTCAGATCGTGGTACTCAGTTCACCTCTCACTTTTGGCAGATGATACATCGATCATTGGGTACAAGGTTGAACTTCAGTACTGCTTATCATCCGCAGACTGATGGACAGACAGAAAGAACAAATCAGATTCTAGAAGACATGTTGAGAGCTTGTGCATTGCAGTATGGCACCAGTTGGGACAAGAATTTGTGTTATGCAGAGTTCTCATACAACAACAGCTATCAGGAGAGTCTTAAGATGGCACCGTTTGAAGCTTTGTATGGAAGACCGTGTAGAACACCGTTGTTTTGGGATCAGACAGGTGAAAGTCAAGTGTTTGGACCTGATGTGTTGAGGAATGCCGAGGAACATGTCAGGATAATCAGAGATAACCTGAGAGCCGCTCAGTCTCGGCAGAAGAGTTATGCAAACAACCGTCGTCGAGATCTAACTTTTGCAGTAGGTGATTATGTCTACCTAAAGGTGTCACCGATGAGAGGTGTGAAAAGGTTCAATAAGAAAGGAAAGCTAGCACCCAGGTATATTGGACCGTTCAAAATTCTTGAAAGACGTGGTGAAGTGGCGTATCAGTTAGAATTGCCTGAAAGCTTGTCAGGAGTGCATAATGTGTTTCATGTTTCTCAGTTGAAGAAGTGCCTACGAGTGCCCGAAGAGCAGATACCGTTGGAGGAGCTCACAGTTAAGGAAGATCTGACTTATGATGAGTATCCGACAAAGATTTTGGAAACAGCCGAAAGAGTTACCCGGAGCAGAGTAATAAGGATGTGCAAGGTTCAGTGGAATCGGTACTCAGAAGCAGAGGCAACTTGGGAAAGAGAAGAGGATTTGAGAAAATCATACCCGCAGTTGTTTGAGTAAGCATCGCTGGAATCTCGAGGACGAGATTCTTTAAGGGGGGTAGAATTGTAACATCCCAAAATTTGCATCAGTTTTACAATAGGCAATATGATTTAATTACGCATTTTATGTGTTGCATAAAACCTAGTTAATAAATTATTTGCAAAAGCTAAAATAAATCCTAGGCCAAAGACCATGATGAAGCATACATGCTGGTGCATATCTTATTTTTGTGATGATTGGTTTTTGCTCAAAACTTGTTTGAATTCAAAGGGATTTCAAATTTATTCTTGAAAATCAGTTCTGGAAAATGGGAAATCATTTTCCTTCTCTCCCTCTCCTTTTCTCTCTTTTGGCCCGAACCGGCCTGGCCGGCCCGCACTTTTTCTCTCCGCCGGCCTGCCTCCCCTTTTCTCTCCTTCGCCCGCGTGGGCCGCCGCCCGGCCCAACTCCTGCGCGCAGCGCTCTCCTCCCTCCATTTCTTGGGCCGCACTCTCTCCGCCGGCCCGCTCCCAGCGCCTGCCGCATCTCCGCACGCGCGTGGCCCCGTCTCGCTGTCGACTGGGCTCCGCCTGGCAGCCTCCCAGCGACGCCCGCGCTCGCCTCTCCCTCGCTGACGCCGATGGCCCGCGTGTCAGCTCGATCTCCATCCTCCCGTATCCGACCAGAACACGAGCCCGAGCTCGAATCCATCTATCCTACGCGTCTTCGCTTGCCTAATCGGCCGAGCCCACCCCATAAATAGATCCTCAGGAACCCGCCGCCTATCCCCACGCAAGAAGCTTACGCTCCCGTGCCCTATTCGCCGCAACCGAGAGCCCCGCCACCCGAAAAATCTCCGCCGCCGTCAACCTCGTTTCTCGGTAGGGTTCGGCCGCCACCGAGGGCATCTAGAGCTTCGTCTCGACCTCACGAAGCTATCAATTCCTTCTATCTCCTTTTTCCCTATTTTGTTGGTGCCTTAATCGCTCGCCGTCGCTTTTCAGAGCCGCCGCCGCCTCGCCGCGCAATCCGCCATCACAGAGACCTCACCGACGCCATCATCACCACTGGTGAGTTCGCCTTGAGCTCCTTCGTCGATTGGATCTTGTCCCGAGGTCTCTACTGTTTCCTAGCGTATATCCGAGCAGCGCCGCCGCCTTCCGGCCATGTCGCCGCCGCGCCCTCCCTTTGCTCCGGCGAAGAGCGCCGCTGACCCCCCTGATCTGATCTGGAGCGTCCGTCGCCGATCCGACGCCCCAGGAAGCCCCGTACCCCTTCGATGTCGTTTTTGCTAAAGAGCCCTTACAATTTTTTGGGTCTCAACCCGCGGTCCAAACTGCACTGTTCCTTGAGTCTGTGCTTTCTTCCGTTTAAACCCCTGTGCTTTCATTTAATTGAGGCGCAGTCCAGTCAATTCTGAAATCCGTTTAAAATCGATTTTAAATTCAAATTCAGGGTTGGTTTATTTACAGTTTTGCCACCAGTTTTAAATGCTTATAACTTCTACGTTTTTAGTCCGATTTAGTCCGTTCAAGTTGCGTTAGATTCGTTTTGAAAAGATCTATCTTTCTGCATGAAAATCTATACTGTTTTCAGTACTTAAAATTTGAGTTAGGTTTAATCTACTAACTAAGGTTTTGTAACTTGTTTAGCTCATAACTTTCGCGTTATAATTCCGTTTTTCGTGATCTTCGCGTTTATGTGATCGTGTTGGATCGTAGTTTCTGTTTTCAAACTTTTTATATTATTTTCTTGCTGTTGGTGTAATGTTCTAATTATAGCTTGTTTGCTTTGCATGATTGTGTCCCGATGATTGTGTGTTGATGTGGTAATCGAGTATAGACGGTGAGACATACGCTGGTGATCAGGAACCCTTCTACGACAACCAAGAGCAACCAGAGTTCACTGAATCAAGCAAGTATAGCATGGGATCCTCCTTGTTGACCTATTCACCATGAAACATCTAAATTCATATGCATGTGTCTAATTTTGATCTCCTATTTAGTTTACCCTAGACTCTTGACCCGTTACCTTGTCAACCTTGGGATGCTATGCATATGGGTAGAGTTTGCTAGAGCTTTACTTAAACCAAACATGATCTAATAATGGTGAATAAAATTTGATCTTTTTAGCAACATGGTATAGGACCCCCTGTCAGCAAAAGCTGGGACATACAGTGCAACCATGAGGGTTATATGGCTCTGACCTTAGCTCAGTATAAGGACCTTTTCTAGCTTGTTAGTGGACACCTGTATAGGCGCGTTGGGTCTTGCCGAGCTGGATTTAGGGCGGCTACTTTCACTTTGCCTGCGTGCCGCAAGGTTGAGAGACCCTTCTTCCCCTTGCCTTAAGACCTAGCGGCCCTAACTTGTTAGACGAACCTTTGAAAGGCTTTGTGTGTATCCTGTCCGCTCACCTCGGAAGTGTTATGGGAGTAATTAACCCGGGCATCTGGATATCACGACTCATCGGGTAAAGTGTACAACCTCTGCAGAGTGTAAAACTGATATATCAGCCGTGCTCACGGTTACGAGCGGCCCGAAAAACTCACAGATTAGTTGTTATATGTTGTTTATTTATGTTGCACATGTTGATTACCTTATTGCTATGTTTCAGTTATTATGATCATGTGGATTGGGTTTAAGCATCCATATATGTTCACCTTAATATTAAAATTGTGCCAACTAAAAGCTACTGCAGTTTAACCAGTGTCAGCCTTTTTGAGCCTCATGAACCCCATGTTACACTTGTTAAGTACGAGATGTACTTATGCTTGTTTATTTCTTTCTACTTGGATAAAAATCCCGGATGGGTAACAGATTGCTATGGTAACGACGACTTTCCTGAGGAGTTCTAGTCTTGCTGTCAACCAGTCATCTTCCCTGTGATGGAGCTACCGCGAGAGATGCTTTATTTATCCGCTGCTACGTAAAGACTTTGAATAATATTCGTTATGTAATAAACATATGTAATGGTACTTCTTAATTTGTGGCTTATGTGTGTGATTGATCTCTGGGCACACATGAGTTATTGCATTCAATTTTGTTCTTAAAATTGGGTGTGACAGATTGGTAGTTGCTTTGGGCGTCTTTGATATTCTCGAGGAGCCGCCTGCACATCTCTAAGACCTCCGTACGTGCTGGCCTCGATGTACTCAGCCATTGTGAGCTCAATCTCTGAAGATGTTCTTCGGTGCACCATCATGTTATGAAGCACCGGAGAGATGATGATCTCCTGCTAAGTCTCAAGAAGAGCTTGCAACTCCTTGGATCGTTGTTTTTTGACAGTAAGCGCATGTACTCCTCTTTAATGTCCAGGGCCTTCTGAGCTCGCACAGCTGCCATATGTTTCTATCTTGGATGGAGATATAATCTTAATTGGTTCTTCGGGTGGAGCAAGTAGTTATGTACTTATGTACTGCAGTGTCTCCTGCTGCTTTGCTTGGCTTGGAATGAAGGGGGTCCAGGACTTATATATGCAAGGATCATAGCCTCAGGATTAGAGAGTTTTAGCCGCGTTATTGCTTGGATGACCAAACATTCCTATGCACTCCACATCGGTCGGTCGGTATCTTTAGGTTTGTCCTTTTTTCGGCCGCCGTATGCTGGAGCGACGCACACCTTCAGCTCCGATCACCGTGGACTGCACCAATATAATGTATTTTACGTGCATACATAGTTATTAGGTTCTTCTTGAATATCTCTTCTTTTTTCTCGCGAGAGTCAGTAAGAAGCCTGAAACCTAAAGAGAATTTGGTCCACTCGCTTTGCAGATTGTGGCTAATTCACGTGACAAACATGAAGCAAACCGATGAAAACACTAGTGTTAAGTAGGTATAAAGTACTAAATTATAAAATTAGATGTTGGACTCCCTCCAACTGTTAAAATGGATAAATTTAGGATCCTAGCTGTTTTCAAAGATGGTTTAGTATCCAAAATCATAACTCAATTATTTCAAATTAGATAAACAAGCACCAACTACATTTTTTAGAAAAACAATTATATTATCAATTTGTTGGTAAACTATTTTAGAACTATGTGTATCATATAACAGAAAACATTTGCCTACCTTCAACCATGCTGGGAACTGGAGAATAGTTAATATCTAAACAGAGGAAATTGGTATATATATGGTATATATATATAGCTCTACTCGCTTATTTTTTTAGCTTTTTGGAACCTATTTGCCTTCAATTTATGTAGTTTCTTTTATTTCGTGCAGTGGTACATTCCACATTAGAAATGCATTACTGTTTCTTGCACAAGAGGAGGAGCATCTCTTGCCCAACACACTAACAAACAGAGAATCTCCAACACAAATCTTGCGGTTGTAACATTGTGCTACAAGACATCATCCTTTATATTCCGATGCATCGTCACTTGCTCACTCCAATGCAAGAACAAGCTAAACACACTTTATTAGCACATGTAAAACCTGAACTATTGCAAAAATAGAGCACTTTACAAGCACGCATCACATGTGTTAATTGCAAGCTATAGAATGATTCCGCAAGCTGAACTATTGTGGCTAATAACTCATGTGACAAATGTGAAATAAACCGATGAAATACACACTCCAGAAACTTAATCAGAGAATAAGAATTTAATTTATCAAGATTGTGTAAATCTATTATAGAGAATTGATGGAAAACCTAGATACTTGAAGCCCTCCAATAATGATTGAAATGAATGAAGTACTAAACTATGAAACATGGTACGAACAAGATGTCGCCGAGACAAGAAGATCCACATCATCGAGCAAGGTTTTCGAGAGGAGCTTCCTTCAACCTCACCGAGTGGAGAATGGACAACCAGGACCTCACCGAGTTTAAAAAAGTTCTGGGCGGAGAGAAATCCATTGCAGGAGAGGGATCTTGCCTAGTAGAGCAGTCGCGCCAGTGGGAAACAAGTTCAACGGCCTAGTTGGGGTGGGGGTGCAGAGAGTCATCTCCGGATTGTCTTGCATTGACACGACGATGACAATCAAAGAAAAATGTTTAATGATTTTGTTACACTTAGAGAAATAACACTTTTGATTTTCTTTCCAATTCCTCTCCGTTAGATTGTCCTTTTTAAAAATTACCTGTTGCTAGAAAATCTTTTGAGAGAAAAGCATAAAAGATGAACGAATATTATTCTCTAGATAAGAATTAACACGATGATTCCAGTTATCAAAACAACATTGTTTACAATATTTTAACTAGCCAATGGTCAAAGTTTATAATTTTTATTTTTGTATGATGTCTTCTTGGTGATCTCTTGGATGACCAAATCTCTAGCCCTATGTATGGTGGAAATGAACAGGCACACGTGCTCCTCGAGCTCATCCGCGAGTCTCCTGGAGCTCGAGCAGCTCCGCCTCAGCTCGTTCGACATCTCTAGCACCGAGCTTCTCTCGTCTGCTCTCTCCGTGCACCACCTCGCCATGGCATTCCCCCGCTTGATGGCATCGAAGAGCCGCTCCACGAGGTTGTTGATAGTGTCGAGGTCCTGGCCAAGGACGTAGGTTCCCTTCGCCGATGTGTCGAGCTGCTCTTGCAGCTGCAACAATGCCAACATGGTCTTGCTGGACAGCTTCTTTGTACTAGCCCTCGCTACGAGCTGTGTCTTGAGCGCCCCTGCAGTGACTGTCCCGATGAGGAGGAGACCGAAGAACAGCAGGTGCGCCCCAGAGCCAAATGCAGCCGCAGCAGCCACTCCGCCCACCATGACAACCAAGACACGCAAGAGATTCTTGATAGCCTTCACCATCTTGAGCTTCCTCCCTACTCTTTTGTGGCTCAACCTGATGCTTTGAAGTATGCAGGAGTACTTGTCATGGATCGACCTCAATTTGCTTCGTGTTGTGGTGCAGAAAGGGTTGTTGCTTATAACAGGGAATTCAAGTGCATGAGAAGCCGAGATGCCAGCGAGAAAGCTATTCATGGATTGGTAGTTACTTTGGGTGTCTTTGATATTCTGGAGGAGCCGCTTGCACATCTCTAAGGCCTCCGTGCTGGCCTCAAAGTACTCAGCCATTGTGAGCTCAATATCTGAAGATGTGCTTCGGTGCACCATCATGTTATGAAGCACTGGAGAAATGATGATCTCCTGCTGAGTCTCAAGAAGAGCTTCCAACTCCTTGGATCGTTGTTTTTTCGACAAGAAGCGCACGTACTCCTCTTCAATGTCCAGGGCCTTCTGAGCTTGCACATCTGCCATATGTATCTATCTTGGATGGAGATATAATCTTAATTGGTTCTTCACGTGGAGCAAGTAGTCATGTACTTCAGTGTCTCGTGTTGCTTTGCTTGGCTTGGAATGAAGGGGTCCGGGACTTATATATGCACGGATCATAGCCTCAGGATTAGGCAGTTTTGGCCGCATTCTTGCTTGGATGACCAAACATTCCTATGCACTCCACATCGGTTGGTCAGTATCTTTAGGTTTGTCCTTTCCCGGCTGCCGTGTGCTCGAGCGACACACACTTCAGCTCTGATCACCATGGGCTGCACCAATATAATGCATTTCACGTGCGTACATAGTTGGGTTCTTCTTGAATATCTCTTCTTTCTTCTCGCGAGAGTCCGTAAGAAGCCTGAAACCCAAAGAGAATTTGGTCCACTCGCTTTGCACATTGTGGCTAATTCATGTGACAAACGTGAACCGACGGAAACCCTTCAAGTGTTAAGTAGGTATAAAGTAATAAATTATAAAATTGGATGTTGGACTCCCTCCAACTGTTAAAATGGATAAATTTAGGACCCTAGCTGTTTTCAAAGATGGTTTAGTATCCAAAATCATAACTCAATTATTTCAAATTAGATAAACAAGCACCAACTACATTTTTTAGAAAAAAATATATTATCAATTTGTTGCTGAACTATTTCAGAACTATGTGTATCATATAACAGAAAACAATTTGCCCACCTTCAGCCAAACAGAGGAAATTGGTATATATATAGCTCTACTCGCTTATTTTTTTTTAGCTTTTTGGAACCTATTTGCCTTCAATTTCTGTAGTTTCTTTTATTTCGTGCAGTGGTACATTCCACTTTAGAAATGCATTACTGTTGCTTGCACAAGAGGAGGAGCATCTCTTGCCCAACACACTAACAAACAGGGAATCTCCAACACAAATCTTGCGGTTGTAACATTGTGCTACAAGACATCATCCTCTATATTCCGATGCATCGTCACTTGCTCACTCCAATGCAAGAACAAGCTAAGCACACTTTATTAGCACATGTAAAACCTGAACTATTGCAAAGATAGAGCACTTTACAAGCACGCATCACATGTGTTAATTGCAAGCTATAGAAGGATTCCGCAAGCTGAACTATTGTGGCTAATAACTCATGTGATAAATGTGAAATAAACCGATGAAATACACACTCCAGAAACTTAATCAGAGAATAAGAATTTAATTTATCAAGATTGTGTAAATCTGTTATAGAGAATTGATGGAAAACCTAAATACTTGAAGCCCTCCAATAATGATTGAAATGAATGAAGTACTAAACTACGAAACATGGTACAAACAAGATGTCGCCGAGACAAGAAGATCCACATCATCGAGCAAGGTTTTCGAGAGGAGCTTCCTTCAACCTCACCGAGTGGAGAATGGACAACCATGACCTCACCGAGTTTAAAAAAGTTCTGGGCGAAGAGAAATCCATTGCAGGAGAGGGATCTTGCCTATTAGAGCAGTCGCGCCAGTGGGAAACAAGTTCAACGACCTAGTTGGGGTGGGGTGCAGAGAGTCATCTCCGGATTGTCTTGCATTGACACGACGATGACAATCAAAGAAAAATGTTTAATGATTTTGTTACACTTAGAGAAATAACACTTTTGATTTTCTTTCCAATTCCTCTCCGTTAGATTGTCCTTTTTAAAAATTACCTATTGCTAGAGATACCAAAAGAAAATCTTATTTTTAGAAAAAAAATAACTTCCAATTCAATTTATGAGAGAAAAGCATAAAAGATGAACAAATATTATTCTCTAGATAAGAATTAACACGATGACTCCAGTTACCAAAACAACATGGTTTACAATATTTTAACTAGCCAATGGTCAAAGTTTATAATTTTTTATTTTCATATGATGTCTTCTTGGTGATCTCTTGGATGACCAAATTTCTAGCCCTATGTATGGTGGAAATGAACAGGCACACGTGCTCCTCGAGCTCATCGGCGAGTCTCCTGGAGCTCGAGTAGCTCCGCCTCAGCTCGTTCGACATCTCTAGCACCGAGCTTCTCTCGTCTGCTCTCTCCGTGCACCACCTCACCATGGTATTCTCCCGCTTGATGGCATCGAAGAGCCGCGCCACGAGGTTGTTGATAGTGTCGAGGTCCTGGCCAAGGACGTAGGTTCCCTTCGCCGCTGTGTCGAGCTGCTCTTGCAGCTGCAACAATGCCAACATGGTCTTGCTGGACAGCTTCTTTGTACTAGCCCTCGCTACGAGCCGTGTCTTGAGTGCCTGTGCGGTCACTGTCCCGATGAGGAGGAGACCGAAGAACAGCAGGTGCGCCCCTGAGCCAAATGCAGCCGCAGCAGCAGCTCCGCCCACCCTGACAACCAAGACACACAAGAGATTCTTGATAGCCTTCACCATCTTGAGCTTCCTCCCTACTCTTTTGTGGCTCGACCTGATGCTTTGAAGTATGCAGGAGTACTTGTCATGGATCGACCTCAATTTGCTTCGTGTTTTGGTGCAGAAAGGGTTGTTGCTTATAAAGGGGAATTCAAGTGCATGAGAAGCCGAGATGCTAGCGAGAAAGCTATCCATGGATTGGTAGTTACTTTGGGTTTCTTTGATATTCTGGAGGAGCCGCCTGCACATCTCTAAGGCCTCCGTGCTGGCCTCAAAGTACTCAGCCATTGTGAGCTCAATATCTGAAGATGTGCTTCGGTGCACCATCATGTTATGAAGCACTGGAGAGATGATGATCTCCTGCTAAGTCTCAAGAAGAGCTTCCAACTCCTTGGATCGTTGTTTTTTCGACAGGAAGCGCACGTACTCCTCTTCAATGTCCAGGGCCTTCTGAGCTTGCACAGCTGCCATATGTATCTATCTTGGATGGAGATATAATCTTAATTGGTTCTTCAGGTGGAGCAAGTAGTCATGTACTGCAGTGTCTCGTGCTGCTTTGCTTGGCTTGGAATGAAGGGGTCCGGGACTTACATATGCACGGATCATAGCCTCAGGATTAGGCAGTTTTGGCCGCATTCTTGCTTGGATGACCAAACATTCCTATGCACTCCACATCGGTTGGTCGGTATCTTTAGGTTTGTCCTTTCCCGGCCGCCGTGTGCTGGAGCGACACACACTTCAGCTCTGATCACCGTGGGCTGCACCAATATAATGCATTTCACGTGCGTACATAGTTGGGTTCTTCTTGAATATCTCTTCTTTCTTCTCGCGAGAGTCCGTAAGAAGCCTGAAACCCAAAGAGAATTTGGTCCACTCGCTTTGCACATTGTGGCTAATTCACGTGACAAACGTGAACCGACGGAAACCCTTCAAGTATTAAGTAGGTATAAAGTACTAAATTATAAAATTGGATGTTGGACTCCCTCCAACTGTTAAAATGGATAAATTTAGGACCCTAGCTGTTTTCAAAGATTGTTTAGTATCCAAAATCATAACTCAATTATTTCAAATTAGATAAACAAGCACCAACTACATTTTTTAGAAAAAAATATATTATCAATTTGTTGCTGAACTATTTCAGAACTATGTGTATCATATAACAGAAAACAATTTGCCCACCTTCAGCCAAACAGAGGAAATTGGTATATATATAGCTCTACTCGCTTATTTTTTTTTAGCTTTTTGGAACCTATTTGCCTTCAATTTCTGTAGTTTCTTTTATTTCGTGCAGTGGTACATTCCACTTTAGAAATGCATTACTATTGCTTGCACAAGAGGAGGAGCATCTCTTGCCCAACACACTAACAAACAGGGAATCTCCAACACAAATCTTGCGGTGGTAACATTGTGCTACAAGACATCATCCTTTATATTCCGATGCATCGTCACTTGCTCACTCCAATGCAAGAACAAGCTAAGCACACTTTATTAGCACATGTAAAACCTGAACTATTGCAAAGATAGAGCACTTTACAAGCACACATCACATGTGTTAATTGCAAGCTATATAGAAGGATTCCGCAAGCTGAACTATTGTGGCTAATAACTCATGTGATAAATGTGAAATAAACCGATGAAATACACACTCCAGAAACTTAATCAGAGAATAAGAATTTAATTTATCAAGATTGTGTAAATCTGTTATAGAGAATTGATGGAAAACCCAAATACTTGAAGCCCTCCAATAATGATTGAAATGAATGAAGTACTAAACTACGAAACATGGTACAAACAAGATGTCGCCGAGACAAGAAGATCCACATCATCGAGCAAGGTTTTCGAGAGGAGCTTCCTTCAACCTCACCAAGTGGAGAATGGACAACCATGACCTCACCGAGTTTAAAAAAGTTCTGGGCGAAGAGAAATCCATTGCAGGAGAGGGATCTTGCCTAGTAGAGCAGTCGCGCCAGTGGGAAACAAGTTCAACGACCTAGTTGGGGTGGGGTGCAGAGAGTCATCTCCGGATTGTCTTGCATTGACACGACGATGACAATCAAAGAAAAATGTTTAATGATTTTGTTACACTTAGAGAAATAACACTTTTGATTTCTTTCCAATTCCTCTCCGTTAGATTGTCCTTTTTAAAAATTACCTGTTGCTAGAGATACCAAAAGAAAATCTTATTTTTAGAAAAAAATAACTTCCAATTCAATTTATGAGAGAAAAGCATAAAAGTTGAACAAATATTATTCTTAGATAAGAAATTAACACGATGATTCCAGTTACCAAAACAACATGGTTTACAATATTTTAACTAGCCAATGGTCAAAGTTTATAATTTTTTATTTTCGTATGATGTCTTCTTGGTGATCTCTTGGATGACCAAATTTCTAGCCCTATGTATGGTGGAAATGAACAGGCACACGTGCTCCTCGAGCTCATCGGCGAGTCTCCTGGAGCTCGAGCAGCTCCGCCTCAGCTCGTTCGACATCTCTAGCACCCAGCTTCTCTCGTCTGCTCTCTCCGTGCACCACCTCGCCATGGCATTCTCCCGCTTGATGGCATCGAAGAGCCGCGCCACGAGGTTGTTGATAGTGTCGAGGTCCTGGCCAAGGACGTAGGTTCCCTTCGCCGCTGTGTCGAGCTGCTCTTGCAGTTTCAACAATGCCAACGTGGTCTTGCTGGACAGCTTCTTTGTACTAGCCCTCGCTACGAGCCGTGTCTTGAGCGCCCCTACGGTCACTGTCCCGATGAGGAGGAGACTGAAGAACAGCAGCTGCGCCCCTGAGCCAAATGCAGCCACAGCAGCCGCTCCGCCCACCATGACGACCAGACACGCAAGAGATTCTTGATAGCCTTCACCATCTTGAGCTTCCTCCCTACTACTCTTTTGTGGCTCGACCTGATGCTTTGAAGTATGCAGGAGTACTTGTCATGGATCGACCTCAGTTGCTTCGTGTTGTGGTGCAGAAAGGTTGTTGCTTATAAAGGGTAATTCAAGTGCATGAGAAGCCGAGATGCCAGCGAGAAAGCTATCCATGGATTGGTAGTTACTTTGGGCGTCTTTGATATCTCAGGAGCCGCCTGCACATCTCTAAGGCCTCCGTGCTGGCCTCAAAGTACTCAGCCATTGTGAGCTCAATATCTGAAGATGTTCTTCGGTGCACCATCGTGTTATGAAGCACTGGAGAGATGATGATCTCCTGCTGAGTCTCAAGAAGAGCTCCCAACTCCTTGGATCGTTGTTTTTTCGACAGAAGCGCACGTACTCCTCTTCAATGTCCAGGGCCTTCTAAGCTTGCGTAGCTGCCATATGTATCTATCTTGGATGGAGATATAATCTTAGTTGGTTCTTCAGATGGAGCAAGTAGTCATGTACTGCAGTGTCTCGTGCTGCTTTGCTTGGCTTGGAATGAAGGGGTCAAGGACTTATTATGCAAGGATCATAGCCTCAGGATTAGGCAGTTTTAGCCGCGTTCTTGCTTGGATGGCCAAACAATCCTATGCACTCCACATCGGTTGGTCGGTATCTTTAGGTTTGTCCTTTCCTGGCCGCCGTGTGTTGGAGCGACGAACACCTTCAGCTTTGATCACGTGGGCTGCACCAATATAATTGTTCGTGTGTGCAAATCACCCTGTTCTTCGGTCCTTTTTAGCGGCTTATCAGCTCTATCACAGCTTATTTCTCTCAGAAAAAACTATTAGAACAATCCTAATTAGCTGCGAAAACATCTATGGGGCGAATATTGCGAGATGAAGGCCCCCTACATCTTGCATCAAGCTCCGCCACTGTCAGGATGGAAATAAATGCCACATAGATTCGTGAAGGCATCTCGACTCCGCCAGAGAAGCACAAGGGCGATGTTGTAGCAATTGGTGCCATGGCCAGTTGTTGACGTTGGAGGAGATCCAAATCACATATCAGCAGGGCTAGCATGCCCAAGAGGTTGCAAAAGCAGGGCTAGCATGCCCAAGAGGTTGCAAATCAACCCACCACGCAACAAGAACAGAAGCAAAACGACAAAACTGATCTAGAGACCGGTTAGGCCGATTTTGGGCTCGATTCTTGCGGAAAAGACTCCCGAGAACCCTCCTGGGAAGACCCGTCGGGCAGGAGCACGTGGAGGATGTCCTAGGACCAGCAAGGCCACCTAGAACACCGTTAAATCCCGTTGGGGGACGTGACGAACAGCAGGGTAGAGAAAGTAGGGAAAATAGGGTTTGAGCAGTGTATTTTAACGATTAAGGGTTGGATCCTTCGTGATCCTCTCATATATATAGAGGGGGTGGTCTTATCCCAGTAGGAAACATCCTCAGATCGCGATCCCCAAGTTTCCTACTCAAAATATAGAATTAAAAGAGTCCAAGTCGGACTGGAACACCCAAAATCGACTTAGTCGGTTCCCAAACCGACTAAGTTGGTTCTTGCGGGCTCCGGCACCACAGCCAGGGGCAAATCCGACTGACTGACCCGACGTTAGTCAGCTCAGGATCCGGCTAAGTCAGCTCAGGGACCCGGCTAAGTCGGTTCTTCGCAGCTCAGGCAATAATCTTCCGAAATTCATAATTAATTCATCCGGACTCCAAACGAGATAAACCATATATGTTTTTTTATCAGCTCGATGAGAGGAACACAATAGTGAAGTCCATTCTTGCATTTGAAGAATTGCCAAAATCGACCTAGCCGTTTTTTGGACATGGCTAAGCCTACTCTGGCTGATTCAACACCAGAAAAAACTGTTTTCTTCGCATTGGCTCCAATGTGATGATCCAAGTGTGCTTTGTGGCCATCTTGATAATATAAAAACATGATGGATGAGTCTATTATATGCTTATGATGCTTTTGAGTGTCAAACACCTATAAAATGGATGCCTTCATCTTCTCTGATCTTGATACGAGTTGGCTCCTCCAGCTGTGCTACTTGCCACTGACGTCTTGTTACAGTTCGGGTGCGCTGTGAGCCCTGATGGGGTGCGCGTAGGAAGGGGCACAAATTACCATTATAACCCTGAACGAATATAATTAATTAAAACTAGTACTCCCTCCATACCCATATTAGTTGACGTTTAGGACAACGACACGGTCTTCAAAACACAACTTTGACCTCTTATTTTATAAGAATATTTATGGAAAAGTGATATATGTATACTTTTATGAAAGTATTCTTCAAGACAAATCTATTTATATAATTTTTATATTTGTAAACTTAGAAACTTAATAGTTATTGATAATTATATTCCCCTGTTTTGACTCTAATCTTTTCTAAAACGTCAACTAATATGGGTATGGAGGGAGTATTTAGCAGAGGAACTGAGAGGAACCGGGAGGTACCCATACCCCCCGTAAAAGAGCTCATATATTTTTTTAAAAAAAAGAGTACATTTTGTCTGCAGATGGCCACATGGCATGGGGATCTGAACTGAATATGCCATAGTTTGACGAGTCTAGCCTCAGTGGTTTTATTTAATCCATTTAATATTGTAACACGTACATCAACAAATTTAATGACTTGGCAGATTGATTGTGAAAAAGATAGAAAGAATTCATAGTTTCATTCGGATGCACTGTCACGGTTACCAAAAGAAAAAAACCGATCCCCACTGAAATTGGCCTTATGCCTGTTTTGAAAAGACCAAAAGCAACATCATGGTGTTACGTGGTTGGACAGTTTAGGTCTTGTTTGACTGCATATAAATACACTTCAATCCATATGAGTTAGGATTTAGTTCAAGTTACACTCCAATCCACTCTAACCCACGTGGATTGGTGTGTATTCATATGCAGCCAAACAAGGCCTTAAGTGGAAAAATCATGGAATTTTCTGCATTTTGTTTAGAGCAACTCCAACCAAGGCCTAGTTGAGTGCTCATCCTATTTTGAGAGTTCAAACACATGAAAAAAATTCTCTAAGTGAGCTTCTATTGAACACTAATGGATGAGGGGCTCTCATTCCTCTCCTCCTGATCTCCCAATGCAAGAGCCCCTCCCTATCCCTATTGCTCCTTTCTCTCTTCCCACAAAGCTGACAAATAGAGCCCATATGAGCGGGTCAATGATAATATAGGGTAAAGTAAGAAAGATTTAGGAGATTGGTTAGAGTAGCGCTGAGAAGTAAGGGCTGGCCATTTGAGGGAATAGGGGGTGGGGGAGAGGGGTAAGAGTTTGTGGTTGATGTTTGTCTTACGTACTTAGCTTGATGATCTTTCATAGGCTACTCCAAAGTAACAAGGTATTCCCACCCTCAATGTTTGCCATTTCAGGACCCTTGTTACAAGGGTATACAAGTTTGAGAATATCAAGAATATTTTTTAATATTGGAGTAACTTCAGCAATGACACTTAAAATAGGGTTCCTATTTGGATTTCAAGGTTTCATCTACTTTTAAGGTCTTGTTTTCTAGACCAAACTCCACCAATAATAGTGCTCAAATCAAGGCTCATATGTATTTTTGGTTTTCTTTATTTTCTCATAATCTCTATTTATTTTATCTATTTCACCCAACATAGTACATTTCTCCAATAATGTTACTACTACTTTATACAAATAACTACTTCCGGCCTTCATTCTAAATTGTAAGTTGTCGGGTACCAAAATAAGGGGTACCCTAAACGAGCGGAGTAAAGGATAACGCCTGGTCGAACCCAAGGAAAAATTCACCGTCCGCCGGTGGATTCTAGCCTCGGTTGGTCCCTTGTGAGAAGGCCTCGGCAGAAGGGTCTCTCTCTACCTTCATCTCGCCCGAAGCTCCCAAGCCAGGCCTCGGACGGAGGGCAAGTAGTCCAATTCATCAGACTCCTCGCCCCAGGGGCAGTGATCTTTCACCTGGAAATATCGAACCACACCCGTCCAATGACTGGCACCAAACGGGCGTGGAGCGTCACGAGACTGGTCAGGCACGCCAAAGAACAACATGCGTGAACGATTGGCTAATACGGTACGCCCTGATGGAGTGGCTGCTTCCATGGCACGCCTCCTCCATCCATGCGCTACAGGGTAAGAAGCGTGATCCTGCAAGACCAACGACATCAGCCGCTGCGCCTCACTGGCCGCACGACACCCACGTCTCAATAAAGCAGATTGGTCAGGAATCCAGTTCTAGTGAATCTGATAAAGGCAATCACATGCACAAATTCATTGTAACACCTATGCTCGAGCCCACAAGGGAATACGACCATTTTCCGTCTCGCCCGAGCCCTCGCGCAGGGGCCCAGGCCAGACGATTCTTCGCTTCGCCCGAGGCCCCCGCGCTAAGGCCTCGGACGAAGGCCACATTCCCAATTCGCCTGAGCCCTCCCGGGGGCCGAGCCTCAAACAAACCAAAGGCTCTCCGACTCACTTAGGCTCCGCCCAGGCCTCAGACCAAGGCTGAATCGCCGATTCGACCTCAAGTTGCTTCGTGTTGTGGTGCAGAAAGGGTTATTCCTTATAAAGGGGAATTCAAGTGCATGAGAGGCTGAGATGCCACGAGGAAACTATCCATGGATTGGTAGTTGCTTTGGGCGTCTTTGATATTCTCGAGGAGCCGCCTGCACATCTCTAAGACCTCCGTACGTGCTGGCCTCGATGTACTCAGCCATTGTGAGCTCAATCTCTGAAGATGTTCTTCGGTGCACCATCATGTTATGAAGCACCGGAGAGATGATGATCTCCTGCTAAGTCTCAAGAAGAGCTTGCAACTCCTTGGATCGTTGTTTTTTGACAGTAAGCGCATGTACTCCTCTTTAATGTCCAGGGCCTTCTGAGCTCGCACAGCTGCCATATGTTTCTATCTTGGATGGAGATATAATCTTAATTGGTTCTTCGGGTGGAGCAAGTAGTTATGTACTTATGTACTGCAGTGTCTCCTGCTGCTTTTGGCTTGGCTTGGAATGAAGGGGGTCCAGGACTTATATATGCAAGGATCATAGCCTCAGGATTAGAGAGTTTTAGCCGCGTTATTGCTTGGATGACCAAACATTCCTATGCACTCCACATCGGTCGGTCGGTATCTTTAGGTTTGTCCTTTTTCGGCCGCCGTATGCTGGAGCGACGCACACCTTCAGCTCCGATCACCGTGGACTGCACCAATATAATGTATTTTACGTGCATACATAGTTATTAGGTTCTTCTTGAATATCTCTTCTTTTTTCTCGCGAGAGTCAGTAAGAAGCCTGAAACCTAAAGAGAATTTGGTCCACACTCGCTTTGCAGATTGTGGCTAATTCACGTGACAAACATGAAGCAAACCGATGAAAACACTAGTGTTAAGTAGGTATAAAGTACTAAATTATAAAATTAGATGTTGGACTCCCTCCAACTGTTAAAATGGATAAATTTAGGATCCTAGCTGTTTTCAAGATGGTTTAGTATCCAAAATCATAACTCAATTATTTCAAATTAGATAAACAAGCACCAACTACATTTTTTAGAAAAACAATTATATTATCAATTTGTTGGTAAACTATTTTAGAACTATGTGTATCATATAACAGAAAACATTTGCCTACCTTCAACCATGCTGGGAACTGGAGAATAGTTAATATCTAAACAGAGGAAATTGGTATATATATGGTATATATATATAGCTCTACTCGCTTATTTTTTTAGCTTTTTGGAACCTATTTGCCTTCAATTTATGTAGTTTCTTTTATTTCGTGCAGTGGTACATTCCACATTAGAAATGCATTACTGTTTCTTGCACAAGAGGAGGAGCATCTCTTGCCCAACACACTAACAAACAGAGAATCTCCAACACAAATCTTGCGGTTGTAACATTGTGCTACAAGACATCATCCTTTATATTCATGCATCGTCACTTGCTCACTCCAATGCAAGAACAAGCTAAACACACTTTATTAGCACATGTAAAACCTGAACTATTGCAAAAATAGAGCACTTTACAAGCACGCATCACATGTGTTAATTGCAAGCTATAGAATGATTCCGCAAGCTGAACTATTGTGGCTAATAACTCATGTGACAAATGTGAAATAAACCGATGAAATACACACTCCAGAAACTTAATCAGAGAATAAGAATTTAATTTATCAAGATTGTGTAAATCTATTATAGAGAATTGATGGAAAACCTAGATACTTGAAGCCCTCCAATAATGATTGAAATGAATGAAGTACTAAACTATGAAACATGGTACGAACAAGATGTCGCCGAGACAAGAAGATCCACATCATCGAGCAAGGTTTTCGAGAGGAGCTTCCTTCAACCTCACCGAGTGGAGAATGGACAACCAGGACCTCACCGAGTTTAAAAAAGTTCTGGGCGGAGAGAAATCCATTGCAGGAGAGGGATCTTGCCTAGTAGAGCAGTCGCGCCAGTGGGAAACAAGTTCAACGGCCTAGTTGGGGTGGGGGTGCAGAGAGTCATCTCCGTTGTCTTGCATTGACACGACGATGACAATCAAAGAAAAATGTTTAATGATTTTGTTACACTTAGAGAAATAACACTTTTGATTTTCTTTCCAATTCCTCTCCGTTAGATTGTCCTTTTTAAAAATTACCTGTTGCTAGAGATACCAAAAGAAAATCTTATTTTTAGAAAAAAATAACTTCCAATTCAATTTATGAGAGAAAAGCATAAAAGATGAACAATATTATTCTCTAGATAAGAATTAACACGATGACTCCAGTTACCAAAACAACATGGTTTACAATATTTTAACTAGCCAATGGTCAAAGTTTATAATTTTTTATTTTCGTATGATGTCTTCTTGGTGATCTTGTCTTGGATGACCAAATTCTAGCCCTATGTATGGTGGAAATGAACAGGCACACGTGCTCCTCGAGCTCATCGGCGAGTCTCCTGGAGCTCGAGCAGCTCCGCCTCAGCTCGTTCGACATCTCTAGCACCGAGCTTCTCTCGTCTGCTCTCTCCGTGCACCACCTCACCATGGCATTCTCCCGCTTGATGGCATCGAAGAGCCGCGCCACGAGGTTGTTGATAGTGTCGAGGTCCTAGCCAAGGACGTAGGTTCCCTTCGCCGCAGTGTCGAGCTGCTCTTGCAGCTGCAACAATGCCAACATGGTCTTGCTGGACAGCTTCTTTGTACTAGCCCTCGCTACGAGCCGTGTCTTGAGTGCCCGTGCGGTCACTGTCCCGATGAGGAGGAGACCGAAGAACAGCAGGTGCGCCCCTGAGCCAAATGCAGCCGCAGCAGCAGCTCCGCCCACCCTGACGACCAAGACACACAAGAGATTCTTGATAGCCTTCACCATCTTGAGCTTCCTCCCTACTCTTTTGTGGCTCGACCTGATGCTTTGAAGTATGCAGGAGTACTTGTCATGGATCGACCTCAATTTGCTTCGTGTTGTGGTGCAGAAAGGGTTGTTGCTTATAAAGGAGAATTCAAGTGCATGAGAAGCCGAGATGCCAGCGAGAAAGCTATCCATGGATTGGTAGTTACTTTGGGTGTCTTTGATATTCTGGAGGAGCCGCCTGCACATCTCTAAGGCCTCCGTGCTGGCCTCAAAGTACTCAGCCATTGTGAGCTCAATATCTGAAGATGTGCTTCGGTGCACCATCATGTTATGAAGCACCGGAGAGATGATGATCTCCTGCTGAGTCTCAAGAAGAGCTTCCAACTCCTTGGATCGTTGTTTTTTCGACAGGAAGCGCACGTACTCCTCTTCAATGTCCAGGGCCTTCTGAGCTTGCACAGCTGCCATATGTATCTATCTTGGATGGAGATATAATCTTAATTGGTTCTTCAGGTGGAGCAAGTAGTCATGTACTGCAGTGTTTCATGCTGCTTTGCTTGGCTTGGAATGAAGGGGTCAAGGATTATATATGCAAGGATCATAGCCTCAGGATTAGGCAGTTTTGGCCGCATTCTTGCTTGGATGACCAAACATTCCTATGCACTCCACATCGGTTGGTCGGTATCTTTAGGTTTGTCCTTTCCTGGCCGCCGTGTGCTGGAGCGACACACACTTCAGCTCTGATCACTGTGGGCTGCACCAATATAATGCATTTCACGTGCGTACATAGTTGGGTTCTTCTTGAATATCTCTTCTTTCTTCTCGCGAGAGTCCGTAAGAAGCCTGAAACCCAAAGAGAATTTGGTCCACTCGCTTTGCAGATTGTGGCTAATTCACGTGACAAACGTGAACCGACGGAAACCCTTCAAGTGTGTCACACCCTGAAATTTGCATTTCTGAAATTAGAGTTAAAATGATTTATTTATGATTTTTTGTGCTCATAAAATATAGGGAAATAAAAATTTTCTCTAAATTAAAAATTTATCCTAGGGTTTAGAAACTTTTTGTGCATTCATGTTGGAGCATTTGAGTTTTTTGATGTGTGGTTTTTTGGTTCAAAATCCAAATTGTGTTCAAAATGGTTTAGAAATGATTTAAAAACAAATTTCCTAGAAAGGGATTTAGAAATAAAGACCTTTTGTTTTCAAAAAGTTTGGAAAGTTTAAAGTTTCAAATCTTTCTGTTTCTCTCAAAAGATTCAAATCAAAATTCAAAAAAATTCAAATTGGTTTGAAAATGATTTGAAAAGGTTTAAATAAAAAAGAAAGGGAAGATCTTCTCATCCCTTCTCCTCTCTTTTTTCTGGCCCGAACAGGCCCAGCTCCTCCTCCACCCTCACTCCTTCCGGCCTGCTTCGGCCTGGCAGCAGGCCTAGCCCGACACCCCTCTCGCACCCCCCGCTGCTGGCCCGATGGCCCAAGCCGGTCATTTTCCCCCTCCCCGGCAGCCCAGCCAGCTCCCACTCCTTCCCCCTCCTCTTGGCCGCGACCGCGTCCCCGGCCCAGTCAGCGCCCTCGCCCGAGCGCTTGCAAGCCCCCGTGCTCGCTCCCGCTCCCACTCCCGCTGACCTTCGGGTCCCACTTGTCAGCTGTTTTCAGATCCCGCGCTTGCGCTCCTTTCTCGCTGACGATGTGGCCCCACCGGTCAGGGTCGTCTTCTCCCTCCCGAAAAGGACTCGGACTCCATTGCCGAGCCCGCCGCCTCCAAGACTCCACCCTTCTCCCTTCCGTATCGGCCAAGTCGATCCCTCCTATAAGACTCTCCACCCTCCGCCGCCTCTCTTTTTCCAAAAATCACGAGCTCCCGTGCCCTACCTTGCCCTAGCCGAGAGCTCCGCCCTAGCCGAGATCCCGCCGCCGTTTTCTCGCTCCCTACCGCTCACCGCCGCTCCGAGGTCCCCTCCGAGCTCCGTATCAATCTCCTGAATCTACTCGAACCCTCATATCTCCTCTCCTCCTTTTGTTCTGTGTTCTAATTCCTCGCCGGAATTTGCAGGAGCATCACCACGCCCTCGACGAGCTCCACGCTATCGCCGATCCTCCTCCGATCCTGTAATTGCCTCAGATGAACCCGCGGTAAGCCCCAGAGTATCCTCACCCTTTTCCCGCAGCAAACCGAGCACTCTAGCCCTAGGCTCGCTTCGCGCTGCCACTACTCGGCCATGGCGCCGCCCTAAGCTGTCGGCTTCACTTTCCCCTCCGGCAACAGCACCGCCCCTCCTTTTCCCCATCTAATCTCGCCCATCCATTCAAGATCCAATGAACCGGATTGTCTCGTACCCTTTCGGCCTTGCCATTTGCAAAAGAGCCCTTCTGTTATATAAATATAAAACCCGCCGTCCTCCCTCCTTGATCTAATCTCACTCGTCCGTCCCAGATCTAACGGCTGAAATCTGTCAATACCCCTTCGGCTACCATTTTGCAAAAAGGACCTTATAATTAATGAGGCCTAAACCCGCAGTCCAACCTATCCTATTCACTGAGTCTTGACAAACTTCCATTCAAGCCCCTGAGTTTTCTTCTAAACGAGGCGCAGTCCAGCCGGAAATCCGATTTGTTTTATTTGTTTAAATCTGCAAAATCAAATTCAATTTATTTACAAAACTGCCACCAGATTCAAAAGCCTATAACTTCTTTGTTTTAACTCCGTTTTAATCCGTTCAACTTGCGTTAGATTCATTTCAAAAAGATCTTTCAAACTATATAAAATTGACTAATATTTTCTGTAATTAAAATTTGAGTTAAAACTAATCTAGTAATTAGTATCTTTAATCTTGTTTAGTTCATATCTTTCTCGTTATAGCTCTGATTAGAGTGATTTTCGCGTCTGTGTGATCGTAGCTAATCGTAGATCAGTTTCCAAAACTCTTTATTTTTGTTTTCTTATGATTGATGTACTGTTCTAATCATAGGTTATGTTTGCTTTGCATGATTGGTATTGGATGCATGTGTGGTGTTCTTTGATCGTATGTCCAGTCGGTGAGTTTTACGTTGGTGATCAAGGAGAAGTTCGTGATCTAGAGATCATGATCAAGAGTCAACCCTTGGAAGTCTACGAATCAACAGAAGAAGGATCTTGAGTTAAGGCAAGTATAGCATGGGACCATCCTTGTTACCTATTCACTGTAATCACTTAATTCATATTGCATGTGTCTAATTTGATTACCATTAAGGTTTACCTAGTTCTTGTTATCCGTTACCTTGTCACCTCGGGATATCATGCATTTGGGTAGTATATTGCTAGCGCTCAAAGTTAAACCGACATGATCCGATCACTAATTAATGATTCATGATAAATGGTTAATTAATGTTTAATACTGGATATGAGAATGTTATCATGATGATGATGGAACTAATGTGATCATATGGTTTATTTGGGTTAAGCATAATATACGTTTACCTAATGCTAAAATTATGCCAACTAAAAGCTAATGCAGTTAACCCGTGTCAGCTTTTGAGCCGCATGAACCCATGTTATATTTGTTAAGTACGAGATGTACTTATGCTTGTTTTACTTTTCAATACTTTGGAAAAATCCGGATGGGTATCAGACGGCAAGAGTTGGAGAAGTTAGGCTTGTGATCAACCAGTCAGTTGTCCCTGTGAAGTTGGTGTCTCCATCTGAAATCGGAGTGTCTTTCCGCTGTCTGCTCTTTAAGGTTATGTTCTTTTGTTTTATATACGTTATATATGTGCATTGTCTTTCGATATTACCCTTTATTTCTGACTATATGTGAGATTTGACTTCCTGGGCTCACATATGGTGTATACCTGGTTTTGTTCTTAAAACCGGGTGTGACAAAGTGTTAAGTAGATAAAAGTACTAAATTATAAAATTGGATGTTGGACTCCCTCCAACTGTTAAAATGGATAATTTAGGACCCTAGCTGTTTTCAAAGATGGTTTAGTATCCAAAATCATAACTCAATTATTTCAAATTAGATAAACAAGCACCAACTACATTTTTTAGAAAAAAAATATATTATCAATTTGTTGCTGAACTATTTTCGAACTATGTGTATCATATAACAGAATAATTTGCCCACCTTCAGCCAAACAGAGGAATTGGTATATATATAGCTCTACTCGCTTATTTTTTTTAGCTTTTTGGAACCTATTTGCCTTCAATTTCTGTAGTTTCTTTTATTTCGTGCAGTGGTACATTCCACTTTAGAAATGCATTACTGTTGCTTGCACAAGAGGAGGAGCATCTCTTGCCCAACACACTAACAAACAGGGAATCTCCAACACAAATCTTGCGGTTGTAACATTGTGCTACAAGACATCATCCTTTATATCCGATGCATCGTCACTTGCTCACTCCAATGCAAGAACAAGCTAAGCACACTTTATTAGCACATGTAAAACCTGAACTATTGCAAAAATAGAGCACTTTACAAGCACGCATCACATGTGTTAATTGCAAGCTATAGAAGGATTCCGCAAGCTGAACTATTGGCTAATAACTCATGTGACAAATGTGAAATAAACCGATGAAATACACACTCCAGAAACTTAATCAGAGAATAAGAATTTAATTTATCAAGATTGTGTAAATCTGTTATAGAGAATTGATGGAAAACCTAGATACTTGAAGCCCTCCAATAATGATTGAAATGAATGAAGTACTAAACTACAAAACATGGTACGAACAAGATGTCGCCGAGACAAGAAGATCCACATCATCAAGCAAGGTTTTCGAGAGGAACTTCCTTCAACCTCACCGAGTGGAGAATGGACAACCAGGACCTCACCGAGTTTAAAAAATTTCTGGGCGGAGAGAAATCCATTGCAGGAGAGGGATCCTGCCTATTAGAGCAGTCGCACCAGTGGGAAACAAGTTCAACGGCCTAGTTGGGGTGGGGGTGCAGAGAGTCATCTCCGGATTGTCTTGCATTGACACGACGATGACAATGAAAGAAAAATGTTTAATGATTTTGTTACACTTAGAGAAATAACACTTTTGATTTTCTTTCCAATTCCTCTCCGTTAGATTGTCCTTTTTAAAAATTACCTGTTGCTAGAGATACCAAAAGAAATCTTATTTTTAGAAAAAATAACTTCCAATTCAATTTATGAGAGAAAAGCATAAAAGATGAACAAATATTATTCTCTAGATAAGAATTAACACGATGATTCCAGTTACCAAAACAACATGGTTTACAATATTTTAACTAGCCAATGGTCAAAGTTTATAATTTTTTATTTTCGTATGATGTCTTCTTGGTGATCTCTTGGATGACCAAATTTCTAGCCCTATGTATGGTGGAAATGAACAGGCACACGTGCTCCTCGAGCTCATCGGCGAGTCTCCTGGAGCTCGAGCAGCTCCGCCTCAGCTCGTTCGACATCTCTAGCACCCAGCTTCTCTCTCGTCGCTCTCTCCGTGCACCACCTCGCATGGCATTCTCCCGCTTGATGGCATCGAAGAGCCGCGCCACGAGGTTGTTGATAGTGTCGAGGTCCTGGCCAAGGACGTAGGTTCCCTTCGCCGCTGTGTCGAGCTGCTCTTGTAGTTGCAACAATGCCAACATGGTCTTGCTGGACAGCTTCTTTGTACTAGCCCTCGCTACGAGCCGTGTCTTGAGCGCCCCTGCGGTCACTGTCCCGATGAGGAGGAGACCGAAGAACAGCAGCTGCGCCCCTGAGCCAAATGCAGCCACAGCAGCCGCTCCGCCCACCATGACGACCAAGACACGCAAGAGATTCTTGATAGCCTTCACCATCTTGAGCTTCCTCCCTACTCTTTTGTGGCTCGACCTGATGCTTTGAAGTATGCAGGAGTACTTGTCATGGATCGACCTCAAGTTGCTTCGTGTTGTGGTGCAGAAAGGGTTGTTGCTTATAAAGGGTAATTCAAGTGCATGAGAAGCCGAGATGCCAGCGAGAAAGCTATCCATGGATTGGTAGTTACTTTGGGCGTCTTTGATATTCTCAAGGAGCCGCCTGCACATCTCTAAGGCCTCCGTGCTGGCCTCAAAGTACTCAGCCATTGTGAGCTCAATATCTGAAGATGTTCTTCGGTGCACCATCGTGTTATGAAGCACTGGAGAGATGATGATCTCCTGCTGAGTCTCAAGAAGAGCTCCCAACTCCTTGGATCCTTGTTTTTTCGACAGGAAGCGCACGTACTCCTCTTCAATGTCCAGGGCCTTCTAAGCTTGCGTAGCTGCCATATGTATCTATCTTGGATGGAGATATAATCTTAGTTGGTTCTTCAGATGGAGCAAGTAGTCATGTACTGCAGTGTCTCGTGCTGCTTTGCTTGGCTTGGAATGAAGGGGTCAAGGACTTATATATGCAAGGATCATAGCCTCAGGATTAGGCAGTTTTAGCCGCGTTCTTGCTTGGATGGCCAAACATTCCTATGCACTCCACATCGGTTGGTCGGTATCTTTAGGTTTGTCCTTTCCTGGCCGCCGTGTGTTGGAGCGACGAACACCTTCAGCTTTGATCACGTGGGCTGCAGCAATATAATGCATTTCACATGCCTACAGTTCTTCTTGAATATCTCTTCTTTTTTTCTCGTGAGAGTCTGTAAGAAACCTGAAACCCAAAGAGAATTTGGTCTACTCGCTTTGCAGATTGTGGCTAATTCATGTGACAAACGTGAAGTAAACCGATGGAAACCTTTCAAGTGTTAAGTAGGTATAAATACTAAATTATAAAATTGGATGTTGCATTGGACTCCCTCCAACTGTTAAAATGGATAATTTAGGACCCTAGCTGTTTTCAAAGATGGTTTAGTGTATCCAAAATCATAACTCAATTATTTCAAATTAGATAAACAAGCACCAACTACATTTTTTAGAAAAAAAAATTATATTATCAGTTTGTTGGTGAACTATTTTCAGAACTATGTGTATCATATAACAGAAAACAATTTACCCACCTTCAACCATGCTGGGAACCGAGAAGGGTTAATATGTAAACAAAGGAAATTGGTATATATATAGCTCTACTCGCTTATTTTTTTTAACTTTTTGGAACCTATTGGCCTTCAATTTCTATAGTTTCTTTTATTTCGTGCAGTGGTACTTTCCTCATTAGAAATGCACTACTATTGCTTGCACAAGAGGAGGAGCATCTCTTGCCCAACACACTAACGAACAGGAATCTCCAACAGAAATCTTGCGGTTGTAACATTGTGCTACAAGACATCATCCTTTATATCCCCATGCATCGTCACTAGCTCACTCCAATGCAAGAACAAGCTAAGCACACTTTATTAGCACATGTAAAACCTGAACTATTGCTAAAATAGAGCACTTTACAAGCACCCATCACATGTGTTAATTGCAAGCTAGAAGGATTCCGCATGCTGAACTATTATGCTAATAACTCATTTGACAAATGTGAAATAAACCGATGAAATACACATTTCAGAAAGTTAATCAAAGAATAAGAATGATTGTGTAAATATATTATAGAGAATTGATGGAAAACTCGGATACTTGAATCCCTCCAATAATGAATGAAATGAATAAAGTACTAAACTACGAAACACGATACGAACTAAGATGTCGCCGAGACAAGAAGATCCACATCATCGAGGAGGGTCTTGGAGAGGAGCTTCCTTCAACCTCACCGAGTGGATAATGGACACCCAAGACCTCACCGAGTTTAAAAAAGTGTTGGGCGGAGAGAAATCCATTGCGGGAGAGGCATCTTGCCTAGTATAAAAGTTTTGCCATTGGGAAACCAGTCCAACGGCCTAGTTGGGGCGGGGTGTAGAGGGTCATCTTTGTATTGTCTTGTTACGATGATAATCAAAGAAAAATGTTTAATGATTTAGTTACAGTTAGAGAAATAACACTTTTGATTTTCTTTCCAATTCCTCTCTGTTAGATTCTTTTTAAAAATTACCCGCTGCTAGAGATACCAAAGAAAATCTTGATTTTTAGAAACATTAACTCCAATTCAATTTATGAGAGAAAAGCATAAAAGATGAACAAATATTATTCTCTAGATAAGAATTAACACTATGATTCCAGTTGCCAAAACAACATGGTTTACAATATTTTAACTAGTCAGTGGTCAAAGTTTATAATTTTTTATTTTTGTATCATTTCTTCTTGGTGATCTCTTGGATGACCAAATTCCTAGCCCTATGTATGGTGGCAATGAATAGGCACACGTGCTCCTCGAGCTCATCAGCGAGTCTCCTGTAGCTCGAGCAGCTCCGCCTTAGCTCGTTCGACATCTCTAGCACCGAGCTCCTCTCGTCTACTCTCTCCACACACCACCTCGCCATGGCATTCTCCCGCTTGATAGCATCGAAGAGCCATGCCACGAGGTTGTTTATAGTGTCGAGGTCCTGGCCAAGGATGTAGGTTCCCTTCGCCGCTGTGTCGAGCTGCTCCTGCAGCCGCAACCATGCGAACATGATCTTGCTGGACAATTTCTTTGTACTAGCCCTTGTTGTGAGACGTGTGTTCAGCGCCCTGTGGTCACCTTCCCGATGAGGAGGAGACTGAAGAACAACAGGTGCGCCCCTGAGCCAAATGCAGCCGCAACAGCCGCTCCGCCCACCATGACGACCAAGACACGCAAGAGATTCTTGATAGCCTTCACCATCTTGAGCTTACTCCCTACTCTCATGTGGCTCGACCTGATGCTTTGAACTATGAAGGAGTACTTGTCGTGGATGGACCTCAAGTTGCTTCGTGTTGTGGTGCAGAAAGGGTTATTGCTTATAAAGGGGAATTCAAGTGTATGACAAGCTCAGATGCTAGCGAGGAATCCGTCCATGGATTGGTAGTTTCTTTGGGCATTTTTTATATTCCCGAGGAGCTGCCTGCACCTCTCTAAGTCCTCTGTGCTGGCCTCAAAGTATTCAGCCATTGTGAGCTCGATCTCTGAAGATGTTCTTTGGTGCACCATCATGTTACGAAGCACGAGAGATGATGATCTCCTCCTGAGTCTCAATAAGAGCTTCCAACTCCTTGGATCATTGTTTCTTCAATAGGAAGCGCACACACTCCTCTTCAATGTTTAGGGCCTTCTGAGCATGCACAACCGCCATATGTATCTATCTTGGATGGATATAATCTGAGGTGGAGCAAGTAGTGAATGTACTGGAGTGTTTCATGCTGCTTTGCTTGGCTTGGAATGAAGGGGTCCAGGACTTATATATGCAAGGATCATAGCCTCAGGATTAGGCGGTTTTAGCCGCATTCTTCCTTGCATGACCAAACATTCCTATGCACTCCACATTATCGGTCGGTCAGTATCCTTAGCTTTGTCCTTTCCCGGCCGCCGTGTGCTGGAGCAACGCACACCTTCAGCTCTGATCACCGTGGGCTGCACCAATATAATGCATTTCACGTGCGTACATAGTTGGGTTCTTCTTGATCATCTTTTCTTTTTTGTTGCGTGAGTCCGTAAGAAGCCTGAAACCTAAAGAGAATTTGGTGCACTCGCTTTGCAGATTGTGGCTGATTCACATGACAAATTTAGGACTCTAGCTTTGCAGGATGTTGGACTCCCTCCAACTGTTAAAATGGACAAATTTAAGACTCTAGCTGTTTTCAAAGATGGTTTAGTATCGAAAATCATAACTCAATTATTTCAAATTAGATAAACAAGCACGAAGTACATTTTTTAGAAAAAAAATATATTATCAATTTGTTGGTGATCTATTTTCAGATCTATGTGTATCATATAACAAAAAACAGTTTGCCTACCTTCAACCATGCTGGGAACTGGAGAAGGGTTAATATGTAAACAGAGGAAATTGGTATATATATATAGAGAGAGAGAGAGATCGAGCTCTACTCGCTTGTTTTTTTAGCTTTTGGAACCTATTGGCCTTCAATTTGTATAGTTTCTCTTTATTTAGTGTTGTGGTACTTTTCCACATTAGAAATGCACTACTCTTGCTTGCACAAGAGGAGGAGCATCTCTTGCCCAACACACAAGTGAACAAGGAATCCCCAACAGAATGCTTTTACTTGTAACATTGTACTACAAGACATCATCATGCATCCTTTATATCTCCCATACATCATCATCGGCTCACTCCAATGCAAGAACAAGCTAAGCACACTTTTTTAGCACATATACAACCTGAAGTTTTGGAAAATAGCGCACTTTACAAGCATGCATCACATGTGTTAGTTACAAGCTAGCAGGCTTCCGCAAACTGAACTATTGTGGCTAATAACTCATGTGACAAATATGAATAAACCGATGAAATACAAATTCTAGAGAGAATAAGAAATTTATCAAGATTACCTAAATCTGTTACAGAAAATTGATGGAAAACCCTGATACTTTATGTAGGACTTCTAACGGTTAAAAGAGAGCACATTGTCATCTAGCCATTTTCGAAGGTGATTTAATTAATATCTAGATCATAACTATTTTTCTAAATCAGGTAAATATGAAACAAGTATTTTAGAAAAATATTACCTATATGTTTTTATGTTCTATTTAAATTTATTGGATTCTTTCTATTTCTAATGTTTTATTGCTTGCGTTGGAACACTAACATTAATGAAAAATTAGATTCAAATAACTCCAAATAGAACCCCCAACAGATAGTGACATTTTTAGAAAAAAAAATTGGTACTCACATTCTGCAATTTCTTTAATTTAAGATAAACTCTCTATGAAATAATAGAGTTTAACCCCCACCCCCTTTTTATTATTTTAATACTCAAATTTATGGTTTTGCATAGATTATGTGTCAAAACAATATATGGGTACTGTTATGTTTCTTAATGGCATATAGGTGGTGGATACTTTAAATATGGATTCATGCATGGTTTGCTTAACACAAAATCATACGTGGGTATTTGTTCATCCATTCCTCAACCCCATCTCATCTCCATTATGAAATAGAATAGATCCAATTGCTTTTCTTAATGGTAATTACAGTCTACCAAATTGATGACGACTAGATGTTACTGTTTTTGTTTGAAATTCTAAGATGTATCTTTTCCCCCAAGAAGATCCTCCCATGAAGACTAATGTGTAGTGCAACTCCCAGGAATACATAAGAAATAATTACACGTTTCGACATGGATTACTTAGTCTTTATTTTTATTAAAGATTGACCGGGCAATTTAAAGAGGGTCCAAAAGTTGACCTTTTGATCTGTAGCTCAGATAGATAATTGGAGGCCATAGATGCATAGAGTTCGTGGAATCTATTCTATTTGTGTACTTATAGACATAATAGGAATTTAAATCACGGAGCTAAATTTGTCCCAAATCTCTAGAAAAAAATGCTACGGATCACCGCAATTGCTACAATTATCGAGTTGGACTATTTTTTCCATGTTTCTTCTTCTTTTCCTTCCCTCCTTCATGAACGGTTGCCATAAGGACTGCACCCTTCGCTCGTGCCTAAGTAGCACTAGCCGCCGTCTTCTTCACTCAAAGAAGGAAAAGGAGGGAGAAAAGAAAGAGAGGGACTAGAGCTTGCTGCTGTCCCCTGCGCGCCATGCCTATTGTTCTTGCAAAGCCGGTTAGGAATCATTCTCTATCTTTGTTTTTGCATGAATTTTCTTTTCTCCTTCCTTATCACTATGGCTATCATGTTTTTTTATTGAAACGGCGGGAAGGATCTAGCAGCGAGAATTGCTGTGAATTGGAGAAGGGACGGAAAGAGTGGGTCGTTGGGGATTTGTCATCGTGTTCATTGTGTTTGCCAAGGTGAGTTGTGAAACCTGAATTCACATCTTTTGATCAAGCTAGTTTTGTGGTTTACAACACAATAGATGGGGTTTAGTTGTAGTAATCCTCCAATTTAATCTTGTCCACATTGAGATGCAAACTTCCGTCGATGACTTCGATATTTTTACAGAGCTATCAAGAAGCACGCAAGTTTCTTCATAGTCAGTGTTGGAGCCCCTCGCAGGGACCAAGCTCCTAGTTCGGTAATGTCGCACCCCGATTTTAAGGATAAAATCGAGTACACAATATATATATGCCAGATTAATTTTTATACATATATCAACAATATAATAGTTTCAAAAACAATGTTGTATTACCTAAACGAATATTATTACAAAAATGACCCTCAAGTCCAAAAGAAAAGTACATAAGACTCTCATAAAGACTCACGAAAACTAGACACCAACTCCACAGGAATCAGATCCACCGAGGGTAGCACCAGCCTAGTACAACTCGTCGGGGTTGAATCCATCATCTTCTGGGTACTGCTGCTCCTCGTCGTAGTCTCCAACATTTGGGTGGTGTAGCAGGAGGATAAAGAGGAAGGGTGAGTATATCCAAATGCACTCCACAATTGTAGGAAATAATATGACATGTAGCTAGTATCAAAGGGATAGGCTAACTATGTTTGACACGAGCACCTAAAGAGACACATCCTAATAATCCTATTTTTCTATGCACCTATTTACTAGGTTTAACCACCTTCTCCTTAGAACCAATACCAACACTCGGAATCTAACGAGCAACCAAAACTTGGAATCCACCAAGCAACCAACACTTGGAGTCCACCGAGCAAAACCCACACCAGAATTCCATCAGGAAACCAACCCGAACCAGAACCATAACCAACTAATATCGAAGAAGTCCAAGCCCACTCATGACTGTGAGCATGGCTGTTATATCAGTTTTACACTCTGCAGAGGTTGCACATCTTTACCCACAAGTCGTGTTGCTCTTTTGCCTGAGGCGGCCAACCTCTTTACCCACTTCCAAGATAGATCGACAGAGTTCACTACAAGGCCTTTAGAAAGCCTCCTCCAAGCCTGTTTTACACGTACCTCTAAGGTTTCACCCCGTACAAAGATCATCGACCCAGGGCCCCCTCATGAGCTACACAAATCGTCCCCGTGTAAACCCTCAACTTGGAGGAAACTACTTACTACTTGCCAGGACCAAAGCCCATGTAGGTCTCATGGTTGCACTGTTTTGTCGGGTTACTTATCCAAGAACCGGGTGCTAGAGACCCAGGCATGATAACTAGCGCAAACCCAAACCACCAACATCATCCGCCAAATCTATGGCAACCAAACTCAACCAAATGGTCCATCCTACTAGATTTACCTACTCACCATGTTGCTTCAACATTACCAAAGTATCTGTTTCATAGATCATTAGTCAAAATTATTATGAAACCTTCCCATCCCAAGACTACAAAGCTAAGCATGACACCTATTCTTTTTCCCGAACCTAGTTACAAGGAAAATATAAGCAAGTTCTAATAAACCCTAACATGGGATTCAATCTAGACTCTGCATGGATCTATTGGATCTAACTACTCTACTCAAAAGTAAAATAAACTAGGTGCAAAATATTCAAGGACACTTGCCTTTGATGGGAAACATGATACAATTCCTATTTTTGGTCTTTGGAATCCACAGACGCATTTTCTTCCATCACGACAAACTTCCGACGCATAAACATACAAGAAAACATGTACAAATAAATAAAATCAGTACACTAAACTATATAATACAAAGGTTACTAACGCGTAGGTCTTACTTCTACGATCACGTGAGCGCGAAAACCATTGCACGGTTAAAAAGTTATGGCCTTTTGAAGTTAAAGGGTATTTTGACAATTAAAAGGGTTTATTTTTAATTACTTTTTAAACCATGGATTAAAAGAAATTATTTGGACCACAAAACCATTTTATTAAAGGTAAAAGATTTATTTGTAAAAAAGTCCCATTTTTAGAATTATTTTATAAGCAAAACACATCAATGACATTATAAAAAGAGTTAATAAAAACATTAATCATTTTAATAAACTAAAATAAAACTATTTTTGTGAACCAAAACAAATTAATAACATAATTAAAGGTATTATTGATCAGTTTGTAGTTTAACAAAACATTAAAACCCAATTTAGAAACAAGATAAAACTTATTTTCCTCTCTATTTGGACCAAAAATGAATTAACCATAGATTGCAACAGGGTTAGCATGGAAGATTGCTAAGACTCAGAAAACAGTGAGTGAAATGCGAGAAAGGAAAGGGGTCAATCGCAAAGTGTGCTGATCGGAGCTTTGACCTGCTTAGGTGGCGCTTGACCGCCCACGTGGCGATCTGTGATTGGATGCAGAATGTTGATGTGGCATTGTGGTTCACTTGATTGACCATGGGTCAACAAATAATCTGGGCCGCTCATCCCAGATTGAACGGTGCAGGGAGGATCTCCACTCTCTGTTCCTATGCACCCGAAGAACATAGGGCGTTAGACGGTGACGCCTTGCCGGCGTTTGGCCGGGATCGGGCTCCGGTGGTCTAGATGCTCTAGCGAGTAGCGGATCGGGAAGAGGAGGCTACACCAAGTTCAGTGGAGCAAGGTTTGGAGTGCGAGGCGGTGGAAACATGGTGCTCAGGAGCTTGGGGTGTGGTCCGGCCATGGTGGTTGTGGATGTGGCACCTAGGAAAGGAGAGGGTGCACATGGACGTGTGAAATGGAGGCGGCGTGGTGATGCGGATCCCAGGCCACCCTCTTATAGGGCAGAAGAGGGGAGGAGAGGGGGAAACTGAGGGGCTCAGTCGAGCAGCCCATGTCGGCAGGGGAGGGGATGCTCATGTGGAGGGGAGGGCTGGGTCCGCGTGGGCTCGGTCTCCTGTGGCAGTGGGAGAGGGAGAGTCTGTGGCTGCACACAGACGGTGGAGAGGTAGGGGTGAACCTGACCAATAACGCCCACATATCTATGAGAACAAAATTCGGGCCTGCCTGTAAGTGAGGAGGGAATGCTATGGGGTGGCGCGGCCTCGGCTGGGCCAACCGGATGGGGCCCGAAGGGGGAGTGGGAATTGGGCCAGGCTTATGCCAGGGGAAGTGGGAGCGGGGCAGAGGGAGCCGGCTCAGCCCACACCATGGAGAGGAGGCGGGAGGAAGGAATGGGTCGGCTAAAGTCGGCCCAGAGGAAGGGAGAGAGACAGGGTGGGTGGCCTACTAGTGCGGGCTGATGTGCGGGCCGCCCGGAAGAGAAGGGAGCAAGCTGCAGAACGGGTCGCAGCTGGGCCACGGGCCAGCCGGTGTGTGCGGATGGGGGAGGGGTGAGAGGAAGGGACTAGGTAGGTTGGGCCGAGACAGGGAAAGGGGGAACTTTTGGTTTCTTTTTATTTTTCTTTTGCAACTCCTTTTGAAAATAAAAATCAAACCTTTTCGAATCAAAATAAATTTTGTAAAATTTGGAAATATTTTTCTATGTTTTGGAGAATAAATCTTGAAATTTTTTTCACAAATTTTGTAAACACTTTTATTTCTTTTTCAAATAGAGCAAAAGCCGATTCACCCTAATCGAATTTATTAGATTATTTTTCACCCAATACAATTATGCATGAATGCAACAAGGACATTTCTTTAGTTTACAAATCATTTTTTTCTCCACTATTATTTGACCAAAATTTAATTTAATTCTAACAAAATTTAATTAATTAAAAACCAGGGTGTTACAGGTAACTCCTTAGATAGCCTCTGAGCCTTCTCCATACTCAAGTGGGTCTCCGATATGGCCTCTCTCGGACTGCTCCTCGCTGTTTTCACTATCGAGTTTCTAGTCAAAACGCTACAAGCTTCGTTCCCTTCGGTACATGAGGCGACTGCACCAGAAATGTGGTTGGTGTGGTCTCACAAGACTATAAGCCCCTCCGATGTATAACAATGGTGTGTGCAAGCACAAAGTGCTCAGAGGTATGTAAACCTCACTAAACACTATGTGGGGTTCACGCCTACCCCTGATCGCACAAAGTGTCGGGGAGGGGCGAGGGTTTACCACGATCCACGAGAGGTGAAGATAATGTTAGAAAGCTTCACAGACAATGAATTGGAAAGCTTCACATTCTCTTTCTTAAAAAGGACACACACCTTTCCACTATTCACCCCTGAGTATTTATAGGGCATATCAGGGGTCACCAGGTAAATTAAACAAGTACAAAGCCAGTTGTCAAGGGCAGCCGGGGGTCGGGGGTATTGTTGTACAAACACACTTAAGAAACCCTAAATCCTCTCTTGTCTCCACCCGCCGCTGCCGGACTCGGACTGCAATCCTCAAACCCTTGTGCCTTGCCTTGTGCGACGGTTTCCCATCTCTGTCTTCCGGGGTCAACCTTTCTCTCGTCCGTTGGTCTCACTTCATTCCTGCAAACAAAGTAGAAGAAACAGCCAACGAAAAGAGCACCGCGAGGGTTTCTCCGAAGGCTTCGCCAAAGCGGATGCGAGGGTCGCTGTCAGTGGTCGTTCCCCCAACACACTAGGACTGAACCTGGTCTTACTCCTAAGCTCTTTACAAAGCACCTATGCTCATCACTGAGTATATCACTAAGCACTTTTATGAGTAGAGCAACTAGAGACGAGTCTCAACTCTCAACTCCCACAAATCTTCCTAGAGCTCCACACGTTCTCAAATGGCCGACCAAGGGATATATAGGCCTAAATGAGAGACACGTCCATTGGAATAAGTACAAAGTTTTTACGTACTCACCGGATCATCCGATGATGATGGTATGACCGTCCGACGCCTCTGCTCCCGTGACTGACCATTGAACTAGTCATTGTCGACTGTTAGAGAGCCTCTGTGGCGTATATTTCGATGCCCACTATATTGAACTGGTCCAATGCCTGATCTCCCTCTCTGGATTCTCCCTGCAAGCCATCGGACCCATCCTCTTTGGTCTGATGCTTTACTGTTGCCTCGGTCCGATGCAACTATTCCCATGAACAATTTGGTATGGTCCTACGCCCATTGTTTATACTCTTTAGTCCGATGCTTTACTGTCATGTATGATCCGCTGCCCTCCTTCCCGCTTAGTAGTTCGATGCTCGTAATTGATGCCTCTGCTAGGTTTTTGATAGCCTATGGTCTAGTTCCCTTAGGGTCTGGTCCGACGCCCCAGCTTGCATTGACTGGTTTCTGATCTTCGCGTCCAGCTTGGTTCCATCTCGTGTCTTCGACTTTTGCATGTCTTGCAGATCTTCTATATTGCATCTAATATCTTGCTTGAGGTGTTCATCTAGATCACCCATTTGCGTAAGTCCAAGTCCACTTTGCATCCTTTGAACTATATCAAAAACAATAGCAAAAAATATTCGTCCAAATGGTCATATTGATCATCAAATACCAAAATCCAAACTGAATGACCCATGGGGTCCATTTTCTTTACAAATATGATCATTTTAAGATGGTTGTTCTTCAGTGACAAGAGTCTGGATAGGTTTAGGTCTAATCTATTTAGGCTACCTTAATGGAATAATTTGAACTTTCGGTATAAACCAAAGGTGTGGTATTTTCTTTAATATTTTCATATTGGTAAATAATACAATTTTTGGATGAGTATATCTCTGTTTATGAATTTTAGAAATTTACTGTCATGTTTGGTTGTCAGAAAGTTCATTTATGTTCCATTGTTATTTATGTTCTCATATGTCAAAATCTTATTATACCAAACGCTCTAAATAATAGAGTTTCATGTGCACCTGGTGAAGTTTAGAATTTAAAAATTTATGGATGTGTGGTTAAAACTGTATGAAATAGAGAAAGTGACAGTGCTGCTGTTATTAACTGAAGTGCATTTTTTGAAAACGAAAGCTTTATTAATTCCAAGATCGTTACATCGAGCTGATACAAAAACCTTGAAATACTTCCGGCCTCTGTATAACAAAGATACACACAGCCTTACAAAAACTTTTTAAAGGACACACTAATAACATTCAATTCGAAGACTAGACTGCCACCCATGTGCCCGGGTAAAAAACTCCTTGGCCACCAGCGCCAAATGTTGAGATGCCGCTACAACCAAATCTTGTGAAATGAGTTTCTGAAGGATAGCCCATGTACGAAGCCAATGAATGATTGAGTATATAACCTATAAAGGAAAAGAAGTAACGTTTTCTCTCAAAAACCAGGTCATTAGGACATAACCAAAGTGTCGGTGGTACGAAAAGAGGTACCCCCAATCAACGCACACACCCGAACGCTCTGTCTCCGTCTCGCCCGAGCCCTCCCAGCCAGGCCTCGGGCGAACGCTCCATCTCCGTCTCGCCCGAGCCCTCCCAGCCAGGCCTCGGGCGAACGCTCTGTCTCCGTCTCCCGAGCCCTCCCAGCAAGGCCTCGGGCGAACGCTCTATCTCCGTCTCGCCCGAGCCCTCCCAGCCAGGCCTCGGGCGAACGCTCTGTCTCCGTCTCGCCCGAGCCCTCCCAGCAAGGCCTCGGGCGAGCACGATCGCTCTCCATCTCGCTCGAGCCCTCCAGGCCTCGGGCGAGCGCGCCCCCACACCTCGAGCCTTAACGCACGGACCTCGAGCTGCACAGACAGCCGTACCAACCCATGCCACGCATTTAATGCCTTCACCTACTCCGGTCATGTCCACCAGTGCACAGCATGTACCACAGTGACTCGGTATAAAGGTCAAGTCTCGTTTTCACCACAAGCATGGGCAAAAGGGCACCAGTACGGCACTGTTCGGCCAAGCCAGGCACTGTAACCCCTCGAGGCCGGCTACGCGCTCCTCGAGCCCTGCACTGTAACACCTCGAGGCCGGCTCCGCGCCCTCGAGCCCCCGTGGCACCACCTCGAAGCCGGCTCCGCGCCCTTCGAGCCCTAACTACTTTCGTGCTATTGGAGGACAGGTACCCCAAGACCCGGAGGGACCTCACCGCGTACTGTACATTCCGGGATGGGTGCTGTACGGCTCCCGCCTTGTCGCGCCACCACGTCCGCGCCCAGGATGGAAGCCACGACCCAAGGACGCCTCAACAGCGACGATCACATCGGCTCCAGTGGCCCCGACAAGACAGGGTTCCTACCCTTCTCCGTATGGGGCACCATACGCCCCGACACCTGTAATACCTTTATGTAACCCTGGCCTCCCCTTGCTCTATAAAAGGGGACACTAGGGCCCTCATTCAAAAAAAAAGACGAACACAACACACGAGTCCACACACAGGCACGAGTCCGGACCCCGGTCCACGCTCACTGAGCTTGTATTCTCCCCTGTACGAGCACTTAGGTGCAAGTAATACAAGAACATCCCCCCCACTGGACGTAGGGCCTTCTTTGCCCGAACCAGGATAAATCCTTGTGTCCTCTTGCATCACCATCCAGGAAGAGAAGCACGCGATCATATCACTCGTTGGTGTGGTACCCCCGGGTACGAAACACCGACAGTTGGCGCGCCAGGTAGGGGACTTCGCGTGTCCGAGCCGATTTCTCGTTGATTCCTGGATGGCTTCATCCCCTCTTCCGTTCTCGGCTGGTGCCGTCGTCTGGTTCGGGAGCCTCGAGTTCCTGGCCACAGGCAACGGCAACGAGCTAACTCTGCTCTCCACGGAGGGCCTGAGCGGAGTGCGTGTCACGCCACCCGCGCGGGGGGCGTGACGCGTCGCCCGCACCACCACATGTCGCCACATCGCGAGCGGCGCCGTCGTCATCATCGTCGCCGGGCGCAGGCGGTGCCTGCGGCAAACGCCTACACCCCCGTAGCCGTGCAGGGTCCCCAAGGGGAAACCAGCCCGGCGCGCGGCCAGAGACCTCCAGGGCGCACCCGCACCCGCCTAGCGACTTCACATTCATCATGCGTACGGACCGGGAACCAGGCCAGAGGCCTCCGAGCCATGCGCCGTCGACGCCACTCAGCCTCCTCCCGCACGGGTCGCGCCGCGCACGGCGCCAGCGGTTCCCGGTCGGCCTCGACAACTCTGCAGCTGTACACGCCCACCGCCTCGACGAGCGCCATCAGGACCAGACGATGGCGGACCGGGAGCAGCGTTCGGGCGCGCTGCTGCAGGCCATGGCCAGCCTGGAGATCGTCCACCCGCGTGCGTCGACCGCGACTTCTTGCGACCCTTCGAGCCACCTCGGCGAGCCACCGTCGGAGAATGGTACCGCGAGCTGCGGTCCCAGCATCGGCCAAGGCGGCGTGCCGTCAACAGCTCCGACTCCGACGAATACGACTACCACGACCCCGACCTCTGGGATCCCACCAGGGAGTGCTTCCAACTCGAGGGAGTCGTATGCGACACCGAGGACGAAGGCGACGACGGCAGGCCGGCGCTCGACCTAGAGGGACCTAGCGACGTGGCCGCGGCAGGCGGATCACGCGTTCAGGGAAGGGACGAACCTCCAGCACCGGCTGTGCCGCCTAAGCACGACGATGGCCGGGCGGCGCAACGCCCAAGTGCAAGAGGCAATCGCCAAAGCCGAGGAGGAACGGCGACACCTGCTGCAGCTCCGGCAAACCCTGATGCAGGAACCACCCCAGCCCCGAGGAGCCGGAGCTCGAGGCCGGGCTCGAGAGGTCCACCGGCGGATCCTCGAGGACGGGGCACCAGCACGCCCCGAGGTATGTTTCCCGCGAGCTGGCCAGAACGTGGTGGCGGCGGCTATGATGCTCCGTGACCTGCCCGCCGTCTCCAACCCCGATGCCAGGCGCATGCTCGGAGAAATGAAAAACCTCCTCGAGACAGCCGCGGTGCAGCAGGCCGAGAGCTCGGCGTCACGCCGACGCGGAGCAGCCTCGGGGAGACCGGCGGACACGCCCCACGACGCTCGCGAGGCATCCGTCCACCAGCCGGACGCCTCTCGAGCTAGGCCAGTCCGCGAACGGATCGTCGACAACCGGCCACCTCGAGACCCCAACGACGCCCGCAACGACATCAACCGACGGCGCAAGGACAAGGGGGCCCAAGAGCGTGGCTATAGCGCCCATCGAGGGGGGCGCTACGACAGCGACGAGGACCGGCAGGTCCTCGAGCCCCCGGGCCCCCGAGTCTTCAGCCGGGCCATCCGCAGCTCAACCCTCCCCGACCGCTTCCGACCGCCGACGAGCAACATCGTGAAGTATGACGGGGAGGTCGAGCCCAAGCTCTGGCTCTCGGACTTCCGCCTTGGCTGCCAACTGGGCGGAGCGAAGAACGACGACCGCGTGATCATACGTCAACTCCCGCTTTACCTCTCGGACACCGCCCGCCGGTGGCTCGAGGGGCTCCCGCCGGATCGGATCCATGACTGGGCCGACCTAGTCAGGGTCTTCGACGGGAATTTCAAGGGGACCTGCGTGCGTCCAGGCAACCCCTGGGACCTACGGCGTTGCAGGCAGGCGGCGGACGAGCCCCTCCGCGACTTTGCTCGACGGTTCTCGAAGCAGCGTCTCGAGCTCCCCCACGTGCCTGACGAGGACGTCATCTCAGCATTCCTCGCGGGCACGACATGCCAAGAGCTTGTTCATGAGCTAGGACGCTACCGTCCCGGGACGGTCGAGGACCTGATGGATCGCGTCACCAGCTTTGCTTCGGGCGATGAAGCAGTGGGGGCCTTCTTTGGCCGTTCCACGGACAAAGGCAAGGCGGTGATCGCGCCGGAGGGCTCCAGCAAGGGCAACGACGCCAAGAACGACAACAATGACGACAACAAAAGGAAGAAAAACAAACGCAAGGGCCAGAAGGCGAAGCGTGGCGCCGATGACGACGACGACAAAGAGGTGCTCGCGGGCGCCCTCGAGCCTAAGAAGCCCCGAGGCCCCCCCGATGGGGCTGTTTTCGACCAGATGCTCGAGGATCCCTGTACCTACCACAGGGGCCCCGTAAACCACAAGTTGAAAGACTGCCGACTGTTGAAGGGCTACTACTCCAAGCTCGGCGATAAGAGGGAAGACGCGCCTAAGGGAAAGGATACCGATCGACGCGGCGGAAGAAACGCAGATGGCGACTTCCCCCCGGTGCGCGACTGCTACATGATCTACGGGGGGCCGACCGTCGGGCTCTCAGCTCGAGAAAGAAAGAAGGAGCGCCGGGAAATCTTTTCGCTTGGCCACGACGCCCCCCGGTATCTTGACTGGTCCGATGCGCCAATCACGTTCGACCGTGACGACCATCCAGACCGGGTCATAAACCCGGGGGCTTACCCCTCGTCGTCGACCCCATCATAATCACGTTCGGTTCTCCAAGGTGTTGATGGATGGGGGCTCGAGCCTCAACATCATATACCTCGAGACCCTCGACCTCCTGGGGATTTCAGAGGGACAGCTTCGACCCAGCGTCGGGGGGTTCCACGGAGTAGTACCAGGAAAGAAAGCCCACCCCCTTGGGCGCATCGACCTGCCGGTCTGCTTCGGCACACCGGCAAACTTCCGTCAGGAAACGCTCACCTTCGAGGTGGTCGGCTTCCAAGGGACCTACCACGCCATCATCGGCCGGCCAGGCTACGCAAAGTTCATGGCGATTCCTAACTACACGTACTTGAAGCTCAAGATGCGGGGCCAAAAGGGGTCATCACCGTTGACACCTCCTACGAGCACGCATACCACTGCGACGTGGAATGCGTCGAGCGGGGGGAGCCAACGTCCACCTCGACTCGCTCGAGGCCTTAGCAGCTCTGGCCACCGAGGGGGCCCAGAAGCAAAGCGTCACGCCGGCACCTTCGAGCCGGCTGAGCACACCAAGCAAATACCCGTCGACCCGACCTCGGCCAATGGCAAGACGCTGACCATCAGTACCAGCCTCGAGCCCAAATAGGAAGCAGTGCTCGTCGACTTTCTCCGCGCGAACATCGACATGTTTGCGTGGAACCCCTCGGACATGCCGGGCATACCGAGGGAAGTCGCCGAGCACGCCTTGGAGATCCAGGCCGGGTCCAGACCGGTGAAGCAACGCCTGCGCCGCTTCGACGAGGAAAAGCGCAGGATCATCGGCGAGGAGGTGCACAAGCTTTTGGCGGCCGGATTCATCAAGGAGGTATTTACCCAGAGTGGCTAGCTAATCCTGTACTAGTTAGGAAAAAGAATGGAAAAATGCGGATGTGTGTAGATTACACTGGTCTGAATAAAGCATGTCCAAAAGTTCCATTTCCTTTACCTAGAATTGACCAGATCGTCGATTCCACTGCTGGGTGCGAAGTGCTTTCGTTCCTTGATGCGTATTCCGGCTACCACCAAATTAGGATGAGAAAATCCGATGAGCTCGCGACCTCTTTTATCACGCCATTTGGTATGTATTGCTATGTTACGATGCCCTTCGGCCTCCGAAACGCCGGGGCAACGTACCAACGATGTATGCAGCACATCTTTGGCGAGCACATAGGCAAGACCGTCGAGGCCTACGTCGACGACATCGTGGTTAAAACTAAAAAAGTAGGGAACCTCATCAGCAACCTCGAGACCACGTTCGAGTGCCTCCGGGCCAAGAATGTGAAGCTCAACCCCGAGAAATGTGTCTTTGGTGTGCCTCGAGGCATGCTACTTGGCTACATCGTCTCACAACGGGGGATCGAGGCAAACCCTGAAAAAATCTCAGCAGTCACGAGGATGGGCCCGATTCGTGACCTCAAGGGGTGTGCAGAAAGTAACAGGCTGCCTAGCCGCTCTCAGCAGATTCATCTCGAGGCTGGGGGAAAAAGCACTACCTCTCTACCGCCTGCTAAAAAAGACGGAACACTTTGCGTGGACCGCCGAAGCCGAGGAGGCCTTAACCAAGTTGAAGGGGCTGCTGACTTCTGCACCAATTCTCGTGCCCCCGCGACCAGCCGAAGGTGACGATACCCCCGAGCCCCCTCCTCTATGTGGCCGCAACCACTCAGGTGGTTAGCGCGGTCATAGCCGTCGAGAGGCACGAGGAGGGTCATACATTGCCGGTCCAGCGACCGGTATACTTCACCAGTGAGGTACTCTCCGAGGCCAAGGTCCGGTACCCGCACATCCAAAAGCTGCTCTACGGCATCATCGTCACAAGGCGCAAGCTCCAGCACTACTTCCTCGCTCATCCCGTGACGGTGGTGTCGTCCTTCCCCTCGGAGAGATCGTCAACAATCGGGAGGCCACGGGGCGCATCGCCAAATGGTCCGCCGAACTAATGGGGGAGACCATCACCTATGCCCCGCGAAAGGCCATCAAGTCGCAAGCGTTGGCGGACTTCGTTGCTGAATGGACCGACACTCAGCTCCCGCCGGCACAGATTCAAGCCGAGCTCTGGACCATGTACTTCGATGGATCCCTCACGAAGACGGGGGCAGGAGCAGGCCTGCTCTTCATCTCACCCTCGGAGTACACATGCGCTACCTGCTACGCTTGCACTTCCCCGCCTCCAACAACGTCGCCGAGTACGAGGCCCTCGTCAATGGGCTGCGCATCGCCCTCGAGCTCGGGGTCCGACGCCTCGACGCCCGAGGAGACTCGCAGCTCGTCGTCAACCAGGTTATGAAGGCTTCAAGCTGCATCGATCCCAAGATGGAGGCATACTGCGGGGAGGTGCGCAAGCTGGAAGACAAGTTTTACGGCCTCGAGCTCAACCACGTAGCTCGGAAGTACAACGAGGCCGCAGACGAGCTGGCAAAGTTGGCGTCCACGCGCGGCACGGTACCGCCAGACGTCTTCTCGAGGGACGTCTTCGAGCCATCCGTCGAAATCGACCCGGGAGCTGGCCCCTCGACGCCACCCCTCGAACAAGACACGGGGCTCGACTCTCAACGCCACCCCTCGAGAAGGACCCCTCGACGTCCGCAGAGGCTATGCAGGTCGACGCGCACGCCTCTTCGTCATCACGGCCCCTCGACTGGCGGACGCCCTACCTCGACTACCTGACGCGAGGCGAGCTACCAGAAGACAAGACGGAGGCCCGACGCATCGCTCGGAGGGCCAAGACCTACGTCATCTACGACGACGAACGGGAGCTATACCGACGAAGTCCGACTGGGATCCTTTAACGCTGCATCCCACTCGAGGAAGGACGCAAGCTCCTCGACGATATGCACTCGGGGGCTTGCGGCCACCACGCAGCGCCGAGGGCCCTGGTTGGGAACGCTTTCCGTCAAGGCTTCTATTGGCCGACCGCCATTGGGGACGCCAAGCGTTTGGTCCGAGCGTGCCATGGGTGTCAATTCTACGCCAAGCAAACGCACCAGCCCGCACACGCCCTGCAGATGATCCCAATCACTTGGCCATTTGCCGTTTGGGGGCTCGACCTCGTGGGTCCCCTCAAAAGGACAAGTGGAGGGTACACACACATGCTCGTGGCCGTCGACAAGTTCACCAAGTGGATCGAGGCTAAGCCGATAGGAGACCCCACCTCCGAGAGGGCTGTCGAGTTCATCGCCAACATCATGTACCGGTTCGGGGTGCCTAATGTCATCATCACCGACAACGACACCCAATTCACGGGCAAAAAGTTCACCAACTTCTGCGATGACAACAACATTCGCGTAACCTGGGCCTCGGTCGCATACCCCCAATGCAACGGGCAGGTCGAGCGCGCCAACGGCATGATACTCCATGGGCTAAAGAGGCTGTTCAGGACCCTCGAGAATTTCGGAAAGGGGTGGGCTACAGAACTCCCCTCGGTGCTGTGGGGCCTCAGGACTACGCCGAGTCGAGCCACCGGGTTCACTCCGTTTTTCCTACCTACGGCGCAGAGGCCGTCTTACCTACGGACCTCGAGTACGGCTCACCTCGACTTCGAGCCTATAACGAGCAAACCAGCGACGAAAGGCTCGCCAACGCCAAGGATCAGCTCGAGGAGGCCCGAGACGTGGCGCTCATCAACTCTGCACGCTACCAGCAAACACTTCGATGCTATCACGACAAGCACGTGCGCAAAAGGGACCTGGCGGTGGGGGACCTCGTGCTTCGACGGCTGCAAGATAATCGAGGGCGCCATAAGCTCACCCCTCCGTGGGAAGGCCCATACACCGTGGCCGAAGTGCTCAAGCCAGGAACATACAAGCTCTACGACGACCAAGGCAGGATCCTGGCGAACGCGTGGAACATATCTCAGCTACGTCGCTTCTACCCTTAAAGGCCTCGAGGCCTTGTTCATTTTATCACTTTGTACAAACATGTCAAAATGAATGAACAAACTCGTGCATTGTCGTTCGTGTTGCTTCGCATCTTAAGGTAGCCTCGACCCTGCTTTGCTCAGGGTCAAGCCTCCCTCGGGGGCTGACGGGGGGGCCTCCCCCCCCAGACTCCGGAAAAAATACGCGTTTTCTTTTTCAAAAAAATTTTGACCCTCGTCTCGACCCATGCCTCGAGTGAACTAGCGACGTCTAAATCCTAAAGTACCTCGAGCCTCCAAGGTCGGGGGGCGTCGACGTAGACGGCCCCCTACACCCCCGGGCTACGGTGCCCTACCTACGCCTCCCCTCGAGGGGCTCGCGACGTATCGAAGGAACACAGACTAAGCTAGCAGAAACTCGAGCTTGCGACAAAGAGAAGCGGTCAAACGCATTTGAAAAGAAACAAACTCTTTTCATAAACAAATCACATATACATTCGGTCTCGACGTACCCTCATTTATGTCATAGAAATTCTTACAAGGCCTCGACGCCCAAATTTGGCACGCAGGCCTCAGTCCTCGTCGGTGCGGTACTCCTCCCCGAGGTCACGATGGCAGGCTCGACCTCGACGCCCGAGCTCGAAGGAGGAGGACTCCCGACACCGCTGCTGGCGTCGGGAGGCAGCACGTCCTCCTCGAAGATCTTCGCGAGCGACGTCCCCGGCCTCTCCATCTTCTCCAAAATTTTGTCGACACGGCGGTTGTTCCACTCCTCATCTTTCCCCTCGATCTCGATGAAGCCATTCGCGACAACGTGGACCGGGAAGCGGAAACCAGAGCGAACAACCGCGAGTGTCTGCTTGACGCCGTGATGGAGAGCTTGCCGGACACGGTCCCGCGCGGCTGCGTCGAAGAAGCACAAGGCGTCGACCAAGGCATCGCCCCGAGCCACCGCACCTTCTGCCGCGGTCACAGGAGGAGCACCCCACATGGGGCCGAGCCGGTCGAGAGAGGAGCGAGCCCGCTCCGCCACCATCGTCTCATCTTGGAGTTGGTCCGAGAGAGCCTGGTTCGTCCCGCGGAGCTCCTCGACCGTCTTCTCGACCTCTGCGCAACAAACAAGGAAGAGTGAGACGGCGGCGTAACAAAAACTTCGAGACCCAAACAAGAACAAGGTGCAAGCCTCACCGTCGCAGTGTTGCCCCAGTGCGGCGAGGTCGCTGGTCAGGCCCTCAGCACGCTGCTCCAGCCTGCGCTTCTCGGCCAGCGTGAGGAGCTTCTCGGACCTAAGGTCCTCGATCAGCCGGCCCGCCTCCACCAGGGCCAGATCCTTGCGGATCACCTCCTGCCGCGCCGCCCCCTCGGCAGTCGGGCGGTGGCGGCACCACTCACGGCGTCTTCGGCCTCTTTTCTCGCCGCCTCCGCTGCGGTTCGGGCAGCGGCGGCCTCGCACGCGTCAGCGGCCTCCCTCGCCGCCTCGGTTCAGCGGGCAGCTTCGCGTCGCGGCCCTCGACGCTTCAGCGCGGCCTCCATCGGCGACCTCGCGAGCCGGACCTGCTGCGTGCGCTCGCTCGGCGTCGCTCAGCGCGCCTCGCAGGTGGCGGCCTTCGCGGCGCTCGCGCACCGCCTCTCCTCGGCGCGGACGTTCGAGGCCGGCGCGGCGGCGCGCTCCGCTCTCGGCGCGCCTCTCTCCTCGGACTCGGCGCTCGCTGCACCCCGCGAGCCCGCCTCGCTCTGCGCGGGCGCTCCCGCGGCGGAGCTCTCGAGCTCGTCGCGACCGATCGGAGGCGTCCTCGGCTCGCCGCTGAGCGCTCTCGATGGACCCGGCCAGGGCCGGCTCGGCGGCTGGCCCCACCTCGGCGCGGCGCGCTCGCGTCCGCGCGCTCCGCGGAGCACGGCGAGGCGAACCTGACCGCCCGATCGGAGCAGGACGCGCCTGCCAGCACGGACTCCATGGACCGCACCTCGGCCCTGCTCGATGGGAACCACGGCAAGCGGTCGGGACGGGGCCATCGGCGTCGACTCAATGTCGGGCAGATCCTCTCGCTTCGAGCTGCCCCGACAGCGAACGCGCCCGACGGCACGGGCCCCGACTCCCTCCGTCCCTCCGCCGGCACTTCCTGTTGCGGATCGATCGAGGGAAGGCTCGACCCCGGGCCCTCTTCCCCGGCGGGCCCTCCGGCGCCTTGTCGGCGCTAGCTGGCACCTCGGGCGCCTCCACCGTCCTCGAGCCCGCGGCGAGGAGCGGCCCTGCTCCAGCTCGTTCAGGAGGTCCTCCACCGTCGCTCCTTCTCCGCCGACGCCTCTTCCCCCCTTCCCTCCTCCGCAGCCCGGCCCGTGCTGGTCGGAGCCACAAGGGGCGCAGTCTCCTCAGCCCAGACGACCGGCGGGGTCGTGCTCGCCCCAGGCGCTTCCCCCGGAACACCCGTCGTGGTGAGGGGAAGGATGGCGCTCCCAGTTGGCACCATCGCGGGAGGAGGAGGAGGGGGAGGAGGCAGCGCTTCGGCGGATACGGTGGTGGCAGGCTCGATGCCATGAGCTGAGGCCCCTGCAATACGAGATGACGGAGATGTCAGAACCAGGAAGAGTACCTCGACCCCCATGGTCGATGGCGACGGCCTCACCAAAATTCGCGACGATCATCCGGCCCCTCGAGCCATGGCAGCTCGGGCCTTCTCAGCCAAGCGGCTTCTCTAGCACAATCTGCGAGGTGCCATACCTCGAGGTGCCTGTGCCTCGACGGGGCTCGAGGTCTTGGCCCGCTTGGACGAAGCGAGGTCCACCTCCTGGTAGGAGCGCTTCCCCCTGAGAAGATGGAGATGGCACGCGTCATCAAAAGCAAAGGTGAAGCCTCACTACCGACGAGACCCAAGGAAACTACTCACCCGAAGCGGCGGCTGGGCTTCTTCCGGAATCGCCGGACCCACTCGGGGGCTTCGAGCCCACCCCACGGCTCGAGCCCTGCGCCTGGGCCGTCTCCACAGGGCTGGGATGGGGGAGGGCTCCCGACGCCTCCCATGGCTCGACCTCGAGGGAGAGCCCTCCTTCCGCCCCACATCGCGGGAGGGCGACCGTACCACCCTCGTGCTGACGTCGTGGCGCTCGCCCCGGCGCGGGCTCCGGGACCTGCTCCGGCGCCCGCGCTGGTGGTCGCGCCCTCCCGCGTCCGCTTCCGTGTCCCGGCGGCGGTACGGCGATGGCTCCGGGGACGCTCGCGCCCTGGTCACGAGACGCTCGGGGGCTCCCTCCCCGACGCTCGTGATGGCGCGGGCTCGACGCCTCTTCTTGGCGCCCGCCCCTCCGCGGGCTCGACGGCGCCCTTGACGGCTCGCGGGGGTCGGGCCCGAAACCCTTCTCAACCTGTCGACCGCCTCTCGAGCCCGACCCCTCTCGAGACCCCCCGTCTGGGCTGACGCGGGGGCGGCCTCCGTTGGCGCTGTGGCGGAGGCGCTCCGGGTCCGGGGCTTCCTTACGACCAGGGGCACATCCGGCGCGGAGCTCGACGGACCTCGGGCCCCCGACGAGGCAAGGATCGGCGCCGCCTTCCGCGGCTGCGTCCCGCGCGACCCTTTTGTCGGTGGGACCGCCAGTGTACCCTCCTGCACAGAGGAGCGGTCAGCCCTGTCATCGACGAGCCCCGCGCGCATCAAGCGCACATCCATCCCCTCGTCGTCGCCCTCCTCCTCATCACCACTCTCCTCCTCCGAGCTCGAGGAGCTCAGCTCGGGGGACCCGTCCCCAGGCTGACGGTTACGACGAGCCTTCGCCAGTCTCTGCTCCCGAGCTAAGCGACGCAAGTTTTTATTTTTCTCTTTCTTCTTTTTGGCATCCTTGCTCTCCTTGACCTTCTGAGCAGAGAGGCGCCTCACCTGAGAACCCGCGGCGTCCTCCCTCACCGGGGGCCTCGACGCGCGACAAGTAAATGCCCCCTGAAGAAAGAATAAGCGTGATGAGACAAACTACAAGACGGATGCAAACGGATCGAAGGAGGAAGAAGGGGGAGGAGGCTCGAGATAGCTCGACTCGAGGAAGGCTTACCAGATCGAGACACCCCTCGTCGGGTGCCATCGCAACCAGGTTGGAGAGTTCAGGGACGAACGGCCCCTGGATCGTGATCGACACCCGGGAGACGCCTCGTTCCGGGACAGCCTCTCTTCGGCCATCCTCGAGCGATTGAGCGCCTCGAGCTGAGCCTGCGGGCCCATCTCGTGCATAAGAAGGGGGCGGTCCGCCAGCGGAAGAACTCTTCGCTGGTGGAACGCCCAAATGACCGCTTGCACGGTCAGCTTCTTCTCATCCACCAGCGTCTTCATCATCTCCATCAGCGGGCCAGGTGGCGTTGCCTGTCCGCCGCAACGCCCCAGGTCCACTTCTCCGGGCGTTGGGTGAGGACCCTGCCGGTGTACTGCGGAAGGAGGCCGCCTTCGTTCCGCAGATAGAACCAATGGTCGTCCCACCCGGCCTGGTTGGTGGAAAGCTTGTATCGCAGGTACTCGCGGGGGACATTGGCCGACGAGGTCCCCGCCCTCGCGGTAATGGCAAGGGAGCCCATGCGCACGGGCCGCCTCCCGCTGGGCTTCAGGGACTTGATGAAGAGCTCGCCCGGAAGAGATGGACGAACATCTCCCAGTGCGGCTCCATCTTCAGGTACCCCTCGCACACCGCGGCGAATATGGCGGCGTGCGAGATGGAGTTGGGGGAGAAGTGTTGCAGCTCCACCTCGAAATGGTGGGCCAGCCCTCGCAAGAAGCGACTCGGCGGGACGCCGAGCCCCATACGGTGGTAGCGCGTGAAGCTCACCACGTACCCCTCCGGCGGATGCGGCTCCCGGTGCTCCGCCGACGGGATAACCCACCATGCGGATCCCTCCTCCGAGTTGGGGCGCAGAAGCCCCTGGGCCACCAGCGAGTCCATTTCGCTCTGCGTCACCTTCGACGGGCTCCAGTCCTCGGCCGGCAGCATCTGTGTCTGGGCGGCCATGACGGTGGCGCGGCGCGGATCCGAGCAGCGGATGGGCGGCCGGAAATCCCCAATCGACTAGCTCGAAGGAGAGGGCGCGTAAAGGCTACGGCGGCGGCGAAGGCAAAGGCAAAGTAAAGGGTTCTTTTTCCCCTCTTTCGATATTTATAGGGGGAAATCCAGACGGGCGGGATCTCCCACGACGTAAAAAGGTAACCAAATGCATTCAATGCGCCCACCTAACCACGTCTCGAGCCGGATGCAGGGTACACGCGTTACCTCTCCATTCGCTCCACTGCCCGGGCCCGCCACGACCGTCGCTCCGGCTTCGCGCCCGCCGCTCTCCTCGACGGTTTCCGCCTAAAAAGGCGTGCCCAACGGGCAGAAGGATTCCCAGACGACGGAGGCTTCCTCATAAAGGTAAAAACGGGCCCGGGCCCTAAGTCTCGAAGCAACGAAGGCTGGCCCTCGAAAAGGGTTCGACAGCCGGCTTCGAGCACCCGAGTCAGGGACACCAAGGGGCGCCACTCGTGGCATTACTCGAGGGCCGAGCCCACGAGGCCCCTCACGTGTATCCAAGGCGGGGAGCTCGACGTGCAGTGAGATCCCCTCGGAGGGAGGAATCGAGCCACCGGGTCCTATCGAATGGACCCGGCACTCCTGCAGACTGAGCTCCCATGCTTTATGAGACCGCCTCCGGGCCACAGTCGACCCCTAACGAACGGGGCACGAGCTCTCACTTGGATTCCCCGTTACCAGCTCACCGGGAACCTCGATACTCGCCCACTCGGGGTAGTACGAGGCATCCCCCCTCGCATCCGATCGAAAGGACTCGTGGGATGACAAGCCAGGGCAATCGGCATGCCGGACAGCTCGAGGAGCCGGCCAGTCGGTTCAGCCTGGCACCCCTCGACGAAAGAGGGTCTAAAAACTCGGACAGTTACGACTAATCTCTTTTCTTGGTGTGAGCATGAGATTTTCAGACCTCGGGCGAACGCTCGTCCTCCATCTCGCCCGAGCCCTCAAGGCCAGACCTCGAACGATCGCTCGTCCTCCATCTCGCCCGAGCCCTCGAGGCCAGACCTCGAACGATCGCTCGTTCTCCGTTTCGCTCGAGCCCTCCGAGCCAAGCCTCGGACGGAGTCTCCCACAACAAAGGAAAGGTAACCGTAAACATTTAATGAGACTACCAAACCACATTTCGAGCCTGTTGACAGGTACACACGGCGCCGCGATCTCCGCTCCCTGATGATTTCCGCCTAAAAAGGCGCGCCCGCTGGGCAGAAGGTTCCCAAACGACGGAGGATTCTTCAGGAAGCCCATGAGGGGGTTCTAACCACTCCCCCACGGTCTCGGAGGCTACACCCACGGAATTAAATCGACAAAACCCTCGAGACCCGTTAGCTATCCATCGAGATCCCAATCTGGAGCCCCTGCTCGAATGCAAGCACTCAAACAAGGGCTCGGGGGCTACTGTCGGTGGTACGAAAAGAGGTACCCCCAATCAACGCACACACCCGAACGCTCTGTCTCCGTCTCGCCCGAGCCCTCCCAGCCAGGCCTCGGGCGAACGCTCCGTCTCCGTCTCGCCCGAGCCCTCCCAGCCAGGCCTCGGGCGAACGCTCTGTCTCCGTCTCGCCCGAGCCCTCCCAGCAAGGCCTCGGGCGAACGCTCTATCTCCGTCTCGCCCGAGCCCTCCCAGCCAGGCCTCGGGCGAACGCTCTGTCTCCGTCTCGCCCGAGCCCTCCCAGCAAGGCCTCGGGCGAGCACGATCGCTCTCCGTCTCGCTCGAGCCCTCCAGGCCTCGGGCGAGCGCGCCCCCACACCTCGAGCCTTAACGCACGGACCTCGAGCTGCACAGACAGCCGTACCAACCCATGCCACGCATTTAATGCCTTCACCTACTCCGGTCATGTCCACCAGTGCACAGCATGTACCACAGTGACTCGGTATAAAGGTCAAGTCTCGTTTTTACCACAAGCATGGGCAAAAGGGCACCAGTACGGCACTGTTCGGCCAAGCCAGGCACTGTAACCCCTCGAGGCCGGCTACGCGCTCCTCGAGCCCTGCAATGTAACACCTCGAGGCCGGCTCCGCGCCCCTCGAGCCCCCGTGGCACCACCTCGAAGCCGGCTCCGCGCCCTTCGAGCCCTAACTACTTTCGTGCTATTGGAGGATAGGTACCCCAAGACCCGGAGGGACCTCACCGCGTACTGTACATTCCGGGATGGGTGCTGTACGGCTCCCGCCTTGTCGCGCCACCACGTCCGCGCCCAGGATGGAAGCCACGACCCAAGGACGCCTCAACAGCGACGATCACATTGGCTCCAGTGGCCCCGACAAGACAGGGTTCCTACCCTTCTCCGTATGGGGCACCATACGCCCCGACACCTGTAATACCTTTATGTAACCCTGACCTCCCCTTGCTCTATAAAAGGGGACACTAGGGCCCTCATTCAAAAAAAAGACGAACACAACACACGAGTCCACACACAGGCACGAGTCCGGACCCCGGTCCACGCTCACTGAGCTTGTACTCTCCCCTGTACGAGCACTTAGGTGCAAGTAATACAAGAACATCCCCCACTGGACGTAGGGCCTTCTTTGCCCGAACCAGGATAAATCCTTGTGTCCTCTTGCATCACCATCCAGGAAGAGAAGCACGCGATCATATCACTCGTTGGTGTGGTACCCCCGGGTACGAAACACCGACACAAAGAGACCAACATGTAGAAGGCTAACGATTTCAGCTCTTTACTAAGACCGCAAAGCCAAGAGCCAAACATGTTTGATACGCTATGAGGTTGAGACAAGCCTGAAGACGCCTGAATAACGGACCAAACAGCACGAGTAAAGCGGCACTCAAAAAACAGGTGCTTAATTGTCTCATCTTTGTGGCAAAAACAACACTGTTTGCTGCCATGCCAATTACTGAAGTGCATGGATAGTGGTTTAATCAATGGTTTTGAGTGTTCTTGAGTATATATGGTTGTGTGTACTTGCTTGTACGATGGTATTGTTGTGATCGGCTTGTAAGTAGGTTGTTTCCCTTCAGAGTACGTGTTCCTAGTTCTTTCATTTGATCATTGTTAAAGGCAAGTAAATATTGCGCTATGGTCCACGTGCTTGAGCTTTATGTTCCATTGTGAAAACTGAAAATTAGAAGACATAGTTTATTGTAGATTTTTAGAAAGCTTAAATCAGACTCGTACCTCTTATACGTCCCGGTCTCTTGAATTAGAAAAGGCTGTTAAAAATTGAGTTTTGATTTAAATTTACCCCAAATTTCCGATCAGCTGTCTACACTAATTTTGAAAACCAAAATTGATCAGTTGACAGGTTTCTTGCTTGCATGACCAACGTGCTCCAGCACTCCACGTTCTAGCTTTCGTAACTTGTTTATTTTCGGCATTTTTGATGGTGGAACTTTGCCACAATGGGAAATACTCTGCCCTTGCTTGCACAAGAGGGGTATGTCTCTTGGGCACTGATGACGCAAAGAAACAAGGACTCCCCAACAGAAAGCTTGTAACTGTAGTTCAATGGATGTCCACATGCCTAGATATCTCCTATAAAGCTTGCTTGTAACTGTAGTATAAAACTATAAAACAAGCACTTGTTGGCACACTAGTGGACAGGCACGTGTGACACACACACGCTCATAAAAAAGTTCATTCATAAAGGAGGAATTACAGTGAAAATTTCAAGAAATAATATCTAGAAATAATAATACACATTCAAGATAATTTATATAATAAGTAATAAAAATGTGTATTTGCCGCAAGAGTTGGCTGCTCAATTCATGCAATAGATGACAAGAATTTATTTAGAAATAAATTGTGTATTTATAACAAGAGTTGGTTGCTAAGCACCAATACCATGTACACAACTAAGCATGCTTCCCATACTGCAAAGCCTCTTCAAGTTTATTTCTGTCCTGGAAAAGTTAATATAGACATAAAAGCAAAGCATTATCAATGCAACTACAGAGTCACTTCCAGAAATTTTTTTTGTTAATGGTTGTAAGACAACGACAAAGGATGAAAAACAACATCGTTTTATAAGCAGACTTTCTGACAATTTGCTTTTGTTCATTCCAAATACCGTAATTATTTAGGTATGATAGAATGTAGTACCGAGTTAGAGAACTCAGTGAGCCTATCACACGGCCCAACACTCGAAGTCGAGCCTAATACTTGGATCAAAACACATGAAGCCCTCTGCCCCTTATATTAGAATGTGTAGATCAACAAGAAGCATAGAAGGCAAAGTCTGTAGTAACTAAAAAAAATAGGCAAAAATCAAATTAAGAATTTTAGAAGCCTGAATAACAACAGCAAAAAAAAAGAGCAGAATCATTTTCTTATTCTACAACTTCAAAGAAACATAGCTGCAGTTAATACCTATCAAATTCCTGTGTTCTTCCATGCAATATTTTGTTTCTTTACTATGTAGTAGTATACTTGCTATGTCTAAAATCTAATATTTTGATATGTAATCTAAAACATTATTGTACATCTTATCTCCATGTATAGTAAGCCAGTATGCATTCCCATAGGTTGGAATTGTAAATGAATGTATAAACCAATGGTATACATTCACCTCAACACAGACTGAAGGGTGTTGCTTAACCTTCTCTTGACACTCAAAAGTGTCATAAGAAAATAATAAGGTTAGGAGATATATTCGGCTCATATTTTGAAGATGAATTTATTTTCTGATACTTTTATCTGAAGGTCGGATGCTCTAGGTAAGGTAAGCTTGCTTGTTTGATGTTTTCCGACCAGTTATGTTGTTTTCGACAAGGTGTGTTGGTCGGAAATCCTAGAATAATGATGAATGGGCCGATTTGAGGATCTTTTTTGTGCAAGGGTTTGAAGGTCTATTGATCGGTGTGATCAATTTAGGCTGATATCTATAAAAGCCCATTGAGTCGGTTTAGTCGATTCAAAGATCGGCGAGATCAGGTTTACTTTGTTTAGTCCGGATTGGACTCTTGGATTCCATGTTTTGATGGAGTCCGGATAGGAAACTTGGAGATCATATCTGGAAATGTTTCCTATTGGGATAAGACCAACCCCCTCTATATATATGAGAGGATCATGGCCGATTGAGGCATCCAACCCTAAACGATCAAAACCAATCTACTATCTCGTTTACCCTTTTTTCCTCTCTACTTTGTTGTTCGGCGTGTCTCCCGGCGAGGCTCGACAGCGTCCTAGGCAGCCTTGCTGGTCCTAGGGCAACGTCTACGTGTTGCTCCCCAACGGGTCTTCCCGGGAGGAGTTCTAGAGTTATCAACACGGGGATCCATAACCCTAAATCGGCCTAAATCATTCGATAGATCGGTTTTCACCGGTTTAGTTGAGTTCCCTGCTGTATCATGTTGATCTGCAACCTCTTCGGGCGTTCTAGCCTTGCTGGTGTGTGATTCGAATTACTTCCGACGTCAACACACTTTTTGGCGACTCCGCTGGGGAACAATTGAAATTCCATCTACTACCAATATGGGCGGCAAAGACGGTGCTACGGATAAGGATAACATCGTTCGTCCTACGGGCATCGACGAACTCTCTGACGAGTTAAAACAACAAGCACAGGCCAAGCTCGACGCTGTCTTGAAGGCTTTCCTAGAAAGCGGCTCAAAGGATCGGCGCGGCAGGGTCACCCAAGATAAAGAGCCGGACTTCAGTGAAATAATTCCTACTTCGTCAACTACAACCACTGAAGATGCTACTAACAAGGTAAGCACTGAGGTACATGAACATCCTTACCCTAACCATGCTAATTATTCAGCAATGTTAGTTGATCCTTCAAAAGCTCTTACCAATACTATTCAACATTCGTTTAAATTACTTAGCGACGGCATGGATAAATTGGAAGGTAAAACCGTCGAACCCGAAATTCCAGTCGGGCAACCGCAGTTCGGCATGCCTTTTAATTTCTTTAGAGGACAAACTTCACATATCAATTTTGGGCAGTCAGGGTCTGCTGAGACCAGGCGTGGTGAAGTCGGTACCTCGACGAATGCCAATAGTGCCCATCATAACTCTGGTCGGACTGCACAGACCGACCAGGGAACAATGACAAACAGAACTTCGGGAGGATAGGGGAAAATATTGCCCAATCCACCGAAGTCCCCAAGTAATAATCCCATGCATAATGGCGCTCCTAACCTTGCCGAAACCGATTTTGGGCGAGCCATAAATCGGTTTAAGGAAGAAATAACCAGGTCTCTCGAAACCAGTTTAGGGGTCCAGTTTAAACCTAATAGGACCACTTATTCTAAATCGTATCCTTCATGTTTTGACTTTATGAAAGCACCTAATCGTTGGAGGGTACCGGATTTTTATAAATTTAGTGGTGACGGCAGTAAAACAACCATGGAGCATGTTAGCATGTTCCTTGCACAAATGGGCGAAGCCAGTACTTTAGATTATATGAATGTACGACATTTTCCTTTGTCTCTTACTGGTACGGCTTTTGCTTGGTTTACGTCACTACCGGAATGTACTATAAGTTCTTGGGCCGAATTAGAAGAAAAATTTCATAATCACTTTTATGACGGGGTCCAAGAAACTAGGTTATCGCATTTCACGTCGGTTCGGCAAGGACGTAGCGAGCCTGTAGTCGACTTCTTTAAGCGCTTTAAAGAAATTAAGAACTGATGCTTTCATTTCATGATTTCCGATAGAGACCTGACAGATCTATGTCTCGCTGGTCTGCGTCGAGAGATCAAGGATAAGCTGGAGCATTATGATTTCTTTAACGTAAATCAACTTTTGCAAAAGGCCGTTTCGATCGAATCGCGCCTTAAAGAACCTTACGATCCCATAAGGCTCATCGACCGGGTGTGCATATTGTTGAGATGAACTCTGATAGTTCGAATGATGAGTCAAAAGACTGTTATGCTGCTGAGTTTTTATGGCCAACACAGAATAAATTAGTCACTTGTCCTTCTCTCAAGTCGATTCAAAAGAATCGGGGTGAAGAAGTGATGTTTACTTTTGATTTTTCTAAATGTGACCGAATATTTGATGAATTACTTAAATTCGGTTATCTTAAGGTTAATTATACTCTGCCATCACCCGACGAATTGAAAAGAAGGGCTTATTGCAAATACCATAACTCTTTTTCTCATGCCACTAATGATTGCAATGTTTTTCGTCGATAGGTCCAATCGGCTCTTAATGAATGACGATTGAGTCTTACTGAGATGCAGATCAGTACCGCTCCTTTCTTGGTTCATATGGTGGAGGCGGGAAACCCTACCATTTTGGTTCGTCCAGAGCAGGTCGATATGACCAGAGGCAAGAATGTCGTCATCAGCGAACCACGGGTCGCACCGAATGTTGAGGGTGATTCGGGGCGTAAAGTGGTGCTCAAGAAGAGTGATGATGGCAAGAGCAAACTCACAATTACTGCAGGTTCAGCGCGACACCTATATAGGCAAAGGTATTTTGAGACTAGGGCAGCGCAACAAAGACCGACCAGGTCAGGCTATCAGGCCGACCAGTCTGGTTCGTCATCAAAACAGCCAATTCAATCGGATCAGAAGGCTGACCAGATCAGGCTGGCTCCTTCTAATCCCAACGGAACCGGCAATTCAACTGGCGCAGTCAGTTGAGCTGGTTCTAGCGGTTCCGCACCTTCCGGAGTACATGTCTTACGCACATTTATTCCACAGAAGCCCAAAGTCGGCACTTTGAAGACTAATGTGGAAAAGAGCAGAGGGAAGGTTGTTAGAGAGCCATGCACTTTCGATAAGCTCATGGGTACAAACAGCAAAAGGCCGATTCTCAGAATCGGCCATTAAAAAAAGTGAGTCTACTCCTCCGAAACGCGAAGATGAGAGATCTAAGCAGCTGGCGGTGATCCAAGCAGCATCTCCAGCACTGAGGATCGCTCCTTACAGACCTCAGTGGGCTCCTCCCATTTCACCACCTCCACAATGGGGTCCTCAAGGAATCTGGGTACCTTATCCTATGTCAGCACCTATGTACTATCAGCCAGGATGGGAGACGCCCGTTAATCAACCTACGAGGGTCTCAGTTTTTGATCGGCTAGGTGATCAGCCAAGTTCTAGTAACATAAGTCAGAATTGGCTGATCACATCAAGAATTTTGTCCGCTTAGAAGACAGGGAAGGCACAAATACGACAAATCTATGTGCCTAAAAAGATGCAAGTTGCTCCTACCGTCTCCTCAACCAGATCTGATCCTGTGCCTACAATTACGATCGGTTCTATGGAGGTCCCTATTGCCAATGGACCCGAGCCGATGATGATTGAGGAAACCACTCCAGTAGAAAATCAAGAAGCTCAAGATGTTTCAGCTGGGGTAGAGGTAGAAAAGCTTGTCGAGCGCGATCCCAGATACGCTCAGCCTAGGTGGTGTCCCCCTGGTTTGAGCAAGACTCAACGAAGGAAGTTACAGAGGGCTCGTTGCAACAAGCAGAGGCAGGAGCAGCTCGAGAAAATGAGGGAGGACATATTTAACTCAACATATCTCATTTTCCCTCAGGGCAAGCGACTTTGATGATTGTAGAACTAAACAGGTCGAATCCTGAGCCAACCAGTCTGGACGCCGAATCTACTGAATTAGCTTCGGAACCAATTAGGTCGTATCTCAATCCGACCACTTCAGATCAGGCGCCGACCAGTTTAGGGGTCGAGCAGGCTAAGTCGGCTACTACTGAATTAAGGGTCGAGCCGACCCAACCAGATTCCAAGAATGAATTGGTTCCTGATATTCCGGTGGGATCTGATACATGTCCTAGTGATCATGTTTCCTCTGTTGGTGTTGCTGCGACCAGTGAAGAATTACTTGAAGAACAGGATGAGGAAATGGTGGATTACAAACCTTCCCCAAAAAGGGCGGAGGTCAATGTGGTTTACTTTTTGGCCGACTACTACGTGGTCGGACATGATTTGACAGCGGCGGAGTTCAACTTCGCTACACAGACTGTTGTATTCCAGAAACCAGAGGATTCTGTCAATCATCTCAAGTCGTTACATGTAAAAGGCCATATCAATGGCACACCGGTTCACAGGATGTTGGTGGACAGCGGGGCAATCATGAATCTGATGCCATACTCGCTTTATCAAAAGCTTGGTGGTACTCATGAAGAGCTAATCAAGACCAATATGACTATCACTGGAGTCGGAGGAGGAGATCCTACCTGATGAGGACATCACCACGCTGGACTCACTGACGCCATGGTCTTCTCCAAGTTGCAATCCGTCTCCAACTCAACTACCTCGTCACCCTCGGAATTTAGGAGCAGTCCTGGGTAAAATCAACACCTCGGACGCATACGGACTCCATTTTTGACAAACTAGATATGCTTGGAAAGATAATTTGATAAGCTAACCAATGGCTTTGGAATCACGTCAAAATACATTCGGAGTCAACGGGAATCGTCAAAACAAGTCAGCGTCCAGAATCTGCCAGGGTGCTGCGTCACCGTATTTTGGTCCGTTGGGCCGTGTATCGTCTTAGAGCCCCTTTAGGGGGCGCGTCCAGCGTAGATGACGTCCTAAACCCTATAATTAGCTGTCGTCGTCGTCGTTAGGTCTTGGGTTTTGTTTAGAGTTTAGTTTTCCATCGATGAACTGAATCGTTCATTGTAACTGTGGTGTCGAATCCTTTTACAGTGATCCAGGGCCCCATTCTTGATCTCCTCCACTGTGTCGATTAGTCCTTTGGAATCGAGTTCTTGAACCCTCCATATAAATTCGTGAGATTCATATTTGCAATTTCAGATTGCGTGTTTTTACCTTCTTGCTTGTGTTCTTCGATTCGCTTGCAGGAATAGCCTTCTTGGCAAGGTCAATCAAGTTGTGCTTGGTTGATAACAAACAGAGCAGTGGTGTAACGGTTGCAGGGTTCGAATCATGTCTGATTTGAAGCCGGATCGCCAACGTCGAGTTCTCCACCAATCGAACCTATCGCTACCTCTCGGAAGATCGGGCCGTCCCTCATCAATTGGTATCGGATATTTCAGGTTTCCCGCGAGGTATAATCTCGTTTGCCCTTAGATTCATATCTGTTCTTTCCCTAGAGTCCACAAAAAGCCATAAAAATTTATTTCAATTTCCGCTGTCCTATCGTCTTTTGTGCCTTTGCAATTTCGTTTCAGATTCGCTTTGTTGAGTTTGTGTCCGTGGTCGAGTCTTGTTGCTGGTTTAGGTTGTGTTCGTCGTCGTAGTTCAACGTGCCCGTTGCTATTTTTTTTGTTTCCGCCGCTATCCCATCCACCGTTCCTAAACAACAAGTCGAAGCCACCACTTTACTCGACTTGCCCCGCTAGCCGCCTTGTGTAAATTCTCGCCGCCGCGCAAACCCTAGATAGGTTGCCAACCACTCTAATTTTTGCCTGCATCGCAACCCTCCTTACATCATCTGGCATCTACCTACTGTTGTTAAGTCACAAGGACGTTTGCTCTTGTGATCGGTGTTGGAGTTTACGGTCGCTTTGCCCTAACTGCCGCTGCCGAGTTGCCCTAACTCCTGTTTTCGTGTTGTGCCTTTCGGAAAACATAACTAGAGATCACCTTCACTAAAACAGGCATAACTTTTCGCTCGTTTGTCAGAAAATCTGAAATTTTTTGTGCAGATTCTTGACACCGTTTGGAGCCGACCCAAACTAGGCTTCGCCCTCTTTGGTCCCCTCAAAATTGCCAAAAACATTCGGGAAAATAAAGAAAAAAATTGAAAAGGTTTCAGCACGCTTTTCAGAGAACTTGCTGATTTTCTATAGACCACATCCCACCTCAGTTGTAGGTGCCAATTTTTGTGGTTACATCTTTTGTGATCCTTGTTCATGGAAAAATATATAAAAAAGTGAAAAAATAAAAAAGTTTAATTCCTACTAGTACCTTTTTGGAAAATCAAGGGAAAATTCAGGAAAAAGAAAAATTCAGATTCCTTACTTGTTCTGTGAGTTCTTTCCATCGTTCTTTGTTTCATCTTGTTGCGCTTCGTCTACACATGTCTTAGCCAGCAATTGTGACTTGTGCTTTGGATACTTATTGAACTTTGCTAATCTGTATTCGTTAATTGCTAATCCTTGTTGTCATATTGTGCCTACCTATAGCTCCACATATACTTCCGTCAGCACAAGTTCACAGATTGCTTTGTCACATTGGTTTGATCTTGTTTGGCTCTGTAAGAATACAAGCAAGACGGTGGTAAGCCGCTTGTGATTTTGTATTCCACTTTCACCACCACCACCACTTGGTTCCTTTTAGTTGATAGGGGTAATACTTTGCTGTTGTCTTTTTCTATCTTCTAACAATGGCAGGAATTCCGACGGACTTCAATGAGTGTGTGCCCAAAGGCGAGCTTACAACATTCATGAATGAACAACGCAATCTCATGACCGAGCTGACGCGCAACGTGAACAATCTGGTCAACCGCATTGAACAGCTTGAACAACGCCATCAACCTCATAGTGATGACGAAGATGCAGATGCTTTTGGTGATGACGATGCGGATGCTGATGCTGGTCCCCGTCGCCGCCTCAACTTCAATCGTCGCGGTATGGGAGGTAATAATCATAATAATGATCATTTTGCTAAAATTAAATTTAGCCTACCTTCCTTTGCTGGTAATATGGATCCAGAGACATATTTAGATTGGAAACTTGCTGTTCAACAAAAATTTGATTCTCATAATGTTCCTGCGGAGCATAGAGTTAGATTTGCTACTAGAGAGTTTACTAATTTTGTTTTATTCTAGTGGAGTGATCTTTGCAATGCTAATAATGTTGCTGTTGTGCCTCAAACTTGGAATGCTTTAAAGCAACGCATGAAATCTCGTTTTGTCCCTCCTTATTACCAACGTGATCTACGTTTGAAACTACAAACTTTAAAACAAGGTGATAAAGGAGTAGAGGCATATTATCAAGAATTGCTTATTGGTTTAGCACGTTGTGGTATACATGAAGATGATGATGATGCTAGTGCTAGATTCTTTGGTGGTTTAAATCGTGATATCCAGGATATTCTTGATTACAAAGATTGGACTAGGTTCAGCCAATTATATCATCTTGCTCTTAAAGCTGAACGAGAAGTACAGGGACGCAAACAACACCAACCTTTCAGGTATAACAATGGGAGGCCTTTTCAGCAACGTACCGAGCCGGAGACGCCCACGCTTCCAGCAGCACCACAGCCATCTACACCTTCAGGGGTAAGTAAATTGTCTAATGTGCAGATTCCACAATTCAAGAAAGGAGCTACTTCGGGTGCTTCTACTAGATCTTCCTCGTCCAGCTCTACAATCATTTGCCACCGATGCAAAGGCATGGGACATGTCATGAAGGATTGCCCCAGTCGTCGCGCTTTCATTGCTACCGAGGATGAATATGTAAGTTCTAGTGATATTGAAGATGATTTAGCTCTTGTTGCTAACATTGCTGCAGATTCTACCGAGGACGATCAAGACAGGGAGACCATCACCATTGACTCTGTGGCTACTGCTGCGGACTATCTTAGTCTTCTTGTGCAGTGAGTGTTGAGTACACGTGTGGGACATGAAGAAGAAGAGATGAAGATCCAACGCCACAATTTGTTCCACATGTATCTCATTATGCAGGGTTGTCGTGTTCTCACCATCATTGATAGCGGGAGTTGCAACAACTTGGTGAGTTCAGATTTGGTTGAGAAGCTTGGCTTGACCACACGACAACATTCATATCCGTATAAACTTCAATGGTTCAATAATAATAGTATGACTAAGGTAACTAAATCAGCACGCATTAGCTTTTTCACAGGCTCTTATCATGATACTGTTGATTTTGATGTTGTCCCTATGCAAGCTTGTTCCATTTTGTTAGATCGCCCATGGGAATTTGATAATGATGTTTTACACCATGGTAGAACTAATACATACACTATCATACATAAGGACAAGAAAATTACTTTGCTGCCTTTATCTCCTACGGATATTATTAAACATGCTAAAGAGATTAAAACTAAAAATAAACCTCCAACAGACATTGCTAACAATAATGAGATTAAGTTAAAAGGAGGTGCTTTTCTTGCTACAACTTCTTCTGCTGCTGCGTTATGTGATAATAATGATGCTCCTTGTTATACTATGCTTTGTCGACATGTTAGTATTGCTGCACATGATTCTATACCTTGTGTTTCGCATTGTGCGGTCACTAACCTTTTGCAGGAGCTTGGAGATGACATGGAGCCGCGGACGACTCCAATTATAGAAGGAGGGGATGATGAGGACATCGCCAAGATGGAGTCGATGGCGACTCCAATTCAAGAAGGGGAGGATGATGAGGACATCGCCACGCTGGACTCACCGACGCCATGGTCTTCTCCAAGTTGCAATCCGTCTCCAACTCAGCTACCTCGTCACCCTCGGAATTTAGGAGCAGTCCCGGGTAAAATCAACGCCCCGGACGCATACGGACTCCGTTTTCGACGAACTAGATATGCTTGGAAAGATAATTTCATAAGCTAACCAATGGCTTTGGAATCACGTCAAAATACATCCGGAGTCAACGGGAATCGTCGAAACAAGTCAGCGTCCAGAATCTGCCAGGGTGCTGCGTCACCGTATTTTGGTCCGTTGGGCCGTGTATCGTCTTAGAGCCCATTAGGGGCGCGTCCAGCGTAGATGACGTCCTAAACCCTATAATTAGTTGTCGTCGTCATCGTTAGGTCTTGGGTTTTGTTTAGAGTTTAGTTTTCCATCGATGAACTGAATCGTTCATTGTAACTGTGGTGTCGAATCCTTTTACAGTGATCCAGGGCCCCCATTCTTGATCTCCTCCACTGTGTCGATTAGTCCTTTGGAATCAAGTTCTTGAACCCTCCATATAAATTCGTGAGATTCATATTTGCAATTTCAGATTGCGTGTTTTTACCTTCTTACTTGTGTTCTTCGATTCGCTTGCAGGAATAGCCTTCTTGGCGAGGTCAATCAAGTTGTGCTTGGTTGATAACAAACAGAGCAGTGGTGTAACGGTTGCAGGGTTCGAATCGTGTTTGATTTGAAGCTGGATCGCCAACGTCGAGTTCTCCACCAATCGAACCTATCGCTACCTCTCGGAAGATCGGGCCGTCCCTCATCACTATCCCAGCCAAAGGAGTTGCGTCCATGGAGCTTACCATTGGGAGCAAGACTTTGGCTACTGCTTTCTTCGTCGCCGACATACAAGTTAGTTACAACCTTATACTTGGTCGAGATTGGATTCATGCTATTCAGTGTATTCCTTCTAGTCTACATCAGTTTCTCATTGGGTGGGTGACGATGTCGAAGTTGTGCACTCAGATTCATCAGCCTACGTAGCTACGGCCGATGCTCCTTTGCTCGGGGGGCATGATACTATTGCTTGTTTATCTAGTCGGGACCTTTCCGATTTCCAGTTTGTTAGTGTTACTAAGGAAGGTTTTGTACCAGTGTCTTTAAAGAAGATTGACAATCGGTTCAACATTATCATGTAATCTAATGGATGCTAATGTTGGTTGGTTAAAACATCGTGTTGAACAATATTGGACTTGTAAGACCGATGCTTGTGAAGCTATTGATGACTTTGATGAGCTCAATAAGTTGGGTCAAGGTTTCACGTCGGCCGACCTTTTAGAACAAGTTGATATTGGGGATGGTTCTGTGCCTAGGCCGACCTTTGTGAATCAGAATCTTGAAGCCGATTATAAATTAAAATTAATTGTGCTTTTGAAGAATTATGTTAATTGCTTTACATGGAATTATACGGAGATGCCTAGATTAAGTCGAGAGCTTGTTGAACATCGGCTTCCTATTAAACCTGGGTTCAGGCCTTTCAAGCAGCAACCTCGCCGTTTTAATTCTACAATATATGACCGGATTAAGGAGGAAATTAATCGGTTATTGCAAGCGGGATTTATCCAGCCATGCAGATATGCGGAGTGGGTCTCTAATATCGTACCTGTCGAGAAGAAGGACACTGGAAAGATCAGGGTATGTATTGATTTTAGAGATTTAAACAGGGTCACTCCCAAAGATGAGTATCCTATGCCTATAGCCGATATGTTGATCAACGATGCTTCAGGACACCAGGTTGTCAGTTTTCTTGATGGCAACGCTGGTTACAATCAGATATTTATGGCCGAAGAGGCTATGTCTAAAATGGCCTTTATTTGTCTTGGATTTGTTGGTCTCTTTGAGTGGGTTGTAATGACATTTGGTTTAAAGAATGCGGGCGCTACCTATCAACGTGCTATGAATCTGATTTTTCATGATTTAATTGGTATAATTATGGAAGTATATATTGATGATATTGTAGTCAAATCGGATGCTCATGTGTCTCACTTAGCCGATTTGCGTTTGGCATTCGAGAGAATGCGCCGCTATGGTTTGAAAATGAACTCAATGAAATGTGCTTTTGGTGTATCGACCGGAAAGTTCTTAGGGTTTATTATTCATTTATTATTCATGACAAGGGCATAGAAATTGATCCTAAGAGGATAGAGAAGATCAAGAAATTTCAAGCACCTACATGCAAAAAGGACTTACAAAAGTTCTTGGGAAAAGTGAATTACATGAGGAGGTTTATTGCGAACTTGTCCGGGAAAATTATTCCTTTTACCCCAATACTAAAGTTGAAGGATGAATCTGAGTTTGCTTGGGGGGCAGAACAACAAGAAGCATTTGAGAAGATAAAGGAATATTTGTCATCTCCACCAGTTCTTTGAGCGCATAAGAGAGGAGTTCCTTTCAGATTGTATATTGTTGCCGAAGAAAAGGATATTGGAGTTGTTTTAACGCAAGAAGACAAAGGCAAGAAATATGTGATTGCTTATATTGGTTGTCGTCTTCTTGATCCCGAGACAAGGTACGCCCATATTGAGAAATTATGCTTATCATTGTACTATGCTTGTGCTAAAATGAGGCATTATTTACTGTCTAGTACATGTGTTGTTGCATGCCAGGCCGATGTAATTAAGCACATGTTATATCGGCCAATCCTTAGAGGAAGGATTGGCAAATGGGCGTACGCATTGATTGAGTATGACTTGACTTATGAGCCATTGAAAACATTAAAAGGTCAAGTTCTTGCTGATTTCATTGTTGAGCATAGTGTTAGTTTAGAAGATGAGATCGGTTATCTTACTTTTACACCATGGAAACTTTATTTTGATGGATCGGCTTGTAAAGAAGGTCAAGGTGTTGGGTGTGGTCTTTATTTCTCCTAATGGTGCTGAATTTGAAATGCTAAGCCGATTAGATTACTTTTGCACTAATAATCAAGCCGAATATGAAGCTCTGTTATTCGGTTTAGAAATATTGTATTCCATGAAAATTAAACATGTTGAGGCTTATGGCGATTCTTTACTAGTAGTGCAACAAGTTGCTGGTGAATTTCAATGTCTAAAAGGATCGTTGAATGTTCACCTTGATAAGTGCCTTGATATTATTGCTCATTTTCCCGAATTCCAAATTCGGCATATACCGAGGCACGAAAATTATAAAGCTAATATGTTAGCTCAACAAGCATCCGGCTATAATATTGGTAGACATAATTTTCACATAAAGCCGATGCATCAGCATGAAGAAGTTTTGTCGGCTCATGTGGTCGACCAGAACGTTTTCGAACCAATTCGATCGACTTGCTCTGGAGACCAGGTAAATTTTAAGCATACTTGGGTAGATACCTTGGCCGACCAGGTTGGTAGCAAGTCAGATCTTTTAATTCGTCCGATTGACCTGGTCGATCTTGGAACGACTGATTCAGTGAGTTTATCCGAGGAACTTTTAAATCGGCTCAAGTCAAATTGTAATGGAAGTGGACCCAATTTGGAAGATTGGAGGATTCCCCTGCTAAAATATCTTAGTAACCCGAATACTAGAGTTGATCAAAGTGTTAGGCGGAGTGCATTCAAATATGTGCTGCACAATGGTGAACTTTACCGAAGAACCGCCGAAGACTTGTTGCTTAAGTGTTTGGGATCTGATCAAGCAAAGGTGGCTATGGGAGAAGTCCATGAAGGTATTTGTGGTACGCATCAATCGGCCCCCAAAATAAAGTGGCTATTACGCAGAGCTGGATTTTATTGGCCCACGATGATAGCCAATTGTTTTCGTTACTACAAATGGTGTGAAGAATGTCAACGGTTTGGAAATATACAACTTGCACTTGCTGCTATGCTTCATCCTATCATCAAACCGTGCCTTTTCGTGGTTGGGGGTTAGACTTCATTGGCCAAATTCATCCCCCATCTTTAAAGGGACATCGTTTTGTTCTGGTCACAACATATTACTTCACTAAGTGGACTGAAGCGGTGCCTTTAAAGAATATGACACACAAGGAGGTAATTGAGTTTATTACTGAGCATATTATACATAGATTCGACATACCTCAAACATTAACTACGGATCAAGGAACATCTTTTATCTCTAAGGAGGTACGAGATTTTGCCGAATTATATAAAATAAAGATGCTCAATTCATCTCCATACTATGCTCAAGCCAATGGTCAAGCTGAGTCTAGTAACAAAACTTTGATCAAGCTTATCAAAAAGAAAATTGAGGATAACCCAAGAAGGTGGCATGAGGTCTTATCTGAGGCTCTATGGGCCCATCGTATATCAAGGCATGGCGCTACAAAAGTCACTCCTTTCGAGCTGGTATATGCCCAAGAAGCAGTGTTGCCTGTCGAGGTAAATCTGGATGCATATAGGCTGGCTAAGCAAAGTGATCTATCTGCTGTTATGTATCATGATGCTATGATGGACAACATTGATGAAGTGATCGACAAAAGGTTAAAGGCTCTTAAGGAAATGGAGAAAGACAAAGCCCGAGTTGCCAGAGCCTATAACAAGAAGGTGAGAAGCAAGTCGTTCCAAGTAGGAGAATTAGTATGGAAGACTATATTGCCGCTTGGATCGAGAAGCAATAAATTTGGCAAGTGGTCGCCGAGTTGGGAAGGTCCTTATAAAGTGATCAAAGTGATATTCGGGAATGCATATATGCTAGAGACGTTGCAAGGTGAAAGTCTCCCAAGAGCAATAAACGTGAGGTATTTGAAAAAATACTTTCCAAGTATTTGGCAAGAAGCCTGAGTGCCTTCCAGACAATGGCCGATACATGTATCGACCTTAGAACAAAAATGATCAGAAATATTTATCCTTGACTGAATGACTGATGAGTTGGACATCGTTGTTATTCGGTTTGTTTTTAGGTTCTGCTAAAGATCACCTAAAAACAGAGAGGCATATGTTGACACTCAAAAGTGTCATAAGAAAATAATAAGGTTAGGAGATATATTCGGCTCATATTTTGAAGACGAATTTATTTTCTGATACTTTTATCTGAAGGTCGGATGCTCTAGGTAAGGTGAGCTTGCTTGTTTGATGTTTTTCGACCAGTTATGTTGTTTTCGACCAGGTGTGCTGGTCGAAAATCCTGGAATAATGATGAATGGACCGATTCGAGGATCTTTATTGTGCAAGGGTTTGAAGGTCTATTGATCGGTGTGATCAATTTGGGCTAATATCTATAAAAGCCCATTGAGTCGGTTTAGTCGATTCAAAGATCGGCGAGATCAGGTTTACTTTGTTTAGTCCGGATTGGACTCTTGGATTCCATGTTTTAATGGAGTCCGGATAGGAAACTTGGAGATCGTATCTGGAGATGTTTCCTATTGGGATAAGACCAACCCCCTCTATATATATGAGAGGATCATGGCCGATTGAGGCATCCAACCCTAATCGATCAAAACCAATCTATTTACCCTTTTTTCCTCTCTACTTTGTTGTTCGGCGTGTCTCCCGACGAGGCTCGACGGCGTCCTAGACGGCCTTGCTGGTCCTAGGGCAACCTCTACGTGCTTCTCCCCGACGGGTCTTCCCGGGAGGAGTTCTGGAGTTATCAACACAGGGATCCATAACCCTAAATCGCCCTAAACCGTTCGATAGATCGGTTCTCATCAGTTTAGTTGAGTTCCCTGCTGTATTTGGTTGATGTGCAAACTCTTCAGGTGTTCTAGTCTCGTTGGTGTGTGATTCAGATCACTTCCAACGTCAACACCTTAAAAAAATGTGTTGTTTTTGTAGGTTAGAATCACCCTGCCAATTAACCAAAAATTATCTACTGACCAAAACTCGTAACCAAAAATAATCTACTAACCCAAAACTCGTTTATTACATACTACAATAGAACTTTGAGCATTATTAACGACTAACGTTACAACATAAGCACTCAGTCACGCGGCCACCGAGTCACCACACGGACATGTGTAACACAGTCACTCAATCACTTGAATCAACTCGACCGCCTTACCTAATCACTGCTGGACTCAGGCACGTGGTCAACAAGAAAACCAATTAATTAAATTAATTAAAGTAACTAATATATTGAGGTCGTAACTTCACATTCACATGGTGTGATACGGTAATTAAGAACCAACTAACATAGTATGTGTGCTAACGCAACGACAGCTTTTTAAAAGATGCATATAAAAACAACTAAACAAGTATATTTTTTCTAAAAAAACAACCAAAGAATGCTGTAAAAAAAACCAAAGTGGGTACTTGTTGTTATGCTCTGTTCGCTTGAGGTACAAGGCGGTTTTAATCCGTACAAATCAGACGTGAAACCTTCGATTCTGCAGCGTGCTGACTAAATCCAGCTTGGCTGCACCGTTGTCGACGACGTGGGTGCAGCAACCGCAGAACTACTCGCGCCGCTCATGGAGCTCGCAATCGCCCTGTCCAGGAGAAGTGCGGGGGACGGAGGCCGCCGTTGCGCCGCTCACGCAGTTAGGATGCCGACCGTCGGGGCCCTGCTCCGCTGCACTGCCGACGGAGAAGATTCAGACCCATGACCAGGTAAGAGCGTGTGGTGTCTCCTTTGATGGCCTCAGCCACTCCCGCGCGGTCGGCGTCCCCCGCCGCCACATCTCCCTTGATGTCCTCGCTCACTCCGTCAACACGAGCGTGGAGAGAGAGTATGAGAAAAAAAATTTGGTCGACACGAGCATGGAGAGACGGGGCCACTGAACAGTGAACGATCACCCAATTCTTATAGAACACAATTGATTCTTTAGGGCGTAGGAACCGGCGCGGAAGTGGAAGATGTCATAGATGAGCAATATCATACATATAATTTTGTTCATCGGATATGAGTGAGTAGAGAGAAGATTCTGAAATAAATCTATATGGTTGATTTCTATGAAGTCAGTTTTGTGGGTGAAGTTTGTTGTGTGTAGGAAGACCCTCTCGGCAGGAGAAGTTTTTTTGATACAGCAAACAAATAAAAAGATGGTACTTTAGTAAGATAGATTAAAAAATAATTAAGCTCTTTAGTAAAACACCAGGAAATAAACTTTTTTCTCTAGTAAAACCAGGGGGCTTCTCCCCTACTAAAGTTTATTCGGCAAAAGTAAAGAAAAAAACAAACAATAATGATACACCCTAAGCGTCCGAAAAGCAAAAGAAATGGACAAAGCAAAAGAAATGGACAGAAACATGTATGCTAGAAAGAGAAAAAAAAGGAAAATGTAAGACCTCGTCTCACACACTGGCTCCTCTGCTGCCATGCATGAAGTTGTGTTTCTGATACTGTGGAGGCCATCATCTGCGCCCCTATTTTCAATAACATGGTCTATATTTCATGCCATATTTTTATTAACAAATGTAAGACTAAAGCAATCAAGACACGCTCAAATTAGTAAGTAACTAAACAGAACAGAAGGCCCGTAGGAGGGAGCCTAGTCCTGTAACGCCGCCTGAGGAGACGGACGAGGAGGAGGAGGAGGCGGGCCAGGGGGGAGGAGGCGGACAAGGAGGAGGCTGGAGGTTCCACTACCTTTAGTGGGTCGAGTGTCTACTTGCGAGGTCTCGCGAGCCTCCCTCAACAACCGTATCGAGCCCTACGCACAGTGATTCGTCGCAAAAGTAAGTTAACTTACATGTTATCACTACTACATATGATATGTTCAACATCAAAATAGAAATTTAAATGTTTTCTTAATCACTTGTGCAGGAACTGGATGGTTGTTTCAGGGACTGGTCAGGCCCGCCATATCAATGGCATTCTAGGTCTCTTGTGCAAGACCCAATTCCCCAGCTTCGTCATGTACGCTTCGAAGTACGAGCTGGCTTACATGTGGGCCCACTACGAGGCCGCCCCCTGATGTGCAATATGGCAACATGGCAACACAGATTATTTAGGAGTTTTGGTTAAGTCTTCCTCGCACTACAAGTCTCAAAACATCGCATTTTTGTTCTGTCCTTGAAATAATTAATGGATACATCGTGTTGTATGCAGGAGTAATGCAAACCGGTGGAGGGGTTTGAGGGCACGTCAGACGTGGTGGCTACCAGAGCTTGCAGAAAACGCATCGTGGACATGCACTACGAGGCATGCCTCCAAGCCATCATAAACTACTATGGGACGAAGCTTGGACAGAAGGCCACCAAGAAGGACGCAAGACTGATGACGCTGACCAGAGACCAGTACCTCGAGGTAGCTACAGAACATTAATATTGATTCCTTTTAAGATATCGATGCTTAATTTGATATTCTTATATGTCAAATATTTGATGATAAGTAGATGATTCCCTAGTGGTGCGCCTCGTTTACATGCTGGGAGGCAATCGTGGACAAGTGGTTGGGCACTGAGTGGTTCTAAGACTAGATACCGCAAATTCTAAATGGAGGACGAGCTGTTTCAAAAGGAGAGCGTAAGTGTTGTGGATTCATTCGTTGGGCAGCACAATATTCGGAAGAAGAGTGCAGCTACTTCTAGTGTGCGGCCTGCCCCCAGCCACTCATGTGAGTGTGCGGCGACCTCTAGTGCTGGTACATGGTCAATTAGAAAATAATAGTAGTGTCTCAGCCATGCAGGTGGGGAATACCACTGCTGCAGCTGTGATTAGACTATCCGCACTCACTTTCCTCTATTTTCATCCTCTATACTGACTGGTCGTCAAGATTCTCTCCTCTATACTTGTTTCTCCCGCATTCATCCATCCTTTATATCATCCTCTATCCACTATGGGTCCACTTGTCACTTTATCTAAATATATTCATGAGAGATCTAGTTTTGAAGAATTAATTGCAACGAATTCAATGGTGCAATCGGAATTTAATTTGAGTTTTTGGTTTGTGAGATATAATATTTTTTTGAAATGAAATTAGGTGAGGCCCGGCTGTACTCTTCTCTCTCTTCTCTTCTCTTCTCTCCCTCTCCCTCTCACGCTCTGCTCTTCTCTTCTCTTCTCTCCCTCTCACGCTCTGCTCTCGTCTTCCGCTAAAGGCCGCTCCTTCCGCTTGCTATGGCGTAGGAACGTACGTAGAGGAGTGGGTAGCGGCTCCCACTGCACCAAAATTTTCCTCTAAATTCATTTACCGGATGGTATAGAGAAAGCCAGTGCGGGTGGTCTTACAGTCAAGCAGGAATAGAGTTTCACGTTCAGAGCCTCCAGGGTGAACCAGCTCTATCAGTGCTGCCATTGCTAGGTGTAGCCACTGTAATCTTCTCCAGTTCATCAATAAAGAAATCTCATTCCTAGCAACATCATGCTCAAAGTAACTAACCGGCCCTGTTTAGTTTCCACCCCAAACTTTTCACCCTATCACATCAGATGTTTGAACACATGTATGTAATATTAAATATAGACTAAAAAATAACTAATTACACAAATTACGTGTAATTTGCTTGATGAATTTTTTAAACCTAATTAATTTATGTTTTAATAATGTGATGCTACAGTAAACATTTGTTACTCATAGATTAATTATCCTTAGAAAAATTTGTCTCGCAAATTACTCTCCTGTCTATATATTAGTTTTGTTAATAATCTATTTTTAATACCTCAAACTAATACAGCAAAATCGATGTGACGCCCCAGAACTTTTTACACCCAAACTAAACACCACCTCCTCGATTTTAATATGACTGTTGTGTCCTCGAAATTTGTCCATTCAAATTGAGGTGAATACAAGTCCCGGGTCCCAACCTGGGAAAAACTGGATAGAGAAAATTATTTGGTTGAATAACTTCAACACTATTTGTCGGTTTGTGTAAACGTTGTCGCGCACCAAAATATGACAAATGCCGACGTGTCTTCCTCTGCCACTATTTGTTGTCAAAAAAGGATGTTCGCAAAATGGGTCAGACAAAAAAAATGACCCCCACCTTCCACCATCAATGCAGCTAACTATATGTAAACATCATAACTACTGAACCGATAAAAGATTGCTGTGAGTAGAGTTTATGTCCTCTTGTCATCATCACTGCTCTCACTTCCATCACTGCAGGGGAAAACAGGAACAGAAAATTGTAACTGTCAATCCAACTCGCTGAGACATGACAGCATCCCAAGCATAGTGGATTAGTGGTAACAAGCTAATTACACATACCTCTCCTTGGTAAGCTTCGCGATTTTCTTCACTTCCAAGCCAGTCATGCCTAGGTACTTCTGCGCTGGTGTAACATTATCTGGCCCTGGAAATGGAGGCAGTAACGTCAACCAAGTGCGCAGTATCTATCAACTTTACAATAATCTTACCAAAAGTTGGCCATAAAGCTCATTACAAAGAGAACAGCGCTTGGTAAGGAATGATACGATATAGTAGCAGTAGGAGACAACAAGAAATGGAAGTACCTTTAGTCAACTGGAAAACATGAAGGGCACAGCGTTCCGCTGCTAGACGTACAGGCATGCTAGAGTCCTTCAAAGCATCAGCAATTGCCGGGCCCAATATAGAGTGATGTGCAGCAAGAGCTAAATGATTTATCTACAAGAAGGCACCATTAAATTACCACCATGTCACCAAGAATAAAGGTACCACGTATGTTAAGATAAAGAGGCTCTAATGATAAACCTTTGCAGCAGCTTTGATACACGACAAAGATCTTCTCCTAACTTCACTTGAATCATCACGCAAGGCCAAGACAAGCAACTGAACAAGTTGCAAGGTGCCGGCTTCTGACTGTATCTCAAAACAAAGTATCCTTCCCAGAGTTCTTGTAGCAACTTCACGAACAGGGAACTTCACGCAGCACAGACAAGAGTTATAAACACCACAATAATAATTACAAACAGACGAGGCACGCAACTTGATCTAATCAATAACTTGTCATCTTTAAGAGAATCTTTCAGAAGATCAACCAGAGATGGGAAGGATGCCAAATGACACAACTTTGACGGAGAATGCAGTGATATGGACGAGAATGCTAACAAAGCACCATGCCTGGTACACCAGTCTGATGAGGTGCTCATGTTCAATAGGATTTGCACCAAACCTGAAATCTCTGTCTCCTCCATGTACTGTAAAGAAAGCATAGATATTACAGTCAATAAATGTAACCAATTATGATAAGAAGAGACTAAGAAATGTGTGCAAGAGTGGATCTGCCCAGATCAAATAAAGGCAAGTTCATGCATGAATTACACTGGCCAACATGATATTCCTTGGAAACGATGCTCTTCTTTTTTATCAATTTGATGATCAACTGTTGCAGACTATCATGTATTATGCCAGTTTGTGTTAGTTCGCTGCATTACTCATCAGTCCTTGAATGAACAAAGAACAATTGATGACCAATGCAGCAAAATAAGTCGGGCACAATTTTCAGCCAACATTTCCTCTTACTTCAATAAAAAACTCAGAAAAAAAATCAATTATCTCATTGCAATTGGAGTTCTCATTTGACAATCATTTTGCTCAAGTACAGTGTATCGAGTTGCACACTCAGAAACATTACCCTTTTCTTTGAGTTAGCAGAATGTAGTTCTTTTTTTTACATACAGCTCAAACACTAATTAGACAAATATGCAACATGATTTCCGATATCATCAAGCTTTTTACATCCAGAATTCACAAGGGATACAAAAGATGCAAGATTTATCATTACCTGAGACAATGTGCCAATCACTTTTGCTGCACAGCTGCGGACATCATCAGCTTCAGCCTGCAGCAGATCTTCAAGAAGAGCACATCCACGTGACCTTATTGCAGAGCTGACACTTTTACCGGCATGTTTGATAACACCTTTAAGCGCAGAAAGCACACTTTCTTTGACAGATTCATCTCCTGACTGGATAAAAGAAAAAAATAATTACTTTTGAACTTGCATCATCATCATTTCTAACATATATCAAAAGAAGAGACAGAACACCCGCACAACCTGCAACATGGACAGAAGATCGCTAACTAAAGGATCCACCCGTGTGCTAAGAGCACTAAGCTTTCCGAGAGCAGCTGCAGCCCTTGTCCGGACAGACCTGCAATTCAAACATAACCACATGTGGATGTAAACGAATATGGCACAGCCCAGCCACCAGGCATGGGCGCCAAGGCCCATATGGCCAGCCCTATAGGCGTCTATTCTAACAGTGGAGGTAAAATCATAACTGAAAAAGGACAGAGAAAAACATAATACTGACCTATTGTTATCTTGTAGACATTTTACAAATGTAGTTTGAAGTTGTGGAAGGAAGGGCTTAAGTGCAATTCCACCTTTCATGATGATGATTGTCAGGGTTGATAGGATAGCTGACTTTACTTGCCATGGAAACCGATCGCCAAGGATGCGAATAAGAGGTCTACATACACACAAAAAAGAATCTAGATTAGAGCTACAATGCAGGCATGGCATAGACTAAAAAAATCACTCAACCTAGCATGTGAGCAAATACGAGGCCACGCAATTTGACAGAATGTTTAGAGTGCTGTTTTATTCTCAGGGAAGCTTCAGCTTCTCAAAAAGATTAACTCTATTGAGGAAGCAGCTGGACCTTTTGGCTTCTAGTTCATTAGAAGGTACAGAAGCCAACACAGAAAAAGCTACAACTTAGCAGCGATAATGTCATAATACTGTTCAACTTGTAGTGTATGATTGTCTCCTGATTTCCCCAGGTATGAACATATGGTTTATAGCTTGTCCCACATATGACCCAAACCGCACAAATTGTGAAGCAGCAGATAGGTGGAGTAAAAGAAAAATGAATATTTCAAAAACAAGAAATCATCAATAGGCAAACTACATAAAGTGCCAATAATTGACATATAACCAACATAGTATATGGGTGAATCGACAAGGCATATGAAATCTATACTCATTCATTTTATGCCAACAAGAAGATTTTAGGGCCCATCTTTAAAAGAAAATAAAAATGCCAAAAAGCTGTTTGGCTGTCAGCTGGACATGTTTGCCTCATGGTTGCAATGATGTCCTTTCCTCAATCAAACAGCACAAATCCTCATATGTAAAACATTCAAAAGGGCAATCACAAAACTGACGCAATTTCAAGAAGATAAAACCCAAACCCTGTAATTGGCACCACAACTTCCTTAAGGGTCTTCTCGCTTGTTACGTCAATTAACTCTCCTAGACCCTCAGCTGCCTGCTCTTTTGTTTCAGCCGAACCACTAATTAAACCCTGGAGTTCAATAAAAATGTGTCAGATGTCCTCATGCCTGAAATTAATCTTGTGCTGCACTTTCTTACACTCAAAATTTAAATAAGTGTGCACCATTATATAAATGAAAATTCACAAACAAATAAGCCCGTAGCAATGTTGGGACAATCTCATCAATCGCTTGCAGTCCAGCACTCTATATAAGGTGAATAAGTTCAAAAGAATTAAAAAAAAGGTAAATCATCCGTAATATCAGAACCTCAGAATATGTTTGAGCTCAAATACCTTGTACAGAGTACTAAATGCTAACCCAGCAGATTCACGGACCTCTTGGGTGCTGTTATGATAGATATGGTTAGATGAGAACAACAGATAAAAACGACAAAAAGAAACAGCAAGAAAGCATACCTGTCACATAGAGCAGTACGAATGGTAGGAATAAGTTCATCCATAAAACTTAAAAGCTGGTGTTTTCCTGCACTGCCCATGACCTCACTCAAACCAATGCAAACTCCCTGAAAAGAAAGAGTATTAAAGTATGTGGACCATAGCAATGATTCCATATTGAACAAATAAATGTTCAGCTCAAAATAAATAAACCAAAACACAAAAGGTTTAGATGAGCACAAATTGTTAATATCTACTTCAAAAGAATGTCCTTGTAAACATCAGTGGAACTATTCCTGGGGGCATTCAGAACAGACTGATCCAGCAAGCCCAAATAGGCTAGACATGAAACCAAGAAGAGACAACCATAAGTGATATAAAGAGTAAACAGTGCATTAGTACCAACAGAAAAAGGGTCATCAATAGCCTAGGTCAAGGTTTGGGCACATGGATTGATTTTTAAGTTACTAATAATAATTTTAAAAATACTTTTGTGCATAAACATTCCACTGGAAAAAAAAACACACCACATTCTATTCAGAAGTATACATAGAATGCTACTATGTTGTAGAGAAAAATGGTTAAATACTTAAATAATATTGAGCTCTTTCAGGCATCTTCTGTAGTGAGTAGTGACCATGAGCAGGTCAATGCAGTTGCAAATTTTAGTTATCCTCTACATTTACACTCTTATGCAACATTAGGCAGTTCTGCGAAAGGGCCTCTAGCTGAGTTGGTTAGGCAACTCCCCTGGGAGCGAATTTTCAGGCTGGGGTTAAAAAAATTTCCTCGTTTGTCTCACGCAAAGCATAGGTCTAAGCCCAGCCCCAGTCGTGGTTGTCCTCACATGGCCTACGCTACAGTGCCGCTATGTGGGTGGGTCAAGGGTTCAGGGGTTTTTCTCGACTTGCATGAGAGGTCTTCTTTTTAATGCAATGCCAGGGGTTGTCTTACCCCACAGGTCAAGTTGTTTTTTAACATTTAGCAGTTCTTTACTTAGGAAAGATGCAGAAGTTGGTCATTGGTGGTGTGAGCATCATGATGCAGGAAGGTTTTTTTTTCCCTCGAACACGCAGAGAGCTGTGTATCATCATTTATATTAAGAAGAAAAAGGTATAAGAAACCCATATGACGTCACACAAACACACAGCCTAGATGTCAGGGCATCAAGAAGGGTGCAGGACTTCGGATGTTTCTTGCTTGTCGGCTAGGAATAAAGCATGTTGTGACGTTTGGACTTCTGAAGTTGTTGATGTTCAATTCTGAACTGACGTCGTCTCTTTGGCTGTAATCATTACTCAGTTCTGGTTCTGCCTCTCCCTAATAGTAGCAAAACATGAATCAGAATTTGTCCCTGTTTAGGGGCAGGTTTGGATCTCCTAGCGTCTTTTTTTGCTGGTCTATCTCCTAGTCTAATTCTGTTATCTGTTTGGGTGCTTACATTTCCCTCATGTTAATTATATTATCGGGACAGCCTCTGGACCACAGACATATTTTATTAAGATAACTTACTTGTCTTCTGCTAGCACTTGGGTCTTTGAGTCCTTGTGACAGGATTGGAATAATCGAGGGCAAAACTCTTTCACCAAGCTTCCTTACAAGCTCACCAAGTGATCTTCCAGCAACCTGCAAAATGGCAATACAAAGCAAAATTAAATGGTATAGAACCCTACAGATATCGAACAGCACATGAAATAGGTCAAACCTGACGCCTTTCTGAGGAAGATGATGCAAGAGATGAAATAAGTGTGTCCATAAGTACTGGCATTATCTCTTTCAGAGTTCTTGGAGTATTTGCTACAATTGTCTTCCAGACATGTAATGCAGCCTGAGATGAAGAGAATTAGAACAAGGGCCAGGAATGCCAAACTGGCAAATTTTAAATTCATAAAAAAAGCAACATAATCCACTGATCTAAAAAGGATGAAGATGACTTAAAATAAAGCATATACCTGCCGGACAGTCAAGCTGACATCAGAACGAACCATATAAATGGCAGCAAGAACTTCATTGCGTTTCTCCCTTCCAAGTACTTCAATAATAGCACGCCCTTGTGCTTCTGTACTAGCACCTTCATCATCACTTCCACCCTCAAGGATAGCCTTCCCAGAAGTTCCAGCGACCTAAAGATAGAATTGTTACCAGATGATACAACAAATAAAATGAACCTAATACCTGAGTTCAGTTCTAAACAGATGAGAAGTCAACCTTAAATAAGAGATCCCCAAGAAGTTCAACAGAACTTTGTCGGATACGCCAATTATCACTGAAGATCCCATCCTCGATAGCAGGAAGCAACAGAGGCAAGGACCTATTAAACAGAGGAAGAAATATATATCAATAAGCAGCAAACACAACAATAACAACAAAGCCTTTAAGTCCCAAGCAAGTGGGTAGGCTAGAGTTGAAACCCAACAAGAGCCCCTAGTCACGGTTCAGGCAAGTCAATGCTGAATAAGCAGCACAAACAGAAGTGACTGATTCAAAGAGAACATACGTAGTTGCGTAATGCTCAACAAAGACATGACCAGCAGAAAGTGCAGCATCACGAACAGATTCATTCTCATCAGCAAGCCCTGACAAGAGTAAATTATTAGGGAATCAATATGCAAAGTGAAGAGATATATATTGAAAAATCTTACCATCTAATATAGCAGGAAGAACAGCCTGCAGATAGTTCTGGAAAACACCACCCAAGGATCTTGGCAAATACTATAAAATAGATTATAAGTTATTAGTAACACACTGCATTTTACAGGAATATAGTCATATCATAACACAGGAAAATTTGGGAGAACTTACCCGGAAAAGTGTAAGATGCCCATCACGAACGGAAGCCTTTTGGTGGGAACAGTTTCGGATGATGTCAGGAAGAATATGGTCAAATAATCTTGGCCAAGAGCAGCTAAAACCTGGAAATTGAATATAATCGAACATGGAAGAAATGTCATACTACAAAAGAAAGGTACTCAAAGCAAGTAAGTAATGGGAAAACAAACCTCACTCAATCCCTGCGCAGCACCAGAACGTTCAACATTACTATTATCTGATTTCAGAGTATCTAATAACCATGGCACAAGATCTGGGAAGATTTCTTCACCCATTCCACTTATAAGAGACCCCAGAGCTCGAGCAGCTACTGCCCTGACTTCAGGTATAGGATCCACAAGAACCTGCAAGATACAGTCAAACACAGTATATAACGAACAAGGAAATATACTCGAATCAACAATGAACTACTATCAACAGTTTGCCCACCTCTGACTTCTGAGGCATGGTGCAAATAGACAGACGACTTACCTTCTTAACTTCTGGTAGGAGTAAACCAATGTATGGGATCATATCCTTTGGTTCTGTAACTAAAGAAGACATGTTTCCAACTATTTGAGCAGCTTTCTTCTTAGTCTCAAACCCCTCTCCCTCAGTCCTCTATGCACAATAGGCACAAGCAGTGCAAGCGATGGTGCGTCTATGGAGTTAATAAAAGTAGTCTGCCAAAAAAAAAATGGTGTAAACCTAAACAGACCAATCTTGAATTTTTGATTGGCAAAGTGATGCAAGCAATCGACAGCCTACAGTAGGCTGAACAATATCTTAGGTCTTATTACCTGAAGAAGGATGTCAAGAGAGTGTTTTGTGTGGGCATTTGGATCCATCAGAGCTGACAGAAGAATAGGACTAGTGCAGATATTTTCAGGATTCTTTATGACACTTCCGACCTGAAAAATGAAAACAAAGCACAGTCCATTAGAGACGAGAAATAATAACATACAATTGCCATGGTAAACAAGTAAACATTACCTCCTGGAGAGCTGTCTGTCCAGCCGCTTGGACTTTAGGATGTGTGTCTGTTAGTACCTGGCAAAGATATTGCATATTTCATAAAACTTGATGCTAGGATATATAAGAAGCTTATAAGCTCAAACAGAAATTGTGTCATATACCTCAGTTAACTTTGGACAATCTTGGAAGACACTGAGATAGCTGCTGAGGACGCAATATGCCATGGCACCAAGAAGTTGAACGCTGCTTTGCTTTGTACGCCATGCTTTATCTTCTAGACCCTGGAAAACGGCGTTAATGATCTTCATCCAAATATGTGCTTCAATGAAACTTCGAATGTATCAGACAAGCTAAGTAAATTCACTGTATGTCACTTTTTGAAAGTGAATGTTGTTAGGTTTCATGCATCAACCAGATGAACCCAAAATCTTAAGTGATTGGGAAGAGGGGGCAATCCACTAATACTTCACAATATTCCCACTCACGTGCAGCCAGAACAAGGCGCAAACATGGAAATAAAGAAGGGAGTGGAGGACTTAAAAGATGTCTCTACCAGGACTCAAACTCGGGACCTTTGGCTTTGATATCATGCTAGTTTCATGCACCAACCAGATGAACTCATAAGCTAAATGATTGGGAAGAGGCGGGCAATCTGTCAGAGATAGACACAGGTAATTTGGGGCTAGATCTCAGATTTATTAGCCTTGAAGCAAAGGAAATAGTGCAGGGATACATACAGGGGTAGCCAACTTGAGAGCCAGAAAGCTTCAACATATTCCAACCACTAAAGTAGATGTTAAGTAGAGCTAATTGTGATCAGGTGGGGACTCAGCCACTAACTACTCTAAATAAATATCTAGATACATAAGCCAAGACTTATAGATTTCATTCTCCCTCTAAGTCTTGTGCGGTGCCTTCTGGGTACTTTGAACCATCCCAATCCTAGCGCGAAGCTCCTGGAACTTGATCCGCCCAAGGGATTTGGTGAGAAAACCGGCGAACTGGTCCTGGGTGTTGATGTAGATGGCCCGGACACTCCCCTCATCCAAGCAGCTCTTGATGAAGTGGTACTTGACCCGGATATGCTTGTTGTGCTCATGGAAGGCGGGGTTCTTTACCAAGGCCAAGGCGGACTTGTTGTCCACCCTCAGCTCCACTGCTTCTGCGTCTCTACCAATGAGATCGCCCAGTAGTCGAGCAAGCCAGATAGCCCGAGTTGAAGCGGTAGTGGCTGTGATATACTCTGTCTCGCAGCTAGACAACGCCACCACCTACTGCTTGACCGACTGTCAGTTGATCAGACACTTGTCGAGGAAGAATGGTGTCTCGTTGGTGCTCTTGCTCGTGTCAATGTCGCCGACATGGTCGCTATCGTTGTACCCGATGAAGTGCGCCACACCGGGACAACTCGGGTAGTGCAAGCCGTAGTCGGAGGTACCCGCAACGTAGCAAAGGATCCTCTTGACGGCATGTTGATGCTCTGTCGTCGGTCGCTACATGAACCGGCTGACGTAGCCCATGGCGTATGACAAATCCGACCGCGTGTGGACGAGGTAGCGAAGGCTGCCTACAATGTGCTGGTACTGCATGGCGTCAACCTCCTCTGTCGTTTTGTCGCGGCTCAGCTTCAGCCTCTCCTCCATGGAGTGTGGGTTGGGTTGCAACCAGTGAGCCCGCTCAGCTCGACGATGCCCTTGGCGTATGCGGTCTGGCGAAGAGAGATGGCGAAGACGATCTTCATCTCCGCTTGAACACCTCCATCTCGTTCTCCTTGGTGCCAGTGATCACCAAGTAGTCGACGTAGACGCCCACCAAAAGTGTGTTGCCTCCCTTGCCCCGTCGGTAGACAACAGCCTCGTGAGCGCTCTGTTGGAACCCCATTTGCTTGAGAGTAGTCCAGCTTAGCATTCCAGACTTGTGGTGCCTACCGCAAGTCGTACAGGACCTTGCGCAGCCGAAGGACCTTGCTCTCCTTGCTAGGGATGACGAATCCGGGCGGCTGGCGAACGTAGACCTCCTCCTTCAAGTCGTCGTTGAGGAAGGCGGACTTGACGTCCATGTGGTGGACATGCCAACCCTCCTGGGTTGCCAGTGCGAGGAGACGAACGAACTCCATGCGTGTGATGGGCACGAAGGCGTCATCGAAGTCGACCCCCTCCTGCTAAATGAACCCGCACGCCACGAGTCGCGCCTTGTGCTTGATCACTACCCCGACCTCGTCCTTCTTCAGATTGAACACCCACTTAAGGGTGATGGCGTGGTGGTTGGCAGGAAGATCTGCCAGCTCCCACGTCCGGTTCCGCTCAACGACGTCCATCTCCTACTTCATCGCGGCGTGCCATGCCTCGTCTCCCTCCGCCTCAGCGAAGAGCGGGGCTCGTCGTCGTCATGCACCAAGTGCAGCTCTCCCTCAAAGTTGTGCTAAGCTAGTCCAGGGACGAGCAACTTGCCGAGAATTTTGCACATGATGTGGTAGCGCAGAGGCTCGTCGTCGTGGTAGGCATCTGAAAGGTCCGAATGGCTAGAGGGGGGGGGGGTGAATAGCCAATTCAAAATCTAGAAAAACTCAAAACTCTGCAAAACGACTATCAAGAGTATCACATCTGACATCAGTACGGTACTACCGACTATAGGGCCGGTACTACCGAGGTCGGTACTACCGGCTCTACAGGTCGGTACTACCGACAACCTAAAAACTGCTACGAGATCGAGATAGAGAAGATGCAAAAGTGGATCTAGCACGTACCAATATTTCCCTAGAGAGTGTAGATGAAGTTTATACCTTATCCAAGAAGTGGCTCCTCCCCAAAGAGTAGATCGAGCCTTCCCACACCTAAGAACGAGAGAGGAGGGAGGAAGAACGCGAAGAACACGAGAGCAAACGAAATCTCCAAAGATGCGAAATTAACAAGCACACGAGACACAAGATTTAACCCGAGGTTCGGCCACTTCACTAAGAAGCACCTACGTCCCCGTTGTTGAGGTGACCACGAAGGTCGGAGTCTCTTTCACCTCCTTGCCTCACTCAATCAACCACAAAGGCTAGTTGAGTTTTTCTCACTAAGAATCAGGGTAATACAAACACTTCGGAGTGCCCTCACAGTGAGTCAATCACGGGCAACAACAAGAAACACCTAACCGGCTAGAGTTCCAAGAACTCAAGAGTAAAGAACACAAATCAAGCCGGAGAGATGTTGGATCCAAGTGCTCTTGACGAAGAACGATGCGTCTCACTCTCTAATCTCACTTCCCTCGCTCAAAGCTTGCAAGAGATTCACTCTAGAATCAAAGGGGAGAGAGAGGAGGTTAGTCAACACTTGGGAGCTCTCTTTCTTGTGTTTTGTGCGTAAATGAATCGAAGAGGTAACCCAAAGAAGCCGGCCGAGCGGCTATTTAAACAAGACATGCTGCGCCACGGTCGGTACTACCGACCCGGTAGTACCGACCCCCTTGGTCGGTAGTACCGACCGTACTCAATACGACCGTTACAGCACACGTTGACCAGATGGAACAACCGACCCTTGGTCGGTACCACCGCGGGCGGTAGTACCGAGGTTATGGCGGTACTACCGCCAGGCCAAATCGGCCGCGAACAGAGAGCTTTGCGAAAAACAAGTTACTACCGACCAGGGTCGGTAGCACCGAGGGCGGTACTACCGAGGTTATGGCGGTACTACCTCCAGGTCATATTTTGACCAACACAGAGAGGATGAAAACGTCCTGGATCCTTGGTACTACCGACCAGGGGGTCGGTACTACCGAGGCCGGTAGTACCGACCTTATGGCGGTACTACCGCTAGGTCACCTGAGACCAAAACCAGAGAGCCTTGCTCATAGCACCCTTGGGCGGTACTACCGACCCCCTTGGGCGGTACTACCGACCACAACCAGAAAACCTCTGTGTTCGTGAGTGCGTGGTGTCTCTCAAGCGCTAGAAGTTAGTCGTCATGAGCACTTTTCTCCACATCTAGCTAGCCTCAAATGTGTCCCTCTTGATAGTCCGGCTTGCCTATTACTCAAGATCAAAGATAAAACTAAAGTCCCAACTTGAGCAATGGCATCTATTCCCTTCTCCATTTCACCGAAGACAGAGCATTGAAACACTTGAGAGCTTGTGGCCGTCACCATCCAACATGGTCGCCAACTAGCTAGCTCCATCAAAGACTTGGTCATAATCCTCTCATTAGCTACACACATGCTTAGCAATAGGATTAGACCAAAATAGGTTTCATCAATTAACCAAAACCAAACTAGGGCTTTCAGCATCGACACGGACCTCGTCGTGGGACAGCGGAGTAGCGAACTCCACCAAGCTCTGCTCGTCATGGGCCGAAGCTACCGGCGCCAATCCTAGTGGTGTGGCCGCCGATGCAGGAGAGTCGGGAGATGGTGCGGGAGATCGTGAAGGGGTCAGTGGTGAAGAGTGGGGCGTGGACGATGCCAAAGGTGGTGGACTCGCCGGAGCTGATGGCGAGCGAGGTGTCGAGGTAGGCGAGCGAGGTGAAGATGAGCTGCTAACTCCCCCGGCTCCCTCAGTGGACGTAGTCAACGACGAAATCTCGGAGAGTCAAAGTCGAGTCGTCATCCACCGCCTTGTCCCACGTCTAGCCTCGTCCTTCGTCAAACACGACGCCACACGAGATGCGGACACGTTGTGTCGCAGGTCAAGCATGCGGTAGGCCTTAACGCCCTCCGCGTCGCCGATGAAGACCCCTGGTGCACTCTGGTCGTTGAGTTTGCTAACATGGACGAGCTCCTTGGCGAATGTGAGGCACCCGAAGACGCAGAGGTGGCTGACTGTCGGCTTGCGCCCGTGCCAGGCCTCGTACGGCGTCTTGTCGTCAAGAGCCTTGGTGGGCGAGCAGTTGAGGAGGTGGACGGCCGTTATCACCACCTCTCCCCAGAAGATCGTCGACATCCCTCTCTGTTTGAGGAGGGCACGGGAGGTAGCCACCATCGTCTGGTTGCGGCGCTCGACGATGTTGTTCTGTAGCAGGGTGTACGGGGCGGAGAAGTGGCGCTGGATCCCATCGTCGACGCAGAACGCTACGAACTCAGTTGTCAAGATCTCACCATTGTTGGCCGTTCGCAACACCTGAAGCTTGCGGCCGCTCCGTAGCAGCTTGATGGCATCCGCAACTGCACCCTTGGTGTCAAGCAAGACAGCCCACATGTAGCGGGACATGCCATCGATGAGGAGGAATAGTGTCGTCCTCCAGGTGTAGCCGGAGTCACGGGCCCGCAGAGATCGTCGTGCACGAGCTCCAGCTTCTCCTTGGCGCAGAAGCTCGCCTAGCAAGGGAAGGGGAGCCGCCGCTGCTTGGTGAGGACACAAGTGTCACAGAACTGCTCCACGTGGTCGACGTGCAGCATGGCCCGCACCATCTCCTTGCTACCGAGCTGCTTCAGGGCCTCAAAGTTGAAATACCCAAAGCGCTCGTGCCACCGCCAGGCGGCATCACGGCAGGTAGCAAGACAGAGGGTTGCGCCACCTGTACGTGAAGGATGTTTAAGCGGTTTCTCCCTCTGTTCACCTTGGCGAGGAGCCTGCGACTGCGGTCCCAGATGCGCAGCAACCCGTCCTCAATCTCGACGCGCGAGCCATTCTCATCCAGCTGTCCAAGCTGATGATGGAGTTCCTCGGCACGGAGATGTAGTAGACGCCAGTGAGCATCCGATGCTCGCCGGTCGGTAAAGACGACAGAACCAACGCCCTTGATCTCCACGGCGGAGGCGTCCCAAACTTGATGGAGCCTCGCACACCGGAGCCCAAGTAGGAGAAGAACTCTCGCCGCCCGGTCATGTGGTAGGTGGTGCCGGTGTCAAGGTACCAGCCGTTGATCTTGTCGTCGCTGGCAGAGCCGAGGAAGGCGTGGGAGCGTGGCTCGTCGAGGTGGAGGAGAGCAGCGGCGGCCGGCGCAGGAGAGAAGTGCAACTCGATGTCCCCATGGACGAAGAATAGAGCCGACTCATCACACTCCTGCGCTTGCGCGACGTGTGCCTGTCGGTAGTCCTTGGCTCAATGGCTGGTCTTGCCGCAGGCGCAGCTCTTGCAGACGTTGTCCCGGTTTGCCTTGCGAGGTGAACTCCAGCAGTATCTCGATCGACACGACGACCTGCTTGTACTTCTCGGGGATGGAGCGGAGGAATTTTTCGGCAGCTTCATCCTTGTCGATCTTGGTGTCGCATACCGCGCCAGCTGCTGCTGCAGGGTGGAGAGGCAAAGGGCAAAGTCATCGACGTCCTCGCTGGGCTTGAAGACCAGGTCCCCCCACTCCTTACATAGCCTCTACAACGTGGATCATCGGGCGTGGTCGCTGCCAATGCGTGTCACGGTGATGGCATCCTAGACGTCCTTGGTGGCCTCCTTGTCCGCGAGGGTGGGTTGCATCTCCATCGGGGCAGCTACAAGGATGGTCTCCATCGCCCATCGATCTTCGGTGAAGTTGACGTCGTTGTACCGTACCGTGCCCCACATGTGCCACGCTTGAAGCTTGACCTTCATCACCATCAATCACTCGTTGAAGTTTGTCTTGGTGAGCATGGGCCATCCGCCGCCGCCGCCGGTTTCTCGACAACGGTCTGGACGATGGGAGGGGAGCCGGGCCGACCACGGCGACCACGGCGTCGTTCCGGGGAAGGGAAGACACTGTTAGATTGTAAATTGTGTATATGCGTGTGTGGTATATGGGCTTGGCCTGGCATAGCTGCCGGCCAGCCCTTCTCTGTTTTGGTTAGAGAGTTGTAGGAGATCTCGGTGGTATTGTTTCTATAAATCACCAAGATCTCCCCTATATATATGTAAATAGGCCTCTCTATCAATTCAAGGATTATTTTCCACGCAATCCATATTGCTTTCATGGTATCACGAGTCTAGGTTATTTCTTCCCTTCTCTCGACCCTGCGCGATCTTCCGCCGCCATGGGCAGCACCGAGAAAACCACCCCGCCTGCAGCTTCCAGCGCAGCCACCGGCGACGGGACCCCCATCATCACTGACCTCCAGCAGCCACCGTCTGCCGCTCCTACTCTCCAGAACGGCGACGCCGCTCGCATCGCCAGGGACGAACGCGAGCGCGCGGCTCAAGCGCGCGCAACCAAGGAGGCGCGCGACCTCGCGGCTCAGGCAGCCCGCGATGCTGCCCTCGCGCGCGCGCAGGAGGCTGAGCGCGAAGCCGCGCTTGCCCAGGAGGAACGCGACGCGGCGGACGCTCGCATCCGCGCGCCGCTCGACCGCGCAGCCCAGGAGCGCGCGGCAGCCGCTCCGCCTCCCGATGATCCGCCTCCAGTCGATCCGCTCCCGGAGGAGGGATCGGATGACGACGCATTTGCCGCCGCCGCCGGCAACGACGAGCATCTTCGCGCCGTCCTCCTGCAGCACGAGGCTGCGGCCCTCCTCAACCTCCATGCCCAGGCCGTCGCAGTGCAGAACATTCGCCTGCTCGTGCCGCTCGTCCTCGACGTCAGCACCACCTTCTACGGCCGCTGGCGTGAATCTTTCCTCCTCGCCGTCGGCCGCTACTCCCTGCAGCAACATGTCCTCACCAACACCGCTGCCCCCAACTCTCCGGACTGGGTGCGCATGGACTGCGTTGTCCGGACTTGGATCACCGGCACCATCACCGACGCCCTCGCCGAAGCTGTGGTCGAGCGGGGCGCCTCTGCTCGCGCGAACTGGCTCGCCATCGAGTCGCAATTCCAAGGCAATCGTGAGACGCGGGCATTGCATCTTGACGCTGCTTTCCGCAATTTCAAGCAAGGCGACCTCGACATCACCACGTTCTGCCAAAGCTCAAGGGGATGGCGGACTCCTTCGTGATCTCGGTGAGATCGTACACGACCGTACGCTCGTCCTTAATCTCCTTCGTGGCCTCAATGGGCGTTTTGAGGCCGTCTCCACCTTCGTCGTAGCCGTCCGTTCCCGACGTTCCTGCAGGCCCGCAACGATCTGCTACTCGAGGAGCTCACCATGGCTGATGCTGCACCACACTTCCGCGGCCCATGCTCTCGCTGCAACTACGGGCAGTGGGCGCGCCTCGGCTCCGGCGCCTCCTGCCGCTCCTCCCCACAGCAGCGTCCTCCTGCTGCTCAGCAGCCCTTCAACTCCGGGGGGGCAAGCGTGCACGCCGTGGCAAGCGTGGCGGTGGCGGCCGCAACAACTTCAACACCGCTGCCAACAACACCGGGAGTCCAGCCACTTCTTCGTGGCCAAATCTACACCAGCCATGGACAGGGTCCATCAATATGTGGCCTGGACCCCGACCCTCGACGCTGCCACATCCGCACGCCTTGCTCGCCGGCGTTCAGCCAAGCTCTGGAGGACAGCCGGTGCCTCAAGCACTGCTCACAGGCGCCCAACAAGGCTGGGGTGTTTCCTCCCAGCTACTCGCAGTGGGCACTGCCCCCGGCTGGTCTGTACAGCCCTGCTGTTCCGCGTCACCCGGATGGGATGCGTCCAGCCTCGCCTCCAACTTCCAGACGATGTCCCTTTAGCAGCCCCCTTCGCCAATTGGTACTTCGACTCCGGGGCTTCCAATCACATGACGTCTGATGCTGGTATTCTTACTGTCCCTTCTTCTCCACATACATCACCTCCATCTCACATTGTTGTCGGTAACGGGAACCTTCTTCCCGTTACTACAACTGGCGTTACTACTCTTCCTAATAACCTTCATCTTAATAATGTCCTTGTTTCACCTGGCCTTATTAAGAATCTTGTTTCAGTACGCCAGTTTACTTTTGATAACTGTTCTGTGGAGTTTGACCCTTTTGGCTGTTCTGTGAAGGATCTTCCCTCTCGGAGAGAGATCGTCAGGTGTGACAGCTCCGGTCCCCTCTATCCGCTGCAGTTCCCGGAGTCTGCCTCTGCTCTCCTTGCCGCCACCAGTCCTTCACTTTGGCACCAGCGTCTTGGGCATCCTGGCCATGAAGTTTTGTCTAAACTAGCACAGTCATTAGCTATCCCCTGTAATAATAGTACTAGTACTTCTTTGTGTCATGCCTGTCAGTTGGGTCGTCACACTCGTTTACCCTTTCATACGTCATCTTCCAGAACCACACATATTTTTCAGTTAATACATTGTGATTTGTGGACATCACCCATATCTAGTGTTTCTGGATGCAAGTATTATCTTGTCATTCTTGATGATTTTTCGCACTACCTATGGACTTTCCCGCTACGGCTCAAGTCTGACACTTTCCTACCCTGTCTAATTTCTTCGCTTATCGCCACACAGTTCCGCGTTGCTATTCAGGGTGTCCAGTGCGATAATGGTCGCGAATTTGACAATCATGCTTCCCGCGCTTTCTTTCTCTCCCATGGCGTCCAGTTTCGGATGTCTTGCCTTACACCTCGCCCCAAAACGGTAAAGCCGAACGCATTATTCGTACCATCAATAATGTTGTTTCGCTCCCTCCTGTTTCAGGCTCATGTCCCCCAACCTATTGGGTTGAGGCTCTTTCCACTGCCACCCTCCTCCTCAACATCCTCCCTACCAAGACACCTGAAATTCTCCACCCCCACTTGGTGCTCTACGGGTCTCCACCCTCTTATGATCACCTCCGTGTCTTTGGGTGTCGTTGCTACCCCAACCTTTCCGCCACAACTCCCCACAAACTGGCTCCTCGGTCCTCCTTGTGTGTCTTCCTTGGTTACTCCTCTCATCATAAAGGCTACTGCTGCCTTGACCGGTCCTCCAACCGGATCATCATCTCCCGACATGTTGTCTTTGATGAGACATCTTTTCCATTCTCCGAGGATCCAGGCCGCCCTTCTTCCCAGGACTTTGATTTTTTGGATTATACTGACCCTGTGATGGCTCCCCAGCGCCGTCATTTTTTATACCTGCAGGAACTCCTGACGACCCCGCACAGCCACGTGCGGCTCTTCCAACAGGGAGCAGAGCCCCATGGGTTGCTGCTGCTCCTTCGGTTGGTCTCCCCGCTGGCCGGTTTTCTGCAGGCTGGGCGTCCCCTACAGCCGCCTCAATAACACCTGCAGCCAGTCCGCCTCCTGCTGCCATTCAGGGTGCTGCTGCATCGCCTCCAGCACCGGTCCGGCTACTACTCCAGTAATCCAAGCTGCTGTTCGCAGCAGCCCCTCTACTGGACCTCCAGCGGCCGGTAACAGCTCCATAAGCTCTCCACCAGGCTTTCAGCGTTGGGCTGGTCTCTACTATCACCGGCGTCCAGTACCCTCTCTCTCGACTTGGCTGCTCGGGCACCGATCCCCCCCGTAGGCTCACTTACAGCCGCCGCCCGCGGCCTACTTCTACGGCACCTGCTGCACCAGTTCCTACGCACCACCTGCCTCCCCGGTGCGTCTTCCTGCTGGGGCTGTTCCAGTTGTTCCAGTGATCAACCAGCACGCTATGCGGACGCGTGCCAAGGCTGGTTTTCGACAACCGGTACTTCCAGTCATGCTTCAGGCAGATCGCTCCGTGCTGCGCTTGCTGACCCCAATTGGCGTGCAGCTATGCAGGAGGAGTTTTCAGCATTGCTCTCTAATCACACTTGGGACCTTGTCCCTCGCCCACCTCGCTCCAATGTGGTCACAGGGAAGTGGGTTTTCAAGCACAAGTTCAAGGCTGATGGTTCTCTTGAGCGCTACAAAGCGCGTTGGGTTCTTCGTGGTTTTACTCAGCGTCCCGGCATTGATTATGATGAGACTTTCAGCCCTGTGGTGAAGCCTGCTACAGTCCGCACAGTGCTGTCCCTAGCTGTCTCTCGTCAGTGGCCGATACACCAACTTGATGTCAAAAATGCCTTTCTTCATGGGAATCTCTCAGAGACAGTATATTGTGCTCAGCCTTCCGGGTTTGAAGACTCCTCTCACCCAAAATTTGTGTGTCATCTGAATCGCTCCCTCTACGGCCTTAAGCAGGCGCCCCGTGCATGGTACAGTCGTTTTGCCGGTTTCCTTCTTCAGCTAGGTTTTGTGGAAGCCAAGACAGATTCTTCACTCTTTGTCTATCGTCGTGGCTCTGAGACTGCCTACCTCCTGCTGTATGTGGATGACATTGTGTTGACAGCTTCCTCTCCCGAATTGCGTCATCGTATTGTTGCAGCCCTACAGCGGGAATTTGCTATGAAGGACTTGGGCGAACTTCATCATTTTCTGGGTATGCAGTTCAGCGCACAGCTTCAGGGTTGTTCTTGTCACAGCACCAGTACATGTTGGATATTTTGGACCGTGCTGGCATGGCTGATTGTAAGCCGTGCGTCACTCCAGTTGATCTCAACCCGAAGCTTTCTGCAGATGGTGATCCTATTTCGGACGCTACGGACTACCGCAGTCTTGCTGGTGCTTTGCAGTATCTCACTTTCACCCGGCCTGACATTGCTTATGCCGTCCAGCAGGTGTGTCTACACATGCACGACCCCCGTGAACCTCATCTTGCCGCTTTGAAGCGGATTCTTCGCTATGTTCGTGGTACTTTGGACCTGGGCCTTCATATACGTGCATCAACCCAGTCTGATCTTGTGGTTTATTCTGACGCCGACTGGGCTGGTTGTCCTGATACTCGCAAATCCACTTCAGGCTATGCAGTTTTTCTTGGTGATAATTTGGTCTCCTGGTCTTCAACGCCAGAACACTGTCTCCCGCTCCAGCGCTGAAGCCGAGTATCGTGCAGTAGCTAATGCGGTGGCAGAGGCTTCCTGGTTGCGCCAGCTGCTGTCAGAGTTGCATTCATCCCTGAATCAGGCAACATTGGTCTACTGTGACAACATCAGTACGGTTTACATGTCTTCCAACCCCATTCAGCATCAGCGTACTAAGCACATTGAGATCGATCTTCACTTCGTCCGAGAAAGAGTGGCTCTTGGCGCTGTCCGCGTTCTTCACGTCCCAACGACGTCTCAGTTCGCTGACATCTTCACAAAGGCTTGCCTTCTTCAGTCTTTACGGAGTTTCGGTCCAGTCTCAACGTTCGCCAACACAACGCTGTGACTGCGGGGGGGTGTTTATTGTAAATTGTGTATATGTGTGTGTGTATATGGGCTTGGGCCTGGCATAGCTGCCGGCCAGCCCTTCTCTGTTTTGGTTAGAGAGTTGTAGGAGATCTCGGTGGTATTGTTTCTATAAATCACCAAGATCTCCCCTATATATATGTAAATAGGCCTCTCTATCAATTCAAGGATTATTTTCCACGCAATCCATATTGCTTTCAGACAAGCCACCTTGGTGTGACCGCGCACCAGCCCTCCTACCCAGCTTGCGGTCGTCGAAGATGTCGAGGTCACGACTATACAGATCGCGTCTGAGCCTCAACGCGCGTCTCGTGCCCTCATCCCCGCTCCGCCTATAGGGCTCTAGCTGGTCGGCTAATCTCACCTGCACTGGGCTTCGAGCGCCTGCTGGAGAAGTCGGTCCCGTGCGTCAGCGCCCGCCTGCGGGTCGCGCCTGCCCAGGCCGTGGTAAGTCGCTGCATGCACCAGTTTGGCGTCGCGAGCCGCACGTGCATCTTGCACCCGCTTGCTTACTGCCGCACCCCTCGCTCGAAGCCACGCGCATCGTAGCTGTCAGCGGCTCCTGCACGTCCCGCAGCAGCGCCCAGATGCGCGCTCGCTCCGCCGAGCCGCATGCGTGGGTCGGGCCTTTCGCGCCAGCGCCGCTCGCTCGACGCAGCCCGGCCCCCTAGCGCAAAGTTGCTGCTTCTACCTCCGCCTCCGGAGCAGCACCGCAGCTTCCGCGGCTACCTGAGCGGCCCATGCGGCTGCAAGCTCCGCGGCTACCAGCCACTCCGCCGACTGCCACCTGCCCCCACCACCACCATCCTCTCGCCAGTCAGCAGCATAAGCCGCACGCTCCGCCACCCACTGGTCCTCCAGTGCCCTGGCCCGAGCATCTTCCGTCGAGGGCCTCCAGCAGGGTGCGTCGGCTCCGCCTGCCCTTCTGAGCGCCTCCGGTACACAGTGACGGGTGGGAACGGGGGTCTGGTAGCCATGGCTTCCGGATTTGGGATGGGAAAGGACCCAGGAAAGAACTAGGCTCTAGGTAGCGAGGGTGGGAACAGGTCTGGTACCATGGCTTCCAGGATTGGGATGGGAAAGGCCCAGGAAAGAACTAGGCTCTAGGTACCATTTGTTAGAGATAGACATGGTAATTTGGGGCTAGATCTCAGATTTATTAGCCTTCAAGACAAGGAAATGGTGCAGGGACACATATAGGGTAGCCAACTGAGAGCCAAGAAAGCTTCAGCGTATTCCAACCACTAAAGTAGATGCTAACTGTGATCAGGTGGGGACTCACCCCAACTACTACTAGAATAGATAAATATCCTAGATACATAAGCCAAGACTTATATCCACTAATACTTCACAACACATGTGACTACATATATTTTGTAAAGCATCTGAATAGTTTATTTTATCTTCATTTAAACAACTAACATAAAGGTATGGACAGTACAATGAAAACAAGTCAAACAATTTCCAGAATGTGTAGGGTTTTTTTTAAAAAAAAAGTAATAGATGGACTCAAGATGTTCTGCTCTTTCAAGTCAATGTTAACAAACTAGTAGTTTCTGGTGCCAATGGCCTAAATATTCAGCAGAAAGTTTTGTCAGATTTCAATTTATAACCAGATGAACTAGTCACTTGTACTCTCCAGAACATTTGGATACTAAATGTTACGATTTGATAGCATCAGACAAGATATATGATACCTTAAGAGTGAGGAAGGACAAGCTTCACACCAGGACCAGTGAGCTGAGACATCATTTCCCGAGCAGCACATCAGCAGCTTCGCGCACTGCTAGGACTTGATCAGAGAAAGACACAAGTAGGAATGGAAGCATTTGAATAACATACCTACAAGAAAGCAAATACAATGAATCATTTGGAATCAGAGCAACAGTTTTAAGTGAAGAGGTGACTCACTTACGGCTCAAATAGTTTGCCGAGCTTCTCACACAAGCACTCAAATCCAAGTAAAGCTCCTTCACGAGATTTTGCAGACATTCTGCACAAAATGGGAAATTCAGCACTATCATGTTTGGCTATCAGAAACTCCCATTGAATACTCTAGACAACAGTATTCAAATGCCTAGAGAATAACAAGACATGAAAACTGAATACAAAGGCTCACATAATTTAGTGAAAATTTATGACAGGTGAATGCATACTAATTTTATTACAAAGTCCCTATATATAGCACTAGTGGATAAGGTAACAGAGTAGACAACCTGTCTTCCAAATTTTGCTGCAATGTTGCAGCAATGCCATATTTTTTCGAGGAAGAAATTCCAAATCCTTTAACCACACCAGCAAGGCCAAAGGCTGCACCGCGTCGCTCACCATACTTTTCACATTTCATCATCCGATCCAAGAGCCTAGAAACAAGAGCTTGACCCCTCTCCTGGTTATATAGAGCATAGATCATTTTATAATCAAATAAATCGGAAAAAGGAAAGCATAAAAAATTGGGTACCAAATGTACAAATTCATCAATGCAGGGACCCAAAATCCAATGATACAAAACAAAACGCACCTGTTTGGATACCATAAGTGGGGACAAACAATCTGAGACAGCACGTTGAACTGCCTCTGATGGGGTGTTAAGGACATCTAACAACTTCTCAATAACACTGTGAACTTTGGGATCATCCTGTTACAAATGCTATATTTAGCAGTGTGAATGTATCTTGTAAATAAAAGATAGTTCAGTATCCATCTACACCTTTGATAGATGTTTGGCCAGAGCACCAGTGAAAATACAACACCTTCCCTCACAAGATCATATGTTTCCTCGTCTGATGCCTGTTATATATTAGTAATAAAGTTAACAGGAACATAGTATATTGAATTATATTAGTACAATTATTAATAGGAAAGTAGTACTTGCCCTTTTGTTCAAGTAGCTCTCAAAAATAGGAAATAGCAAAGGAACATTTTCCTTTCCATGCCTGTCAATAATAAGGATGCCAGCATTAATCATTCTACCACGAACATCGACATTTGGATCAGCCTGTAAGTTCACCATGAGAAGCATTAAAAGCTAAATGTAAGTGGCACTGCAATGTTAAGATCCACAGAGACAAAGCAAACTACTTGCCAGGGCACGTGAGATGAGAAATGTCATGACAACAGGAAGATCTTTAGAGGCCAAAACATCAGCGATAGAGTGGAGTGCTAATGCAATACCCTGTCTTCCAGGCCAGTGTGCATCTCCAAATTCAACACCAGGGCCAAGATCACCAATGTACAGAGAGAAAAGGGTAGAAAGTGCATCCTGAAATAATGACACCCGCAATAAAAAAATTACTCCAAATTGGCAAGAAATTCTCTGATCAAGGTGGTTCTATTCAAGTTTGATTTGAATTTGAAATTAAAGATACAGTACAAACACAAGACTGTACCCAGATACACGGTATTATATCTTCCAGCCTTTTAATGGATGTCATTCTATGATTTTCAGATGAACTATTACCTCTTTGTCCCTACATGCACATGTTAGTTCAGTGGTCCCATGTCCAGTTCAAATGTCCTTCCGTAGAGTAAAACAACATTCCATCCCAATAGTAGTAACTAAACTAATGCAATCTTTAAATGTGCCTTGCATTCTCGTCTGGCAAAATCCTTGAGCATCTATAATTCTATATAGTAGCTGAAGGGGTGCAAATACAGAACAGGAAATTTGCATTGTAGGCAACTTACTTGCATTTTGTCTTGATTTTCATCCAATAACGCAGCCAGAGCCTCAGCAGATGCAGCACGAACATTGTAATTTGTATGGGAAAGAGCATCGAAAATACCAGAGTAATCAGTGATGACATCAAAACCAAAGCGGTCCCATATCTCCTCTGCTAATTCAGCAACCGCCTAGAGAAGGTACATGAGTCAAAGAGCAAGAAAATAAATATCATTTCTTGCTCTAGAAAGAAAAAAGTTCAACATATTTAACTAACGTAAAAAAGATTAATAGAGCAGTTCCAAGTCAAGTTAGCAGGGATGTTACAAACCTTCTCCGGATCATGAGTGGCAATCCAGAGGCTTGTTGACACCTGTAAATCTCGTTGCACAGAGTGCACAGGAACACACTTTATAGCAGTTAAGCAGGCAAGCCTAACATGCACTTCTTTTGCATATACACCACCAAGAGCCTGAAAAAAAGGAAGAGGTAAGAATACATAGCACTAGATAAATATGACAAAATAAGCTGAAGAACAGACTCCAAAATAACAACCTGCGCCAACTCATGGCTTCTTAGACGTAGGCATAGCTCATTCAGCATAGGCCCAACTGAAGGATGATAAGCAGGAACAGTGCTTAGCACATGATAAAGAACCTAGGCACACAAAAAATAAGATAGTAAATTCTAAGAGTCTGGAGAATAAAACAAGGAATCATTAAGTCTGAAAGAACTAAGAGTTTTTAACTGATAGCATCCTAGGTCGAGGAAGTGGTAGTATTGGATCCATATGCATAGATAGTATGTGAAGCACATCATCATGAAGACATGTCTTTTTGAAGATAGAAGGATCCTTTCCATGATCTGAACCAAAATAATAAATAAATAGATAAATAAAAGGATAAAAACAGGGAAAAGTAAATGTTGAAAGCGAAAGGGAAAGGTCAAGGGGAATAGAAGTGAATTTATGGTTGGACTAAAGACAGTGGTTGACATACCGGAAAGACAAAAGTAAATGAATCTGCTGGAAGAGGACCCGCTTTGCACGTAATAGTCAGCCCATTTACTATTTGTTCAAAGAGGCCAGATGATGGCTTCTTCTTGCTATCATCTTCCATGATCACAGGTGTAAGATCCAAAACCATTTCAAAATCACCAACAGATATCACACGAATCGCAGCAGCAATCTCAGGCGCCCAATTGCAAAGAGGAGGGGCTGTGCAACGAGCTAGCCTCAACATTGTACAAAAAGCAACATCACTCACTATTGCAGAACTTAGCAAAGGTTCAACATAATTTACCTGCATGGCACACCATCAAATTCTGAGCCACAACAGATATGATAAATACAAATGTAGAACGTGCATCGCAATTAATAATCATGTCACATGCCAAAAAATAATAATAAAATGATAGAAGAACCTAAAAGATTTCTTCAAGAAATGCTCTATCACACACTGATAACCAAAAACAAATTTAACTGTTTTTGACTGAATATAGGAGCTTCAATTATTACATACTTGATTATCATGATTTGACTGTTCGTAAAAAGTACTGGTGTGAAAACAAAATAACATATCCGTGTGTCTATTAAGTATAAATCATAAGCATATGATATAAACAATTCCAAGATAACAAAAAAATGTAAACCTCGATGCAGACACAAAAGAAAAGGCCACTTTTTGTTCAATTTACATCCTATCATTTGCTCAATTTTTGGGTAGCTTTGTTGGTTCGAAATTCGATCGTCAGTAAACAAGGTATGCCCACTGTGTTCAATACTACTCCTAGAAGGGCATATTGCTCCCTCTATCTAGCAACCTTCAATATTGTGAAGTTCTGACAAGCACGATCTATGGGCTAGCTGCGTAGTAACGGTGAAAATAGAAAGAAGCTACAGAGGGAAGTAAAAGATTGCTGACCAGAGATGGCAGTTGACCATGAGTAAATATAGGATTAGCAATAGCCAACTTGCCAAGAGCATCCAACATTAAGGAGAGATTCTTCTGTACTTGTTCAACCTTCATACGTACAGATGCTTCCTCCTTCAAGAGCAACTCTCTAGCCTCCTCTTTTGCAGTCTTAGCCTTGTCTATAGGAGCTGGAAAATTTTGTGCATAAGTTTTCACCCAGTAACACACTAATACACTATGTATATGTCGTGTCAGGGCTAAGAGATTGAAGTACCAGTCTTTTTTGTAGATTTCCCTGTTTCTCTCTTGCTTGCCAGTGCCGAGAATTCTTTCTTCTCTGTCTTTGCAGGGACAACAGACCGAGCTGTCTCCTAAAATTATAGCAACAAAAAAAATGATATATACAATAGGATAAAGCCATATTCACATGGCTCTCTAATAATAATACTAGATTGCATGTTTGGTAGATTTTTCTGGCAACGACTCAGAAGCTACATGTTCATCACAAACTACAATCAAAATATTAAAAAAAAAATTGCAAGAACAAAACATTACTGCATCTTGATCATCATATGCACGGAAACGCCCCTTTGCAAGTTTTGTATTTTTGGAAGCAACAGCCTCAGCAATGTAAACTCCTTGCTCAGTTGACAACTGCCCCTCTGGAGTATAGAATATCTACATTTGATTTAGAAGAATTTGTAAGACTCTATGCTCAATAAGAACTCTAGCAAATTATGAGGCTGGTGAATTTAAAGGCACAAAAGCAAAAGATAATAGACCTCAATCACACAAACTAACGACCTTGCATAAAAACTATAGACCTTATCTGTATGTCAACATTTAGGCTACTCGAAATATCATGGAATCCAAGAGCTTTTGTGCAGCATAAATCATGCATTGTGAGAAAAATGGTACGCCATATTCGAGTATGGACATTGTCTGCATCATATGGTGGGAAAGTTTGTGGAACAAAAGAAGCAATACATACCATCTTTGTGAGAGGAACAAAAAAAAAATTTCATGCATGGAGCAAAAGAAAAACAGCAATAAACCTATATCGGTAATGTAGACCACCAAATAGAGTTTGAGTTTGCACCAAAAAAAAATAGAGTTTGAGAGTAATTTGGACCATTATGGCCTAAATTTATGGCAATAGCCCAACAAAAAGAATTCTAAGAACTTTATTATTTATTTATTTCAGACCAAATTTCATCAAGAAGTCCTGAAAGGCCACCTTAATATCACTCTCAGAGAAGGAATCATGCAAGGTGCGCTCCTGGAGTCCTATGAAGTGCTGGAAAAATAAAAAGATGAAAAAAAATGTCAGGGAAAGATATTGGAAGCTCCATTTGGGATAACTAAGTGATAAAATAACCTTCTCAAACTCTAGAAATGTGTCGTTAGGAGTAATTGTCATAAGTGTCGATAGCGAACATAATGCTGCACTCTGTACTTGCTTGTTGGAACTAAATAGACCGTCCTGTGAAAGGAACTCCTGAACAAGAAATCTACTGGTTATTGACTTGGATGGTATGTAACAATAACACTAAAAGGTGGAACAAATAAAGAATATTGAACAGGATTTCCATAAATGTAACATCCCAAAATTTGCACCAATTTGAAAATAGGCAAATGAATTAATTATGCATTTTATGTGTTGCATAGAACCTAGTTAATAAATTATTTACAAAAGCTAAAATGAATCCTAGGCCAAAGATCATGTTGATGCATACATGCTGGTGCATATTTTATTTTTGTGATGTGTGGTTTTAGTTCAAAAGTTGTTTGAATTCAAAAGGATTTGAAAATGCATTTGAAAAATCAAATCTGAAATTGGAAAACAATTTTCCTTCTCCCTCCTCCTTTCTCCCTTCTGGCCCGAGCCAGCTTGGCCGGCCCGCTCCCTCCCTCTTGCTGGCCTGCTTCCCTCCCCTCTCTCCCCGTCGCTCGCGTGGGCCGCCGCCCGGCCCAGCAGCCCCTGCGCAGCGCCGCAGCCCCGCGCCGAGCCGAGGGTCCAGCCTCGGCGCTGCACTCGCGTGCGCGTAGCCGTTTCCGTCTCGCCCGAGGGTCCAGCCTCGCGTGCGCGTCGCCGCTTCCGTCTCGCCCGAGGGTCCAGCCTCGCGTGCGCGTCGCCGCTTCCGTCTCGCCCGAGGCTCGCCGCCCGCCCGCGCGCGTTCTCCTCTCTCTCCTCCCGTCGCTGACAGCACGACCCCGCCTGTCAGCGTCCATCGCTCCTTCTCCCTCTCGTATCCGGCTCGGACTCCATGGCCGGGATCGAGTCCATCCTCGCTTCGCGTCCTTGCTTGCCAAAACGACCGAACCGACTCTCTTATAAGATCCCCAGGAACCCGCCGCCTCTCCTCACGCGAAAAACTCTCGCTCTCGTGCCCTACACCGCTCCCGCGACAAGCTCCGCGGCCGCCGAAGATCCGCCGCCGTCGACCCGACGCTTCACCGAGTTCTAGTGCCCGCCAGAGGTTCCTAGAGTTTCTCCTTGATCTCTCGAAGCTAACCGAGTGTTTTCCCCTCTTTCTCCTCTTCGTTTTGATGCCTTAATCGCTCGCCGTCGCTTGCCAGAGCCGCCGTCCGCCTCGTCGAGCGATACACCGCCACCAGATCGTCTCCGACCTCGTCTGTGCCTCTGGTGAGTCCGCTTTGCTCTCCTCTCCCGATTGGATCCTTTCCCGAGGTCTCTACCGCTCTGTAGCGCAATCCCGAGCCGCGCCGCCGCGCTCCGGCCATGGCGCCGCCGCATCCTTCTTCTCTCCCCGGCGAAAGCGCCGCCGGTCTCACCCTGATCTAATCCGAGCCGTCCATTCTGGATCTAGCGCTCGGAATCGCTCGATACCTCTTCGTCTGTCACCTTTGCTAAAGAGTCCCCCAAATATTTAGGTCTAAACCCGGTCCCAATGGCCCTGTTCATTGAGTCTGCGAATTCTTCCGTTTGAGCCCCTGCGCTTTGTCCTATTTGAGGCGCAGTCCATCCAATCCGCAGATTTGTTTAAATCGATTTTAAATACAAATTCAATTTCAGTTTATTTACAGATTTGCCATTAGTTTCAAATGCTTATAACTTCTACTTCTACGTTTTTAGTCCGATTTAGTCCGTTCAAGTTGCGTTAGATTCGTTTTGAAAAGATCTATCTAACTGTATGAAGATATCTACTGATTTCTGTAATTAAAATTTGAGTTAGATTTAATCTACTAATTAAGGTTTTGTAACTTGTTTAGCTCATAACTTTCACGTTATAATTCCGTTTTTCGTGATCTTCGCGTTTATGTGATCGTGTTGGATCGTAGTTTCTGTTTCCAAACTTTTTATATTATTTTCTTGCTGATTGGTGTAATGTTCTAATTATAGCTTGTTTGCTTTGCATGATTGTGTCCCGTTGATTGTGTGTTGATGTGATAATCGAGTATAGACGGTGAGACATACGCTGGTGATCAGGAGTCCTACTTCGTCAACCAGGAGCAACCAGAGTACTCTGAATCAGGCAAGTATAGCATGGGATCATCCTTGTTGACCTATTCACCATGAAGCATTTAAACTCATATGCATGTGTCTAATTTTGACCTCCTATCTAGTTTATCCTAGATTTTTGACCTGTTACCTTGTTAACCGTGGGTTGCTATGCATATGGGTAGAATCTTTGCTAGAGCTTTACTTAAACCAAACATGATCTAATAACGGTGAATAAAACTTGATCTTTTTAGCAACATGGTTTAGGACCTCCTGTCAGCAAAAGCTGGGACATACAGTGCAACCATGAGGGTTATATGGCTCTGACCTTAGCTCAGTATAAGGACCTTTTCTAGCTTGTTAGTGGACACCTGTATAGGCGCGTCGGATCTTGCCGAGTCGGGTATAGTGCGGCTTCTGTCCACGTGAGTATAGGCTGCGTGTTATTGTGCCACCTGGAAGGAGGGCTCTACATCCCCTTGCCTTAAGAACTAGCGGCCCTAACTTGTTAGACGAATCTTTGAAAGGCTTTGCGTGTATCCTGCCCACTCACCTTGGAAGTGTTAAGGGAGTAATTAACCCGGGCATCTGGATATCACGACTCATCGGGTAAAGTGTACACCTCTGCGCAGAGTTTTAATACTGATATATCAGCCGTGCTCACGGATACGAGCGGCCCGAAAAACTCACAGACTTAGTTGTTATATGTTGTTTATTTATGTTGCTCATGTTGATTACCTTATTACTATGTTTCAGTTATTATGATCATGTGGATTGGGTTTTAAGCATTCATATATGTTCACCTTAATATTAAAATATTGCCAATTAAAAGCTACCGCAGTTTAACCAGTGTCAGCCTTCTTTGAGCCTCATGAACCCCATGTTACACTTGTTAAGTACGAGAAGTACTTATGCTTGTTTATTTTCTTTCTACTTGGATAAAAATCCCGGATGGGTAACAGATTGCTATGGTAACGACGACTTCCCTGAAGAGTTCTAGCCTTGCTGTCAACCAGTCATCTTCCCTGTGATGGAGCTACCGCGAAAGATACTTTATTTATCCGCTGCTATGTTAAGACTTTGAATATTATTCGTTATGTAATAAACATATGTGATGGTACTTCTTAAATTTGTGGCTTATGTGTGTGATTGATCTCTGGGCACACATGAGTTATTGCATTCAATTTTGTTCTTAAACTTGGGTGTGACAATAAAAAGCAATGCATAGTAGCATAAAAAATAGAATCATGGAGCACGCAGTCAACTAGGCATGATAAAGGCATAGGCGTGGTTGCCTTTTCTCAGCGGACATGTCAGCAGGCCACACCATCAGATGAAAAGGAATTTCAAATTGCAATCTCAAACCAGACAGGTCTAGAATTGATGATGGACAACCAGAACCAGCCAATTTCCCAGACAAATGTATTTTGGACCCTTTTTTACAATTTTCACTTGTTTCATGTTTGCCACAAACAAGGAATTGTCATCTTAATTTATGTGAATCCTAACTATGAGAATGTGGCCCAAGAGGCCAAGACCATAATAAACTTCCATCTCTAGAGTAAACCCCATGATTAACCTATCTTGTTCCAGGCAGATTTCAAAATGCGCCTATTTTGATAAGGCTAGTCACTGCCGCTAAACAACTCATAGTTTGTGATAATAAAAATCCACTACATAGTATGTTTTTATTAGCATGTTCCACTTCTATGCATTTTTTATATTAATTTAGCAAGGTATCATGACCTAATATCTACTGATGGATACAAAGGTATTGCAACCAAACATTCCAATATTCCAAGTTGGTCCTTTAAGGTATCATGACCTAATATATACTATTCCAATTCCAACTATTTAAGTTGGTCCTTTACTCCTTATCAAGATTTGTTATTTTTGTTTCTTCACATACAAGTTGAGTTTTAATGCCAAATTTTGTGAGATGATAGTCGACATTATATTTATGTTAAAAAATTGTTAATCTTTGATTATTATGTTTTGTACAATTTTGCATCTCGAGTGTTTATCTATCTAAATGTACTAACCTATCAAAATAATAATGAAACATTTATGATGTATTATTTCACATAAATTATGATGTCCTCTACAAAATTTGAAATAACTCAAACTGTACACGAAGAAACAAAAAACTTGTTAAGGGGTAAACTGGGCCAGCTGAAATAGTTGGGGAAATAAATTGAACCAAACATTAGTTTAGGGGGTCATAGGTCAAACTTGAGGGGAGTAATTCGGATTTTTTTTCCTTGAAAATAAGTCCAAATTTCAGAATTACCTTGCAGATAACAGAGATGTTGGGAGTAATGAAGTCAACAAAGAAAATATGTTCTTGTCTCAGCCTTCTTTGCAACCTCTGAAATTTGATGAAATCAATCAGACATGAAAATAGTTTGGTAGAAGATAACTAGCAAGTTCCAAACCTTGTATACACCAGCTGAGCTTGAGGAGCTGGAAAGACAAGGGTGGTGGGAGCACAAAATAATTCGAGAGTATGATCTCGGACTATGCACAACAGCATAAGGTGCAATCCAAAACAAGCACTTGACAAGGAGCTCGGTAGATGGAATGAATGGTAGCTGTGAATCTGAAGAGCTATCCATATCACTGATTGAAAAAAAAAGGTGTCAGGACACAAGATATGCAAATTCAGAAGTTTCAGATGAAGAAAAAGCAACAACACAGCGGAAAGCAGATGAATGCAAGAGGAAGACAAAGAATTAGGTGCATACCCTTGTTTCAAAATTGACAGTCTCTCTCCAACTAGTGACAACCAATCTGTGAATAAGAATAGAATATCTTCGGCTAGACCACTGGAGCTTGAGAAGATTTTCTTGGTAGCATCATAAGCTACCTTCTGATTTCCCAGCTTGGATGGCAAAGTAGATATATTAGAAGCTGTACAAAAGGACAATGAATCAATACATGCTAAAGCCATATAAGTATTTCTCCAGTAGTAAGAAGCTAAATGTGTGTGTCAATATTTTAAAAGAATTTCAGATAAGAAAAACAAGATTCATCAATTTAGTGCATTCAAGCCAAACTATATGTACCTGCAGCAATGACTGGATCGAAAAATATTCACGAACCCTGCAATTCAATGTATGAATTAAGTTGAGGACAGAAAAGAAAGGTACTGGTCTAACACAAAAAAACCAATTTATCGAGGCCAATGCTAGAGCTAGAGCTAAACCTGAAGAAATGTTCTACAAGCAGTGATTGAAGAAGATCAAGGACGGCTAAGCAATCATCATCTGCTAGTTTGGGAAGCTGCCATGAGAAAACAGTGTTACAAAAACATTCATACAAAGGTTTAGTTTCGAGGTAGCATCAAAAGATCATAAGTCATAAGATTAATACCAATGATTACACTACGCCCTTCGAGTTTTTGAAACCACTAATCACTATTTCTCCAAACACATTTTACATAAATGCAGATTCTATAATGTAGTAGCTCATCAGGTTCTAAATAATAAATAAAAAGGTCCGTGAGATGCTGAAGTACATCCACTTCTCATGTCATTTTGCAGGATAACAAATTATTTTTGGTGGAAATTCAGACCAAAAGAATTACCAACTGTAAAGAGATCAATGAAGGTTCATTTTGAGCAATCAATGTCCACAGTTTCTCCTTCACAATGGCACCATCTGCAAATTCATCAAAACATATTTAAGGCAAAATGTGCTGGCAAGTATATACAAAAAAGGCACTTGGATACAAGAACAATTTGTAGAAAACCTGCTTTTGTATCAACAGCAGCAAGCCTGGATACTGCAAAGAGTGCATAAATTCCATCCAACCGCTGTGTTAACTTGCTGAAGCCAGTTTTTGACAACTGAATCAAATGATCCAATAAAGAAGCAACCTGGATCAGACCAGTTTTATCAATAGTTAATATTAGTATTAGTATCCGCATTGTTTTCTGCATGGAACCTTCCTTAAGCAAAGAAAAAACATAATAATGATAATAAAAGCAGACGCGCTACTAGGTGGTAATTTGGTCAAGTTGTATGCCCCCCACCAGGGTTTGAGTCCTGGTGGTGTTCCCCTCGGTGCTTCATTTTTTTTAGAGTGAGAGAGAGAGAGGTCCCTCACTGTGAAACCAGTCCACGGGGGCGCACCGCCTGGGGGACCTTGTCTAGACCCAGAATTGTTTAGTCTCTTCTTAAAATAAATGTCATTGGGGCGGTCTGTCCCCAGGGTCAAGTTTAAAATAAAATGAAGTAAACAGAATGATGGTTCGTTATGTATACAAAACTGAAAGTAAGTCTCTTGCCTTTGTTAAAGAATCAGAGTTTTTGCATATAACGTAAAATTTTCAGATGCGCCTTCCTTAAAGTGTCTTTCTCTTTCAAGCCTGCAGTAATAAGTGAAACAACATCTGGTTGGACAGCTTCAGATGATACCAAAGCCCAGGACCCTATTGCTGATAGAATCGCCAATTTCACCTCCTCAATACCTGTCAAAGGATAGAAAAACTATCAATCGATGTCATTAGATGAGGCTATGAAGCATAAAATGGAACTATTGAACTTTACCATCATCCTTGTAACACGTTAGAAGGAAACTTGATACTAAGGGGGCAAGTCTGCCTATTTGCTTTGGAGGAGATCTTGATAGCTGCTCTAAAGCATTTATCATTCCAATTCTCTGGTATGGAAGTGATAGTTTCCCTTCTGAGCCTGCGCAAACCAAGTTTATCAAGAGATATATGAATTACAGCACAAAATTGCAAACTGCAATACTGCATTAAAAATGAGTTAAACGCTGACACCACTGAACATGATAGGTCAATAGATATTAGAAAATAAAAATACACATGTGATACCTCCTAAAACAGCTTTGATAGCATTGACCATGAAAGGTAGAGCATCTGGATCACTTGACTTCTCACTTAGTGTTCCTATAATACTCAAAGCATTAATTCTCCTCTCTTCATCTGAATGTCGAGCCTGAGGTAGAACAACTGGCATAAACTCCATGGAATACTTGCTTAGGTCTAAGCGGACTGTCTTAAGAAGATATCCAATAGACTGTAGTACAATTTCAGGATTTCTTTTCAGCATCTTTATGCATGATGGTATAACAGTGTTCTAAAATCCTCATGCCCAATCTCCAACAAAAGAGGCTTAAAAGCTTCAGTGGCTGCTTTTGGTGGCCTGTCTTTCGAACTCAAGATGGTTTTGACATACAAATCAAGGAACACTGACTGCAAACCATAGCACATATCGTCAAACATGTGAGGGAATCCGCAAAAGGCTACAATAAGTTAGGTCAAACATTTGATGAATACATAATTGCTTGACTACTAACAGCTGAAAATGCAGGTCAAATGAGGGTTGAAGGTTTACCTTGTACTCATACTCAGTGGATAATGATGGAGAGGTAATGGTAAAATACAGTATTAGATTCAAAATCCAGGAGATTCTCTGATGGAAATTCTTAAATCTCTTAGCTCCTCTATGTACATCTTATATATCCCACTAGACTGGAAAATGGAACAAAATAAGATATAGGCAGGAGAACAATTATGACGACCTAAATTTATTTATTATTGTGAATAATTACCTCGGGGAAAAGACGAATGAATAACTGTTTGCAAGTCCGGCGCCGACGGAAAGACCCGTCCATAAGGACTTGACATAAGACTGCTGCTTGTGCATTGGCCAGTCTGGTAAGGCACCTTTTGAAATTGTGGCAAATTGACTCCACTTCAGAAGATAGTGTGACCATCTGAGAAGCTTGAAGCTTGTAAGGGGGTTTGTAACCTTTAGATTCTTTTCCATAGATTGTACAAGTACCGCAGCAAAGGGCTTCATGAAGGTGGGTTCACCAAGAGCCTGAATAACCATATCATCTACTGCTTTTCGTGATGCTCGATCGTCATATATTGGCAATGTCTGAAAAATGAGATCGACTAACAATGCAGTATCTGACGGTGACTCTGCATGTAAAACAAATAACTTAGAAAAATGCTTTCATAATGAGTAAGTATCGAATAAAAATGAGCAGCACAAGTATGTACATTCACATTGAAAATGAATCTGCAGAGGGACAAAGTTTATACTTGAGAGAGAGAGAGAGGATCACAATTCACAGAACACAACACACACACCCAAAAATAGAAAAGCTATTGTCTAGGATAGTGGCAAATAACTTGTCTCAGGATCTGTGAATATATTTGAATGTTTTTTTAGTTTTGGGTAACCTAATAGCACATGTCTTTCTAAAAGTACATTAAATCCACTACTATAAAATGTTGTATGCAAAATATTGGCAATTGTCCAGACACAACTAAGCTCTAGAACTACGTGCTAGTAACAACCATAGCACCTAGCCAGATAAATAATCGACTGAAATCATATTGAAGCATAGCTTAAGCATGCAACAAGATTACAATAAATCTAGTTGCAGCAGCATTAGCATTGGTGTTAGTACATGGTCTGCACAATGAATCCTGATATGATCAGAATAACGCATTAACGCTATAATGGCATGGCAATCACGAATCTCACAGCAGGCTCAAGTTGCACTGCACATTTGTTGAGTTCTCATGCCTAATCTCAAATTGTTTGAACCATGATAGAATAATCCATAGAAATGCAACAGAATAATCCATAGAATAGCCCTGCAGTAACAATGTCACGGGCCAATATAGCCGTATGGGCTTGCGGAGGTGTTGGGCCCAAGTTGGGCCAATTGGGCCTTGTGTTGTAGCTCGCAGTGTAGCACGTTGCAAGACCCATCTAGTTTTAGATTTAGGAAGAGTCTAGAATCTAGTTTGCTTGTAAGTCAGTCATGTTGAGTCCTCCCCATAAATATAAAGGGAGATGTATCCTTTGGGATTAATCAAGAATAGTTTGGGAAAACCCCTCTATCTCTCCCTCTCCTCTCCTTCTCCCACGCGTGCCTGCCCTAGCAGTTGCCCTTCCTAGCCGCGCCACCCATCCCCGCAGCAGCCGTCGACAGCTGCACCCACGCCTCCACCCATGCCGCATGTCGTTCCACCGCCTGCTCCAGCCGTCGTGGCCGCGTCGGCCACAATCAGCCACCCCCTCTATTCCCCTGATTCTACCCTCTAAATTAAGAGGAAGTCAACCCCAGATTAGGCGCGTGACAAACAAGGTATGTGCATCCAAGCTAAGGAAAATTGATAAATGGATGTCGCCAGCTTAACACCAAGGCATGCTCGAATCAGACAAAACAAGCATCATACATTGTCTACAAACTCCATTCACATGTTCAAAACCCACATGCTGAATAGGTAGGTGGATTGGGTCTATACAACAAAATGTAACTAGAAACTACACAGCTAGTTGGTGCGGACCTATGCATGATCGACAATTACAAACACCACAGACCGGAGAAGATGAGTAATTGAGAAGATATGCATCGAAAACATATATGGTCATAGAAGCTCGACATAGCCACACTAATCTCAGAAGAAAATCCACACGGACTGCTCAGCACAAGCACGAGAGCTCTGAGCTAACAAACTTTGATCCGCTGCGATTTGAGCAGAATTGCGCATAAAAACAAACACGCGATACCGTAACGATCCACGAGGAGATTCAGCTCGCGCAAGCATCGCCAAAAGTTCGTCCGATCGTAGAGCTCTGACCCCAACCCCTCACTAGAAAAAGTAGGTGCGCAGGGAGCGCAGCACACGGGAGGTAGACCGAAACGCGCAAATAACGGTGGGCGAGCGATCCCGAGAAAGGAGAGCGGAGACGATGATGGGGTGAGTACCTATGCCTTCTTCGCGATGAGACGAGGTAGGGTGTGGCAGAAGATGCGAAGGTGGCGCTTCGCGAGGAGGTTGAGACCTCGGCGGCGGCAGCGCGCAGCACCTCCTCCACTGTCGATCGCCTCCTGCGCACCCATTTAGCTGAGGAGGGGCACTTGTGTGGCAGTGACGGGGCGCTGAGATGGGGGTTTGCCGGGTTGCAGGTGTGCTGGTGTGGTGTGTGTCGCCACCGCCCCAACGGCCTAGAGGTCGGCGTCACCGGTCGCAGCCTCGCAGGGCCACCCGATAAAGTGGGCTGCGTCCAGTGGGGGTCAGGCCGTCGGCGTCGGGATCGCCAGCCTGTGCGCTGCTCCTCCGTGGGATTGAGCCGCGGCGGCCGGCGAGCAGGGAGTACGCGACAGGCGGCTGCGTCGCGGACTCGCGGCAGAGAGGGGAGTACGCGACTACGCGAGCGAGGCAGCGGGCGGAGCGCCTGGCGTCGCGCGTTCCCGTTGCGGCGGCGGGTGACGGCTGGGACCTGGGAGGGGTGAGGAATCGATCGATAGAAAGCTGATTTTTTTTTTTTTAGCACTGGTAGAAAGCTGATGGCCAACTATTTTCTAGTTACCTAGGATTAGTTACGTGGGCTGGGCCTCGTTGCATGGGCTGCTTAAACTTCAAGGTCCCCGCAGGGCACCCGCGGGGGAATTTTTAAACCCAACCCTGTTGTGCCAACGTAGCCAAGAGAGCTGCCCCAGCCCCCAGCCCTAGTCCTGGACGGTCATGACCGAACCCCTCGGTTCTTCGGTCACTTGAAAAGTTTGATCATCTAAAATGGAAACTGATCGGTTAGTTTCAAAACTCAAGACCGAGCTAGTTCGGTCTCAGTTAGTTCGGTTCGGTCTTGGTTATGACCGAACTATACAAAACATGTACTAAATAGTATTTTTTTTAGCAAATTTGAGTATTTTTTCTATTCCATGGCAAAAATAACAATATAACCTATAGATTAAATAGAGTGATAAGAGTGATGATTGATATAAACCCAATAAATAAATATTATATTACTAATAATAGTCTAAAATACACTTATATCAATAAAAATTAGATGTTCGGTTAGTTCGGTCACCCAAGGCATATAACCAAACTAACCGTAAAAAGTTCGGTTAGTGCGGACTCAGGACCGAACTAGTGACCGAAAATTTCGGTCTCGGTCTCGATTACTTCGGTTCGGTCTTCAGTCTTTGGTCATTATGCCCAGGGCTACCCAGCCCGGCGCCCCGCCAGTGAATCGAGCGCCTGGCTGGAGCGCCAGTACTTGCCTGGCTAATTGCTGTCTGAATATGATCAGTAGATGGATGGGTGGAAAAGAACACGCATAACCTGTTAGTTTTTTTTTCTCTTCTGTTATCTTTATTGTTTTTTCCCATTTTCTACAGCTCTTATAAAACTGCAGTCCCTTTTTCTTATCTGGTGGGTTAGTTGCTGTTGGGGGAAGGGACCCTCGGCATCGAACCGCCGCCCGCCAAACCGGTGCTCGAAGTTAGCCCTCGCGTAACGCCTTGTGTGCTTGCGAGGTCCCTCCCCTGTTGGAGACCGTTACCCTGACCCCCGGATGCGGGGTCAACCCTCGACGCTTTGTTGTGCTTCCGTGCAGGTCTAAGGCGACGGTCGCACTGCAAAGAACCTTCGCTGAACCACGACGCAACCTTCGCTCGAAGCGAAGGTCCGGGCAAGCGGCAAGTGTGCGTCGCCCCAGAGGCAAGCGAAGCCGAAGGTCCGGCGAGCACGGCCGAAGGTTAAACCTTCGTTCTTCTTCCCCGGAGGAAAGCAGAGCCGGAGGTCCGGCAGATGGCGGAGGTGCGCGGGCCCAAAGGCGAGCGCGGCCGAAGGTCAAGACCGCCGCACCTCTCCCCGAAGGTGAACAAGGGCCAGGTGGCGGCGCGCTGGAGTGTGACTGATTAGGGTTTCCGCTTCAGCTGTGTATGTACGTTTTTGCCCTTCCTCCCTGCGCGGAGGCGAGGAATCTTTCCTGTACCCTTTTGTAATTTGGCCCGCGCCCCTTGGCATTCCCTATAAATACCAAGGGGATGAACAGTGTAAGGACGACAGGAAGGGAAATTTGAGCACCCTCCACTTCCGTTTTACCTTCGCTACTTCATCCGACATTTGGCCGCCTTCGCTCTTTCCCTGCACGAGTGCGGGGGTCGGGCAAGTGTGTTCCAACAGTTTGGCGCCGCCCGTGGGGAGCGAAGTCTGAAATGGCGGGAAACAGGAGAGCACTTTCGACGAGGGACCAGCGCGTCGCTAGAGAGGCGGCAGCGGTGGTCCCGCCTGCTGAGGAAATTGCGCAGCCCTCGGGAGGAGAGAATGTCACCCCGGAACCCCAATCCCTGGGCCCCCAGGCCCGAGTGGCGACACAGCCGCACCCACACACTTCGGGAGAAGGAGAAGGAGAAGAAGAAGAGGTGGGCCTCGAGGCCCTTGAAAGGCTCGAGGCTGAGCTGCAAGAGAAGAAGAGGCGCCTGGAACAGCTTGAGAGGCATAACCGACTGCGCTCGATCAGACAGAGGGCAGACGAGGCCAGGGAGCAGCTTCGCCGCATGGAGGAATCCCTCGCCGCGGCAGAAGCCGAAGCCGAGGGCTGGAACAATGAGGAGATACCCCCGTTGCGAGAGGGGAATGAGGAGCCAAATCAAGACAACCTTCGTCACCATCCACCACCCCCACCACCACCAGTACACCCAGAGCCATATCTTGTGAGACACCCAAACCTCCGCCAACTCTACCCAGATGAGAGAGAGCAAAACCTTCGCATTCAGCGAAGGCATCAACAACACCAAATGCCATACGATCCAAAGTCACCACTCTCCCAAATACTCCAAACCCAGCCCTGGCCACCATGCTATAATCCACAAAACCTACCTCGCTTTGATGGACTTTCCGACCCTCGCCAGTTCATCATGAGCTATGAAGCAGCGGTTGCCGCAGCAGGCGGTGACGAATCCACAATGGCCAAATCCTTTGTCATCATTCTGCGAGACATCGCACAAACTTGGTACAGCAACCTTCGCCCCGGAACTGTGGATTCCTGGGCCTCCCTCAGAGACAAGCTGTGTACAAACTTCAAGGGCATCACTCCAGCCCCGTTAAACCCCATCGAGCTATTCAATTGCAAGCAAGAGGAACGCGAGCCGCTCCAAGATTACTGGCGAAGGTTCATTCAAATCAGAGCAAGGACCCCTGGGATATCTGACGAGGCTGTCATCCTCGCTGCAGTCAGTGGTCTGCGCCCAGGACCATGCTCCTCCAAATTGCTAGAAAACCGGCAAACTCAATCGAGGAGTTGCATGAAACAATGGAAAGATACTGTAGAGCTGATATGGATTTCAGAGCGAAGTCCGACGCTCGGAGGTCTCAGCAGAGGCCACAGCCGAGGCCTCAACCAAGAGAAAGTAACCTTCGCCAAGAGCAAAGCAACGTCGGTGCGATCAACAAAGCAACAAACTATGAACATCAAACACGGGACGCTCAACACCCGAGCAGCCAAGCCTCGCAGGTTTTGCCACCTCCGCCGAACTAGCGCTACCAGCAGCGAGATCCTGCAAAATGTATTGTCACTTCTGCGGAATGGGAAAGGGGCACACAACAAAGCAATGCGAATGCTTCGCCAAAGGAAAAGAATTCCAGGAATCCAGGAAACCTGCCATGTCAGACCCCCGAACCATAAACCACACAAGGAAACCAAGCTTCCACCCACCAAATCCAACATACCACTACACCCCCATAAACTACGGCCTACCTTCGCAACAAACCCCCCTACACCCACCACCCACTCTACAACCAAACCCATTATCAGCCAACCACCACCCCGCAACGCCAAAACCCACCTTACACAGTCACATACCCAGCCACCCCCCAAAACCAAATTCCAACAGCCCACCAAGCCACCAGCGCTCTGCCACCACCACCGCCAATCCCGCGTTACCAGCACCACAACCTGTGAAAGCCGAAGCCTCGAGCCAAACGACCATCAACAACCCAACATCGACCTTCGGTGTGATTCTAGCTATCACCGGAGGTTCAAATGAAGACCATGGTAACAAACGGCAGAGGAAGGAACATGCCAGACGCGTTCACCACGTGGCCGTCGAAGGACCACATAAATTCGGGCGGTGGTCTCACATCCCCATAACCTTCGATTCCAACGACATGAAGCTAAGAGATTACCCTCACACAGACGCCATGGTGATCGAAACCAACCTCGCTGGGTGGACTGTCACCAAAATACTGGTCGATACAGGAAGCTCCGCTGACATCTTGTTCGCTTCAACCTTCGACAGCATGAAGCTTGACAGAAATCTTCTGCAACCGGCCGACAACCCCCTATACGGTTCGGTGGTCAACAAGTGAGAGCCATCGGGAAAATTTCCCTGCCCGTGACCTTCGGCGACCAAATCAACTGCAGGACGGAACATATAACATTTGATGTCGTCGACATGTTCTACCCATACAATGCCATTTTCGGCCGAGGGGTCACAAACGCGTTCAATGCGGTCATCCATCCCGCCTACCTATGCATGAAACTTCCCGCTCCGAAGGGTGTGGTCGCGGTATTTGGGGACCAGGACATTGCAAGGACAGCTGAAGGGAACGTAGCCCCGGGCAACGTAACGTACACAATTTGTCAAAACCTCAAACCCCCGGTATCAGCGTCGAGGGCGAGGTCCGCAATGACAGAGTGAAGGCGGCGCCAAAGGACGAAACCAAACAAGTCCAACTCTTCGAGGGTAATGCCGAAAGAAAAGTGATCATCTCAGCCAATCTAGACCCTCAATCAGAAAGCAACCTCGTCACCTTCCTCAGAGAAAATTCCGACACCTTCGCTTGGTCGGCAGAAGACCTAAAAGGAGTCAACAGATCAATGATCGAGCATAGCCTGAACATCAAAACAGGTTATCGCCTAATCAAACAAAAGCTTCGCAAGATGTCAGAAGAAAGAAAGGAGGCAGCGAAGGCTGAGGTAAAAAGGCTTCTGGATGCAGGCGTCATCCGCCCAGTCAAATACCCAACTTGGCTCTCAAATGTGGTCCTAGTCCAAAAGAAGAATAAAAAATGGCGAATGTGCGTCGATTTCACTTGCCTGAACAAAGCCTGCCCGAAGGATGATTTCCCCCTCCCAAACATAAGCACCCTGGTCGACAGAGCGGCAGGTTGCCAAATGCTATCCCTCCTTGATTGCTTCTCAGGCTATCACCAAATCTGGATGAATGAAGAAGACGAGAAAAAAACAAGCTTTATCACACCCTCGGGCACCTTTTGCTTCCGAAGGATGGCAGAAGGTTTGAAAAATGCAGGATCAACCTTCGCTCGCATGACCTCCGAAGTGTTCAAGGATGAGCATGCTGTCTCCGCCTATGTCAACGACCTAGTCGTTCAAAGTGAACTAGAAGAGAACCACATACCAGACTTATCGAGGTATTCAGCAACCTCCGGTCCGCCGGACTGAAACTAAACCCAGAAAAATGCGTTTTCGGGTAAGCGAAGGTAAATTGCTAGGTTGCATCGTCTCAGCCAGAGGAATCGAAGCCAACCCTGAGAAGATTGATGTCATCATGAACATGGAACCCCCGACGACCAAGAAAGCAGCTCAGCGTCTGACCGGTCGTTTGGCAGCACTTAGCAGATTCATCTCAAGATCCGCAGAGCGAGGGTTACCATTTTTCGAAACACTCAGAAGCAACGCTCCCTTCAACTGGGGTCCCCAGCAGCAAAAGGCCTTCGAGGAGTTGAAAAAGTATCTGACCAGCTTGACTGCCGTAACCAGCCCAAGCAAGGGAGACTTGTTGTTACTCTACGTCGCAGCTTCGCCACACGCTGCAAGCGCAGTCCTCATCAAGGAGCTCCACGAAAAACAAAAAACCAGACAAGCCCCAATCTACTATGTTTCAGAAACCCTCGAAGGCCCAAAGAGAAACTATTCGGAGCTTGAGAAAATAGCATACGCCATCGTCATGGCATCAAGAAAGCTCAAGCACTATTTCCAGGCGCACGAGATCCATGTACCTTCGACGTACCCTCTCGAGAACATTTTCAAAAACAACGAAGCAGTTGGAAGAATAGCAAAATGGGCAGTCGAGCTTAACAGTTACGCTGTGACCTTCGTCGGCAGAACAGCGATCAAATCACAAGTGCTGGCTGATTTCATAGCAGAATGGACACCCGACCCTCGCCACGGTGAGCGCATCAAGAACAGTTTTGGATCGTTTACGTCGACGGAGCTTGGGGTGCAACTGGGGCCGGTGCCTCGGCCATCCTACTCTCGCCTTCCGGATCGAAGCTGAGATACGCAAGAAGGCTTGACTTCAAGTGCACAAACAACTCCGCCGAATACGAGGCTGTGATTCTGGCACTCTCAGGCTACGATCGCTATCAGTCCGAAGGGCACTTATCAACACAGACTCTCAAGTCATCGCGGGGCACATTGAAAAAAATTACAAAGCAAAGATCCAGAGCTTCAAAAGTATTTTCAATATGCGAAGGCTAGAATCTTCTTCCTCGGCATAACCGTAAAAGCAATATCGAGGACTGAAAACAGCGAAGCAGATTGCTTAGCCAAAGCAGCCGCGCAGCAGCTACAGCTCCCACCGGACGTGTTCTACGAGGTTTCCACTCGGTCAGCCTTCGAAGCTTCCGAAATCAGCATCAAGCTGATCAACACAATTCAGTGCGAGGATTGGAGAGCACCTATCATGGCCTACATCAAGGACTCCATGAACCCAGCTCCAAAGAAGAAGAGAACAGACTAAAGCAAAGAGTGCGAGGGTACAAGATTGTGGATAACACCTGTGTTCAAAGCTTCGGTAACGTCACCTTGGCTCAAGTGCGTGTCACAGTCCGAAGGTAACGACATTCTCAAACTCATCACGAAGGTATATGTGGTTCACACAACGGCCCGAGGGCACTAGTAGGAAAGGCTTTCCGGCAAGGTTTCTACTGGCCAACAGCGCTGAGAGACGCTGAAACCATCGTCAAGAAGTGCGAAGGTTGTCAACTGACAGCAAAAAACCAAAACGCCCCAGGGGCTCCCACAACCCTCATATGCCCAACCTGGCCTCTACAAAGGTGGGCAATGGATCTCGTGGGCCCATTACCGACGGCTCCGGGGAACCTTCGCTATGCAGTGGTAGCCGTCGAATATTTCACCAAATGGACCGAGACAAGACCGCTGTCCTCCATAACCTCCCTCGCAGTAAAAAGGTTTTCTGGCAGCAGATAGTTTGTCGCTTCGAGTCCCCCAACATCTAACCGTCGACAACGGCACCCAGTTTGACAGCGAGGTTTTCAAAGAATTCTGTGCACAAATCGGAACAATTCTATGCTTCGCCTCAGTCCGACACCCGCAGTCCAACGGTCTAGTCGAAAGAGCCAACGCAACAATCTTCCAATCCATATCCAAAAAGTTGCAAGGCAGACCCAAAGGCAAATGGGCAGACGAGCTAACCGCAGTCACCTGGTCTCACAATACCTCCGAATGCAGAGCAACCAGGTTCACACCCTTCAAACTTTTGTTCGGCGAAGAAGCCGTGTTACCAGAGGAGCTGAAATACGTTTCACCAAGAACAACCCTCGCAAGTGACGAGCCAGCCAAGCTAACTGACAAGGACTTGCTAGAAGAAACAAGATGCATGTAACACCTCTGGTGTTTAACTGTAATTAACTTGACATATCATCATTATCATCATTAAGCATCTTGATCATGATTTCATGTGTATGCATTTTGCTAAGTGTATCATTTTATGTGAATTACCTCTATTGCAAAAATCCTAATTAGCCCACTTCTCTCTACTAGGGCAAAATGGTAATTTCATCTCTGTGATTAGTTTTGTGTAATTCTTGTTCCTTTGGTGTCTTGAAGTTTTGTTGTGTTGGCCAAAGTTCAAAAATCAGAATTTGATTTCAAATCCCTTTTGCAAAACCCTAATTTCCAAATCCTGGATTTTATCCCTCTGGTGTAATTTAAAAATTTATTCAAATTTGGGGTTGGTCCAAAAAGCAAAGTTGTAGAGCTGTCAAAGAGAAACAACTTGGTATTTACAAATTTTCAAGTTGCAGTACAAAGTTTTGAGTTATTTCAAATTCAATCAAACCCCAACTTTTGTTCCCTTTTCAGTTTTCAAAAAGAGTTCAAAAACTAATGAGTTTCTGGAAAAGTGTATTATAGCAAAGTTGTAGGTTTTGATAAAAGGAACAACTTTCATGTTTGAAGATTTTCTAGTTTCAGTATAAAATCCAAAGTAATTTTGAATTGATTCAAATTTCAAAAGTGTCCCCTTTTCTGTTTTTGAATTTTGTTAAAAAACTGTTTGGAATTTGAAAATGTTCTTTTTGACAAAGTGTAGATCTCATTTTTCCGAACAACTTTGGTATTGGGAGTTTTTGTCGCACAGTTCAAATTTTGGGAGCATTTTGCAAAAGTCAGAAACTAGCCAAAAGTCAAACCCTACACCCTACACTGTTCCTCTTCTTCATAGCGACAGAGGGGGGGCCCGGCCATGGCGCCGCGCCGCGCCTGCCGCACGCCCGGCTGCTCCCCACGCGCCACCAACCTGCCGCCGCTGTCGCCCTGTTCCCTCCGCGCCCGCGCTCGAGCGCTGGCCCTCGCTCCCGTCCCCTACAGTCCTCTCCGCGCCGCCGCCGCGTGGCCATCGCCGGCCGAGCTTGCGCCGAGCCCCGGCTGCACGCCCACGTATCCGCCAGAGCGCAATCGAGTGCGCACGCCTCCGCAAACCTCATCCACACCACCCCGAGGTCTCTACCGGCCCTGGCCGCGGCTATATAAGCCCGCCGGAGCTCCGACCTCCGCACTCATCTCCGCCTCCGTCGCCAGCACAGTCCAGTGCCTCCGCCGCTCCACCACCTAGCTCAAAAGCTCCGCCGTGTTCTTGTGCTGCTTCACCACCCTCCAATTTTACCTACCGCCTCCAATCGCCCGGCGTAACCTCGCCGTTCCCATCTCCGGCAGAAACCCGGCGAGCTCGGGTTCGTGAAATTCGTCGCCTCCGGCCTCGACCATCCCTCACCGACCCCGGTCGTGTTCCCGGTCCCGGCGACTCTGACCAGACCCTTGCGGTCTCGTGTGTTGCGCAGGGTCGCCGGAGCGCGCTCGCCGCTCGCCGCCGAAGGAGCTCCACCGAACCACCGCCCCTCGAGCCCGTGTCGAGCCTCACGCCTCGAGCGCGTGCCGAGCCTCACCCTCGAGCCCTGCCTCCAATCCTTGGTAAGCACCCGAGGCCTCGGCCTCTGCTTCCACTCCGTCTCGCCGAGCCCGAGCCTCGGCGGACAGACCCTCACCACTTCGCTCGAGCCAGGCCTCGAGAGAACCTGTGCACCCTCCGCCTCGTCGAGCCAGGCCTCGGACGAAACGTTTGGTTTCCGTCTCGCCCGAGCCTACCAGCCAGGCCTCGGTCGGCCGAGAGTTCCGCGATTCGCCCGAGCCCCGTTCCGACTCGAGCACAGTGCTCTTTCCTTTTAAAAATGGGAACAGTTCTGATTTTCATCTTTTTATGATTTTCTGTGTTGATCCAAAAATTCTGAAAATTTCACAGTAGACTCTTTATGCTCTGGAGTATTTTATAAAAATATAAACTTGACTTTTCTGCAAAGATTTAAAAATGTAAATTCCCCTTTTAATTGAAAAATGAAGGTTTGGTATTTTTGGAGAGTGATCTATAACTCCAAAAATCTGGAGATAAATTTCTATGTGCTAGTTATGCCTTTCTGAGTCTCTGGTAAAATTTTGAAGTCTTTTGGAGCAAGTTGATTTTTGAGCTTTATTTTAATTAAGGAATAGTGCCTTTTGTTAATTAAATGTCTAGATTTAATTGAGCACCTTAATGACCTCCAAAAATTATGAAATTTGTTTTGCCATTACTTGTACTCTAATGAACTTTGTGATTAATTTGGTAATTTTTGGAGCACCTTCATAAAATGACCTTTTTAAATAATTAAGAAAAATAGAAAGAAATGATTAGGGTTAGTGTGAATGCCCTGTGAAGTGACTTTTGGGATTGCGTGATGTTCATAGACCCCTACCCTTTGGTCTATGATGTTTGTGATGCTTAGGATAGTTATGATAAAGTCTATTTAATCAATTTTGCTTAAGGAAGAAATGGTTACTTTTATGCTCAACCTAGATTTCGTTTATGCCTTGCCTAAGAGTAATCTTGAATCAGTGGTATTGTCTTGCACCGTAAGTCCATATCATCATTCTCATGAGCATTCATCATTGCATCCGTATAGTTGACGAAGAACCTGAAGTCGAGGTAGCCACCGAAGGATCTGTCCCCGAGGCGACCCCGAGTTCCGACGCTATCCAACCCCGAGTCCTTTCTTTTTGCCATCCAAGGCAAGCCCCGGTGCATTTAACCCTACCTTGCTTTTATAAATGTTTTCTTTAAATGTTTTGAGTTAAATTATTGCATTAGGTTGATAGGAGTTGAGTGAAATCCTCTCTGATGCATTATCTACCTTGACCAATGAAATACCCGACACCTGTTTTCAAAAACTATTGCAAAATGCTTAGCAATGCTATATGATAGATTTGCAATAAAATGCCAATTTCAAAAGTGTGATCACTTAAGAATATTTATGGGAATTTCTGGTTTACTCCCACTATTGGCTAAGTATCTGATCCGTACTTAGTCAATGGGAAGGAGAGGTTGTCCTTGCGTACGGTGCCGTCATGTCGTAGTCCGGGACTCGACAGTTGACACCGACCGGGACGGGTTGAAAAACTGACAGGACTGTTGCGCTTGGGTGAGATATAACCAAGGCACAGTTGCTGGCTGGAAAATTAGGGACCATCCGTATGGGGGCCTGCTGGGCAGGACTTGCAACTATTCACATACTACGGAAAGCTCTGGCTCCGAGAAATCCATTATTGGACCGACAACCGCGCACTGGGAGTGGAGAGATGGCGGAAGTAGCATGTACCCACGTGGGTTAGAGTCCCGGATTGGAGTGGTGTACTGTACTTCCGGGTGGCGTAGGACCGGGCCCAATAATGGAGGAATCGTGGAAGACGAGTTGGCATATGCAAGCTTGGGTGCTACATATGCAGTGTGAATAGGGATCCTCAGCTGAGTATTCTTTATCCGGATTAACGTTGCTCCTCGGTTATGGAGACTTGTTCCATTGACTCTCAACGGAGAGTGGTTCTCAACTAGGAATGTTTTGAAATGTAAAATGAATCATGAAGGATGAAGAATTGAGGAATACTGAATCTTTCAAAATAAAATAAGATTTACAAAATGCTTTTCTGCAAAATACTTGATCTTGCTTAAGCCTTACCTTGACTACCCTAAGCCTTCATTCCTGAGTCTCCTCCCCTTTCTTTAGTCGGTTAAGTCTTGTTGAGTACCTTTGTACTCAGGGTTCTTTTACCCATGTTGCAGGTATGGCAGATCCCTCAGTATGCCTTGGACCCTGCTGTGTGACTGTGGTTCAGGAAGAGGCCGATGAGGCCGATGAGTGATTATTCACCCTCGGGCTGGGTGATGTATCTATATCTTTTAGTTGTTGTCATCTGCTACCCTGTCAACTCTATCTATTTGAACTATGGTCTGTAATAACTTCACTTTAAGTTTATGTTGAACACTGGTTTGTAAAACTATTGTTATTTAAGTCTTCCGCTATTTACTCCGATATTATTTGTCAAAATGTTCAAGAGATTGTAACTGAATTGTGAGATGATCCTGCGGACATCGGGCACTGATGTAGCCCAGTGGCGAACCCGGTCTTAATCTCTTGGCTGTACGGATCGACTGTCAGTGGTTGATAGTGATCGGTGGGCCATGGGATTAGGGCCGTTACGTCACAGAGTGGTATCGGAGCATCTCACTACGACGTTGCATCTTTTTGCGAAAACTTCAAAAGGTTTTTAAGTCCAAAAACTAAACTGACTATTTTGAGTCCAAATTGCTTCTCTCCTCTCATCTTGTCTTTCTCATCTCATCTTGTCTTTGGCAACTAGTAGCAAGACACTTGTTAAGCCCTATGTACGTTACCTTAGTAGTTGCATTGCCTTGATTCCGTAGGAACGAATCATGCATCATGTCATAATCACTTAAGGTAATAACTTCCTCTCTAAGTCGGTTGGGATAGTGTGCCTATACCTTGTTCTTGCTAGCCTTTCTCATCTATAACCTCTTATCCAGATATGGCCATCATCAAGCGGACTGCCCGCAAGTCGACTGGACCAAATGGTGTGCCGCGTCACCAGCTGGCGCCACGCACCGGAGAAGAGACTGGAAAATCCTCCAATGGTCATCGTTTTCCCGCCGCACCCGCAAACAGCTGAAGGAGGAAATCAAGAATCTGAAGGCTGAAATGGAGAACATGGAGCATGACTTCTACCTTTCCCGCATGGAGTTTTATGAGGCACGAGCTTCTCTGGAGCAGGCCAATCGGAACACGGTTCGCGCTATCGAACAGCGCAATGAGGCTTGGGACCGCGAGGACGTCGCCAGAGCCCAGTTCCATGGACTACAGCAGTACACCGCTCAGGTTGAGCAGTACAATGATATACTTCATGAGGAGGTACATCAGCTGTACAACCAACTTCACCCCATGATTCCACCTGTTGCTGAGGATCCAGAAGATGGAGTCGTGGAGGAACCTGAAGTAGGACATGAGCCAGTCCAGAATGTAGAAGTGGAACCTGCTGAAGATGTTCACGTTGGAGATGAAGATGAGGAGGAAGAGCCTGAGCTCATCATCGAAGATGAAGATGAAGATTGATCATCATCGATGACGACTAGATCCTTGTGTCTGTACCATCTGCTCCTAAAGCCTTAGTCTAGGTTTGGGGCGTTAGTTGGTCTTCTGTTAGTCGAGTCTGTATCTTGTCTTGTACCTTTCTTTTGTCAGTCAGTGTTTTTATCGAACTTCTGTATCAGTTATCTACCCTTGCATCAATGAATCTTATCAGTCAGTTTCGTTCAAAAGCAATCTTTGGATGCTAAGTTCCCAAATTCTTAACAGATGCCTGTGAACACCCGCACTGGAGCCGGAAGTTCCGGAGGTGCCAACCTTCCAAATCCTCCACCAGTTCCTGCTACCCTGGCAGATGCCATTGCAGCCTTGGCCGCGCCGCCAACCTTATGGCTCAAAACCAAGGACAGCAGAATGTTGGTCACCGTGGTCGCCACAACCAGAGACCACCTATGTGGAGTTCACTGAAACACGACCACCGGTCTTCACAAGGCCGATGAACCTCTCGAGGCTGACGACTGGTTACGCACCATGGAACAAAGTTCAGTCTCCTGCACTGCACAGAGATCCAGAAGCCTCGGTTCGCTTCTCAGCAGCTCCGTGGTCCCGCAAGTGCCTGGTACGCCAACCTGTGGCTGCCCAACCTGAAGGTCATGAGTTGACCTGGGAAGAGTTCCGCACCGCTTTCAGAGCACATCACATCCCTTCGGGATTGATGAGAATGAAGTTGGATCAGTTCTTGGCCCTGCAACAGAAAGATTCCACCGTCATGCAGTACGTGGGACAATTCATCACCTCAGCCAGTATGCCTCCGACTATGTCACACGGAGGAAAGAAGAGAGATTGTTTCCTCAGGGGTCTGCACCCTAAGATTCGTAGAGGTCTGTCCAACAACCTGAATGGATCCTACCATGATGTCGTTGACCGTGCTGTTGCTTTTGAGGAAAGCAACCGCCAGTACCAGGAAGAGAAAAAGAAGAAGGCTGGGTCTAGCAGTTTCTCCAGCAACCATAAGCGCCAAGAGTCATCTACCACCCCAGTCACCATCAAAACCGTGCCCCATACCCCCATCAGCAAGTGGTCGTTCGTACCGCAGCCACCAACCCATAATGCCAACCAGCAAAGTGCCACTCAGCCGAACGCCCCAGGTTTCGTGTCACCGCCCACAAACAGCTTACAACCTCCCATGCTACAACTGTGGCCAAGTTGGTCACTGGGCTCGCGAGTGCCCAAACCCAAGAAGAATGCCCAGTATGCACAGAAAGGCCCTGGAGGATCACAGCAGCAGCAGCACCGTGCACCGCAGCAGCACGTCCAGAAGGGCAAGCTTGTCAGGAAGCACGGGCAAGTCTACTTCACCACCGTCAGTAACATCCCAGAAGGAGAGCCCGTCATGCTCGGTAGGTTCCCTGTTGCCAATCATCCTGCAATCGTCTTGTTTGATTCTGGTGCATCGCATTCCTTCATCAGTCGCACTTTTGTCATCAAGCATGAGTTACCCATGGGGGAGTTAAAAGAAAGTTTTTGCATACTTTCGCCTGGAGGACGGATAAATACTAAGGAAGTGGTCCGCAGCATACCAGTAATGTTGGGGGAACATGTCTTTCCTACCACCATGATAGTACTGCGCGATCAAGAGATAGATGTCATCTTAGGCATGAATTGGATGTGTCAGTATAAAGCCATGATAGACATCTTGAATAGAGTTGTGAGAGTGGATATTCCTAACGGTACCTCCAAACTCTTTCTCCAACTTCCAATGCCTCAAAAGCCAACAACCACCCAGTTAAATTCTGCCTATGCTCCGGAAATCAGGGATATCCCCGTAGTCTGTGAGTTCCCTGATGTCTTCCCAGGAGATCTACCTGGTCTACCTCCCGACCGTGATGTTGAGTTTGCTATAGAGCTAAAGCCCGGACTGCTCCTATATCCCGTAGAGCTTATCGAATGCCTCCCAGAGAATTGGCAGAGCTAAAGACCCAATTGCAAGAGCTATTGGACAAGGGTCTCATTCGCCCAAGTTTTCATCTCCTTGGGGTTGCCCTGCTATCTTTGTGAAGAAGAAGGACAAATCCTTCGTCTGTGCGTTGACTATCGCCGCTCAATGAGGTCACCATCAAGAATAAATATCCTTTCCTCGCATTGACCTTCTTTTTGACCAGTTATCTGGAGCCAGAGTGTTTTTCCAAGATCGACCTCAGATCTGGCTATCACCAAATAAAGATTCGTCCCGAAGATATTCCCAAAACAGCTTTCACACCAGATACGGCCTATATGAGTATTTGGTCATGTCTTTCGGTTTGACCAATGCACCCGCTCATTTCATGTATCTCATGAACTCTGTGTTCATGCCAGAGCTCGATAAATTTGTAGTCATGTTCATTGACGACATCCTTGTTTATTCAAGAACTCCTGAAGATCATGCCAAGCATCTTCGTGTCGTTCTCTCTCGTCTCAGAGATCACCAGCTGTATGCCAAGTTCAGTAAATGTGAATTCTGGCTAGATCGAATTCAATTCCTTGGTCATGTCCTGTCCGCTGAAGGTGTGTCAGTTGACCCTGGAAAAGTGGCAGATATCTTGGATTGGAAGCCACCTACCACTGTCCGCGAAGTTCGCAGCTTCATGGGAATGGCTGGATACTATCGTCGTTTCATCCCAGATTTCTCCAGAGTTGCCAAGCCTATCACAGAGTTGTTGAAGAATTCCGTGGATTTTGTTTGGTCACCAGCCTGTGAGCAAGCTTTTCAAGCCTTGAAGGAACTGTTAACTACATCACCAGTCCTAGCTCAACCAGATATCGAGAAACCCTTTGATGTATACTGTGATGCATCTGGTACTGGTTTGGGTGTTGTGTTGATGCAAGAAGGTCGAGTGATCGCTTATGCCTCACGGCAGCTTAAGCGACATGAGGAGAATTACCCAACCCATGACCTTGAATTAGCAGCAGTGGTGCATGCTTTGAAGATATGGCGTCATTATCTGTTGGGCAGTGCTTGCAATGTGTACACCGATCATAAGAGCCTGAAGTATATCTTCACTCAAGAAGAGTTGAACTTGAGGCAGCGAAGATGGCTTGAGTTAATCAAGGATTATGATATCGAAGTGCATTACCATCCTGGTAAGGCGAATGTAGTCGCCGATGCCCTCAGTCGCAAGTCATACTGCAACTGTCTGACGACGAAGCCCTATGATCTTTCCTTGTGCCATGATCTTGAAAGGATGGTATTGAAATGGTACCACAAGGAACTCTGAGCAATGTCAGGATAGAGACCTCTATCAGAGAACAGGTCATTGCTGCACAAAAGGATAACCCTGGAATCAAGCACATCATCGAAAAGGTCCAGACCGGAAAGGCTGATTGTTTCAGGATCGATGATGTAGGAGTTGTTTGGTTCAAGAACCGTCTAGTAGTTCCCAAGGTGCCTGAGTTGAGACAGTTGATCCTTGATGAAGCACACCTGTCTAGGTTTTCCATCCACCCCGGCAGCAACAAGATGTACCAGGATCTGAGGCAGAGATTCTGGTGGACAAAGATGAAGATTGAAATCGCTCGCTATGTCGCTCGCTGTGATACTTGTCAGAAAGTCAAAGCCGTGCACATGAAACCTGGAGGAGAATTGCAGTCTTTATCTGTACCTGCCTGGAAGTGGGAAGATATCAGCATGGATTTTATTAATGGGCTACCCAAGACCCGGAAAGTTTTGATTCCATTTGGTAATCGTGGACCGACTCACCAAACAAGCTCACTTTCTGCCAGTCAAGACTATTTACACCGTCCCCACATATGCCGCCTTGTACAAGAACAACATAGTGAAGCTTCATGGCATACCCAAGACCATTGTCTCTGACCGCGGTACCCAGTTTGTTGCTAAGTTCTGGAAGGCGTTCCATACCTCACTTGGAACCCAGCTCTTATACAGCACAGCATATCATCCTCAGACTGATGGACAGACGGAGCGAGTCAACCAGGTGCTGGAAGACATGTTGAGAGCCTGTGCTCTCACCTTCGCAGATACTTGGGATGACTGTTTGCCCTTGGCAGAGTTCTCATATAATAACAGTTACCAAGAAAGCATCAAGATGGCACCCTTTGAAGCACTGTACGGTCGTCGTTGTCGTACACCTCTCAGTTGGTCCGAACCTGGAGAAAGGGAATTCTTGGAGTTGACCTGGTCAAGGATATGGAAGAGAAAGTCAAGCAGATACAAGAGAACATGAAGATTGCCCAATCTCGACAAAAGAGCTATGCTGACAAGAAACGTCGACCTCTGAAGTTTCAAGTTGGAGATTATGTATATCTCAAGGTCTCACCAACCAAAGAGTCACTCGTTTTGGAGTTAAAGGAAAGTTAGCACCCCGCTACATTGGTCCGTTTGAGATTTTGGAATGTTGTGGCAAGGTAGCTTACAAGCTGAAGTTGCCCGATCATCTCTCCGCAGTCCACAATGTTTTCCATGTCTCCCACTCAAGAAGTGTCTCCGAGTACCTGAACATGTCGTGGAAGTTGAAGGTGTCAAGCTAGAGCCTGATCTGTCCTACTCAGAATATCCAGTTCGCGTGTTGGACCACAAGGATCGCGTTACCCGAAGAACCACCACAAGATGGTACAAAATCCAGTGGAACCAGCACTCAAGAGAAGCTACTTGGGAATCTGAAGACTTCTTAGCAAAGAACTACCCGACTTTCTCGAATCGCTGTCCATGTAAGGTTTTGCCTTTATCCCTTCTTTGTCCTTTCATAAGACGTGGAATCTCGGGCGAGATTTCTTTAAGGGGGGAGGCTGTAACACCTCTGGTGTTTAACTGTAATTAACTTGACATATCATCATTATCATCATTAAGCATCTTGATCATGATTTCATGTGTATGCATTTTGCTAAGTGTATCATTTTATGTGAATTACCTCTATTGCAAAAATCCTAATTAGCCCACTTCTCTCTACTAGGGCAAAATGGTAATTTCATCTCTGTGATTAGTTTTGTGTAATTCTTGTTCCTTTGGTGTCTTGAAGTTTTGTTGTGTTGGCCAAAGTTCAAAAATCAGAATTGATTTCAAATCCCTTTTGCAAAACCCTAATTTCCAAATCCTGGATTTTATCCCTCTGGTGTAATTTAAAAATTTATTCAAAATTTGGGGTTGGTCCAAAAAGCAAAGTTGTAGAGCTGTCAAAGAGAAACAACTTTGGTATTTACAAATTTTCAAGTTGCAGTACAAAGTTTTGAGTTATTTCAAATTCAATCAAACCCCAACTTTTGTTCCCTTTTCAGTTTTCAAAAAGAGTTCAAAAACTAATGAGTTTCTGGAAAAGTGTATTATAGCAAAGTTGTAGGTTTTGATAAAAGGAACAACTTTCATGTTTGAAGATTTTCTAGTTTCAGTATAAAATCCAAAGTAATTTTGAATTGATTCAAATTTCAAAAGTGTCCCCTTTTTCTGTTTTTTGAATTTTGTTCAAAACTGTTTGGAATTTGAAAATGTTCTTTTTGACAAAGTTGTAGATCTCATTTTTCCGAACAACTTTGGTATTGGGAGTTTTTGTCGCACAGTTCAAATTTTGGGAGCATTTTGCAAAAGTCAGAAACTAGCCAAAAGTCAAACCCTACACCCTACACTGTTCCTCTTCTTCATAGCGACAGAGGGGGGGCCCGGCCATGGCGCCCGCGCCGCGCCTGCCGCACGCCCGGCTGCTCCCCACGCGCCACCAACCCTGCCGCCGCTGTCGCCCTGTTCCCTCCCGCCCGCGCGCGAGCGCTGGCCCTCGCTCCCGTCCCCTACAGTCCTCTCCGCGCCCGCCGCCGCGTGGCCATCGCCGGCCGAGCTTGCGCCCGAGCCCCGGCTGCACGCCCACGTATCCGCCAGAGCGCAATCGAGTGCGCACGCCTCCGCAAACCTCATCCACACCACCCCGAGGTCTCTACCGGCCCTGGCCGCGGCTATATAAGCCCGCCGGAGCTCCGACCTCCGCACTCATCTCCGCCTCCGTCGCCAGCACAGTCCAGTGCCTCCGCCGCTCCACCACCTAGCTCAAAAGCTCCGCCGTGTTCTTGTGCTGCTTCACCACCCTCCAATTTTACCTCTACCGCCTCCAATCGCCCGGCGTAACCTCGCCGTTCCCATCTCCGGCAGAAACCCGGCGAGCTCGGGTTCGTGAAATTCGTCGCCTCCGGCCTCGACCATCCCTCACCGACCCCCGTGTCGTGTTCCTCGGTCCCGTGCGACTCTGACCAGACCCTTGCGGTCTCGTGTGTTGCGCAGGGTCGCCGGAGCGCCGCTCGCCGCTCGCCGCCGAAGGAGCTCCACCGAACCACCGCCCCTCGAGCCCGTGTCGAGCCTCACCCTCGAGCGCGTGCCGAGCCTCACCCTCGAGCCCTGCCTCCAATCCTTGGTAAGCACCCGAGGCCTCGGCCTCTGCTTCCACTCCGTCTCGCCCGAGCCCGAGCCTCGGCGGACAGACCCTCACCACTTCGTTCGAGCCAGGCCTCGAGAGAACCTGTGCACCCTCCGCCTCGTCGAGCCAGGCCTCGGACGAAACGTTTGGTTTCCGTCTCGCCCGAGCCTACCAGCCAGGCCTCGGTCGGCCGAGAGTTCCGCGATTCGCCCGAGCCCCGTTCCGACTCGAGCACAGTGCCCTTTTCCTTTTAAAAATGGGAACAGTTCTGATATTTCATCTTTTTGTATGATTTTCTGTGTTGATCCAAAATTCTGAAAATTTCACAGTAGACTCTTTATGCTCTGGAGTATTTTATAAAAATATAAAACTTGACTTTTCTGCAAAGATTAAAAATGTAAAATTCCCCTTTTAATTGAAAAATGAAGGTTTTGGTATTTTTGGAGAGTGATCTATAACTCCAAAAATCTGGAGATAAATTTCTATGTGCTAGTTATGCCTTTCTGAGTCTCTGGTAAAATTTTGAAGTCTTTTGGAGCAAGTTGATTTTTGAGCTTTATTTTAATTAAGGAATAGTGCCTTTTGTTAATTAAATGTCTAGATTTAATTGAGCACCTTAATGACCTCCAAAAATTATGAAATTTGTTTTGCCATATACTTGTACTCTAATGAACTTGTGTGATTAATTTGGTAATTTTTGGAGCACCTTCATAAAATGACCTTTTTAAATAATTAAGAAAAATAGAAAGAAATGATTAGGGTTAGTGTGAATGCCCTGTGAAGTGACTTTTGGGATTGCGTGATGTTCATAGACCCCTACCCTTTGGTCTATGATGTTTGTGATGCTTAGGATAGTTATGATAAAGTCTAGTTTAATCAATTTTGCTTAAGGAAGAAATGGTTACTTTTATGCTCAACCTAGATTTCGTTTATGCCTTGCCTAAGAGTAATCTTGAATCAGTGGTATTGTCTTGCACCGTAAGTCCATATCATCATTCTCATGAGCATTCATCATTGCATCCGTATAGTTGACGAAGAAGGACCTGAAGTCGAGGTAGCCCCGAAGGATCTGTCCCCGAGGCGACCCCGAGTTCCGACAACCTACTCCACCCCGAGTCCGTTCTTTTTGCCATCCAAGGCAAGCCCCGGTGCATTTAACCCTACCTTGCTTTTATAAATGTTTTCTTTAAATGTTTTGAGTTAAATTATTGCATTAGGTTGATAGGAGTTGAGTGAAATCCTCTCTGATGCATTATCTACCTTGACCAATGAAATACCCGACACCTGTTTTTCAAAAACTATTGCAAAATGCTTAGCAATGCTATATGATAGATTTGCAATAAAAATGCCAATTTCAAAAGTGTGATCACTTAAGAATATTTATGGAATTTCTGGTTTACTCCCACTATTGGCTAAGTATCTGATCCGTACTTAGTCAATGGGAAGGAGAGGTTGTCCTTGCGTACGGTGCCGTCATGTCGTAGTCCGGGACTCGACAGTTGACACCGACCGGACGGTTGAAAAACTGACAGGACTGTTGCGCTTGGGTGAGATATAACCAAGGCACAGTTGCTGGCTGGAAAATTAGGGACCATCCGTATGGGGCCTGCTGGGCAGGACTTGCAACTATTCACATACTACGGAAAGCTCTGGCTCCGAGAAATCCATTATTGGACCGACAACCGCGCACTGGGAGTGGAGAGATGGCGGAAGTAGCATGTACCCACGTGGGTTAGAGTTCCGGATTGGAGTGGTGTACTGTACTTCCGGTGGCGTAGGACCGGCCCAATAATGGAGGAATCGTGGAAGACGAGTTGGCATATGCAAGCTTGGGTGCTACATATGCAGTGTGAATAGGGATCCTCAGCTGAGTATTCTTTATCCGGATTAACGTTGCTCCTCGGTTATGGAGACTTGTTCCATTGACTCTCAACGGAGAGTGGTTCTCAACTAGGAATGTTTTGAAATGTAAAATGAATCATGAAGGATGAAGAATTGAGGAATACTGAATCTTTCAAAATAAAATAAGATTTAAAAAATGCTTTTCTGCAAAATACTTGATCTTGCTTAAGCCTTACCTTGACTACCCTAAGCCTTCATTCCTGAGTCTCCTCCCCTTTTCTTTAGTCGGTTAAGTCTTGTTGAGTACCTTTGTACTCAGGGTTCTTTTACCCATGTTGCAGGTATGGCAGATCCCTCAGTATGCCTTGGACCCTGCTGTGTGACTGTGGTTTCAGGAAGAGGCCGATGAGGCCGATGAGTGATTATTCACCCTCGGGCTGGGTGATGTATCTATATCTTTTAGTTGTTGTCATCTGCTACCCTGTCAACTCTATCTATTTGAACTATGGTCTGTAATAACTCCACTTTAAGTTTATGTTGAACACTGGTTTGTAAACTATTGTTATTTAAGTCTTCCGCTATTTACTCCGATATTATTTGTCAAAATGTTCAAGAGATTGTAACTGAATTGTGAGATGATCCTGCGGACATCGGGCACTGATGTAGCCCAGTGGCGAACCCGGTCTTAATCTCTTGGCTGTACGGATCGACTGTCAGTGGTTGATAGTGATCGGTGGGCCATGGGATTAGGGCCGTTACGTCACAATGCAGCGCAGTTCACAATCTTCGCAAGTATCAGGAAGAGACCAAGAAGTGGAGAGATAAAAGGTCAGAATCAAAAACCTGCAGAAGGGTGACCTCGTCCTCATCCGTAAACAAAACGCCAGCATGGTCGGAAAGTTCCAGCCTAAGTGGACAGGCCCGTTCCTGATCGCAGAATGCAATCGCCCAGGCTCTTCCACCTCTCCGACAGCGAAGGTAGCATCCTACCACACACCTGGAACATCGACGACCTTCGCAAATTCTACCCATAGCGGAGCCTTAGCGAGCCCTCGCGTTATGTAATCTTTGTCACTTTCCATGTTATCTACTCTCATGTACTTAACAAAAACAGGAGCTGCACTCTTTTTCCTTACGAAGGGGCGTAAGGTTTTTTAATGAGGCAGTATCCAAAGCATTAATACAGGCTAGAGCCCCCAAAAGCAAAATCTCCAACTTTCTACTCCCAAGCATCGAAAAACGGATCTCTTTCAAAGAGCGCTACATTCGATGAAAACCTGCTAAGATTGCTTCGAAAAACATTCCTTTTCTTTTCAAAGCAAACTTCACCTCCGCCTAAGATAAGGGAGGAAAGTCGAGCACCCTGGCACAAACGACAGGGGCTCGCAAAAGCAAACTCACCTCCGCCTAAGATAAGGGGAGGAAAGTCGAGCACCCTGGCACAAACGACAGGGGCTCGCAAAAGCAAACTCACCTCCGCCTAAGATAAGGGAGGAAAGTCGAGCACCCTGGCACAAACGACAGGGCTCGCAAAAGCAAACTCACCTCCGCCTAAGATAAGGGGAGGAAAGTCGAGCACCCTGGCACAAACGACAGGGGCTCGCAAAAAGCAAACTCACCTCCGCCTAAGATAAGGGGAGGAAAGTCGAGCACCCTGGCACAAACGACAGGGGCCGCAAAAGCAAACTCACCTCCGCCTAAGATAAGGGGAGGAAAGTCGAGCACCCTGGCACAAACGACAGGGGCTCGCAAAAAGCAAACTTCACCCGTCTCGCACAAGCAAGCCAGCCTCTTCGCGCACCACGCCAGCCTCGCGCAGCCCCCCTCCCCGTCTCGCCCGAGCCCTCCAAGCCAGGCCTCGGTGCGGGCCCACTCTCCCCGTCTCGCCCTAGCCCTCCAAGCCAGGCCTCGGGGCCCACATTCTCCGTCTCGCCCGAGCCCTCCAAGCCAGGCCTCGGTGCGGGCCCACTCTCCCCGTCTCGCCCTAGCCCTCCAAGCCAGGCCTCGGGCGGGCCCACATTCTCCATCTCGCCCGAGCCCTCCAAGCCAGGCCTCGGCGCGGGCCCACTCCCCCGTCTCGCCCGAGCCCTCCAAGCCAGGCCTCGGTGCGGGCCCACTCTCCCCGTCTCGCCCTAGCCCTCCAAGCCAGGCCTCGGGCGGGCCCACATTCTCCGTCTCGCCCGAGCCCTCCAAGCCAGGCCTCGGGCGGGCCCACATTCTCCGCCTCGCCCGAGCCCTCCAAGCCAGGCCTCGGGCGGGCCCACATTCTCCGTCTCGCCCGAGCCCTCCAAGCCAGGCCTCGGGCGGACCACATCAATGCGACTAAAAACAGCGCGCGAGCCTCGCTAAAAGAAAAAGGGGGCGTCGCTGTTTTTCAAAAACAAGCTCACATGAGCAAGTGCGCGAGCCTCGCTAAAAGAAAAAGGGGCGTCGCTGTTTTTCCAAAACAAGCTCACATGAGCAAGTGCGCGAGCCTCGCTAAAAGAAAGGGGGCGTCGCTGTTTTTTCAAAAACAAGCTCACATGAGCAAGTGCGCGAGCCTCGCTAAAAGAAAAAGGGGGCGTCGCTGTTTTTTCAAAAACAAGCTCACATGAGCAAGTGCGCGAGCCTCGCTAAAAGAAAAAGGGGGCGTCGCTGTTTTTTCAAAACAGCTTACATGAGCAAGTGCGCGAGCCTCGCTAAAAAAAAGGGGGCGTCGCTGTTTTTTCAAAACAAGCTCACATGAGCAAGTGCGCGAGCCTCGCTAAAAGAAAAAGGGGGCGTCGCTGTTTTTTCAAAACAAGCTTACACGAGCAAGTGCGCGAGCCTCGCTAAAAGAAAAAGGGGGCGTCGCTGTTTTTTTCAAAACAAGCTCACATGAGCAAGTGCGCGAGCCTCGCTAAAAAAAAGGGGGCGTCGCTGTTTTTTCAAAACAAGCTTACATGAGCAAGTGCGCGAGCCTCGCTAAAAGAAAAGGGGGCGTCGCTGTTTTTTCAAAACAAGCTCACATGAGCAAGTGCGCGAGCCTCGCTAAAAGAAAAAGGGGCGTCGCTGTTTTTTCAAACAAGCTTACACGAGCAAGTGCGCGAGCCTCGCTAAAAGAAAAAGGGGGCGTCGCTGTTTTTTCAAAACAAGCTCACATGAGCAAGTGCGCGAGCCTCGCTAAAAGAAAAAGGGGGCGTCGCTGTTTTTTCAAAACAAGCTTACACGAGCAAGTGCGCGAGCCTCGCTAAAAGAAAAAGGGGGCGTCGCTGTTTTTTCAAAACAAGCTTACACGAGCAAGTGCGCGAGCCTCGCTAAAGAAAAAGGGGGCGTCGCTGTTTTTTCAAAACACGCTTACACGAGCAAGTGCGCGAGCCTCGCTAAAAGAAAAAGGGGGCGTCGCCGTTAAAACAACATAAGAAACGTCAAAATAGCACAGCAAATATGGCACACAACCCACACGCTTTTCTCATACCGTTACAAAACAATGTTACAACAACAATATATCCAAAAATTAAAAATCTTTACAAGGGACCACCGCTCCCCTCAATAACTCCAAATCATCCAAACCTTCGCCTCCATCTCAAAACCCCCCTCCACTGGAACCAGGGGTCCCCACAACAAAGGAGCTACAGGGACAATTGGCCTCCCCCAGCAAAACCCTCGCCCATACATGTACCTATGCCTCGTCTCAACTTCCGAAGGTTCCTCCTTCGGGATCACAAGCACCCATCCGAACCAACTTCAAGCTCCCTTCGACCGAACAAAATTCCAAGCTGTGTTCTCGTCAATCATCATCACCGCCAACTTGCGAGGTCGAAGAAGACCCAAACAAATAACGATCGGCTTGGCGGTCTGTATAGTCTGTCTCGCGCCAAAATCGACTCGACCTACTATTCTTTAAATCATATCTCCGCACCTTCGACCACCAAAACGTTCAAAGGAAAGCGAAGGATATTTAAATCTAGCGCGAGCCCAGGATTCACCAGTTATAAAAACGTCTTGGTAGTTCAACATCAGCGGGGTCACGTCGAATACGTCTAGCACGGTTCCGTCAGAAAACTGCATGTTGCACAAAAATACGAGATGTCTCAGCCTCGCCAAGTCTTTACAAAAACCACAGTATCTACAAAAAGGCCTCCCTCGCCCCAACAAACCCAGGCATCACACCTGCCCAGCTTCCCTCGATTGACGTCCACACCCTCGCCAGCGGCGGCAGTCGAGGTCCCAGCTGACGCCTCCCCCCGTGGTTTCTTCGCAGCAGCCTCGACGTTCGCCGCAGCCTCCTCTTCCATCGCCGTCGCCCGCGCAGCATCTCCTTCCACGATCGGCCCTCTCTCGGTCAACGCCTCGATCTCGGCGAGCGTACCCCCGCACAGCTTGGCTCAGGGGCGGCTTCGGGGTCACCCCTCGCTGCATCTCCTCAGACGGCGAGGGCATTGCATCTCGTCGAGCCTACAAGCAAAACAAAAGACAAACCTCGCCAAAATCAACAAACAACCCCTCCCAAACAAAATCAACACAGACCAAAAACTTAATCAAAGGTGCGAACCTGGCGCGTAGCCTCGGCAGCTTCTTCGAAGGCGAGAGCCCGGCCACCTCCGGAGATCCAAACTTGCGAAGCAACCGCATCGCACAGTTCCGGACTTCTGCGTCGTCAACCTTCATCTGGCGAACCTCTTCAACTGTCGGAAAGACATGGCTCGGCCTTTTGGACCTTGCGAAGGTGATCACAATCCGCCAGTCGAAGCGTGCTCGCCATTGCCAAGGCCCCGGCGTAGCCACCAAAATCGGCTGCGTTGGAACTAGCGAGCTAAACACATCAAGCTCGTTGCCCAGCCAGCCCTCGAAGGCCTCTGCATCAACGCAGGCAATGGCTCTCCGGCTGAACCCCCAGCCTCGGTCAGACAACAATCAAGTTTACGCTTGACGTTCTCCATGCTCGTCCGCCAAGAGTTCTTCAAATCAACTAGCCGACCCTCGGCCTCGGCTAAAGCCTTGTCCTTCTCCTTTCCCGCGGCAATCAGATCAGCATTACGCTTCGCCAGCTCAACCGCCTCCTCTCGAGCCTTCGCGGCCTTCTCCGAAGCAATCCTCATTTCATTTTCTCTGTTCTCTAGGCTCCGCGCCAGTTTGCTGTTCTCTTTCTCAAGTTCAGTCATATGGTTCCTCATCAAACTCCATGTCGGAGCTAACCTTCCGCCTCGCTGAGCGTTCAAGAGCATCAGCTCCGCCAACTTGACGTCAACATCATCAAAGGTGTCGCCAACCGCTTGATCTGCAAGAAGGACCTCCGCCTCCGGCACACAAATGCGGCCAAAGATCCGGCCCAGAAAACGCCTTTCCTCCGGCTGCACTGCAAGTGGCAATCCCGAAGGTCCGGACTGGTGAACAGTGCAGTCGCCGGATCAGAAATCCAAGTTTCTTGGCGTACTCCGGAAGGCTCGACCGGCTAGCCTCGCCAAACGGTCTTTTTCCCCGGGACCGCGCAGAGTCAAGTTCCCCATCGAACTCAACCCCTCCACCCCAAGTGCGAGCCCGCGAACCTCGGGAACCGCACCTCTCGAGGCTGCCTGTCTCAATATCTCGAGCAAGCTCCATCTGCGGCCGCATCTGCGCCCTGGGTAACCATCGCACCAACGACCGGCGAGGCTCCGCCTCCAATAGACACCTCCTCTTCCGTGTCATGCCCTTCAGTAGAACCCTCGCTACCTTCATCAGACGAACCCTCGCCCGTCTCCCCCCTCCTTTGCGTCCTTCTCCTCCCTCCTCATCATCAGATTCATCCTCGTCGCCCGAAGTTTGGACCAAAGCACCGATCCCTCCAACGCGAGGCACGCGTCCCCCGACCGAACTGGCACCCCGGCCGCTCCGAGCAGCGGCCAAAGAAGTGCCCGCAGCAACAGAGCCAGCAGCGACCTTCGTCGCAAGCACCTTCGCTCGTCCGCCAGCTCCTCCACGACCTCGACCACGGCCTCTCTTCGGCCGAGACACGATCTCCGTCCCTCCCGAAGCCTTCCGCTTCCTCTTCTTCGGCGCGTCGTCGCTCGAAGGAGCGGGCCAGTCGGCGTACCGAATACCAAGAATGTCAAACATTCTGTTCACACGACCTTCGCCGCCACCAAGCTATGGATAGCCTTCACTTCCAGTGGGGAAAGCTTCCCCACGAGTTCGTCCGTCCACTGCTGAACTCGTTTAAAAACAGCTTCGTTCCCACCCTCGCGCCTCGGAAATTTCTTAAGAGTTCTTTCCCAGACCTTCTCTAGATCCAAACTAGGCTTCTTCAAGCCCCTACCTTCGTACCTCGGGTCATTCTCCACAACGAACCAAGTCTGCCTCCGGCCAAGAGGCCAAATCTTGGCACAGCAATATCCTCCACCAAATCACGCGCGCACTGAGAACGCGCAACGACCCTCAGGCAATCAACAGCAGCATGGGCCTCGATGCTCATCTTAGCTTCGGCGCCACATCTCCAAGCACCGGAAGCTCGCCGCAAAGCTCGGAGCTGTCACTGAGTTTGTAATAGAACCAGAACCCCTGCCACCCGCTGCTCCACTTGTTTTTCTCTGCGCTTGCACCGGCAGCTCCACGCCGGCGCGATGGCAAAAAGTGTACACCGCAAATTGTCCAAGGCTGATCTTGCCCTCGCTGTTCGTAATCTTGCGAGGCTGCATGTGAACGCGATGAGTGCGAACAAAACCCTCGACATGAGGAACAACCCCTGAGACCTGCAGGCCCAGACGTAGACTGACATCTTTGTGAAGCAGGACGGCGTAAGCTGATGAAAACGCAGGTTGAACCTCCGCAGGACCGAAGTCACGAAGGAGTCAGCTGGGAAGCGAAGGCCAGCCGAAAAGAACTCCTCAAACACACCACCTCATCTACACCCGGCCTCGGCACGGTCTCCCCACTGCTGGCCCTCGCCTTGCCTTCCTCAACCCAGCCCCACCGCACGTAAGATGCAATCTCACTTGCACAAACCCGGCTCAGACCAAACTCGAAGGTAATCCCCTCATCCGCTGCTGTGGGAGAAACAGCGCGAGCAGTTTGCTTCAACCTAGCCATCTCTTCAACTGCTAACACTACCGAACAACGAACGCCCGTCTCAACCCTCGCAGACAAGCTCAAACAAACCTTCGCTACAAGCAAATTGCAACAGCAGGATGGCTATAGCAACAAAGAGCACAATCAAAGCTCCCCACCTACTCGTGCTATTTTATAGGCCGGGAGACAAGCCCCTCGCCCGACGAAGTCGGCACGACAACCAAAGAACGCGGCGCAAAAAACGAACAGGCTTCAATAGTATAAAACAACACCACAACGGCCCAGCCCAAAGCAGCCGCGGGCGTCGCTGCTGCGAGGGCCCCGTTTTCGTCCCCATTAAAAGGCGCTGCTTGGGCCTAAACACGTTCTTTTAGATCCAAGACAACGAGGGGCTACTGTTGGGGGAAGGGACCCTCGGCAGAACCGCCGCCCAAACCGGTGCTCGAAGTTAGCCCTCGCGTAACGCCTTGTGTGCTTGCGAGGTCCCTCCCCTGTTGGAGACCGTTACCCTGACCCCCGGATGCGGGTCAACCCTCGACGCTTTGTTGTGCTTCCGTGCAGGTCTAAGGCGACGGTCGCACTGCAAGAACCTTCGCTGAACCACGACGCAACCTTCGCTCGAAGCGAAGGTCCGGGCAAGCGGCAAGTGTGCGTCGCCCCAGAGGCAAGCGAAGCCGAAGGTCCGGCGAGCACGGCCGAAGGTTAAACCTTCGTTCTTCTTCCCCGGAGGAAAGCAGAGCCGGAGGTCGGCAGATGGCGGAGGTGCGCGGGCCCAAAGGCGAGCGCGGCCGAAGGTCAAGACCGCCGCACCTCTCCCCGAAGGTGAACAAGGGCCAGGTGGCGGCGCGCTGGAGTGTGACTGATTAGGGTTTCCGCTTCAGCTGTGTATGTACGTTTTTGCCCTTCCTCCCTGCGCGGAGGCGAGGAATCTTTCCTGTACCCTTTTGTAATTTGGCCCGCGCCCCTTGGCATTCCCTATAAATACCAAGGGGATGAACAGTGTAAGGACGACAGGAAGGGAAATTTGAGCACCCTCCACTTCCGTTTTACCTTCGCTACTTCATCCGACATTTGGCCGCCTTCGCTCTTTCCCCTGCACGAGTGCGGGGGTCGGGCAAGTGTGTTCCAACAGTTGCTTTATGTCCGTGAACGGATCTATAAATCACTAGACAGTTTTTTTGAACAAATACTTTGTCGCTGTTACTTATTACTGGAGTAATCTCTAAAACATATGCAGAGAAAATAACACTTATCTAAATCATCTATTTATTTGAGTCAAACTATAAATTTTATGTTTATCATACACCTTAATTACACATTAATATTATACATGTTTCTTGTACCCTGTTAGTGTTTTGAAGCACAGGCCTCCAACCAAACGGATATTCTAGACTTGTCTGGCAAGGCAAAAATCATCAACTTTTCAACTAACTCTCAGACAACATTTTTTCCACGCAAGTTGTCCAGACCTCCAACCAGACAGCCCCGTATGCGGCTGGGGCCCAAATTATTATACAGCATGTGTGCGTTCAATGAGTTAGTGATGGACACATCCCTTTTTGAAAGGATCTAATCAGCCTAGAGGAGGGTGAATAGGTGATTTTTGACAATCTGAAACTTCACAAACTAGAAATTATAGTTAGACAACAACCGGTGTTGCCGGTTTGTTTGGGTAGGTACTACCGGGTGTGATACACCGGTACTACCGACACAAACAAACGGCACTACCGGGATCCTAAGGATAAACTACAAATCCAATGTAAGTGAGCTATGAATGTAATACAAGATGAACCTCACTTCCCTAAGTATGATAAACAACGATTCTAGCCTTACCAAGCCTTGGTTGCTTTCCACGGTGTGGATCAAGCCTTCTCAACCTAAGAAAGAGATAGGGAGAGGAAGAACACAAGTAATATACAAAGTAGAGATAACAACAAGCACACGGGACACAGCGATTTATCCCGAGGTTCGGTCAATCCACTAAGAAGTGCCTACGTCCTCGTTGTTGAGGTGACCACAAAGGTCGGAGTCTATTTCACCTCTTAGCCTCACTCAAGCAACCACAAAGGCTACTAGAGTTTCTCCACTAGAAATCACAGGGGTAATACAAACACTTCGAGAAGCCCTCACAAATGAATCAATACGGGCTACCACGAAGAACACCTAACCGGCTAGAGCTCAAAGAGCTCAAGAGTAATAGACACAAACAAAGCCGCTAAATGGAAACCAGTGCTCAAGTCGTAGATCGAAGCTTCCACTCTCTAATCTCACTTCCCTAGCTCAAATCTTGCAAGTAAGTGAATCTAGGAGCAAAGGGGGAGAGAAAGGGGAGGAGTCAATGCTTGGAGGCTTTTTGTCTGAAGTTAGGTCGCAATAAGTGAGTGGAATCAGTGGTAACCGTCAAACGAAGAGAGGAGAGCTATTTATACTACTCCCCAGTCCCGAGCTGGTCGGTAGTACCGACCACCGCATGGTCGGTAGTACCGACCAGTCACTAACGGTCGCACAGATCTGGATCTGACCTAAAGTCAACTACCGGCCTCAGGTCGGTACCACCGAGGGTCGGTAGTACCGGCCCTATGGCGGTACTACCACCAGGCCAAATCGGCCGCACACAGAGAGCTCCGAAGAAAGAGACTTGGACCCGGAGTAACTACTGACCAGGGTCGGTAGTACCGACTTATGGCGGTACTACCGCCAAGTCAAAAACGAGCCAACACAGAGAGCCCTGCGAATCTGCCTTTCTACCGACCAGGGTACCGACCCTATAGCGGTACTACCGCCAAGTCATTTTGAGTCTACAGAGAGATTGCAAAAACTGACTTGCTACCGGCCAGGGTCGGTACCACCGAGGGTCGGTAGTACCGGCCCTATAGCGGTACTACCGCCAGGCCATTTTCGAATCTACACAGAGAGGTTGTTAGAGCATCACGCAGAGCAACCGTGGTCGGAACTACCGACCACCCATGGTCGGTACTACCGACCACACAAATTTACCTCTATGTGTTCGTGATTGTGCGGTGTCTCTCAAGCAAACTTTAGTTAGTCTATTTGAGCACGTTTCTCCACATCTAGCCAACCTAATTTGTGACCCTCTTGATAGTCCGGCTTACCTATAACTCAAGTTTAAAATCAAACTTTTAAACCACCACTCGAGCTAGGTATCTTTATGTCCAATTGTATCCAACGTGCTTTATTCACGAGACTTCAACAGTTCAAATCTTTCTAAGGACTAACACCTGCATATATGCTTTTATAAATCCATTAGTCCCTAATTTGATTGTCATTAAATAGCCAAAACCCACAATGGGGCGAATGCACTTTCACTTTTCTAGTAGCCATGTCCGCTCGGCCCTTTGCTCCACGCGTGTGACAACCAAAAATTCGGACTTTTTAAAATTTTTCTGTGATTGTGTGGAGCACGTAGTCGTTAGCTGAACTAGGAACAATTTACAAATAAATTGTTGCATTCATATAGTAATGCTTGTAGGAGTTTGTCGGAGACTCTTTTTACAACTTAAGTCTAGAGTTGGAGAGCACAAATCCATAGCAACTTCCTCTCATTCTTCTTGATACCTTTCTCGATCTTTCTCTTATTCCCGACCCTGAGTCATAATCACTCATACCTCAGAGGAGACCCCTTTTCCTTTGTTTTCCAAAATATATTCGGAACTTACATTTCCCCCTATGGAGTCTAAGTCAAATTCTTGAAACCATAGTCAAAAAATGGGAAGACCTCTTCTTTTCCTTGGGCCTAAACACTCCCTTCTCTATCCCTACCGAATGGGCTTCGGCCCAGCTGGCCCACCTCTCCTTCCTCTCTCCCATGCAGGCTTGCTCACCCTCTCTACTGGCCCAGCGCACCACCTTGGCCCAGCCGGACTAGCCAGGCCGGCCCACCACTTCTCCTCCTCTCCTTTCTCACCCCACCAAGGCCGCGCGCACACCACCATGGGCCGCTCGCACGCGCGGCCCAGACGGCTCGCTGCCGCTACCCTGTGTCCGAACCCTAGGATGAAGCTCGCCTACCCCCCCCCCCCCAGGCTTGCGCCGCCGCCGCCAGGAGGGCAGCCCCGATTCCCCGCTCCCCCGCAGACTGCCCTGCTAGCACCCGCACGACACCCGCCCCCCCCCCCCCACCCTGCGCCGCCCGCCGCGCAAAACCCGAACGCCGCGCCACCTGCTCCCGCCACTAGACTTCTCCGCATCACCCCGGCACGACGTCGAAAATCATTGCCCACCTTCAAAGCCCTAGCTCGCATATAGCTCCTGCAGCCGCCACTCCTTCCCTCTCCTCTTTCTTGCTCACGTCGCTCTCTCTTCTCCCCAGCCACCGCCCATCTTCTCCCCGCCACCGCCGCTAGCACTGGCCTCGTTCTGGCCGGACGGCGAGGCCACGACCGTGACGATGCCCGAACGACCTCGCCTCTGCGCTCCGCCATCGAGCTCTTCTCGCCGGTCAGCCACGCAACGCCGTGACGTCGCCCGCCGTCCGAGTCCCTTCTGCTTTGCCGCACCAAGCTGGAGCTCCGCCGCGTCCAACCGCCCCGACATCGGCTCCCCTGCGGCTCCACCTCGTCTCAGCCGAGCTTCTCCATGCCGCCGAACGTCCACGATGCCACCGCCAGCCGTGCACGTATCACGGCGAGCCCCGCGAACGGCCTCGCTCCGAGGGCCTCGCAACGCCGACATCACCTTCCTCTCCCTATCACCGCCCCAGCCGGTCGCACAGCGCCACAGCCACGCCGACCACCTCGGCGGCTCGTCAGGACCGTCGTCGACCTCGCTCCGTTGTGCCTCCTCCGCTTGGTGCCGAGGCGCGTCGTGGCGTCGAGCGTCCCAGCGGTGCGCGGCGTCGCATCGTCCCCGCCGCGTCGTCAACCACCGCCCGACGCCCGTCCTGCCGTGCTCAACCGAACCCGTGTCAGCCACGGTCGTCCCCGAGCTCCTGCATCAAGTCGCGCTCCGGGCCACCGTCGACCTCGCCTTGCATCAGCGCCTCCAGACCTATAAGTGCAATCAAGCCCTAATTGTGGGTTTTGGTGATAATGACCACATGATTGAAGAACTAATGAGATTTACCAAGATGACAAGCAGGTTGATAATAAGAAAGGATGATGCATATGTGTTGGTGGACCCCTCATACGTTATTTCATTGGTTCCAGACTCAAAGTGCTACAACGAGCTTTTTCTTATGTATTTGAGTTATAGGATTGCCGTACTATCAAGGGGGAATGCAAATATACTGTTATGGCTGAATGATATGTGCTCAAACCAACCCAAGCCATCCTTATTTCTAACCAAAGACAGCTGCACAGAATTCTGATCTATCTCTGTCTGTCTGGTAGCGCATGGCAAGTGCCGCCAGTGGCGCGGGCAGTGCCGGCCACAACACTGCCGGGCTAAGGCCGGCACTGCCGTGACTTGTTTCAGCCGTTGGATGGCAGGGGGTATTTACACTACCTTCCTGCCACCCCAACGGTCACCCACGACCATAACTCTTCTCCTACCTCCAGACAAGGCTTCCTCTCCCCATTGAAGGCTCCCAAGCTCTCTCTCACCTAATCTTCGATTCCCATTGATTCCAAGTGAGTTAGAGGCTCAAACCTTCACCAAAGAGAAGCCCTAGCTGAGATCTACTCCCTAGAGCACTTGATTTGAGCCATAGCCGGTGGATTTGCTTCTATTACTCTTGGGTTCTTGGAACCCTAGCCGGCTAGGCATCGCCCTTGAGCTAGCCAACTTGTGTGGCAGCCTTGGGAGGTTTGTAATCACTCGTGCAACTAGTATTATTACCCCTCACTTCAAGGATTCAGTTCCTTGACTTGAGAACGAGGAAGAGTTGCAAAGCTCATGACCTAAGTGAACCTCAACAACGTGGAGGTAGGCAAGCCTTGGTGGCGAGCTGAACCACGGGATAAATCACTTGTCTCATGTGCTTACTTGGTTTCATATCTCATACTTGTGAGCTTATGATAGATTCTAGGGTTTGGCCCAATCTACTTCATACTACATATTTGGCTTGATAGAGTTGGTTCTGCTGATTCAGGAAACCTAGTGTAGCATTTCCATTCATATAGATTCGGTTTGCTGTGGCTGGATTTTGAATTGCAGGCTCAGGAAGTATTCTGCGCGATAGTACCGGGCTGAGGCCGGCAGTGCCGGGGAGCGGCAGTGCCGGGCACAGAGCGGTAGTGCCGGGCCTATCTAATTAAGTTTTGAGCTGTGATTTTTGACAGGCCTATTCACCCCCCCCCTTTAGGCCACACAAGTCCTTACAAGTGGTATCAGAGCCTGGTCTCTCATGCAGCACTTCACCGTGCGAGAGAATGGCCACCGACGAAGGAACGGGTAACGCTAGTGTTGTGCAACCCACACTCGAAGTGGAAGTGCACACCACTAGCAGCAACGAAAGTGCCTCCACAGCAAGTGAAAGGACACTTCCTCAATTGGATGTGTCGGCCGGAGAGCTCGCAAGAAGAAAGGAAGAAAGAAGGTTGAGAAGAGAAGCAAGAGCCAAAGCAAGAGAAGATGTAGCAGCTCTCAAAGTTAGAGAAGAGAAGGCTCAAAGAAAAGAAGAGAGAAAGTTTAGAAGAGAAGAAAGAGCCAAGAGAAGAGAAGAAAAGAAGAAGAAGGAAGAGCTCCAAGCAATGAAGAGTGTGAACTTGAGTGATGACTCAAGTAGCACCGAAGATGGAGACGATGACATCTTCTATCTCCCCAAGGACAACAAGAAGAAGAAGGAGGAGACTAAGAAGTCATATGGAGCCGTATCCTTTAACTATTCTACTATGACTAACCATGATTCTAGGCCTCTCATCAATGTGCCCGTGGGCAAGTTACCTCATTTCGATGGGACTAACTTTGCCAAGTGGAAGCACATTATGAAGACCTATCTTATTGGTCTCCATCCAGGTATTTGGGAGATAGTGCACAATGGACTTGAAGCACCGGTTGATCCGAAGAACCCCACTCAAGATGAATTCCGCAACATTCATCTCAATGCCCAAGCCACTAGTGTGTTACTTAGTGCTTTGGATGGTGATGAGTACAACAAGGTCATGGGAGTTGAGGTTGCAAAAGAGATTTGGGACACTTTGCATATTGCTCATGAGGGAGTTGACAAAGTGAGGCAATCCAAGATTGACTTGTTGATGGCTAAGCTCAACCAGTTTGTGATTTGTGATGGTGAAGGTCCACAAGAGATGTTTGATAGATTGATGGTCATTGTTGGCAAGATTAGAGGGCTAGGTGGTAGTGAAATCAATGATCACAAGGTTGTGAAGATCATGTTGGAAGCATACTCTCCAAGGAATGAGACCGTAGTGACATTGATTAGATACAAGAAGAAGTTTGAGCAATTCACACCTAGTGATGTGCTTGGAGGATCATCACCTTTGACATGCAAAGAGAAGAGACAAATGAAAGAAGGAAGCTTGGGGAGTTGCAAGCTAGGCTAGATGGGATGAAAATCAAGGATGTGGCACTCAAGGCTAGCAAACCAACAAGGCAAGCAACATCGAGCAAAGCAAAATCAAGCAAGCAAGCCTCTACAAGCAAGCCCAAGCAACAAAAGAAGAAAATAGAAGTAGAGGACATCACATCATCCTCAAGTGAAAGTGGAAGTGAAGGTGAAGAATTTGAAGCAATAGGAGATATAGCTCTATTCATGAGAAGATACCGCAAGGGGCTCAAGAAGGAAGGATACAAGTTTGTGAAGAGAAGGTTTCCAAACAAGAAAAAGAGAACTTGCTACAATTGTGGTAGCACCGATCATTTCATAGCACATTGCCCACATGAGAAGAAGGACAACAATTTCAACAAGGGCAAGAAAGATGATAGAGCCACTTACAAGAAGCACAACAAGAGATACATGGGAGAAGCTCACGTTGGACATGAATGGGACTCAACCGCACAAACCTCAAGTGAAGAAGATGAGAAGATAGCGACAATAGCATTTCAAAAGTCATCTCCTTCACCAAGGCTATTCAACAACTTGTCCGATGATGGTGACTCCCACACTTGAGTCATCTCCTTCTTCCATTAGTCTTGGCTCCTTTTGAAATGCCTTGTGAGCACAGTGAATGGCTATGAGTGTGTGAGGTTTGAGAAGAAGGGTCAGATTGGTACAGTTCAGCCTGCATAGACCGCGACAGTGCCGCGCTAGAAGGCGATAGTGTCGGGCCCCGGCAGTGCTGCCCCCAGGCCGGCAGTGCCGTGCCCCAAGAAAGGGAAGGCTACCAGTTTCCCTTCTGCTCAGTCTCACACACAGCACAAGCAGGTGCCCAACCCGAAGCAAGGATCTCAGAAACCAAAGGAATCAATTTGGATGACCAAGAACAAGTTGACACATCAATCCAAGATAGAAGCCCCAAGGAAGAGCATGTCATCTTGTTACATATTAGAACACAACAACAGTGGTAAAGTTGTTGCGAAATATGTTGGTGATAACAAGAGGACAACCGACAAGTTTATTTGGGTTCCTAAGATAATTGTGACTAACTTGCAAGGCCCCAATATCAATTGGGGACCTAAATCAAGGAACTAAACTTGTTTTGCAGGCATACTCCTCCGGTGGATCAAGTTGGGTGCTTGATAGCGGATGTACAAATCATATGATCGGAGAAAGGAGTATGTTCTCATCATATTCCCCAACTTCAAATGCTAGTGAAAACATTATTTTCCGTGATAACTCCAAGGGGGATGTGTTAGGACTTGGTAAAGTAGCCATTACACTTGAGCATTCAATTACTAATGTCTTACATGTTGATTCGTTGAGTTACAACTTGCTATCCGTCTCACAATTGTGTGAGATGGGTTTCAATTGTCTCTTTAATGATAAGGGTGTGGACGTCTTTAGAAGGGAGGATTCCTCTATTGTCTTTACGGGTCGTTTGAAGGGGAAGCTTTACTTAGTTGATTTCAACAAAAGTGAAGCCAAACTTGAGACTTGTTTAGTGGCAAAATCTAGCATGGGTTGGCTATGGCACCGCCGACTAGCTCATGTTGGGATGAGGAACTTGGCCAAACTTCAAAAAGACAACCACATCCTAGGACTAACCAATGTTGATTTTGCGAAAGACAGAGTATGTGGAGCTTGCCAAGCCGGAAAACAAGTAGGCGTACCTCACCCACCAAAGAGCTATGACACTACTACACATCCATTAGAGTTGATTCACATGGATCTCTTTGGACCGGTTGCCTACCTTAGCATCGGCGGTAACAAACATGGTCTTGTTATTGTTGATGATTTTTCTCGTTTCACTTGGGTATTCTTTTTGCATGACAAGAGTGTAGTGCAAGAGAAGGTCAAGATGTTCATACGAAGAGCTCAAAGGGAATTCGGTTTCAACATCAAGAAAGTTCGTAGTGACAATGGAACCGAATTCCGAAACACCCAAGTGGAAGAGTTTCTTGATGAGGAGGGCATCAAGCATGAGTTTTCAGTTCCATACACCCCTCAACAAAATGGCGTGGTGGAGAGGAAGAATAGAACACTCATTGACATGGCAAGGACGATACTAGATGAGTACAAGACGCCGGACATCTTTTGGGCCGAAGCCGTCAATACCGCTTGCCATGCAATCAACCGCCTCTACCTCCACAAGAGAAGAAAGAAGACCTCCTATGAGCTGCTCACCGGTAACAAGCCAAAGGTGTCGTACTTTAGAGTCTTTGGGTGCAAATGTTTCATATTGAACAAGAAGCCCAAAGCCTCCAAGTTCGCATCCAAGGTTGATGAAGGTTTTCTTCTCGGTTATGGATCAAACGAGCATGCCTATCGTGTTTTCAACAAGGCCTCCGGCAAGGTTGAGATAGCGATAGACGTGACGTTTGATGAAACTAACGGCTCTCAAGTAGAGCAAGTTGATGAAGTTGTTGTAGGAAATGAGGAACCACCTTGCGAAGCAATCAAGCAATTAGCTATTTGTGATATCAGACCACAAGAACAGCAGGCTACTGATCAGGATGGTCCTCAAGATGAAGCCCCTACTGGGACTTGTGAAATACAGTCCCCGGCAGTGCCGGCCACAACCCCGGCAGTGCCGGGCCCCGGTGGTGCCGGGCAGAGCCCAGCAGTACCGGGCACTCCCAGGACAGGAGCAACCACTCCACTTCGTGGAGTGAACCTACAACCCATCTTCGAGCAAGATGAAGAAGATGCAGAAGATGAAGCAGAACCCATTGATCATCCAAGGCTCAAGCAGACTATTCAACGGGACCATACCGTTGACAACATCCTTGGGAGTCTTTGAAAGGGGGTAACGACACACTCTCATTTGGCAAATTTCTGTCAATATTACTCGTTTGTCTCCTCTTTGGAACCTCTCAAGGTAGAAGAAGCTCTTGGAGATCCAGATTGGGTGATGGCCATGCAAGAAGAGCTTAACAACTTCGAGCGTAATCAAGTATGGTCACTTGTGGAAAGACCAAATACCAATGTTATTGGAACCAAATGGGTCTTCCGCAACAAGCAAGATGAAGAAGGTGTGGTGAAAAGGAACAAGGCAAGATTGGCAGCTCAAGGCTTCACTCAAGTAGAGGGTTTGGACTTTGAAGAAACGTATGCACCGGTTGCTAGGCTTGAAGCCATTCAGATTCTTTTAGCCTATGCAGCCCATCACAACTTCAAGCTATATCAAATGGATGTGAAGAGTGCATTTCTCAATGGCCCTATACAAGAGTTGGTGTATGTTGAGCAACCACCGCGTTTTGAAGATCCCAGATTCCCCAACCATGTCTTCAAGCTCCAAAAGGTGCTCTATGGGCTTAAACAAGCACCTAGAGCATGGTATGAATGCCTTAAGGAATTCTTGCTTAAACAAGGCTTTGAAATAGGCAAAGCCGATCCTACTCTCTTCACTCATAAAGTCAGTGGAGATATCTTTGTGTGCCAAATATATGTCGATGACATAATATTTGGTAGTACTAACAAATCTTTTTGTGATGAGTTTAGTAGGATCATGACTAAGAGATTTGAGATGTCTATGATGGGTGAGCTCAAGTTCTTCCTTGGTTTTCAAATCAAGCAATTGAAGGAAGGGACTTTTCTTTGCCAAACCAAGTACACCCATGATATGTTGAGAAAGTTTGACATGGTGAACGCCAAGCCTATCAAATCTCCCATGCCAACCAATGGACATCTTGATCTCAATGAGGAAGGGAAAGTCGTGGACATCAAGGTATATCGCTCCATGATCGGCTCTCTACTTTACTTATGCGCATCTAGGCCCGATATTATGCTTAGTGTGTGCATGTGTGCTAGATTTCAAGCTAACCCGAAAGAGTGTCACCTAGTGGCCGTTAAGAGAATCTTGAGATATCTAGTTCACACACCAAACCTTGGCTTGTGGTATCCTAAGGGCTCCAAGTTCGAACTACTTGGCTATTCGGATTTCGATTATGCCGGTTGTAAAGTAGATCGGAAAAGCACTTCGGGGACATGTCAATTCCTTGGATGCTCCTTAGTGTCTTGGGGTTCTAAAAAGCAAAATTGTGTAGCCCTTTCCACAGCCGAGGCCGAGTATGTTGCAGCAGGTGCATGTTGTGCACAACTACTTTGGATGAGGCAAACCCTTCATGATTTCGAATGTCATTTTACCCATATCCCACTCTTGTGTGACAATGAAAGTGCCATAAAACTTGCAAACAACCCAGTGAGTCACTCAAGAACCAAACATATAGACATCCGACATCATTTCTTGAGAGATCACGAAATCAAAGGAGATATCGCAATTCGTCATGTGAGCACCGACAAACAACTAGCCGATATCTTCACTAAGCCTCTCGATGAGTCAAGGTTTTGTGCTTTGAGAAGTGAACTAAACATACTTGACTCTCGTAACGTAGTTTGAAACCTAGCATGCTTGATTGATCAACTAGTTTGACCTAGGCAAAGCCGATTTCAAAACTTTCATACATTGTGTTTCAAAATCTTTGAAAAGAAACTTGCTTGAAATGACCATTGTTTTGTATTGATTGATTGTCACTGGTCATAACATGCAAGCAGTATGTGTCCACTCCAAAGAAGAGATATAATAACTTAGAGATAAATCTGCTGTGTGGTAACTGCCCGGCAGTGCCGGGCCAGCCGCGGAAGTGCCGGGCCCCGACAGTACCGCGCTGGGCACGGTAGTGCCGCGACTAGTCGGTTCAGCCTGAATCGATTGTTACCATGTGGGGCCAAAGGAAAACTTTTTCTACTTCTACCGGATGGCTCCACCTCTCTCCCTCTTTCACCCAGCCCGTGAACCGCGTCTCTCTCTCTCACGGGGGGTGAAAAGGGCGACCCACGGTCGAACCTCCCACCGGGCTCCCTCCCGGCGTTTCTGGCCTGTAGCGGCGCAGCTCCGAGCTCCCCTCCGTTGCAGCTCCGATCTCCCTTCCCCAAGGGTCTCCTTCCCTCTCCTCTCCATCTCAAGGTGAAACTTCAAATCCCTAACCCTAGTTTTTCCCGATTTGTAAAATGCTCCATGGTAGTTGTACTTAGAGGTTGTAGAAGGGTTTGTAGATGATAAGGAGGCAGTAGGAATGATGGATGTGGTGTTTCTTGGCTCAGACCTGGCCTGCCTGTGCGGTTGTGCCGCGCTCAGCACGGCAGTGCCGGGCCCCGGCAGTGCCGCTCCTCGAGTGGCAGTGCCGGACCACGAGCAGGGGCTTGATCCAAGCAACACTCTATCCATCAAAGTCTATTGCCACACTATAACCTACTAGCTCTTATGTAGTCTTCTAATTCACAGTTTCCATGTTTCTAGATGTTGGGAGGAAGAGGTGATGAGAGAAGGGTGAAGCAAAGGATGGATCCGCATAGGGGGAGGAGCAAGCAACTATCTCGAAGAGGTAGCTCTAGCTCTCAAGGGGAGAATGTGACTGCACGGCAGCATGCGGATACATGGATGTATGCCGAGTCTCGAGTGATGAGTGATTATCAACTGGGATAATGCGCATCTTCTTTGGTTTGTGTTGTGCAGGTGTCGAGCACGGATATAGTGATCAAAGGCAAGGTGAAGGTCAAGTAGAGACGTGCCGTGTCGATGGACCGAGAGTGGCGAAGGGCAGACATGAGGCTTGGACTAAGGGACCGGTGGCCCGAGGATCAGCTGTGGTGGCTGACAGCCTGGGACAGCGACGAGCGGAGACTTGCGGGCATGGTGTTGCTCGAGCTGAGGACTTGGGGACACATGTCGGTGGACGGGGTGCACGAGCGGTGCATCCCCTCTACGGCTCGGTTTGGTGGTTGAGCCACAGAAAAACCACCGAGTGGACGGTTTCCAGGTTTGGGCCTCAAAACCTGGGTGCCGATGGTTTCCGAGTTTGGGCCATAAAACTCAGGCTGAGGACGGTTTCCAGGTTTGGGCCTCAAAACCTGGGTGCTGCAGGTTTCTGAGTTTGGGCCACAAAACTCAGGCGCTGGACGGCTGGTTTCCTGGTTTGGGCCTCAAAACCGGGGGTTGGTCGTGAAGGCTGGTTTCCCGGTTTGGGCCTCAAAACCGGGGGTCAAAGTCCGGGAAAAGGACAAGTGGAGCAGTGGCGGCACGTGGCGGCAATCGGTGAGGTTGCGTCGAGGCAACGCTACCAGTTGTGCGGGCGTGGCCGTTGGATCAGCATCTACCTCGAGTTGGTCCAGAATAACCCTAGGGTTTAGCTGGTTCGTTCTGTAGTTAGTCGTAAGGGTAGAAGGGGAATAATTGTATTAGGCTATATAAGGAGAGGCCTCCCCTCCCTCCAAATTATCTCAGCCATTGCTATTTTACCTTCTAGGTTTTCCTGTTCTCCCTCATCCTTGCTGTAGCTACTGAGATCCGCAGAGACGGTGAACAATACCTCTGTGTATTTTCTTTTTGAGGAAACGAGACCGTAATCTCATTGTCTCCTCGTGGGGACGAATTTCGGCTAGCAATTCGTGGTTCGATTCGCGTTTTGAACTTGTTCTTCGCGTTCTTCGTTTTCTCCACGATTTTCCCGTCACTCGTTCTCTCTCCACGTTGAGTCTTTCGTGATTCCGTTTGAACTGAGTTGTTCTAGATCGTGAGGCGCATCTTTCCACCGAAGGAATTAACATCTTACCTCACAAGCTAGTAGATCGGTTGACTTTCGTTTCGGGTCAAGTTTTTCTCCCTTCCCCCGAATTTCGTCGATTCATCGACTTGGAGATAGGTTCGAGCCATGATTCCTTAGAGATAGCTCACTATCCTCCTTGTGACTCCTCTCACCAAGTTGGATCCCTAGTGGATTTGTTTTGGGTGAGATCGAGTTGAATCGGTGGACGAACGGGGCTGATTCGGGGCGACCAGGCGCTGGCGTCGGGCTGACCAGACGCTGACACAGTGCGTCCGGTGGTTGAATGGGTTCGCTGTGTTCCGCGAGACATTGACCGGACGCTCGACTGATCAGCGACCGGACTCGCCCTTGCTACTGTTCATCAGTTTTTGTCTTTGTGACCGGACGCTGATCCTTTGACCGGACGCTCTGTTCACCAGAGTCTGGTCCAACTCAGAGAGCTCCCATATCTGTTCTGTGTTGACCGGACGCGTCCGGTGGTGCTTGACCAGACGCAGGCAGAGTCCGGTCAGTGTTGTTTTGCGCATTTTCGTTCGCAGTTCGTTTGTCCGTTGTCGCATTTGGTTTACGTCTTTTGCGTTGGGTTTCTAGGGTTGTGTAGTGTTCCGCTGTGCTTCTTGGAAGCATCCACCCTACATCTAGGGTCGTGGACACTTACAAACTCTAGGGTTTGCTCTTAGGGGTTGATTCTTGGGACAGTGGTGACAAGTTTCTGAAAAGAAATTTGAAGCTCCCATTCACCCCCCCTCTGGTCGCTTTCTGGTTGCATTCTCGGTCCTTCAATTGGTATCGGAGCAGGTTAAGGATCTTCCACCTTAGCCGGTTCCAGATCCACCGAAGGCGACTTGGATCGCGGCGTGGGCAAACCGCCGTTTTTCGATGGGATGAACTATGCGTATTGGAAGATACGCATGTCGGCCTATCTGCAGAGTTTGGGTGCTTCCATTTGGGATATTTGCAACTCTACCGATTACGTGGTCTTGGCTGCTCGTGTCACTCAGCATCAGATCAATGAACACGATGCCAATAGCCGAGCCCATAATGCTCTTTTCTCATGCCTGAGCATGAGTGAGTTTGATCGCGTTTCTCACCTCGCTACGGCTCGGGAGATTTGGGCTACCCTCATGCGTTTCCATGAGGGAACCACTCAAGTCAAAACCCGTCTCTATGAGTCATTCAAGCGAGAGTATGAGAACTTTCGACACATGCCTGGCGAGAGCATAGAAAGTTTATTCGCTCGCTTTCAGGTGATTGTCAACAGGATGAGGGCTAACAAGGAGCTGTTGCCTTTCGACGATCATGAGAGAGCTCTCAAACTACTCCATACTCTTGATCGGTCGGTGTGGGATTCCAAGGTTCAGGCGATCATCGAATCACCTAACTATGAGACCCTCACGTGCGACGAGCTCTTAAGTAAGCTCAAGTCCAGTGAGATCGATGCCATGGTGAGGGCTTCTTATGAAAATCCTTCTGGCCCGTCAATGACTTTGCTTTCTAGCTCTTCTGCTAACCCCTCTGGAGGCTTTGCACTTTCCTCTCTTCTTTCTGTCACAGAGGAGCAGTTGGAGTTCATGGGGGATGATGAGTTGGCTTTGCTCGCCAATCGGTTCTCGCGGTTCCACAACAACCGCATGAACCGTCGCCGCGGAGGAGGACATTCAGGATGCTTTGAGTGCGGCGACCCCAACCACTTCATCGCCAATTGCCCGAAGAAGAACAAGCAAGTCTTCGGCAAGGCGGATCATGGGCACAAGTACGACTCCGGCAAGCGCAAGGAGAAGTACGTCCCCACGAAGCACAAGCGGAAGGGCGGCTTCGACAAGGAGTACATCAAGACGAAGTACTTAGAGAAGGCCCAGGCTGAGCAGCGTGCTTTCTTCGCCACGCTCAGCGACATCGACGACTCGGATGATGACTCCGCTGCCTCAAGCGACGACGAGTCCGAGAAGAAGAAGAGGATCGAGGACAAATTGAATGGTCTCTGCTTCTTCGCTGACAACGAGGGATTTTGCACCATGGCCCTCGGCAAGGAGGTCGACAGCGAGCTGGAGGAGAATCCTCGGAACGACGACGACGACGATGACACCTCCCAGGTAAAACGATTGGAGAACGTTTGGTTGGTGGATTCCGGGTGCTCAAGGCATATGACCGGAAACGCTAAGTGGTTCTCCAGTCTTAGTCCAGTTGCCGGAAAGGAGTTTATCACCTTCGGCGACAATAGTAAAGGTAAAGTGTTGTCTCGTGGGTCGGTGCGAGTTAATGAGCACTTTGTGTTGCGCGATGTTGCTCTTGTTTCTAACTTGCATTTTAACCTTCTTTCTGTTTCACAACTTTTCGATGATGACTACGAGATTCGTTTTAAGCCGAATCTCAGTCGTATTTTGGATCCTCAGGGCAATCTTGTATGTATGATTTCGCCCTTTGGAAAAGTCTTTCGTGCGGATTTCTCGGAGTTGTTTGGCATTTCTTGTTGTCTTTTGGCTAGACCTTCCTCCTCTGATCTTTGGAAGTGGCATAGGAGACTCGGTCACCTGAGCTTCGACTTGCTTGCAAGACTTAGCTCACTTGGCTTAATCCGAGGATTGCCCAAGTTATCCATGGAGAAGGATCTTGTTTGCCATTCTTGTAGATATGGGAAAATGGTTGCCGCTCCCCACCATCCAGTGAGTCAGGTCATGACTAAGCGCCCTAGAGAGCTTTTGCACATGGACCTTGTTGGTCCGGCTCGGGTGAGCTCGGTTGGGGGGAAGTGGTTCGTGCTTGTTGTTGTTGATGATTTTTTGAGATATTCGTGGGTCTTCTTTTTAGCTGAGAAGACCGAGACTTTCTCCTTTGCTCGCAATCTGATTTTGCGTCTTCAGAACGAGTTCCCTTTGAACTCAATGCGAGCTATTAGGAGTGATAATGGTTCCGAATTCAAGAATTCGGATTTTGAGGAGTTTTATAACTCTTTGGGTTTAGAGCATTAGTTTTCTTCCCCCTACACACCCCCTCAGAATGGTGTTGTAGAGAGGAAGAATCGGACCCTTGTTGAGATGGCCAGGACGATGCTCGATGAGCATAGGACTCCTAGGCAATATTGTGCCGAAGCTATGAGCACTGCATGCTACATTTCCAATCACATCTTTTTCCGAGATTTCTCGAAAAAGACTTCTTATGAGTTGCGTTTTAGAAAACTGCCCAAGGTGAGTTATTTTAGAGTCTTTGGTTGCCACTGTTTTATACTTAAGAAAGGCAACCTGGACAAATTTGAGTCTCGTTCTTCTGACGGGGTATTTTTGGGTTATGGCACTCATACTCGTGCATATCGTGTACTTAACCTTGATACTAACCGATTCATGGAGACATCAGATGTCACCTTCGACGAGACCATGGTTTGTCCTTCTTCTCGTTTTGAGCGTGCAGGTGATCATGAGGTTGGCGAACCTCTTTTTGATGATGAGGATGAGGGTGCTGAAGGGATGGATGACCCAGCACCACCTCCACCTGCTGAGCCGCAAAGAGCGGCCTCTACTACCACTCACGGCCCCGATCCCTCTTCTTCGACTACTTGGGGGCCGTGGGATCCGCCACCTCGAGCGGTACATTTTGTACCCGAGGAGGCAGCTGCTGTTGAGGGGGAGGTTTCTTCAGCTTGGGAGGCGCCACGACACATCCAGCGCCAACACCCGCCTCAACAGATGATCGGCAGCATCAGCGAACGTGTCACTCGGTCAAGGTCACAACAAATCTCTCACTTTGCTCATTTTGCATTTGTTGCTGATTTTGAACCCCGAGATGTTGGACACGCTTTATCTGATCCAGATTGGGTCAATGCCATGCATGAGGAGCTTGAAAATTTTGAATGAAATCGGGTTTGGGTTTTGGTTCCTCTTCCTCCTAAGTGTCACCCTATTGGGACAAAATGAGTTTTCAAAAACAAACAAGGAGAGGATGGTCATGTTGTGAGAAACAAGGCCAGGCTTGTAGCCCAGGGGTATAGTCAGAAGGAGGGGATAGACTATGAGGAGACTTTTGCTCCTGTAGCTCGTTTGGAGGCAATTAGGATTCTCTTGGCTTTTACTGCATCCAAAGGGTTCAAACTTTTTCAAATGGATGTCAAGAGTGCCTTCTTAAATGGCTACATAGAAGAGGAAGTATATGTGAAACAACCCCCCGGTTTTGAAAATCCCAAGTTTCCAAACCATGTCTTTAAACTTCACAAAGCTTTGTATGGTTTGAAACAAGCCCCTAGAGCCTGGTATGATAGGTTGAAAACCTTTTTGCTTGCTAAGGGTTTTAAAATGGGATGTGTGGATAAAACACTTTTTCTCCTCAAGCAAGACAATGACTCTCTCTTGGTCCAGATTTACTTGGATGATATCATTTTCGGTGGTTCTTCTCACGCTTTGGTTGCCAAGTTTGCAGATACTATGAGCAGGGAGTTCGAGATGAGTATGATGGGCGAGCTGACTTTCTTTCTTGGATTGCAAATTAAGCAATCCCGAGAAGGGACATTTGTGCACCAGGGCAAGTATACCAAAGACTTGCTGAAGAGGTTCGATATGGGTGAGGCCAAGCCTCTTTCGACACCCATGTCGACCATGACGACCCTGGATGCGGATGTGGATGGAGAAGCTGTGGACCAGAAGGAGTACCGGAGTATGATCAGGTCGCTGCTGTACCTAACGGCGACACGCCCGGACATCCAGTTCACGGTGTGTCTGTGCGCGTGATTTCAGTCATCGCCGCGCACTTCTCACCGTCAGGCGGTCAAGCGCATTATGAGGTACTTATGCTTCACTCCAGAGTTTGGGATTTGGTATTCTGCTTCCTCCACCCTCTCCCTTTGCGGTTACTCTGATGCCGATTTTGCTGGTTGTCGTATTGATCGCAAGTCCACTTCTGGGACTTGTCAGTTTATTGGTTCTTCTCTTGTATCGTGGTCTTCTCGCAAGCAGTCTAGTATCGCCCAGTCTACCACGGAGGCTGAGTATGTTGCTGCGGCTAGCTGCTGTTCTCAATTGCTTTGGATGATGGCCACTTTGCGTGATTTTGGTCTGAGCTTTACTCGCGTTCCTTTGCTTTGTGACAACACGAGTGCAATTAGCGTTGCTAAGAACCCCGTGCTGCACTCTAAGACCAAACACATTGATGTGCGCTTTCATTTTCTGCCAGACCACTATGAGAAGGGTGATATCGATCTTCCCCATGTCGATGCTCATCATCAGTTGGTTGATATTTTCACCAAGCCTTTGGACCAATCAACTTTTGCTAGGTTGAGAGGTGAGCTTGGTGTGTGTTTCCCCTTTTAGATGGGGGAAACATTTTGGTCCTTGTATTATAGACGGACTCTTTTTCCCTCTTTTGGTTTCTTCATGCATCTTTGCATTTCATCTTGCATATTTACATTCAGAGCTTCATTAATATAATCCTTAGAATGTGACTATGCTCTGCTTAGTGTATGCTCCGATGCTATCTAATGATGCTTGTAGCTTATGCTCTTTCTGATCACTGATACATGCTGTGAGCTGAGCTATTTTTGAATGGTGAACCTGCTTAATGAACATAAAACTTGAAAATGTTCACCATTGAGATATGCAACTAGCATGTGTAAAATGTGTTGAAATCACTTGTGCTCTTCATATATGCTAGATTGCTATGTCTCTAGTTCCGAGTCATTCACTTGCTTGGTTTGTCCATATTCTATTTTAATTTTGAACCAAGTTAAGTGAATTGGAAAGATCGAGATGGGATTGCTTGTCAGCACATCACAGTATCAAGACTGTCTCTCATTGCACTTTGAGTTAAACTAGAGCTGTGTAGTGTATGACCGAAACTGTTGCTTTAAGCTTCTGATTGCTTCTGCATAGTCTTCGCACAGTTGAAAAGTTAGGCAATGACAAGCTTTCGACCTCTCGCAATCATATGCTAAAATTTGAACTTGTGTAATCTAACCGCTGCAACTCCGATAAAATTTGGATACACAAGTCTATGTTTCATTCTCTAGCATCATGATTGAACCTTGCTAGGGGTAGTTCACTTTGTATACATGTTTAGCACTTGTTTGACTTCCTGTCTATACATGTTTCAGTGCTATTTCGATGGTGAATACTCTTGTCGGGGGAACGCCGAAGGGGTACCCCCAATCAACGCAAACAAATAGGTTAAACCTGGAACACCAATTAATAACAAACCTAACTAGTCTAACCCCCTAAAAGACCAACCCCTCGAGGCCTACAACGATGGCCCTCCGAGCCAGGCCTCAGGCTGGCGCTCGTTCTCCGTCTCGCCCGAGCCCTCCGAGCCAGGCCTGAGGCTGGCGCTCGTTCTCCGTCTCGCCCGAGCCCTCCGAGCCAGGCCTCAGGCTGGCGCTCGTTCTCCGTCTCGCCCGAGCCCTCCAAGCCAAGCCTCAGGCTGGCGCTCGTTCTCCGTCTCGCCCGAGCCCTCCGAGCCAAGCCTCAGGCTGGCGCTCGTTCTCCGTCTCGCCCGAGCCCTCCAAGCCAGGCCTCGGGCGAGCGCTCCACTAAACCCTCGAGCCCTGGCATGTAGGCCTCGAGCCCCCCACAGCCGAACGCTACACTTCGAGACCCCACATGGGGACCTCGAGCCTCTCTGGCACGACAACCTATTCCTCGAGACGCTTTACGCCTCCCTCGAGTGGCACAGACATCGGATGCCAAGTCCCATGCTGTGCATTTAATGCGTCCACCTACTCCAGTCACATCCTCCAGTGCACAGCGTGTGCCACAATGAACCGGAGCTAGAGTCAAACCTCGTTTTCACCACAAGCATGGGCAAAAAGGCACAAGCGCAGCACTGTTCGGCCATACCACGCACTATAGCACGTTCGAGCCACCTCTCGAAGCCTGAATTCCCGGGACTTGCCATACCTGCGAAGCTCGAGCCTCCTGCAGGCGCCACCTCGAGGCCGGTTCTGCGCCCCTCGAGGCCTAATTGCTGTCATATGATTGGAGGACAGGTACCCCTAAGACCCGGCGGGACTATGCGCGTATCGTACGTGCCGGGATGGGCGGTGCACTGCCTCCACGTCGCCGCGCCTCCACATCCGCACCCAGGATGGAGGCCACGCTTCAAGGACGCCTCAACAGCAACACCCACACCGGCTCCAGTGACCCCGACAAGACAGATTTCCTACCCTTCTCCGTATCGGGCACCGTACGCCCCGACACCTGTAATACCCTTGTGTAACCCTGGCCTCCCCTTGCTCTATAAAAGGGGACACCAGGGCCCTTTTTCCGCGGGTTAGAAAAAAGACGCAACTCCACGAGACAACACACGAGTCCACACACGCACACGAGTCCGGACTCCGGTCCACGCTTACTGAGCTTGTATTTGCCCCTGTACAAGCACTTAGGTGCAAGTAATACAAGAATCCCCCCCGCTGGACGTAGGGCCTTCTTTGCCCGAACCAGGATAAATCCTTGTGTCATCTTGCGTCACCATCCAGGGAGAGAGCACGCGATCACATTACTCGTTGGTGTCATACCCCTAGGTTCGAAACACCGACAACTCTTTTGGCTGAAAACTGCTCATTTTGTTCCAATGTTCAGATTTCGCATTTAGTGATCAGTTTGAGCCTCTGCTAGCATTCTGTGCTTATTGTTGAGTCATCGGAACAACATTTTGTCGAGCATCTCCATATTCTATCGTCTATATTCCTGAAGCTGCTAACTTGCATTTTGACTCATATGCATTTTGGAGGGGAGATTGTTGATAGTGCATTTTCAACTAAGGGGGAGAAAATATTGCAAATCATGTGCTTTCCGAGTTGAACTAAGGGGGAGAAATTAACTACGGGGAGATTTCCTGGTTGTGTGCACTATTGGAGGGGGAGTTTGAGCTGGCTCAGATTTTTCGGATTTTGATTTTTCCAAATGGTCCGGAGCTTTTCTGCTAGCGGTGTTGAGCCCGTTCTGCCTCTTCTTGAGGGCTAGCTCTATCTTTGCTTGGATTTCAATTGATTTTTCGATTGATATCAAGCTTTCCTGCTAGCGGTGTTGAGCCTGTTCTACCTCTTCTTGAGGGCTAGCCTTGCTTTGCTTGGTTGCGTTGAGCCGTTGCCCATGTCTTTGGGGACCAAGTTGTCTTGCTCTTTCCACTTGATCTTCTTCGGCTTTTGCTATGCTTTTGGGTCATTTGGTCGAGTTCTCTCTCCTTCTTCCTTCCTTCTTCTATTCCATTATGATTTGTGTTGGTAGTTGACAATGCACTCATCAAGGGGGAGATTGCGGATACATGGATGTATGCCGAGTCTCGAGTGATGAGTGATTGTCAACTGGGATAATGCGCATCTTCTTTGGTTTGTGTTGTGCAGGTGTAGAGCACGGATACAGTGATCAAAGGCAAGGTGAAGGTCAAGTAGAGACGTGCCGTGCCGATGGACCGAGAGTGGCGAAGGGCAGACGTGAGGCTTGGACTGAGGGACCGGTGGCCCGAGGATCAGCTGTGGTGGCTGACAGCCTGGGACAGCGACGAGCGGAGACTTGCGGGCATGGTGTTGCTCGAGCTGAGGACTTGGGGACACATGTCGGTGGACGGGGTGCACGGGCGGTGCATCCCCTCTACGGCTCGGTTTGGTGGTTGAGCCACAGAAAAACCACCAAGTGGACGGTTTCCAGGTTTGGGCCTCAAAACCTGGGTGCTGATGGTTTCCGAGTTTGGGCCATAAAACTCGGGCTGAGGACAGTTTCCAGGTTTGGGCCTCAAAACCTGGGTGCTGCGGGTTTCTGAGTTTGGGCCACAAAACTCAGGCGATGGACGGCTGGTTTCCCGGTTTGGGCCTCAAAATCGGGGGTTGGTCGTGAAGGCTGGTTTCCCTGTTTGGGCCTCAAAACCGGGGGTCAAAGTCTGGGAAAAGGACAAGCGGAGCGGTGGCGGCACGTGGCGGCAATCGGCGAGGTTGCGTCGAGGCAACGCTACCAGTTGTGCGGGCGTGGCCGTCGGATCAGCATCTACCTCGAGTTGGTCCAGAATAACCCTAGGGTTTAGCTGGTTCGCTCTGTAGTTAGTCGTAAGGGTAGAAGGGGAATAATTGTATTAGGCTATATAAGGAGAGGCCTCCCCTCCCTCCAAATTATCTCAGCCATTGCTATTTTACCTTCTAGGTTTTCCTATTCTCCCTCATCCTTGCTGTAGCTACTGAGATCCGCAGAGACGGTGAACAATACCTCTATGTATTTGCTTTTTGAGGAAACGAGACCATAATCTCATTGTCTCCTCGTGGGGACGAATTTCGGCTAGCAATTCGTGGTTCGATTCGCGTTTTGAACTTGTTCTTCGCGTTCTTCGTTTTCTCCACGATTTTCCCGTCACTCGTTCTCTCTCCACGTTGAGTCTTTCGTGATTCCATTTGAACTGAGTTGTTCTAGATCGTGAGGTGCATCTTTCCACCGAAGGAATTAACATCTTACCTCACAAGCTAGTAGATCGGTTGACTTTCGTTTCGGGTCAAGTTTTTCTCCCTTCCCCCGAATTTCGTCGATTCATCGACTTGGAGATAGGTTCGAGCCATGATTCCTTAGAGATAGCTCACTATCCTCCTTGTGACTCCTCTCACCAAGTTGGATCCCTAGTGGATTTGTTTTGGGTGAGATCGAGTTGAATCGGTGGACGAACGGGGCTGATTCGGGGCGACCAGACGCTGGCGTCGGGCTGACCAGACGCTGACACAGTGCGTCCGGTGGTTGAATGGGTTCGCTGTGTTCCGCGAGACATTGACCGGACGCTCGACTGATCAGCGACCGGACTCGCCCTTGCTACTGTTCATCAGTTTTTTTCTTTGTGACCGGACGCTGATCCTTTGACCGGACGCTCTGTTCACCAGAGTCCGGTCAGTGTTGTTTTGCGCGTTTTCGTTCGCAGTTCGTTTGTCCGTTGTCGCATTTGGTTTCCGTCTGTTGCGTTGGGTTTCTAGGGTTGTGTAGTGTCCCGCTGTGCTTCTTGGAAGCATCCACCCTACATCTAGGGTCATGGACACTTACAAACTCTAGGGTTTGCTCTTAGGGGTTGATTCTTGGGACAGTGGTGACAAGTTTCTGAAAAGAAATTTGAAGCTCCCATTCACCCCCCCTCTGGTCGCTTTCTGGTTGCATTCTCGGTCCTTCACAGCAGATCTATGATGAGGCTCGCCTGCAGATGCAAGGGCGACAGATTCAGGATGATCTATATCCCAACACTCCAGAGCATCTTGCAGAGGTCAGCAGAGCCCACTTGCAGCCCTACACAGAGGATGTGCAGTAGAGGCCTCCACAGGATACCAAGGACAGGCAGCCCGTGTCTTACTACCAGCAGTTCAGCTCAGTGAAGACACAACGCCAGCTCAATCCCTACAACTTTTAGAAAGATATGGGCATTGACTACAGGTTCTGGAACGAGTTCCATTCTGACTTCTACCGTTCAGTCCTGTACAATGCCAAGAAGCAAAAGATTCTCAGTATGAAGTATGTTGATTGGGAGCACTTGGAGGCCAAGCATGATCGTGACATTAACAGGGTGGTGGCAGCTTGCAAGGAGAGAAATATGTATGACTTGATGGGTTTCAGCTACAATTGGAACACAGAAATCATCCATCAGTTTCATGCCACACTCTATGTAGACAATGTGGTGGAGGAGATGCATTGAATGACCGAGGGTCGTCACTACAAGGTCTCCTATGAGACCTTTGCTAGGATCCTCGGTTTGGGCAGCAGGGGTAGAGAGCTTGACAGTCTGCACCAAGAGAGGACTCTGACAGATAATGAGATTGCATTCATGTATGAGGATCCTCGGAAGGCAGATGGGTTGGTCAAGGAGCTGAAAGGCTATTACTACATGTTGAACAACCTTTTCAGGCAATCTCTCAACCCCAAAGGGGGTTCTCATTCTAACCTCTATGGATATGGAAGGAACATGTTGGCTAGGATGGCCCCCAGGGCAAATCACTTCTCCATCTCCTGTTTTATTTGGACCGAGCTTCAGGTGGCAGCCGAGGATGCTAGGAAGGCAGTGCTCTATGCTCCCTACATCATGTTCATGATTGAGATGGTCTCCGACTACACCTTTGCCAAGGATGGGTTGCATGAGCCTTATAGAGCAGAGAAGAAGAGGGCAGCAGCAGCAGGGGCAGCAGTAGTTGATAGGCTAGAGAGCTCCCACCCTTCCTCCCAAAGGAAGAAGAAGAGCAAGCTGGCCAAATGGATCAAGGCCATCTTCTCTACTTGCACCTACGCAGCCTAGACAGCTCACCAGGCACTAGTTGAGTAGCGCGCAGAGCGAGAGCGGGCGGGTCGGTCTCCGTTACCTCCACCCCGCTCTCCACCACACTTCGACCTCTCCAGCCTTGATTCAGATGATATAGACTCAGACAGCGACGAGGAGCAGGAGGAGATAGTGCCTGAGCCGTCTCGTCGTTCTACACGCACCTCGACACGCTACACCAGCACTACCCATCGCCATGGGAAGGCCGTTGTAGAGTCCGATGACGACGACGACGATGGCGACGACGACGACGATGACGATGATGAGACCGAGGTTCAGTGGGACACGATAGCGTCTGATGATGAGTGAGTGTTTGGACACTCTTCTCTTCTCTCTACTTCTCTCTTTTTGGTGACTTGTTGCCAAAGGGGGAGAATTAGGTGAAGAGAAGGGGGTACAACACTTTCTTTTTTATGTCCCATCTTTTAGTAGTTGTGAGTTGTGAGAGAGTTTGTTTCGATCAAAACTCTATTTTGTAATACTCTATGTTGCTACTTCTTAGACTTGGATGTGGACATGTACTTTTATCTGCTTATCTAGCTTGTCATATTCTGTTTAGACCTGTCGATTATTATGCTTTGTGGTTGTTGTTCATTCCGTTGCATTTGCTGTCTGTAAGCTTGAGCGACAGTGCCGCTCCAGGGCCGGCAATGCCGCGCCCAGAGCGGCAGGCAGATAGGCAGCAAACCACTCTGATGTGCTTAAACTGTCATTCGCATCACGTATTATTCTTGACACAGTTTGGTTGCACCCCACAAAGCTATTAGATGTGAAACTGAACCTATCACTTCTTTTAATATGTGAATGTTGGCCTTTAATGCCAATTTGAGATTTCAACTCTCATTCACACATTTAGGGGGAGGTTTCACACCTAAGCTTCTAAATCTCAAGTATTGTACCCTTTTACTGTAAGCTTCAATTGTGTTGTCATCAATCACCCAAAAGGGGGAGATTGTAAGTGCAATCAAGCCCTAATTGTGGGTTTTGGTGATAATGACCACATGATTGAAGAACTAATGAGATTTACCAAGATGACAAGCAGGTTGATAATAAGAAAGGATGGTGCATATGTGTTGGTGGGCCCCTCATACGTTATTTCATCGGTTCCGGACTCAAAGTGCTACAACGAGCTTTTTCTTATGTATTTGAGTTATAGGATTGCCGTACTATCAAGGGGGAATGCAAATATACTGCTATGGCTGAATGATATGTGCTCAAACCAACCCAAGTCATCCTTATTTCTAACCAAAGACGGCTGCACAAAATTCTGATCTATCTCTGTCTGTCTGGTAGGCGCGGCAGTGCCGCCCAGGGCGCGGCAGTGCCGGGCCACGACACTGCCGGGCTAAGGCCGGCACTGTCGCGACTTGTTTCAGCCGTTGGATGGCAGGGGGTATTTACACTACCTTCCTGCCACACCAACGGTCACCCACGACCATAACTCTTCTCCTACCTCCAGACAAGGCTTCCTCTCCACATTGAAGGCTCTCAAGCTCTCTCTCACCTAATCTTCGATTCCCATTGATTCCAAGTGAGTTAGAGGCTCAAACCTTCACCAAAGAGAAGCCCTAGCTGAGATCTAATCCCTAGAGCACTTGATTTGAGCCATTGCCAGTGGATTTGCTTCTATTACTCTTGGGTTCTTGGAACTGTAAGGACCTGTGTGGCCTAGAGGGGGGTGAATAGGCCTGTCAAAAATCACAGCTCAAAACTTAATTAGACAAGCCCAGCACTACCGCTCTGTGCCCGGCACTGCCGCTCCCCGGCACTGCCAGCCTCAGCCCGGTACTGCCGCGCAGAGTGTAACCTGAGACTGTAATTCGAAATCCAACCATAGCAAACTGATTCTATATGAATGGAAATGCTACAACAAGTTTCCTGAACCAGCAGAACCAACTCTAACAAGCCAAGTATGAAGTAGAGAGTAGATCGGGCCAAACCCTAGAATCTATCACAAGCTCACAAGTATGAAGTATGATAAACAAGTAACACAAGAGACAAGTGATTTATCCTGTGGTTCAGCTCGCCACCAAGGCTTGCCTACCTCCACGTTATTGAGGTTGACCACTTAGGTCATGAGCTTTGCAACTCTACCTCGTTCTCAAGTCAAGGAACCAAATCCTTGAGGTGAGGGGTAATAATACTAGCTGCACAAGCGATTACAAACCTCCCTAGGCCGCCACACAAGTTGGCAAGGCTCTAGGGCAACGCCTAGCCGGCTAGGGTTCCAAGAACCCAAGAGTAATAGAAGCAAATCCACAGGCTATGGCTCAAATCAAGTGCTTTAGGAAGTAGATCTCAGCTAGGGCTTCTCTTTGGTGAAGGTTTGATGCTCTAACTCACTTGGAATCAATAGGAATCAAAGATTAGGTGAGAGAGAGCTTGGGGGCCTTCAATGGGGAGAGGAAGCCTTGTCTGGAGGTAGGAGAAGAGTTATGGTCGTGGATAACCGTTGGGGTGGCAGGAAGATGGAGTAAATATCCCCTGCCTTCCAACGGTTACATCAAGTCGCGGCAGTGCCGGCCTTAGCCCGGCAGTGCCGCGGCCCGGCACTGCCGCGCCCTGGGCGGCACTGCCGCGCCTACCAGACAGACAGAAATAGATCTGAATTCAGTGCAGCTATCTTTGGTTAGGAATAAGGATGGCTTGGGTTGGTTTGAGCACATGTCATTCAGCCATAGCAATGTATTTGCATTCCCCCTTGATAGTACGACATTCCTATAACTCAAATTCAAATGAAAAAGCTTGATATAGCGCTTTGAGTCCGGATCCGATGAAATATAGTATGAGGGGTCCACCAACACATATGCATCATCCTTTCTTAACATTAACCTGCTTGTCATCTTCATAAATCTCATTAGTTCTCCAATCATGTGGTCATTATCACCAAAACCCACAAATAGGGCTTGATTGCACTTACAATCTCCCCCTTTTTGGTGATTGATGACAACACAATCGAAGCTTACAATAAAAGGGTACAATACTTGAGATTTAGAAGCTTAGGTGTGAAACCTCCCCCTAAATGTGTGAATGAGAGCTGAAATCTTAAAATGGCATTAGAGGCCAACATTCACATATTCAAAAAGTGAGAGATAAGTTCAGTTTCACATCTAACAGCTTTGTGGGGTGCAACTAAACTATGTCAAGAATAATACGTAATGCGAATGACAGTTTAAGCACATCAGAGAGGTTTGCTGCCTGTCAGCCAGAGAGGCACTGCCGCTCTGGGCGCGGCACTGCCGGAGCCCGGCACTGCCGGCCCTGGAGCGGCACTGCCGCTCAAGCTACAGACAGCAAACGCAGCGGAAAACAAATACAGCCACAAAGCAATCTAAACAACAGATCTAAACAGAATAACTCAAGCTAGATAACAGGTAAAAGTACATGTCCACATCCAAGCCTAAGAAGTAGCATCATAGAGTAATATTACAAAATAGAGTTTTGATCGAATCAAACTCCCTCACATCTCACAACTACTAAAAGATGGGGACATGAAAAAGAAAGTGTTGTACCCCCTTCTCTTCACCTAATTCTCCCCCTTTGGCAACAAGTCACCAAAAAGAGAGAAGTAGAGAAGAGAAGAGTGTCCAAACACTCACTCGTCATCCGAAGCGATCTTGTCCCACTAAACTTCTTCCTCCTCCTCATCATCATCGTCATCGTCGTCGTCGGACTCTACCACGGCCTTTCCATGGCGATGTGTGGAACTGGTGTAGCGGGTCGAGGCACGTGTAGATTGGCGAGACGGCTCAGGCACTATCTCCTCCTGCTCCTCGTCGTCATCTGAGTCCAGGCTGGAGAGGTCGAAGTGAGGTGGAGAGCGGGGTGGAGGTAACGGCGAATGACCCGCCCGCTCTCGCTCTGCACGCTGCTCAACAAGTGCCTGGTGAGCTGTCTGGGCTGCGTAGGTGCAGGTAGAGAAGATGGCCTTGATCCATTTGGCCAGCTTGCTCTTCTTCTTCCTCTGATAGGAAGGGCGGTAGCTCTCTGGCCTGTCAACTGTTGCTGCCCCTGCTGCTGCTGCCCTCTTCTTCTCTGCTCTGTAAGGCTCATGCAACCCATCCTTGATGAAGGTGTAGCCGGAGACCATCTCAATCATGAACATGATGTAGGGGGCATAGAGCACTGCCTTCCTAGCATCCTCGGCTGCCACCTGAAGCTCAGTCCAAATAAAGCTAGATATGGAAAAGTGATTAGCCCCAGGGGCCATCCTAGCCAACATGTTCCTGCCATATCCATATAAGTTAGAATGGGACCCACTCTTTGGGTTGAGAGTCTGCCTGAAGAGGTTGTTCATCATGTAATAAAACCCTTTCAGTCCCTTGACCAACCTATCTGCCTTCCGAGGATCCTCATACATGAAAGCAATCTCACTATCTGTCAGTGTCCTCTCATCATGTAGATTATCAAGCTCTCTATCCCCGCTGCCCAAACCGAGGATCCTACTAAAGGTTTCATAAGTGATCTTGTAGTGACGACCCTCGGTCATCCAATGCATCTCCTTAACCACATTGTCAACATAGAGCGTTGCATGAAACTGATGGATGATCTCGGTGTTCCAATTATAGCTAAATCCCATCAAATCATACATGTTCCTTGCTTTGCATGCAACCACCACCCTATTGATGTCACGATCACCCTTGCTCTCAAGATGCTCCCAATCAACATACTTCATATTTAGAATCTTCTGCTTCTTGGCATTGTACAGGACTGAGCGATAAAAGTCAGAATGGAACTCATTCCAGAACCTATAGTCAATGCCCATATCCTTCTGATTGTTGTATGGATTGAGCTGGCGCTGAGACTTGACTGAGCTGAACTGCTGATAATATGACACGGGCTGCCTATCCCTGGTGTCCTGAGGAGGCCTCTCCTGCACATCCTCTGTGTATGGCTGCAAGTGTGCCCTGCTGACCTCTGCCAGATGCTCTGGTGTATTGGGATAGAGGTCATCCCAAATCTGTCGCCCTTGCATCTGCAGGCGAGCCTCATCTCGGATCTGCTGCCTAGCTGAAACATCTCCTTGGGAGCTAGAGCCACCTCGACGAGATAGCTGCTTGCTCCTCCCCCTGAGCGGATCCATCCTCTGCTTGACCCTTCTCTCATCACCTCCTCCTCCCGACATCTAAAACATGGAAACTGTGAATTAGAAGTCTGCAAAGGAGTTGGTAGATTATAGTGAGGCAATAGATTTTGATGGATAAGGTGTTACTTGGATCAAATCTCTGCTCGTGGTCCGGCACTGCCGCTCAGGGAGCGGCATTGCCGGAGCCCGGCACTACTGCGCTTAGCGCGGCACTGCCGCGCGGGCAGACCAGATCTGAGCCAAGGAACACCACATCCATCATCCCTACCACCTCCCTATCATCTACAAACCCTTCTACAACCTCTAAATACAACAACCATGGCGCATTTTACAAATCGGGAAAAACTTAGGGTTAGGGATTTTGAAGCTTCACCTTGAGATGGAGAAGAGGGAAGGAGACCCTTGAAGAAGGGAGACCGGAGCTGCACCAAAGAGGATCTCGGAGCAGCACCTCAGGTGGCCTATCTCGCCGGGAAGGAGCCCGGAGGAGAGGGAGACCACGGTCGCCTTCCAGTCGCCCGTGAGAGAGAGAGAGAGGGGAAAGAAGAGTTCACGGGCTAGGTAAAACCGAGGGAGAGAGAGAGAGGTAGGACCGACAGGTAGAAAGGAAAGATTTTTCCTCGGCCCCACACGGCAACAAATCAATTCCTGCTGAATCGACAAGTCGCGGCACTACCGCGCCTGTCGCGGCACTGCCGGGGCCCGGCACTACCGCGCCTGGCCCGGCACTGCCGGATAGTTACCAACAGAAAGAATTACTCTCTAAGCTACTACAACTCATTCTTGGAGTGGACACGTACTGCTTGCATGTTATGACCAGTGACAATCAATCAATACAGAACGATGGTCATATCATGCAAGTTTCTTTCTTAAAGGTTTTGAAACACAATATAAAAGTTTTGAAATCGGTTTTGCCTAGGTCATACTAGTTGATCAATCAAGCATGCTAGGTTCCAAACTACGTTACGAGAGTCAAGTATATTTAGTTCACTCCTTAAGGCACAAAACATTGACTCATCTAGAGGCTTAGTGAAGATATCGGCTAGTTGTTTGTCGGTGCTCACATGTCTAATTGCGATATCTCCTTTGATTTCATGATCTCTCAAGAAATGGTGCCGAATGTCTATATGTTTGGTTCTTGAGTGACTCACTGGGTTGTTTGCAAGTTTGATGGCGCTTTCATTGTCACACAAGAGTGGGATATGAGTGAAATGATATCCGAAGTCACAAAGAGTTTGCCTCATCCAAAGTAGTTGCGCACAACATGCACCTGCTGCAACATACTCGGCCTCGGCTGTGGATAGGGCTACACAATTTTGCTTTTTAGAACCCCAAGACACTAAGGAGCATCCAAGGAATTGACATGTCCTCGAAGTGCTTTTTCGATCTACTTTACAACCGGCATAATCGGAATCCGAATAGCCAAGTAGTTCGAACTTGGAGCCCTTAGGATACCACAAGCCAAGGTTTGGTGTGTGAACTAGATATCTCAAGATTCTCTTAACGGCCACTAGGTGACACTCTTTCGGGTTAGCTTGAAATCTAGCACACATGCACACACTAAGCATAATATCGGGCCTAGATGCGCATAAGTAAAGGAGAGAGCCGATCATGGAGCGATATACCTTGATGTCCACGGCTTTCCCTTCTACATTGAGATCAAGATGTCCATTAGTTGGCATGGGAGTCTTGATAGGCTTGGCGTTCACCATGTCAAACTTTTTCAACATATCATGGGTGTACTTGGTTTGGCAAAGAAAAGTCCCTTCCTTCAATTGCTTGATTTGAAAGCCAAGGAAGAACTTGAGCTCACCCATCATAGACATCTCAAACCTCTTAGTCATAATCCTACTAAACTCATCACAAAAGGATTTGTTAGTACTACCAAATATTATGTCATCGACATATATTTGGCACACAAAAATATCTCCATTGACTTTATGAGTGAAGAGAGTAGGATCGGCTTTGCCTATTTCAAAGCCTTGTTTGAGCAAGAATTCCTTAAGGCATTCATACCATGCTCTAGGTGCTTGTTTAAGCCCATAGAGCGCCTTATGGAGTTTGAAGACGTGGTTAGTGAAGGACCGAGAATGCACTAGCAAGGCGACCAGAGGGGGGGGGGGTGAATGAGAGCTCAAAAATTTCTTTCGAAACTTTGGCCGATTGTCCCAAAATCAACCCCCGAAAGCTACGACCGAGAACGTGATGCCCACGACCCTTGGAAGAGGGTGGATGATCCCTAGGATCACAGCGTGGCACCACAGAAGCGATAGCAAACCGAACGGCAAAAGAACCGACACAAGTTCGATCCCAAAAGCCAAGTCCCGAACGTAGATAGACGGCTACGTCGAGAAATCCCCAAATACCGATGCTAACCAGTAGCAAAGATACCTAGAGAGGTTCCTTGGTCAACTACAAGGCCAAACGAGAAGTCCGAAAACTTAGCGAACAAGCCGGGAGAGCAAACGCACTAAACCGAAACAAACAACCAAGTCCCGGACTGTCCGCTGGTACAGTCCCGGACTGTCCGGGCTAACTGTGGACTGTCCGCCACAGAAGCTCGGACTGTCCGCCGGCCAAATGGACAAAACAACAAGGTTGCTGAACGTCCCTGGTCGACTCCCGGACTGTCCGCCAAGAACAACGGCGGACTGTCCGCGGTTCAAAAATCGCTTGCACAGCAGCGCGGAGTCAGGCCACTGGTCTGATCAACCCCGATGCGCGGACTGTCCGCGACCCAAACGGCGGACTGTCCGCGGATGAACAGAGAGGGCGATTTCAGTCGCCTCCTCCCCAAATCTCTCCAAATTCGATCCAAATCGAAATCCCAGGTTCCCAAACTTGGAGAAGATGACCACGGGGTAGTTAGGAGACTATCCCCAAGAAATCATCCGCTCAAATCGATTCAATCACCGGGAAAACGAAAGGGGAAGATCAAGAACGAAAAAGCGCCACGAAAACGAAATCAACCCGATCTACTTGTTCGTGAGGAGT